>OU744317.1:80944818-81544818 GCA_916610145.1 Eristalis arbustorum
GGTGTGTGTATTACCAGATCCTGTGAGTTTGGAGGACATCCGACAACTTTCAGATTTTGACCGCAAAATCCAAGCAGTGGTTAGTAAGGCATTTTGTTCGATTTCGGAGGTCATCTTCCCATTGCCACAGCGGCCCTATTAGGGCTACCGGCGACTTGCGCACACCATTTTCCATGTTCTGGTGTGTGTATTAACAGATCCTGTGAGTTTGGAGGACTTCCGACAACTTTCAGATTTTGACCGCAAAATCCAAGCAGTGGTTAGTAAGGCATTTTTGTTCGATTTCGGAGGTCATCTTCCCATTGCCACAGCGGCCCTTTTAGGGCTACCGGCGACTTGCGCACACCATTTTCCATGTTCTGGTGTGTGTATTAACAGATCCTGTGAATTTGGAGGACTTCCGACAACTTTCAGATTTTGACCGCAAAATCCAAGCAGTGGTTAGTAAGGCATTTTTGTTCGATTTCGGAGGTCATCTTCCCATTGCCACAGCGGCCCCATTAGGGCCACCGGCGACTTGCGCACACCATTTTCCATGTTCTGGTGTGTGTATTAACAGATCCTGTGAGTTTGGAGGACTTCCGACAACTTTCAGATTTTGACCGCAAAATCCAAGCAGTGGTTAGTAAGGCATTTTTGTTCGATTTCGGAGGTCATCTTCCCATTGCCACAGCGGCCCTATTAGGGCTACCGGCGACTTGCGCACACCATTTTCCATGTTCTGGTGTGTGTATTAACAGATCCTGTGAGTTTGGAGGACATCCGACAACTTTCAGATTTTGACCGCAAAATCCAAGCAGTGGTTAGTAAGGCATTTTTGTTCAATTTCGGAGGTCATCTTCCCATTGGCACAGCGGCCCTATTAGGGCTACCGGCGACTTGCGCACTCCATTTTCCATGTTCTGGTGTGTGTATTAACAGATCCTGGGAGTTTGGAGGACATCCGACAACTTTCAGATTTTGACCGCAAAATCCAAGCAGTGGTTAGTAAGGCATTTTTGTTCGATTTCGGAGGTCATCTTCCCATTGCCACAGCGGCCCCATTAGTGCCACCGGCGACTTGCGCACACCATTTTCCATGTTCTGGTGTGTGTATTAACAGATCCTGTGAGTTTGGAGGACTTCCGACAACTTTCAGATTTTGACCGCAAAATCCAAGCAGTGGTTAGTAAGGCATTTTTGTTCGATTTCGGAGGTCATCTTCCCATCACCACAGCGGCCCTATTAGGGCTACCGGCGACTTGCGCACACCATTTTCCATGTTCTGGTGTGTGTATTACCAGATCCTGTGAGTTTGGAGGACATCCGACAACTTTCAGATTTTGACCGCAAAATCCAAACAGTGGTTAGTAAGGCATTTTTGTTCGATTTCGGAGGTCATCTTCCCATTGCCACAGCGGCCCTATTAGGGCTACCGGCGACTTGCGCACACCATTTTCCATGTTCTGGTGTGTGTATTAACAGATCCTGTGAGTTTGGAGGACATCCTACAACTTTCAGATTTTGACCGCAAAATCCAAGCAGTGGTTAGTAAGGCATTTTTGTTCGATTTCGGAGGTCATCTTCCCATTGCCACAGCGGCCCCATTAGGGCCACCGGCGACTTGCGCACACCATTTTCCATGTTCTGGTGTGTGTATTACAGATCCTGTGAGTTTGGAGGACATCCGACAACTTTCAGATTTTGACCGCAAAATCCAAGCAGTGGTTAGTAAGGCATTTTTGTTCGATTTCGGAGGTCATCTTCCCATTGCCACAGCGGCCCCATTAGGGCCACCGGCGACTTGCGCACACCATTTTCCATGTTCTGGTGTGTGTATTAACAGATCCTGTGAGTTTGGAGGACATCCGACAACTTTCAGATTTTGACCGCAAAATCCAAGCAGTGGTTAGTAAGGCATTTTTGTTCGATTTCGGAGGTCATCTTCCCATTGCCACAGCGGCCCTATTAGGGCTACCGGCGACTTGCGCACACCATTTTCCATGTTCTGGTGTGTGTATTTACAGATCCTGTGAGTTTGGAGGACATCCGACAACTTTCAGATTTTGACCGCAAAATCCAAGCAGTGGTTAGTAAGACATTTTTGTTCGATTTCGGAGGTCATCTTCCCATTGCCACAGCGGCCCTATTAGGGCTACCGGCGACTTGCGCACACCATTTTCCATGTTCTGGTGTGTGTATTAACAGATCCTGTGAGTTTGGAGGACATCCGACAACTTTCAGATTTTGACCGCAAAATCCAAGCAGTGGTTAGTAAGGCATTTTTGTTCGATTTCGGAGGTCATCTTCCCATTGCCACAGCGGCCCCATTAGGGCCACCGGCGACTTGCGCACACCATTTTCCATGTTCTGGTGTGTGTATTAACAGATCCTGTGAGTTTGGAGGACTTCCGACAACTTTCAGATTTTGACCGCAAAATCCAAGCAGTGGTTAGTAAGGCATTTTTGTTCGATTTCGGAGGTCATCTTCCCATTGCCACAGCGGCCCTATTAGAGGTACCGGCGACTTGCGCACACCATTTTCCATGTTCTGGTGTGTGTATTAACAGATCCTGTGAGTTTGGAGGACTTCCGACAACTTTCAGATTTTGACCGCAAAATCCAAGCAGTGGTTAGTAAGGCATTTTTGTTCGATTTCGGAGGTCATCTTCCCATTGCCACAGCGGCCCCATTAGGGCCACCGGCGACTTGCGCACACCATTTTCCATGTTCTGGTGTGTGTATTAACAGATCCTGTGAGTTTGGAGGACATCCGACAACTTTCAGATTTTGACCGCGAAATCCAAGCAGTGGTTAGTAAGGCATTTTTGTTCGATTTCGGAGGTCATCTTCCCATTGCCACAGCGGCCCCATTAGGGCCACCGGCGACTTGCGCACACCATTTTCCATGTTCTGGTGTGTGTATTAACAGATCCTGTGAGTTTGGAGGACATCCGACAACTTTCAGATTTTGACCGCGAAATCCAAGCAGTAAGGCATTTTTGTTCGATTTCGGAGGTCATCTTCCCATTGCCACAGCGGCCCTATTAGGGCTACCGGCGACTTGCGCACACCATTTTCCATGTTCTGGTGTGTGTATTAACAGATCCTGTGAGTTTGGAGGACATCCGACAACTTTCAGATTTTGACCGCGAAATCCAAGCAGTGGTTAGTAAGGCATTTTTGTTCGATTTCGGAGGTCATCTTCCCATTGCCACAGTGGCCCTATTAGGGCTACCGGCGACTTGCGCACACCATTTTCCATGTTCTGGTATGTGTATTAACAGATCCTGTGAGTTTGGAGGACATCCGACAACTTTCAGATTTTGACCGCAAAATCCAAGCAGTGGTTAGTAAGGCATTTTTGTTCGATTTCGGAGGTCATCTTCCCATTGCCACAGCGGCCCTATTAGGGGTACCGGCGACTTGCGCACACCATTTTCCATGTTCTGGTGTGTGTATTAACAGATCCTGTGAGTTTGGAGGACTTCCGACAACTTTCAGATTTTGACCGCAAAATCCAAGCAGTGGTTAGTAAGGCATTTTTGTTCGATTTCGGAGGTCATCTTCCCATTGCCACAGCGGCCCTATTAGGGCTACCGGCGACTTGCGCACACCATTTTCCATGTTCTGGTGTGTGTATTAACAGATCCTGTGAGTTTGGAGGACTTCCGACAACTTTCAGATTTTGACCGCAAAATCTAAGCAGTGGTTAGTAAGGCATTTTTGTTCGATTTCGGAGGTCATCTTCCCATTGCCACAGCGGCCCTATTAGGGCTACCGTTCTGGTGTTCTGGTGTGTGTATTAACAGATCCTGTGAGTTTGGAGGACTTCCGACAACTTTCAGATTTTGACCGCAAAATCCAAGCAGTGGAAAATCCAAGGCATTTTTGTTCGATTTCGGAGGTCATCTTCCCATCACCACAGCGGCCCTATTAGGGCTACCGGCGACTTGCGCACACCATTTTCCATGTTCTGGTGTGTGTATTAACAGATCCTGTGAGTTTGGAAGACTTCCGACAACTTTCAGATTTTGACCGCAAAATCTAAGCAGTGGTTAGTAAGGCATTTTTGTTCGATTTCGGAGGTCATCTTCCCATTGCCACAGCGGCCCTATTAGGGCTGCCAGCGACTTGCGCACATCATTTTCCATGTTCTGGTGTGTGTATTAACAGATCCTGTGAGTTTGGACTTCCGACAACTTTCAGATTTTGACCGCAAAATCTAAGCAGTGGTTAGTAAGGCACTTTTGTTCGATTTCGGAGGTCATCTTCTCATTGCCACAGCGGCCCTATTAGGGCTACCGGCGACTTGCGCGCACCATTTTCCATGTTCTGGTGTGTGTATTAACAGATCCTGTGAGTTTGGAGGACTTCCGACAACTTTCAGATTTTGACCGCAAAATCTAAGCAGTGGTTAGTAAGGCACTTTTGTTCGATTTCGGAGGTCATCTTCTCATTGCCACAGCGGCCCTATTAGGGCTACCGGCGACTTGCGCGCACCATTTTCCATGTTCTGGTGTGTGTATTAACAGATCCTGTGAGTTTGGAGGACTTCCGACAACTTTCAGATTTTGACCGCAAAATCTAAGCAGTGGTTAGTAAGGCACTTTTGTTCGATTTCGGAGGTCATCTTCCCATTGCCACAGCGGCCCTATTAGGGCTTCCGGCGACTTGCGCACACCATTTTCCCTGTTCTGGTGTGTGTATTAACAGATCCTGTGAGTTTGGAGGACTTCCGACAACTTTCAGATTTTGACCGCAAAATCCAAGCAGTGGTTAGTAAGGCATTTTTGTTCGATTTCGGAGGTCATCTTCCCATTGCCACAGCGGCCCTATTAGGGCTACCGGCGACTTGCGCACACCATTTTCCATGTCCTGGTGTGTGTATTTATCGAGAGGAGTGTGCGGAGTTTATGGAAGAAGAATAACAACAATGTCCCAAGTAATATAATATAATTTATTTTATTTAACATTATTCTTAGTGCATGTTTTGGTTTGCCTCTGGTTGCATCATTTTACAATAAATAGTGCTGTACAATTATTCATATACATATACGTAGGTACATATCAATGAGATTAAACATATTTCAATTAACTATATACGTAAATTAAATAACAAACGGTCCTTCGACCCCGCAGCAACTCATTTATATCGTTCCCACTTTGAGTCTCAACAGAGCTTGGAAATGAAAAATGGAAACTTAAGACAACAAAAATTCTCCTAAACTTCTCCTGTCTCTTCTTCTAAATACTTAGTCTTTGAATTGTTTTGTTACACTTTATGTTTCAACGCAATCGTTAGGTGTTTTTATTTATTTATTTATGTAGTATATGTTATATAATAAATATATGTATTTATTTATATAATATATATGCTTTCCTTTTGTATGTAGACAGTGATTGATTTGAGTAGGCTGATTGGAATGAGGCGGACTTAATATCATTGGTTTAATTTTTGTTTGTTTCTTGTTACATACATAGGTACAACTAGTAATATTTTTGTTTTTTATTTTCTTTCTCTGATTAAGTTATTTATTTATACAATTAAAACTTAGTTTAATGAATATATATATATTTTTGTTTGTATATTTAATAAATTACAATTTATCTTCATTTCACTTAAAAAAAGAACAACATTTAAAATTTACTGTGTGTCTTTGATGAAAACTTGTTTGCTTCTTTTTTTAACTAGAACGTTTATTTAAAAATGCCACAATAACCAAAACGACCGAACGACCATCGCTAAGGAATCGCAAAAAAATCCCAAACTTAAATCATGTTTGTCTGATGTCGTTCTCAGACGGTCAGAAATATTATCTTATTGCTTCTGTTTGCTACTGAGTTTGAATTTCCAAATAGAAAAAACGTATCTATCAACACCAATAGGAAAAGGATTTTTGATTGAAAAAATTTGCTAACGTCAACTTGAATATTTTTTTTGTTTCTAAAAAACTTGAAAATATAAACGTCAAACAGTTGAGTAAAGTTGAATGTCTAAAAAAGAAAATTCCGCTATCGAAGCGAACCCTGGATTTCCTTTATTTATTTGTTTTTTTTTTTTTGTTTTTCTTTTTACTTAATTTTTTCACATTCTTATTCAATTTGTTTGTCTGTTGCTGGCTTGTTGTGTATTTTCGTCGTCTCCATTTTCCGTATAAAATGGCTATTTGAATATCGTTGGCTTTCAAGCGCTTGTGATTAATATCTTATGGTTTGAAGGATCTCAATTGGAAAGAAATTGGATGGAGATGGGGATGGGGATGGAATGAGGATAGAAGATAAGTGGCTGAGGGAAACTCTGAAAAACCTATCAATTTGAGATGCGCTAGTCTTGGAGTTCCAGAATAAAGGCAACAAACTGTGCTAACATAGCCCAGTTTGTTTGGCAATAGCATGAGATTGCGGGCAGTTTCGCTAAGATAATCTGCACACAGTTCCATAAGCAAATATATATAAGACGAAGCTCTCAATAACGAAAGCCAGAACTAGAGGACTTGGTCGAGGTATTTAAGCCAAAGCAAGGCTCTATGCTGGACGTTGAGATCAACATCATTGATCTGCTTTCCTCGCAATGAAGCTCACATGCTAATAGGAGACACTGTGGCATTGGTACTCATGCCTAACTCGAAGTCACAGAGATGAGGAAGAAAGAGAAACAACCAATCTAACATCTTCTCTGCAATTGTCCAGTCTAGCAAGAAAAAGAAGGCTGTGACTAGAGAACAATTCTTCATACAGCTGTAGCGGTGTAAGATGGACTAACCTCCAAAGATTCATGTGTGAATCTGGATGTTCTTAGGACTACAAGTATGGCTCACTGTAGTACAGTACAATGGACTCTACAGGTTGATCTCAATGAGCAACGGACATGAGAAGGTCATTGCAACCATTTGCCTATCTCCTTGCCAAGAGCACCTTAGGTCAGATCGTTAAATCTCCACATGCTTTGTTTGTTCACCTATTTCCGATTTGTATTGTTCAAGGATGAAGATCAAAGCGACAAATTTATCAAGGCGGCTTAAGAAACTCAGAAGACAGGAGTATGCCATCCACATTCTTCAAGAACCATGTCGAAGGTGTTCCATCAGTTTGGACGTCCACGAGGTAGGGCATACAAGGAAACGGTGACAAAGAGTGTACACATGTCACATTTATATTCTGAGAACATCCATTTATCTTTGGTCAATGGCACATCTTCCACCCGACATCTACTAACTAAATGAGATTTAGCCCATGTTTTCAAGAGCTATTCATTTGTCATCACGATGCACTTAGTACTAGCAGACAAGTAAGACCCACGCTTGGAGAACCAAGCTGACTCTTTGATAAGCTGTCAGAGAGGCCCTCAAACACATCAGTGGACAATGGAACCAGCAGCTGTGAAGCTAGACATATCTCTTGTAGTGCTTCTCTACTCCGCATAGCAGTGGCATGGGCAATCTCAAAAGAGGATGAAGAAGTGCTTGTTCTTTACTCTTGATCAAGATCTTCTTTGAAACAGGCATGTGTTCTGGCACACTCTGTATGAGTGCACGGACATAAGACTAGACAGACGTCTATTGATATAACACCTAGAGGGGATGGGCCATGCAGACAACTTGGCTGACAGGCCTTCGTCCATCGAACATAGGCTCGAATAAAGCACAACTCGACGAATGACGGCGAATACCGATGCCTCAGCCACTTTGTTGATCACTCTTGACAGAAGCTAGGAAGAGAAACCCCAGTTGGGGTTGTTGCTGTTCTAGTCCCGAGTCCAGCCTGAACCGTAGCTCTATATAAAGCTGAAGAAGTCTATAGAATTTAACGACATGCTTTAGAAATGCTTGTTAAATGAATTAGTTAATAATTACCCACATTCTGGATGCCTTCAGGAGCTGGTTTCACGGATAGCATTCTTTGCGCAGAGGATTCTTAAATTTTGTTTAGATTTCAAGCCATATTTAGACTTGATACGATGTTGGCTTATTTCACTTTCCGAGTCCTCAGGCTTGAAAACATGACACGAATGAGACAACTTCTGTTTAGCATACCCATCTCACCAGATGCTGCCAAGGGGGTAGAGAAAGCAAGGTGTTCATATCATCATACGGTGTGAAACTGATGCTACAGTTTGTTGAAGACCACATGATAATACTAATAATGACGCACATACGTACAACGCGAACGGGCCCCCACGAAGACCACTTGATATAGACTGCGAATGTCAAGTTTTGTCAATCGCTTGGATTCTTGAATTGCAGTCTATGCCTCACTATTTGCAACTCACAAGACACAGACAGTCTTAGGAAACTTCTTGCGTCCTGTCATGCAATGATTTCAGACACTTTCCTCTTTCCAGAAAACCCAATCAACCACCCAGCCACCACCTCCATCCTCCCACCGGAGATCCATCCATTTTTTATTTCTGCTACCTAAAATGCGATACTGATTATATTTTCTATTTCTCTATCTCCCTATCTGTACGTGTCTCTCTATCTGCTCTATGATTGCATGTGGTATCTAGTTTACTTTCCTATATTTTAATATATTTTCTTTTTTGTTTTCGTATTTCGTTAGATTATTGCATTTAGCTTTGTTGCTCTTCCGTGTCTTTTGACTGTCTTCCGCTACTACACTCCTACGAATATATACTGTTTCTTTTTTTTCAGTTTAACTATTAAGCAAAATAAATATATATATTTTTGTATATATTATTTCTTACAGGCAGGCCAATACTGGAGATATGTTTTACGTTTACAAGTTTTACTTCTGTTGCTTCCCATTACACACTTACTTCTTTCTTTATACGTTACAAACTTTTGCAAATCATACATAAGTTAATGTGTTTTTGTTTTTGTTTTATAGTTAAATGTGCAAATTATTATGCGACCTACAAAGTACAAGTTGATTCAAGAGGCAAGTGGATTTTGCTGGGGAGGAATGAATTTGTCTACTAATTGGATGGTAGGCAGAGGATTCCATGAAGCCTGGACTTGGAGCTCTCTCGGTGGACGTAGGGACGTCTATGTCGACTTCATCAATCAAGGGAGTACAGAGAAATGACCATGATAACAAATTTGTCGTTAAGTTTCGTAAAATTTTTCTTTCTGAAGTAAATCAATCTCCACCGCCACAACTGAAAGTTGGTGTTGAAAGTTGACTTGTTTGTGGACATATTGCAGCTTGACGATGCTTCGACAAATGTTCGTTCAGTTCTGACATCGGTTTCAAACGTAAAATTTACTGAAATCAAGTGTGGGTGGAGCCTTAACTGCTAACCTCTGTAGTCTAACGCTTGGTAAAAAAGCAATAAATCCTTCATGTTAACAACTTTCGTTCATGGATTGCCTTCTGTCCACTCCCTGCTCACCGCTGTCGCAGTCCAGTTCCTGAACCTGTTCACCGTCAAAAAGGAGCCACGACAACCCTTAAGGTCTGCCCACATTCCTCTTCTGAATGTCATCCATTCATCATTTTTTTCCACGATTCGCCCCCACAAATCCTCCAACCCCTTGAATCCACTCCATGCTCAACTCAACCATAAACCGTCACCACAAATAAACACTTACAAGCAAAATAAACTCTCAACTCACCTCGAAAAAAATCAAAACAAAAAAGAATGTCTACACCTCACTGGATGGCATTTACTGAGCAAAAGGGTTGCGAGGATTCGCTCCGGGTATGTCCAGATTGCCGCCGGTCGTCTGGTAGGTGCCGTAGCTGTTGCCAGTTCCATTGGGGTTCATCTCGTTCAGCCTGGTATTGGACAGAGCGCGAGGTATTGGATTGCTGGGCACACCGTGCGGTGCCAAGTGGGACGTCTCCTCAGCGACCTAAAAACCAAAGATCAGCTTTCTCTCAAGCACACACCAAATTCTCCGCAGCATACCTGATGAGGATCCTCAGTGGCTGGGATCTCTGAAATGAAGCCATGCTCTTTCCGGTAGAAGTTGATGAAGATAAAGGCGCCGAGCACCACCAGGCACATGACACCGTAGCCCCGGAAGGTCGCAGTGGTGCCGTAGTACGTGACAAACATTCCGCCGATGATGGCGCCGCATCCTCGGCCGAGGCCGTGGTGGATTCCCTGGAGTACGCCCTGAGCGGAGGCGCGCAGATGCTGCGGCGTGTTGTGAGCGATGTACGAGCACGAGGCCGCCCAAACGGCGGCGTGCGTGATGCCCTGCATAAATTCGAACGGCAGCACCCACCACGGGTTGCGCAGATAGGAGATGTAGAGGAAACGAAGGACATTGCCAATCAGGCCCAGGCACAGCACCTTGACGTGGCCGATCTGGGTGATGAGGCGGAAGCTGAAGAAGTACGCGAAAATCTCCGACACGTGGTTGATCACCGAGGCCACACCGAAGAGAGTCGGTGAGCCGCCGTAGTCCTGCAGATGCCAGAAGAGGAAGGTGAATATCAGGCCGATGCCGAAGCCCATGAACCAGGCGACGAACAGAAACGAGGCGCACTTCAGATCCTTGAAGTGATGCAACACGGCCATCCACTCGGGCATTTCTTTCGTTGTTTGCGCGAACATCTTGGACTGGGCGCCCAAGTTCGGCTGATGGAGGGGTGCGCTCGATGCGCCCCCACTTCCCACAGCCAGCGAGGGCAGGTTCAGCTGGGCGGCAAGTTGATTTTGCATTTCGTCCTCGGCAGTGCGGCTGGCGTCCACACTGTCCGACGGCTTGGTTTCTGGCTCGGAAAAGTCGTACTTAAACGTGATCTGCGTCGCAGTCAGGATGGCGCATGTCATGAGGACAGAGAACGTGGCAAAGCAAATTGTGTAGTTCTTCTCCTGGCGCTCCGGTCCGCACGGATGGTCGGGGAACGACGTGGAGTGATCCAAGGCGATGCCAACGAAGAACATCGAGATGCCCCAGCCCAGGGAGCCGAACATACGCTGGTGGCCGTACTTGTCGGCGTCCTCGCCGAGCAGCGTGATCACAGCCGAGTCGGCCAGCGTGATGGCGGGAGCGCTGAAGAACTCTCCGATGAGGATCAGCAGCAGCAGCAGGAAGAAGGCCTTTTGAATGTCCTGCAGAAGGGGGGGAGGGATTAGAGGTCAACTCGGCACGTGGAAGACGATCACTTACTGGAGTCCGGTAGACCATGGACGAGAAGATCGGGCTGACGTAGTCCTTGTGGTGCTTGTCGTCGTAGTTGGACGCGAAGGTGACCCGGACGGGGGATATCCCGGCGTCAATGTAAGGGAAAGCCGATCGGCGGTCCCTAAACAAGAGTTCAGTGAGTGGGTGCCTCACAGACAATTTTCTGATCACTTACCTCCTCCTCGGCTCGTCGGGAACGTGGGCATGTTCGTCGAACAGCTCGGTGCTTGTCTCAAAGCCTTCGTAGGGGGACACATCTCGCCTTACCCGGGTGGTCGTCAGGACGTAATCGGTTCGATTCCTCTCAATGCACTTGACGGCCTCGGGCTGAATGAAGCCCAAGGGCAGCGTAAACAGAACCCAGCAGGTGAGAGAGCCCAGCAGCAGCTTTTTCCCCTGCTTGCACCTAGAACACCAAGAAATCCTAAAATTCAAGCTTCTCTCAGATTGATCTGTCTCACCTGTCAGCATACGAGCCCCAGAAGGGCGCCGAGAGGAATTCCACGAAGGGACGCATTCCTATCAGTATACCACACTGGCCCGGGTTCATTCCCATCTGTTTGAAGTACACTCCCATCAGGGGGAACAGCGATCCGAAGGCTGAGTAGAAAAAGAAGTAGAAGCTCTTCACAACCAGCAGCTCCTGGTCGACGGGACCGAAGAACATCTCGATGACATCGGACTTGCCGCGGATTTTGTGCGTCGCCTCCTTCGGCTCGGGATACCTGCGAAAACAACACCTTTCAAGTGTCCACTTCGTGTCAGCACTCCATCAAGACTTACAAAGATGGATCGACCTCTCCCTCCGCCTCCACGTCGACCCTCGGTCTGGCCTTCACACCGTACGGCTGTTGTATACCTCCAGCGGGAATGTTTTGTGTATACCCACCACCGTAACCACCGCCGCCGCCGCCGGCATCCTGGCCATAGCCACCGCCGTAATTGCCCGACTGGTCATAACCCCCCGCTTGACCGTAGCCCCCACCGGCCGGCTGCCCGTAGGCACCGCCGCCCGCCGCCGGCTGGCCGTACCCACCTCCACCGCCGTACTCATTGCCGTATTGATCCATGGGTGTCCTTCTCTCTTGTGCCTAGGCGCCTTTGTTGGTCTCTCGCTTTGAGATCCCCGGGGACGGACGATTAAATGCCTCTTTTGTCTGCCTCCTAGTGTACCTCTCCTCCGTCGGTGTAGTGGATTCTATCTTGCGATTCTTTTGTTCCCCTCACAGTTGGATGTCCTCCAGCCTTGCGGTCCGCTACTACTGCCGCTGCACGGGTTTTGGTTCTGAAAGTAAAGCGAACAAGAATTTGCATGCTAAATTGGTTTCGTTGAGGCTTACAACTTTCCTAAATGATACTCAGCGGGGTGGGATAAATGGGGACATCCCAATTGGAAAGGAGTTTCTTAGCAGTTTCCAGTGAAATTCGGTAATTTTGTCATTTGGGGGGGGTGGTCGACGGATTAGGGAGGGAATCTTTTTTGTTTGTAATTTATAATTCATACAGAAGTATCTCAGGGAGTGGGAAGTCGTTTGGGAGAGTAATTGATTCCGGAGAAGGCGGTGGAGTCCCACACTTCTATTGCTTCGAATTCAGGAGCTAAAACTGTCTTCGCATTCAAAGGTGCTGGTTCGACAAGGAGATTAATACTGGGGTTGGTCTGAACAAAAACCAAGCCACCGCATGAGTGGAACAACTTCTCATTGATGCTCAACTTCATCTCAGAGGAGACTGAGAGTCAAGTTAAAATAAGTCCTTTGGCCATGGCTTGGCTATATAGATTAGGCAAGCAGGCTGTCAACGAAATCGCCACACACCTAGACCACGTTGCTACACTGTGAAGCTTATAATCCGACTATTACAACGACAAATGGTGACTCGAGCAGATTTGAAAATCGGATGAAGCCTACGAACTCTGCTTCACTGAGATTCGAACCGAAAACCCCTCTAACCAAGGACATGCATTCAACCAACCAGCCATTTAGAACTGCACGTTAGTTCATACTGAAGTACTACTTACACATCGAATGTTTCACATTCCACATGCATTTAAGACCAATGTCCTTGGCTCCATCTATAGCGTCTCGTGCTGTGTTGTGACTCTAGGCACTTAAGGAATTTGGTGGTCCTTTCCGAATCCTTTTCAGACGTTTGGGATTGTCGGCTTGCCACAGATTTTTCTCTCCATAGCTCAACAGTCTGTGGCCCTCTAATCAAGGGCAGGCACTCAACCAAATGCTCCCTCCAGCTATTCCTTGGCTTAATGTTACATGAGTCTCCGGCTGCCTTGCCGATGTGAACGTCGTCTTGTTGAAGACAAGTGACCATTTCCGGCCACAATATTCTTTAAAAATCCTCGAATTTTCTGCCATTATTGTGGTGGGGTCCAGGAATTTTCTAAGTTTTTTGCGTATTTCACTACAATCAAGCACACATAGGAACCCCACACATCAGACAAGACTAAAATCAAATGTGAGGTTTGAGAAACTCAAGTGTCTTCTGAATAAAGCAGAGTCTTCGATTCCAAGTCACGCTACAGCGAAACAGAGGACGTCCACACTGAAAAGGGGCTCAATCATGTTGTTGTTTCAGTTGGGTACAGGCATAGGGCCTTGTTGACTGTTTCCGACTTCACTTCATCAGCTGCGGTCACGTTTGCTAGTTAACCTTCACGTACTGGTGAAACACATCGATTTTCAAACAAAGTACGTTCACAGTCACGTCATCACTTGTCTTATAGAAACTGCTTCAACTTCTTTTTTCCAGGACTAACATCGTTTCTCTTGAAAATGCTGTAGAAAACGCCTGCGTCCAGTCTTAATGAGAGGCTTATTCTTTACGAGGTTCGCTTTCAGGCAGCAAGTGGATAGCTGTAAGTAGCCCATTACAGAAGGCACACATAGGGCAAGGTAGGTCCATTGTGATAAAATGTGCATTGATTTGAATTGAACAACATTGCTGCGCCAGCAAGCAGAAGTCACCAGAGCAGCACACACAAGCGAAGCATACACCACCAATAGCCGCACTGACATTGGCGCTCTGTTGTTCTTGGGAGACATCATCGACATCGTCGAAGAGACTCCAATCGACCCCCTCTAGTGAATGCTGAAAACCAAACTAATCCTGAAACCAGTCTGTGCTTACAATGAAACGACTAAGCTGTCCTATGCTCGCGTTTTTTTTAACTCGTGGAGGCTGTAGAAATAATAGGCTAATACGAGTAAGTGCCTACGACTTGCCAGAGCAATACACGAGCAGAGTAGGTTATGAGTGGTTTTTATCTCCCCTTCAACCATGCAACCCCAGTCAGAGAGCATTATATGGAACACCCATCCTGCGGGCGTGAATGCCAACTATGCAGGGTACGATTATGTAACCTACGATTAAACGATTACTGTATATGTTCTGTTTTGAGGAAGGTGGTGTCTTCTAGTCAATTTTTGTGGTCTGCCCATGGAAAAAAAATACAAACTAAAAAAACTCAACAGAGTACGAGGAACAGCATGCATAAGCACCATAGACGCTCTGGGTCAACACCAACAGACTCCCTGACCTTAATGCTACATCTTCCACTGAACACACAATATCATCTTAACCATATGTTTTGAAAGTTTCATGTAATCATTAAATGTCCAAACGTCATTCACGCAGGAAGATTCCTCGATTGTTTGCACGAAGATAAGAGCACAACTTCATAAAACAGTCATCTGCCACTGTCACAGAATTGAAAAAGTCCTGATATCTTCAAAACTCCCTACAGGTGTACAGAAGTCATATGTAGGTCTAACAGATCTGCTGTGACAGTGGGAAGTTGAGGAAGATGAGAGGATGAAGGTTGGTCTATCATCATCATCCTTCATGCCATCATAGTAAAACCACTCCACAACCGCCATAGTGTTGTGAATTCTACGCAATTCTGATGCTCGCTTTTGGACTAAAATTATTCAACATACGCCACAGCATCCACATATACTTGTGATATGTTTTCGGAAATGTTCCACATACGACCTCTAGTCTACTCTTCTTGGCGTTCTATTGAAAATGTTCCACATACGCCCTACGGTCCAGTGAGTTGACTTTAGCTGAGTTGGACATAAAGACGAACCAGGACTTCGATTCAAGGGCAGCCACGCGTGTTGAAGGGACCCACAAGGTTTATTAGACCTTAGACTGAGTTTCGACTTGACTTGTGCATTTAGTACTATCAGGGAAGCTGTGAGCCGTGAGCCATTGTTGCAAATTGATCCGTCGACGCCCTACTTATCTGCACCCTCGGAAGATGAGTATACACAATTCGGAGAATCCTGCCAACAGATATGTCTTGTCATTCATTCAAAGCCTTGAGCACCCAAGGGTCGAGGGGTGAATGAGAACTTGGCTACCAATGAATACTTCATGACAGATGTGGGTTAAAAGTATTTCCAATCTAAATTCTCTCCAAATCCCTTTCCAGAAAAAATATCAAAATTCATATTCAAACGTCGATCTCCCTTCTCCATTTGAAAAGGATAATCATCCCCCCTCTCCCCACCAATCTGACGACACCCCAAGGCACTTCTCGTCTTCATAATCGAAGTAATCAAACTTGCGACTGCCATTAACACATTCGCTTGCATTATTCCGACGACAAGAGATCCTCGAGTCCTCCCATCGATGTCAGTCGGAGTGCCATTTAAAAGGGCCCCGCAGCCAGCGGAGCGTGCTCCTGCGAGTACATTCACGGAGCGTGTTTTCGTTTAATTCACTTGTCAGCCCACGACCTACACCCTCCCCCCCAGAATACAATCCAAACCATCGACATCATCAGTCGCTTGCTGTCGGTATTCTCTGCTTTTTTTTCCTCGATAAATCGAACACCAGATGATGATGTTGATGTCACGGGAAAAAAAAAACTGAAAATCGATGGGAATGAGGGCAAAAGAAAAAGAATGGTTTTGTGCCAAAAACCTTTTGACATCCTTGAGTGGGACACTTGAGAAACGCGAGAGCCTCACTCCCCCACTCGGCTGTGCCACGCACTGTTTAGCATCGCGACTCTTAAGGACACGCTGATGGGATGATGTGCCTCACAAGAGTTCGTTTGGAGAAGAAAAAAAAAGGATTCCGAGACGACGAGACGACGGCGAACGGATGTATCAAGCTGAGTGCTGGCTGGATTAAGGCTCCTCCGCGTCGAAGAAGCAATTACATAAATTGCCAAGACCAAAGGAATTTCGTTTCACTTGATTTCATTTGTGTCTACATCGTTTTTTGCTCGGCGAGGACACCCGTATATACACCTAGAGACTGGAGAGTAGATACATTCTCAATTGACCCTGACAAATGGGTAGCACCTCTCTACTCCTGTCCTGGCCAATTGGGAATCCTTTCCATTCCTTTTTTTTTTCTCTTCAAATCACAATTGGACACAAGTACTCACCAAATTTGTGTATCCTTTTCCGTGGATTTTCCGAATTTTTGTTTCAATTCTTTTTTTTCACACTCGAAACGCACAACACAGAGACAACAGACAACCACACACGTTAATGGAGGAATACTTTATTTTACATTTTTTTTTCGTTAATTTTAGCGAAAACCAAAAGGATTTCCGTTGAGTATCCTCGAAGCGGATTTCGGAATTAATGCTGGACAATCGGAACTTGTTTTTAAGCAGCAGAAGTGAATCGATAGAAATGAGATTATTTTCTTCAGCTCTCTAGACTGGGGGGGACTACTTTCCTGACGGGCAATTGTACGAAAGCAGTAGCGCCATCATGCGATCGATTTTGTAATGAAATGGAAATTCTGTTTCACCCTCTTGTGGCTGTTGGTGGCTGGTGAACGCTCTAAGTAAGCGTGAGCGCATCGTTCGCTCTCTCGCGGTGGTTGGATGTGACAATGTGTGTGCGCGAGTGTATTCGTGTGGAGGAGGGTTTTCCTTTGGCTGTGATTTGATTTCCGAGAGCGTGCGACCGTGCGAGCTTTGAGTTTTGTTTTGAAGCCAGCAGAATACCAATGCTGGGTGGAGCTTTCGGTGCGTGCCACTGTGTGGATGGTGTGTGGGTTTGTTTGCGGAGACAAATAACCCACCTACTGCCCCGCGCGACTTTCAAGGCTTCCCTAAATCGTTTCAGTGGAACAGTAGCAATCAGAGAACCGTGTGAAGGTTGGGGTGGCTACCGATGGAACAACTGGAGCAAGACAGCACGCGCGTCTTCAAGAAGCTTATGGGGGATTGTAGTCATCTGCTGGACTTTGAATTTTGGAAAGATGGGGTTGTAGTCGGTAGTCATTTGCTGGACTTTAAATATTGACCCGTGGCGTTGGCAACGCGCTCAAACTTCGATCCTCGATCCCTGGTAGGGACGACAAAAAAAGTAATTAAAGTCCCCACCTCTTTCGAATTACTGGCAATACTTTAGAAGTACTTGTGTCTAGAAAAAGCTTCTCAAACTTGGCCGTTCGCAGTTTGCATAAAACTGTAGGACAGAGAGAACATAGCACCCACAGCACGAGTAATTGCTAAGAAGCTAGGACTGACCTTTTATTAAATAGTGCTTAAGAGGGGACTGTAGTTGGCTACGACTCGGTTGAGCGATGCAGTACGGCATCAAGTGATTTGTGAGTGACGGCCATGGTCCATTGAGTCCTCCACACGCTAACAACTCCCTCTCGAGTTACTTAAAAAGCTCAGAAAGAATAGCTATCGAAGAAAAGCCTCTCAAACTTCGTATTCGGCCAGTAAGACTGTGGTCTACAGCAGGTCTTATTTACTGGCTTGGAGCACGCACAACACAAGTGGTGATTGCAGAAGCTAAAGCCAGGTTTTGTCATGGACTTCAAGCATGCCTTCTCGTTAAAGAAATCAAATTATGAGTCGATGGAGGAGTTGCTGTGCAGTTGATCACTCATCGTTGTCTGCTTATGACTCGACTGCAACTGCCAATTTTTCAGCAGCAACAGCAGAACAAATACAATTCATCGCAGTTTTCCAAACACTGAGCCCAATATCTGAGATTCGAGATGCCATTAAAAGCAGTTGTCGCGAGGAAAACGCTCAGTCTTGATGAACATCTTTCAAGCAGCAAGCAGTTCTAGGCAAGTCTAAAATGCTATTAATTTCCATTCATCAACAGTCTTCTCTCTAAAACATCAAACATAGCACCTTCCAATCTTCTCAGCTCACCATGCTTGCGTCAAGATTTCTTGCAACGGCAGGACCATCGCTTGATTCTCCACTGCCACAGATTGCCAGCAAATCATCAAGTGCTTCACTCCGCAAATCCCCTCCATTTCCGCAAGTAAAACTGCAAAGTAAACACCCATCAGCACACCTGCCTGCCTGCTCGTCCTCTTGCGAAATTCCTCTAGAAAAACACAAGCAGAAACATAGAAAATATAGTTCATTCCACTCATTTCAAGTGGAAGGCAGCGGAGAGCTTCAAAAGAACACACCACCACCAATGCAAGCCTCTGTCCACAAAGGAAGCTTGAGTCATGCGCAAAATTCAATTATAAAAGCTCCACCGGAAACGAGTAATGGCCACCGTTCCGCTCTCCGAAAGTCGCACGCACTACTCTCTCTCTCTCTTTCTCTCCCTCTCTCTCTCTCTCTCTCTGCCCAAGCAGGTCCCCATTATCCACGGATTAGTTCGCTTGTATGAATAATTGGAGCTTTATGCTAAAGACAAAGCTTATCGAAACGGCCACACGGCATGAGATGTGACATGAAAAAAACAACCATCAGCATAAATGGGACAAAATTAATGATTCCACAGCTCATTCATGATTCAGCAAAACAGAAGAAGATCGCCTCATAAATTCCTGTCTTGTTTCCATCTACACGTGCAGTCCCGGATCCTTCACGGGTAATGGATTAGATTGCCATTAATTGGAGGCCTTGATGGTCACTATCGGCGGCATACTGCCAGTCATTCATCGGGATTACGTGTGTAAAGTTTGCTGCAACAAGTGGTGGAATATGCGAGTAGCTTAGTATATTGATTCGAACGGTGGTTGGAAACAGAGAGGAGGCAACAGGAAGTAGACAATCGACTTTACATTGACGGCGGAAAATGTGAAAAGTTTTCCATTTTTTTTTTTGCCTTTTCACTTCGCCGGCTCAACTTTAATTGAGCAGTTGATGCTGATGATGACTGAGCAGGGCAAAAAGTGGTGCGGTGGGGGGGAGTGGTCTCATTATTTTAAGAGTGCTGCCAGCTTGAGGACTTGATTGAGTTTGATTGCTTTTAAAGTCGGTAGTTTAGGTGGCTAAGTGGGTTTGACGTTGGATTTAAATTTGATTTTCTACGAGGACTTGTTTTGGGAATCTGGCATCTCAGGATATGATGGATATGAGCTTCTGCCTGAGGAATCGCCTCAGAATTCCCATTCAAGGTGGGTGAGAGCATGAGTCTGGGACGATAGTGCCTATGGTCATCGTGGGCTCACAATCACTCGTTCTTGAAACTGTCCTTGCTCTCGGAACAAATAGCTCGGATTCAAATCGGTGCCCATGCAATCGATTTGGGGGACAAATCACTCGGAGGTCTTAACTGTCTTTGCTTTTGCACAAATCACGGTTGTGCATGCCCTTCCACTGACTTTCCTCACAGACCGAACCGACGCAGAATCTGTCTTATGCAGAATGATGTAGAGCAAGACGATCAATGGGAGGCGGATAGATGGACAGCTTCAATACGAAATGATTTGCTGGCTAACAGGGAGGCCTAGTTTGACCGTCATATTCAAAGAAATGGCTAAGATAAGCCGATTTAGAGAGATGTGGCAACGCAGAGGACCGAATCTATACACTAGCATTAACTGTAGCCAAGGGATGAGGGGTTGTAGTACCGAGTTACCCCTAATCGCCTGACTATCATCGACTATATCGACTTTGATTTATTTGCTTGGTTTAAGGTAAAGAGAACTTTTGTCGGGGAGGACTCTTTTTCGGTGCTTAAATAACCTTGTGAGGCTGCAGTTTGATCCGAGGCAGATCCTTAACTACCTACAAAATGGTGGAATTCGGCTGTCACTTGCACTCACATTTCAGACGCGTCTGTCTACTTGTGCCTTTAGTCCGACATGTATACAACGGAGTAGCGTTGACTTTAGACATTTTCTGATCGCGCAGTAGAGCTCGTTTTCGTGTGTTCCGCATGAAGATTTCACTAAAACTGCCTGACGCAGTACCCTTCAACGCATCAATCCTTTTTTTCTTCGTATTTCCTCTTTGCAATGTCCTTCGCAGAACACCACCTCACAACGAGACCTACTCGACAGAGAATCATGTTCTCTGCCCGCTCTCATTACATGCCTCTTAAATCCATGGTCCGACATGTACCTGGGCAATTTTCTCCAGCTGAAACGACCTCAAGCCAACTGCCTCCAATTACGCTCACCAAATTGGTTGACGCCTTGCTCCTCTTGTGTGCTCCATCGGATTCAAGGGCGTTCTTTATTGCGTTGTTCCACTGATTTTGACTGTCTGTGTTTCCTACTGTTTCCTTTACCTATGAATGTTCGGCTACACTGTTCGAGAAGAAACCGCAGACCGAATGTTCGTTTCAAGGATTGAGGTCTGGATAAATGGGAGCAGCGTGACTGGGACTGCAGGGTGTGGAAGGCTGCCGCATCTCAGGAAGACGACATTCTCGGAGCGCAGCCCCCAATAAGTAAGAACGTTGCTCCAAGTATGCCCACATTCAAAGCAGAATTCAAAGCAGCTCAAGTACAGTAGAGTACGAGTAGGGCAGATTACCAATAGAGGAAAATAAAAGTGCTTCCATTCCAGGACGAAGAGTCGCTTAAAAGCCTTTAAACGTCTTACCCGTCGTCGTGTCCTCAAGCAGCCCTCAGAGTTGCACCACAGAAAACCTGATTTGGGCTCTAATCGATTATGGCGACAATCGTCTCGGGCTGATAGTTTCGCTTTATATAAGCTTAAAAACTCTATAGCCATCTAAAAAATTACACGATGAGAGCTCAGCTTGTGAACCATGTCAGAGTTGCTTATATTTGGCAATCTAATTGAGTGTGGTCTTTGTGCGATTGCATGAACTCCTCTCAATCTGTCCATAAGTGCTTACCGTTGGCATTCAGGATGTCATATAGGAGTCCAATGTGCGGCCAAACAACTTCCTCGTTCAAAACTTCTGACTAGTTACGTGTTATTGCTAACACCAAATGAATGAATGAGTACCTTCTTCACTGGTGTCTGGAGACGTGGACGTCTTTCATTACGTGGCCCCGAAGGCTCGTGGTGTCATTCAAATTTGGTATTTGTTGATTTTTCTTCTCCACTTGTGTCTGTAGATGTCGACCCTCTCTATAGCTCTGCGTGCAGGCTCGGTTTGGCACAAGAGATCGCTTGAAGTTCTCTTACATGTTGGCATTCACATCACGACGGATTTTGTGATATCATTTTTCGTAGTTTTTAGTTTCCCACGAATGGATTCTGTAAAAGGCTGATTGAGTCTGGAGACGGGGGGCCTCTCCATTGCTTTCCTGGAGGCCCGGGACTGCAATATAAACTTGTTTGATGTCCTTCACGACTTGTGGCTGTCACCATGTGCCCGGGCGTCGAATGAGTTCGTATACGCATCGTGTAACCATCACTGCTGACGACCACGAACCCGATGGCGCACTCGAGTGGAGAAGGACCTCAACCAACTTGGAGTGCGAAATTGGAGGCAGTTGGCTAAAGATCGTGCTAGCTGGAGAGGATTGTTGACCGAGGCACAGGTTCACCCCGGACTGTAGCGCCACAAGAAGAAGAAGAAGAAGAACCATCACTGTCTTTGTGATGAAGTGTAATTATTTTTGATGATGCGATGCATCACGAGAATCGATGATGCGCTGGTTGTTGTTGTTTGAGCAGTAGTTGCTTTCATATGACGTTGAAGTACGTGATGTTTGCTACATTGTCGAACGCTTGATGTAGCTGTACTGCGCTAGTACTGCCTTTACGAACGAAGCCGCTGTTGCTAAGGGTTCGTTCTCCTAGGTACTTCTACACGAGGGCATCCACTGTACCACCTGCCCAGGGTACAAGACTCTTGTGGCCAGGAAGTTGTAGCCAGCGTTTTCCACGACCCAACCCCCTTCGAATCCCTTTCACGCGCACAAAATATGCTTAAGCTACGTGTATCCAATACAATATTCTTTATTATTTCGACATAAGTTGTATATCTGGTTTTGTATAATTACTTATATATCCTTACAAATAACAATCGATTAAGAAGTATAAAATTAAAAAAAAAATAAAACAAGCACAAGAGGTACCACAAGAAAAAAAACTCAAAGACAGACAGTTCCGTGTATAACCCAAAAAAGCACATCATCCACAAAAACATCAAATAAAAGTCCATTTGCATCCGTTTTGTTTGTTAAAATCTCAGCGTTTTCTATTGTAATTATTCTTGTATACTCGTATAATAAGTGTTCTATGGAAACTCTCGGCCAAAAACCAAAAACAAAAAATCAGAGTTCAGATCTTATCAGAAACAGATCCAAGCGCAAAAAAAAACAGTGTTCATCTCTCTTCAGTTAACAAACAAATTTTAATGAGAAGGGAAATTGAATAAAAAAAATCATGTGAATCGTTACATTTCGAAAAGGGAGAAAGACAAATTAAATGTGTGGGGATATTTGAGGTTAGGTGGATGGTTAATTAATCGATAGTATCCCAAGATTAACAAAATAAACCTTTTTCTTGTATTTTTCTCTTTATGTATATTAGAAATGATAAAGGCTAAAAGTCTATGAGAGTTTCTTGGCCTTCTGATAGAGTGTGTCGACAACTTTGCCCATACTCTGAATTGTCTCGAGGACACGTTCGTAGGTCTTGTCAACGGTGGTTTCTTCGAATACGATAAGTACACCTTCGCCCTGATCGAGAATGCCGCTGAATTTCTTGTCGAGTATCATTTGTGATAGTTTCTTTTCAACCTGAGGCATGGGAAGCTTAATGCATTCGGCGACATGTGATACCTGGAATGAGAGAAGGAGAGGGAAATGCATTATCCGTTGAAATTGGTAAAGCAACGTAATTAAAAGTGACAGTGATGCAGTGGGTCACCCACTGAACAGGTGTGCCTTCCCTCATCGATTTGTTGTTGAATCAAAACATG
Organism: Eristalis arbustorum; assembly: GCA_916610145.1. Classification (NCBI taxonomy): domain Eukaryota; kingdom Metazoa; phylum Arthropoda; class Insecta; order Diptera; family Syrphidae; genus Eristalis; species Eristalis arbustorum. The sequence goes on from OU744317.1 coordinate 80,968,013, forward strand.
GTCATGATCTGCATCAAACCAGCTCAGACTCAGTTACAATCCCATGACAGCTTCATTTGACAACGCAACCCGTCCCCCCGCCGTCAACATGTCTCAACCCTCCTCAGTTGCCTGTGGTTCACAATATCTCCTGTCTGCCACCTAGTCAGCAGCGCATCCTCACATACACAGTGTCGAACAACAAAATTAGTCAGCACAAAACCGAATGTAACGCGTAGTGCAGAGTTTGCATTTTCATTTCGCTTATTCACTCTGCAGCCGCGACTATTAATACAGACAATGGAACGGCCTTCGCAAGCGGTCGCAACAAAGACGAGAGGGGGCACCGAGCAGCACATCTATTTTCAGCACTCACCTGTACTCTCGAATACGGCTCGATGATGCGGCAAAGATTCTGCTCCAGCATTGTGTCGTACAATGTGCCCAAATGTGCCTGAACGATGACATCCTCGGCCAGTTCCTTTTTGTAGTCCTTCAATGCCTGTTGGAAATCGGCAAGGGAACGTTTGTGCGAAGCCTCGGCAACAGCCTTCATTGCATCAATGTCCTTGCCGGAGTATGTGATGGCCTGCAAGCATACATGGATTACAAGAATTCCAAGCGCATCAAATTCACACTTACCAACTTCCCACTTATGATCTGATTCACATCGTCCGACTGGCCAAGCATAATCTTGCACAGCAACATGTATTTCAGCGCGGTCAATGCCCTAATGGGGTCGACACTATCGAAGCCCTCGAACGCCTCGTAGAAATATGAGAATCCGGTCTTGAAGTCTCTCTCGTCGGCAGCGTGCAAGATGCCCGATTGCAGATCTAGCGCGCCCTGAACCTTCGGTGGGCAGTAAATCGCATTCGCTGTTGTTCGAGCCGATGTGAGGGCTGCCCGGGCTTTGGGTAAATTACTGAGCGCATGATAGGTTTTCGATTCCAGCAACTGAACTTCGACGAGCAGATTTTTATCGTCCAATTTCTTCAGTTCCTTCAGCAGTTGCGAGCCCAGCTGTAGTGCCTCGGTATACAGTCCGGTGTCAAAGTACAAGGCAATCAAACGGGCCTCCAGCGACTGTCTCAAAAATGTTCGCTTCTCTTGTTTCGCCCATTCGATGCAATCCTTGCACAATTGCACCTCAATACCGGTACCAGCTTCCATATCCAGAAACAGATCCACCAAGGACCTCACCAATTTTGCAGCTTTTGCCTTGCTAATCAGACTCAGAAATGGTCTGGTAACTTTAATGAGGTCAGCCAACTCTTTTGCCTTACCATCCTGTTTGTAGAGTTCGCCCAATTGCAGGATGCCCTGCTCCTTGATGCGGATCAGCTCTTCATCGTTTTCGGCGACCTCTTGTTCCCGAACGATTTTGTTGAGAAAGTCGATGCCTTGCTCGGGACTCCGGGTGGAGAGCTCTTGCGCCCGTTCGATTTTCGTAGCACCGGCCATTGTGTTTCTGTTTTGTGAATAAGCGATTTGGAAATCGGGAATTTTCTATAAAAAACTGCCTTCAATTAAGCACTGAAATTTTCGTAGATCCTTTTGTGAGCTTCTCGTGTTTTCTTTTGCTTTATGTCGTCGAGTCTTTCTTGTTCGTCTTCTCTTTATTTCTTTTCTTTTCTTTCAAATAAAAAAAATAGACCTGTGTGTCAATACGTGAATTGCGGTAGTGTGGACGGACAAGCGCTAGTCATTGCATTCAGGTGTGCCAACTGCGGTAAGTCGAATTGCGAATTCTCTGAATGCCGGAGAGTTGTGTATTTAAGGTGGAATGGTATTTATCGAATTTTTCTGATACCTTTAGTGCTGTTTTTTTGTGCAACAGACGTTAGGTAGGAAAAGGGAAGTGGACAAGGTATTTTCCCTAGGTAAAATCAACTTCATTTTCCGACCCGCATGGTCCACTGAATGGCTTGCGGAAATAAAGCATGCACAAGAGGCCTGCAGCCCCCTCGATCCTCCGACATAGATTCTAGGTCACCAGGATTAATGACCACGCAAGAGAAAGAAAGTTTTTGGACTTGGACAGCCAAGGGGCCGCCTTCCAGATGGAGTCGCATTGCTGCGTGCGTTCCTTGCAAAATGTCATGCAATATTTTTTTTATTTAAGGACTGCGAATATTGTTTTCAACATAATTCTTCATCTGACTCTGTAAAAACGTGTAATTTTGAAAATTCTTATATTTTTTTCAAAATCCACACCGAATTTGATAAAATTCCTAGTACATTGAGTGCTTTCCTAATACCCAACAGATGTCGCGCATTGCGCGATAAAGAAATTCTCACAACTTTTGAACATGTCAAACTACTCCTCTGTCAAATTGCATTCAGTTTCACACCGCGGCTCAGTGCTTGTGTCTACAAATCAGCGCGACGGAAAGAAAATTCATATTTTCTCCTATTTAATTTGCTGAATTCACTCATTCGTCGCGAAAAATAAAGCATTTACCTTGTCGCAGTTGCCAGCAGTGAAAAAGTTCTACTTTGCGTGAATAGTTTTTTTTTTTGTTGTATTTTCTTTCTTGCATCAAGTGCGCAAAGAGGTTTCCATTTTTTTTGTGTGCAAATCGTGACAGTGGTCACCGCTAACAAACGTTTGCAGTTGTCGGATGCATTCAATCTAAATAGAAAACAAAACAGCATTAAAAGCTCGATTTATTTTCCGTCGAAATTCATACTCAACAATAATCAAAATTAGGTACTTACTACATGCCGGAGAAAATGAGCAGACGCATGGTGAGTGTGTATGATTTATGGTCCTGCACCTTGTTTATTACCGATTTCATGTGTATTTTCATTCGGTTACGGGGGAATAATTGGTTGCATCGGCAGTGAAGAAATACGATGGAGGGTCGAATATTCTGGGTTTCTCCCCCACCTTTTGTTTATGCCATCAAAACACCAATGCCATGGCAAACGAATTTGGCCGCAAAATAGTGTTGTTTATTGTTTTGTTGTGCCGTCCATTGATTAAATATAGTTGCCGGCATTAGCTCCAGCATGGAATAGCACAACCAAATGCAGGGATTTTTCTTTAACATTCTATAAATAGACAAATTAGATCTTATTGCAAAATATGCTGATCGTTTCTAACCTTATTCACTTGCAGACACCGCGCAGCGCCAGTCGAAGCGTCAGCAGATCACCAGTACGAAAGAATGGCAGAAGGTGAGTTTTTCGTTTGATTCTCTCATAAACAAATAAAAAACCCCGATTTTTAATTTACAGAAAATCACCCAGCTACTCGCGTAGCCGTTCCAAATCGAGGACACCGCTGCCTCTCAGACGAAATGGCCGGCGACCAAGTGAAAGCCGCAGTCGCTCAAGGTGGGTACACACTGCGATTTGCATTAAATATCTCAAATTTTCTTATGAAAACGTTCCCAAACATTCACAGCCAATGTTCAATGTTATTCAAGAGCTTCGTCAGAAAGTTTTGTTAGCGAATTTATACAAATTTAAAACAAAAATACTCAAAAATCTCAATCTCTCAAAAACATCAAGCAAACACAAACAAAAACAAAAAACCCTCTTTGCAAGAGACAGACATTTTCAAAATAACTTATTTTATTCCCCTCCCCAAAAAAGGTCGTTCTCGCCGCGGGATAGGCGTAGGTCGCGTTCACGTAGCACTTACGGATCTAAGCGACGTGTTGGAACAAGGGTAAGCCCAAAGAGGGGGCACATATGAGATGAAGTTACTAATGTTTCTTGTTCGATTTCTAGGAGAAGCCACTGCAAAGCAAGTGCCTGGGAGTTTTCGGCTTGAACGTTTACACAGACGAGCAGAAGATACGCGAAATATTCACAAAGTACGGCCGCATCGAGCGCATACAAGTTGTGATAGACGCCAAGGTGAGTACAACCTGGTGTAGGTGTTTCCATTCATCCATCGAACTGTGCCAATCACGCCGCTACGCAAGATTCGGAGATTTTGTAAACGTCAAACTTATCCGGCAGCGGCGAGTTGGTAGATTATCTTATCAGAAATATAGAGCGGGATGCTGCCAAGTTATGGTGTTCTGTAAAAGGCTTTTTGGTACAATCCTCTTCCCATCAACTTTGAACAGCATATATTTGTGTAGTCGTTTGGGGGGGAGTTTGTGAAGGCTTTGTGCTTGGTTACGTGTCGGTTCATGATTACCTCGATCTGCGTGTCAGCCGTTTGGTGTGCTTTTGTGGCGATTATCTCCCTTCGATCGTAGTTGGCTGTAGGTGAATTCAAGGTCTTGCCACGATCATTCCGGAACAGCAGCTAACCAGCGTTTTACTTTTAGTCATCCGGTCATCACTCTAGCAATCCATCAGAGATGATAATTGCTAGAGGCAATAGAAGAGCGTGTGATTGTTTGCTTGTTTGTAACCACTTAACGTGAAGTGCTCTGTCAACAATTCCATCGATCTTTCGAATTTCTCTCACTTTGCTTCACAATACGTCATCGACGAGCAGATGCAGTGAACATGGCTTGATCTTTCGGAGACGACAGATAAGATCGTCTTGATAAGGACGGTGATAGAATGGGTACTCAGTCAGACTCGTGCTAAAAGCATTCTGTTGTTGTTCAGGGCTTCCCTGTTGTCAGCAAGATTGTTGGCATGGTGATCTGTGAGAGGTTGAGGATGCTCTTAGTTAATGGGGATGGATGCAATTCATTGTCGTGAAGGAGTTTTAGTGTGTTGTCATAACTAGTCATCTACACATTCTAAGTGAAGTGCAAAGGCATCGCGTTGAGCTCTTACTGCTTGGAGAGACTGTTTTAGACTTATGTTGCTGACGGAGAAAAGGCAATCGCGTACTACTCAAGTGACATTTGGTGGTGAAGGTTCGTGCTCCTTTTCAAAAGTTGAAGGAATTTGGCAAGGTTTCTGGCTATGCACGAACGTCAGCTGATGCCAGAATCATCGTCAGCTTCTTTCCACGTGCCAGTAATTAGGTTCCAGCAAAAATTCCGTGTCGACCACGAATGTGTTCAAATCGCAGCCTCTATTGTCAGTCAGAAACGCGCACAATAGTCGCAGGCTATCATTCATTCGTGTGTACATTTTCACAGAATTGACAACTTGACATAAGGCCACGCACGTCAATTTTGATTGACCATTAAGCTGTGCGCAACAATGTCGCTTAAAATCCCAGTGAGTTCGATTTGCCCCTTCAATGAGTCACTTAAGCAGATGATATGTAACTCAATGTCTTCATTTGCCGTCCATTCGTGTTTGTTTGCACTTCCTACTTCCACACTGTCGTCAGCTAATTTCACAACGTATGTACATCACGCTCAAACTCAATTATATCATCCCACATCCACCCGCCATGTTCTCAGTTTCGATTTCTTTCAAATCACCCTTCAATCCTCAATGCAGTGCAAGCTACGTGTGATGTCACCAAAGTGCACATGCAGCAAGAGTTTCAGAGAATCACTCTTATTACAGCACAAATGAATTAGGAGGTGAATATATGACTTTTCCTTTTTGCAGCAGCTGCACGATATGGCTTATATCTGTACACAGTTGTTTAATATTTCATTTTTTGTTTGCAGACTGGACGATCCAGAGGATTTTGTTTTGTATACTTTGAAGAGCTGGGCGATGCGAAAGTCGCAAAAGACGCCACAACGGGAATGGAAATCGATAAGCGTCGGATTAGAGTAGATTATTCAATTACACAGAGACCTCACACCCCAACGCCAGGCGTTTATATGGGTCGACCAACCAGGTAAGCAAAGCTGCATTTTTATTTTGATTTTATTTCCATTTCATTGATTGATTTCGATTTTATTTAACTGGGCGGCAGTGATTCCATTTCTGTTGCTACTTGCATTCGAAGGGAATGAGAGGCTTTTGTACGGAGAGCGGTATTTTTTGTCTCATTTGAATGAAAGGGTCTCCCCTCTCTGAACCAGAGATTTATGTTATTTTTATTTCTTTTTTATCTACTTCGACTGTCTTTTTTTTCGCTCGAGGTCAAAGTGTTTGCCTTCGGCATTGTTTCATGTTCTTGTTAGAAGAGCATTGCTTGAACCCAATGGAACGGATGTCTCATTAAGACTTGCTTAGGTCCAGACAAGCACCTGTTAGAAGGAATTTCAATTGGTTTGCGTAAATAACTGACTATCATCCCCTCTTCTGTCTGTCAGACCATGCATTGCACGTACCTTGCCGCTGTCCACTCTTGACGATTGTCGAAGGGACCCAAAAACAATCGCTTCGTTAAATGTTTGACATTGAGGATGCTTTTTCAGTTCTCAGTCGACAGAGCAAACTGAAGTTGTTGCGCAGACGACGGTTGGTGTTGGACCTACACAGATGGAGATTCTTGAACGTTTGAGCACAAAATTTGGAACTATTTTCTTGCAACCTGACTTTCGCCATCTTCATTACTCGTTGCGCAGGTACCTACTCTTCCTCTCTCCATCCATACATGCCGTGTCTTAAGCATATGACTGTTCGTTGATGTATTCAGACTGGAAACCAAGTGTGGGCGGACGATTGTCCAAATGTTCAGACTTATGACGCAGCGCAGTTCACTTGTCTATTCTCTGCCAGTCTGAGTAAGAGAATCCGGTACTTTATATGATCCACGGGCACGCTGCTTCCACTCATCAAGGCCAATCTGTCTTTGAGTTGCTCTTTACATCGGAGATTCGATATTCCAATTCTCGAACCGCGAGGCGAGCATTGTTCTTCATGCGCTGGGAGTGGCCAAGGTTCTGTTTTCCAGACTGCATTCACGTCTTGGAGCACCTCTTTGGTTCTTCTTCTTTGTATGGCGCTACAGTTCGGAGTGTGCTTGGTTCTCAAACCAACAAACCTCTATAAGCAGTGCGATCTCTTTCTGTCTGTCTCCAGTTTCCCATGCCCACTAGTGGGTCCTTCTCTCTCCACCTTAAACGCGGGCGCCCTCTGCGTTGCCACACAGGTTCGGAGCTAAATGTGCCAGCCAACGTAGGAGTTGGATTCGTAGACACTTTGCTATGCTCATGTTGCTGCTCATGCTCGCGGTCTGTAAAGATCTCATTAAAGCAAACAGGACACGAGACGTTGCGGGATTTTTCTTCTAAATGCATCATCATTACAGTGTTTGGTGGTGTTACAGGAGTCCATGTGGCATGAGTGGAATAATAAGAGTTTTGTTAACGAAACCACACAACCTTCGAATCAGGAGTTTTTGGCCTCACTTGTGCCGACAAATCGAAATAGCAGCTGTTGCCAAAGTGAAGTTCATGGAACCGCGATGCGGACAAGTTCATTTGCCTTGAGTGACGTTTTATCCTTTATGGTCAGCAGGAGTGACGTTTTTCAATAAGCGATGGATCTCTATTTGCTCGAGAGCATCCTCGAGTCATCTCCGTAGCCCAAGAGTTGGACTGATTTGTAGAAGGTAGTACCTTCCGTCGTACAAACTTCTCTGGTTTCGGATTAAAGACATCAAACGCCAGAGTATCGATTGTAGATGTCACACCTAGCGTATACACTTTGGCAACTACTATTCACTGCTCAAAAATGCAGGTGTAAGTCAGTTCCTGTTGCCGTTAAGAACTTGTTTCCAGAGGAAGTTTCGCTCCATTGCTGCTGGTTGCATCCCAATAATTCCACTGCATTAATGGCATTCAATGACCACATATCACTTAGCTCTTGTGCTGTCAACCTTTTCATGATGTGTCCAATGCACTTTTGCTTACATTCCGGCGTGAAATTCTGACGTCTCATCTGAACTGTACTGACTTTTGTTTACAAATCCCATCTCCCATCCAACCAATCCCCGGTTACCTGCATATATACGACTTTCACTCACTTTTCTTTTTTTCCCCTCTTGCAGATCATTCAAAGAGAGAGAATATAATGACCGCCACCGAGATGAGTACCGTGGTCGACGACGATCTGGATCACCATACCGCGACAGAAGAGGACGTTACGGCGGACGCAGTCGGAGTAGATCATTCACTCCACGTAAGGCCTAAACTCAGAAAACTGCCAACTGTCAACCGAATGTTATAGCACGCAATTCTCATTGCAGGGCGCTTTCGCTACTAGTTCGCCAACAAACAAAGAAACAAAAAATAGGAATATAACACACAACAGCTGAATCATCAAAACATCATTATTTATCATAACAACAAGGACTTCTTCACGCAACTCTCTGAAACGCGATACTTCTTCAAAAAAAAACAACTACTTTCTTCCTATAATTGTTCCTCTCCTCCTCGTTCCTTCATCATTTTTAGCAACTATTTTTTAACTTTCTCTTCTTTTTCCTTTTAGTTCGTGTGAGAGATAGAATTGAATTTTTGTTTTAAGTTTTTTTTTTTCTCTCTTCTTTTTCTAACTCATCTTAGCCACGTAAACGTTAATTAATTAAATAATTATTATTATTTGTTTCTCACCGGTGCGCTCGGTCATTTAAACACATATACATATGTGAATGTATATGTAAAAGAAAAAAAAAGAAAACAAAATTATACATAAACGTCCTCCACAAGCCGATTGTAGTGCGTGGACTTTTAACATATAAACTAAAAAAATAAACAGACAAACAAAAAAACAAGAAACAATTGTCGTCTCCTGTGCGCAGGCGGGTCGCTTGAGTTCACCCACTGAACTGAATTGAATTGAAAAAGAGAAGGAACCGGAACGGACGAGAGCGCGTGTTCAATATACATGGACTAAAGCTAAATTAATAATTAATAAACTATTTTTGTATAAACGCCCGCGTGGGCAAAAAGCGCATACCATTCGTTTGATGCAAGTACATATACATACGTTAGACACAAACAAACAATGCTCGTTCGGTTCACGATTGAATGTCGTAGACAATTGATTTTGGCCGCCTTTTTTATCATTAAATCTTTATTGTAATATATAAACAAAACAAAACAAAAAAAAACTTAACAAAAAGAAACAAAAAAAAAACCGAGAAATTAGAGTAAATAAATCAAATAAAAATGAAAAGAACCGTGTGCTTTACTTCCGTGGGGCTGACTGAAGTCTTAAGACGTCGACGAGGTGACCGGCTGTCGGGATGTCTTGTAGGCGATCTCGAGTGTGCCTTGAATCGTCTGCATGTCCGTGTCGATGCTGCGCGCCCAGTTCTCTACGTCACCGAGCTCCTGGGAGGGGGAAAGGGGAATGATATTGATTGATTAGAATTCAGCAAGGCGTGTCTGCAATGAGATGAGCCTAACAAGCAAAGGAACAGCACAAGAACACAAACGACGGTTGGAGTTGGACCTAGATGAAGATTATTGAACGTTTGTGCACAAAATTTGGAACTATTTTCTTGCAACCTGACTTGCGCCATCTTCATTACTCCTTGCACAGGTACCTACTCTTCCTCTCTCCCTCCACACATACGGCCCGTGCTGTGTCTTAAGCACGGACAGATTGAGTATTAATAATAACCCCTTGAGCACGCGCAAATCATAAAACAAAATAGTTTGCTCACACAGGTTGCACGCTGTCAAAGTCCTGCATGATTGTCAGATTCTGCCTGCATATTTTGTGTCGCCAAGTCATGTTCAGTTTTGTTTACGCTTGTAGAGTCTCTTGAACCCTTCTGCTCTATACGATACGCAGACGTAGTTGTCTAGTCCGTTTTGCTTTCCACTACAGACCTCTAGGAGTCCCTAGAGCCATTAGGCAAGCAGACAGTGTCTTTCGATCCTTCCAAGTGCAACCGCGGTCATGTTGTCGTTGCTAAATGAATATACAGGCAGGACTGATCAGACTTCAACGATCACATGTTTTTGTCTGAGCAGGTGTCCTATAATTGTTATGAGCTCAACTGCCTTTTCACAAGTGTTGCTAGGGTCTCAATGCGTTGGATCAAGATTATCAACAGCCAGGACACTCACTTGTCGCAGAATGAATATGAATCATCTTCTGAAGCCCATAGCCGAAAGACTGCTGCTAACGTTTTTAGACATGTCGTTGTCCTAATACTCTCTCTTTCCCTATGACGCCTCTTCTTTGCAACGATTCTCGATTTAAAATTAGAATAAATAACGCCCCTCTTTGGTGTCCTCCTACTTACCAAGTTCATCTTGCCATTTATTCAATTTTAACACATAAAAAGCAGGCGCATCTGCCTGTGTCAGCAGTCAAAGTCTGCTCGACTCGGTAGATGCTAATATCCTGCGATAAAAAGTCAACCCAATTCTAAAAAAAGTCCTTTTCAGGACCACTCCCTTATTTCAGGCTCAAAACATGGTAAGTACCCCTTCCATGTCTTTACCACCAACTAATGCAAGATTGAACAAAAACAAGCAAAACTGAACGAAAAACGTCGTCTGTATCACTTACCATACCACCTCCCATGCCATCCAAAAATGTTGCCTAAACTCTGCCCAACATGCCTACCAACTTTCGTCCACACCCAACAAGTCATTTTCGAGAAAATCGCAGTGCAAGAAATCTCAATTTTTCCATACAAAGTCCGGCTGGGACACTAGGTACCCAGAAATTTCAGTAGGATGCCTGCAGTTTTTTGCCAACTTTTGATTGATTATATCTCCTAAACAGTGCATCGTACAGAAAAATGACCAAGGGCGATCTTGTAGCTTATAACTTCGCCTACAAGATAACATTTTGTACCGTTCCAATTTACCGTTATTTTAGTGAGATTTTCAAAGAATAAAATTGTTTTTGTCAAAATCATACCGAAATAACGGTAAATTTGTCCATTTGTAGGTTTCATTTTCAAGGTCAAATCATGAGCTACAAAATCGCCCTCAGTCATTTTCCAGTAGGACTCACCGTTCCCGAGATATACGCGATCAAAAGTTGCAGAAAATCAGCAGGCACCCTGCTACAATTTCTGGGTACCTAGTGTCCCAGCCGGATTTTGTATGGAAAAATGCATTTTTTCGACAGCGTACCACACCCGTTGCACTCGACATGCCACCTTGCAAATTGTTTCCCATTTCACTCCACAGACCGATGGACCTATTGGAATGCATATCGCCGGTGTAAAATCTCGGCAAAACACCAGGCCACCAGAAATGCAGAAAAAGCAGTAGGCATCCCAGTTTTTTCCCCAGGACGATATGCAACGATTGAGATTGCTTATATCTCGGGAACGGTGAGACCTACTGGAAAATGATTGAGGGCGATTTTGTAGCTTATGATTTTACCTAGATGATGCCATTCAGAAATGCACAAATTTACCGTTATTTCGGTGTGATTTTGACAAAAACAATTTTATTCTTTGAAAATCTCACTAAAATAACGGTAAATTGGAATGGTACAGAATGTCATCTTGTAGGCGAAGTTATAAGCTACAAGATCGCCCTTGGTCATTTAACTGCCCGATGCACTGTTTAGGAGATATAAGCAATCAAAAGTTGTCAAAAAACAGCAGGAACCCTACTATAATTTCTGGGTACCTAGTGTCCCAGTCGGATTTTGTATGGAAAAATGCAATTTTTTGCACTGTGGCTTGAAAATGATTTGATGGACGTGGACGAAAGTTGGTAGGCATGTTGGGCAGAGTTTAGGCAACATTTTGGATGACATGGTAGGCGGTATGGTGAGGTGTACGGAAGTGGTACAGAGGGCGGTATTGGTTCCCTTTTGTCCAGTCTCTTCGTGGCAAATGGATGAAAGTGGAGCTAGGATACTTACCTGAAATGGAGTGATCCTGAGAAGGACCTTTTGTGTGTTTTTTTTACATTCGAGTTGACTTTTTGTCGCAGGATTTGGCAAGAGTATCGAGTCGAGCAGATTGAGACTGCTGACACAGACAGATGCGCCTGCTTTTTATGTAGGCATTGTTGCGACGCTGGATTTTATAAGATGTTGCAGGACACTTGAACTCTGGATTGCTGGATAAAGACAGCCCATTTGATCGCATGTAACAACTCACACCCGTCCCAGAAATGAAACCTACATGATCACACTTCCCGTGTCCAAAAGCAAATGATTCCCTGATGCACACAAACACTAACCTTCAATGCACTGCTAAAGTTATCGATTAGCTGCAACCACTGGTGCGTCTGCTTGGCAAAGTTTGTAGCTCCGACATGCAGTTGCTTGGCCTCGGCGTCCAGTCGCTTTTGATTCAAATATGCCTGGGCGACTCTATTTACAAGAGGAGATTAGATTTCATGGAAGCCCCCTCATTTCTCTGCACTTACCCAACATTCAAGTGATCCACAAGAGCTTGTGTTAGCTCATTGGACGCCTCAATTGCTTCTTTGCGACGAATCTCTGGAGGAACAAGAAATGAACGTTTCCAAGGAAATTTTGGATTGTTTCAATTCGTTAACTTACCCTGTTCTTCTTTGCGTTTAGCTTGACGAGCTTGATGCTCTTTTACCATGGCATTAAGCATTTTTGTTTTTTGTTGTTTAAACAAATAAATCGGAGTATGTACTTCTGTTCCGGACTTGTTTTCACTTGTAAATGTCAATTTGATGTTGATTTGACATTTCGTTTGGGTATTCACCTAATGGTCGCTAGGTGACGGGTTAATCGGCAAGTAGGAAAATTTAAGTAAATGGCATTGCCAGCCATACAATGATGATGGAAAGTATTCTGAACAAGATTCGTAAAAGTCGTTATTTAACAAAATGCCTTGGATCCTTGTGGCCACCTGAAATCTCTATAAGACGATATCTCTGTTGTAAATACACACGTATCCTGAGCCGCTTGTATTGCCAAGAAAGGTCTTTTTTCAACGAACTCGAAACCATGAGAGGAGTCAAAAACGATATGAAATGAAAGTGTATATTCTAGATGCATTATCAAATATTTATGTATTACGTTCCACACAGATGTATTCGGATTAATTATAGAAAACATTTCTTTATTGTTTCTTTACATTTATACAATAGAAATCCGTTCGAACAGTACAAGAAGACAAACATTAAATACCATAACACATATCTATCCACTTATCACAAATTTTCTAAGAAAAAACAAACGAAACAATAAACTTAATCTTAACGAACCGGAATAGAGTAGAACATTCAAAATTAAACAAATCAACACGTATTCTTCGAATAACTGCCATCAAAGTGCATACTGCATTATTGCTACGATAATCTTCCTCCTTCCTGATTTGCTGCTGCTCCACAAACAATTTGTTTTTCTAAAACCTTATCAGCTTATTTAATTGTTTAAATATTGAATATTGTGCTACAAGAAGTATAGTCCTATTTATTATATAAATTTACAATTCAATTTACAAGACGAACGATTCTACGAATACAGTTTTTTTATATACAAACATAAATGCTTTTCTTTACATATGGTAGACAACTTGCTTGTTTGTTGTCGGTTTGTGCCAATAGATTATTGATATATGTAGAAAAATAATTAAATTGTTTTTCTGATGGAATACTAGTATATTTGATTTGATTTGTTTGGTTAACATGTTGCTGCTGTAAGTTGAAGTGTCTTTTTTCATTAATTACGCGTCTGTTAATGATGATAAATGGGAGCTAGCCAAGTGATTCCAAGGGCGAATCTACATGTATGATTTGATTAACAAAAATTAAAGATGTTACGCTTCGAGCTTCATCTACGATGGTGGTTAACACTTCCACACGGGAAAAAAAAACAACAAATATTTAATGTCAATCTTAAAAGCAAACTAAACTGAAGAGATGTCGTTGCGGCTTGTGCATTGCCATTGGAATGTCATCAGCTAATCCACTCCCCGTTTATTGCTTATTGAAAGTTTCTAAACTAAAGAATATTGATCTAGGTTATTAGGTTATTCTCCTGATTGTTGCTTGTTTTTCATTGTTAGTTTTGTATCGTTTTGCTGCTGCTGCTGCTGCTGCTGGTCTCCTCATAGTCTCTACCATTGTTGATTCTCCATTTGTTGTTGTGCATAGGCGTTGAGTTTTGCTTGAATTGGTGGCGCCGGAGCTCTGGGTTTCCGTGGCGGATCCGTAGGGGCTGCCTTCACTGGTACTGGTGCTGTTTGAGAAAATGTTTGAGGAAGAATATGCGTGTTTGTTGTTTTTGAGTGAGACCAGGGAGTAGTAATTTAAGAGAATTTGATGTGCCAATTTGTAAGAATCATATGCGAAATGAGGGAATGGGGGCGAAAAGAAGTAACGGTGCAAGTAACAGTGCAAACATAAAAGGTAAACAAGTTGAATTTAAATGAATCAATGGAATGTTTTCTGATGAAGGCCCTGAAGATGGGAGTATTAATCCCGCCTTGAAGGGAGTCCTCCTGTGACTGGACTTGGCTTCATAGATGCTTCTGATGAAGCAGTTTCGTCTGCTCCCAGAATAAACGAAAAGCTCTTCAATTGTTTCTGTTGTCGTCATCCTGGGCATACGTCGAATCATTGTCCACAACTTGTCCGTTGCTAGGGCTGCAGCACAGAGCAAAGAGAGAACGCGGACATATGGCTAATCATTGTCCACACGCTGCCCGTTGCTATGGCTGCAACACGCAGAGCACAGAGAGGACGCTGTTCACCCCTGATCAAGGAGGACAAAACCGAGGTCGCGCAGGAATAGAGCTGCACAGACAAATGCGCATGCTCTTTATGCGAGCACAGAGTGCGTTATTAAGAGGAATAGTCTGCGCTGTTCACTCCTTATCAAGAAGGACAAAATCTAGTTCGCACGGAATCAGAACAATTTGTGTAAAATTTCCAAAAAAAGATCGTTGTACAGTTGACATTCGAATGACTGTGAAAACTACGACTTAGCCGATTCCATCCGATTTTCAAGTCAGTCTGCAGCACCACTCAATGTCCAATGAAGTGAGTTGTTCTGTTTCTGGACACGTACAGCGCACGACAGGAAGCATCTGATTTTGAACGTTCACGAATTACCGCTTGTGTAATTGCAATTTTATTCGGCTGTTGGCACCTTGTCGCGTTTAAATTCATAGGAAACAAGTCGAAAGTCCTTGATTAAATGATTTTTTGGGGCTTGACGCTTCAACTTTGCGTGTGGCTCTTGAGGTTATCGAGGCCAACTGGAGCAGCTTGTCATCGGCTGAGGCCCAGATCCCCAGAAGAAGACGGGCCAATTAGAGAAACTCATTTCCTCACCTCATTGATGGCGACTGGAGGAGAAGGTTCAACCACTGGAGGAGAAGGTACGGGCTGTACAGCGCCATGCACCTAGTTAAGCGTAGAGCGAATGGACAACAGGAACAACTCAGGCCCGAAGAGTCTTCTATACCGAGCCATTAGGACAGCGCAACAGAGGACGTCCTCGCACGAGATGGCGCACACAAGTGGAAAAGGACCTCAACCACCTTGGTGTGCGCAGCTGGAGACAGCTGGCGAAAGATCGTGCTGGCTGGAGTGGCATGTTGGTTGAGATCCAGGTCCGACCCGGACTGTAGCGCCAACCAAAGAATTTCCTCATATCGTCGTCGATGGACATGGGGCTAATTTGCTGTGGAAGCTGATGTCTAGTTGAATACTATTGAATCGCAGCAAATGATGTTTATATCCTCAGCTCCGTCTCTTGATCGGATGATGAAATTCACGCTAAAGTCATATCAGAGAATCATTGACAGATCTAATAGGGCCGCTGTGGCAGTTGGATGATGAGCTGTGAGATCCATCAGAAAAAGCCTTACTGCAGGATGCCTTCCAAACGAGATGTTTCGACTGCCAGGGCAATGGTGCACATGGCCAGTCTTTAATCTAACAGATAACAATCACCCTCAAGAAATGAACATCTTGGAGGCTTTTGTGTTTCTGTAAAGTTTACAGTGTAAGCAAAAAATGCTTTGAATATTATAAGATGCGACGCTATCCAACGCGACGCCGTCCGAGTTGGATTCTGCTCTAGTTTTTCAGAACATCACTCGTGTTATGCGTACTATTGGAGGAGACTAGTCGATGCCAATACACGACTGGAGGGGACTAGACTAGTCGATTAGTGTACGCAACTGGAGGCATTTGCCAGGAATGATTGAGCTGGAGAGGCTTGTTGGTGAGGACCAGGTCCTGTGCCGACAAACAAAGAAGAAGATTGGTCGATGCAGCTACAGTCCGGCCTGAATCTGGTCCTCACTTCTTCAATAACAAGTCGAGATGTGCGTGCTATTGATCTCTCACAATTGCGAGAGACCTAGTGCGACGCCAAAACTGCTGAGAAGATGTCTGCCTGTCTCTGAGCATTGTCAGTGACACGAGATAGGTGGGGTCGTGGCACAGAAGTTCACGCCTTAATCCATTAACAGTGAACACGCGACCATCAAAACGATAAGATAGTGAACAAAACAAATTAAAAACACAAGTGATTGAAACGAGGCACATGAAAAATAAAAAAAACAAACATACCGCGCCGCCATGCCAACAAAATGAAAAGAAAAAAGAGCAATTTACCACCAACAACAATAAATAAATGATATGTCCGCAAGACAAACAAAACAAAAAGAGAAACAAATGCTGTAACAAACAATTGAGGCTAAAACAAAATGCATTTCTTCAGATGAATATTTTATTGTTATGACAGGTTTTTTTCGATTCATTTATCTAGTCCCTTTGCTTTTTCTCCTCTACTAACTCTATCTCTTCTAAATAAAGCATGCTTTTGTTAAATGTTAACAAGAAAATGAAATAAAAATATTAAGAAAAGAAAATCGAAATCAACTTATTCACACACGTAACATATGTATATAAATTTAAATATTGTATCAAAGAAAAAAAACGAACTAAACTCATTCCTCTCTATTCTCATTTCAACTATAGAAAGTGTACATTGGCAGAAAAAAAAATAGTAATAATTAAAAAAAGGGAACTCCTTAAAAATTAACCGTACAAATAGTTATATAAATTTCTTTTTTTATACAAAACATTAATTCTTTGCTGACTGAAGCCATTACTCTCTCATCCACTCAGTTTAGGTGATAGTAAAAATAAATCATAAATTGTTTGTTCATCTACTAACTCTATGCAGTAAAAAAAAGGTAATAAATGATACATGTGTATAGTAAGGTATATATATATAAAACGTATTATTAAATAACAGGAGAATAATATAATAACGAAAATAACGATGAATAAAAGCGATCAGTATCAGATTGAAAAAGAAACAAATTCTATATATATGCAGGTATATAGGCAGAAAGTAGTAAATCTACGTGTGTTTGCTCTTCAATACAATTCATTCACATAGACTTGACACTTCTTTTTGTTTCGTTATGGGTTCTTTCTTTCATTCGTTTCTGATGATTTTTCTTTCTTTTCTAATTCAAAAATGTCTCGATGCCATTTTTGTTAGCTGTTTGCTTTTACATACCGTTAGTTGCTTTAACTGCATTACGACTAGGATACATTTTTGGGATATTTAAGAACGGTGGCGGTGCCGGAAATTCCGTGACATTATGAAATCGTTTTCCGAATTTCGATTCCAAATCGGTCACTAGTCGGCTGACAACTGAGTTGTTGCCACCGCCGCCGCCGACGCTGCTATTCAGACTGCTGTAGCTGTTGTTGTTGCTGTTGTTTGATGTATTCAGTGCCGCTGGCGTTATCGATGGGGCACGCATTGATGAGTGCCTCTGCGGTGGCACTGGTGGTGCACCAGTCTAAGGGAGAAACAAAAAGAAGAAATAAATATTTTGCAAATCACTTCACTGTCACTCACTCTAGCACTCATTCTCTTGTCCTACACTGAACTCCCTCTGTCTGACACCTCCAAACACTAATCACAGACTGACCGTCAAACACAGAACTAACGACGACGGAATCAAATCAAACACACATCCGCTGAGTCACACACTAACGATGTCCTCATCCCACGCAATCCATTAGCTCATGTCTCAAAATA
The DNA here is from genome assembly GCA_916610145.1 of Eristalis arbustorum. NCBI lineage: Eukaryota > Metazoa > Arthropoda > Insecta > Diptera > Syrphidae > Eristalis > Eristalis arbustorum. Next base: position 80,985,764 of record OU744317.1, read on the forward strand.
TTTAACCCAGTCCCGTGACGTGAACCATTCCAGGAATAAATTAGGAAGTTAGCCCCTTTGCACTCAATCAGTTATCAAGCCAGCGCGCGAGCAGAATTGAAAGTGAAAGCATCAGCCAAAGTCTGACTCATTGATTCGCCTCAACCGCATAATAACTGCAAAGTCTGGTGACCTAATGTCTTTGGGAGTACCGCCAATTATATCACATTGATAAATGAGGTCACACGTCGTCACGAAGGTGCTTCACATTCTTTTTTCCCTCTTCTTCCACCTTGACACACACTCAGTACCATGATCTGCAATGTTCATCGATTTCATCAGAAATCAACATGCACACACTCAACAGCCCACACCATCTGCTCATCACTCGTCGTTCCCTAATCCTGGCATCAAACTCAGCCTCAGACAGGCATTCGCGATTCGAATCGGGCAGCCCCATTACAACATCTTGCCGGCCTATTGATTGCCTATAAACTCGCGCCATTTTTTCCCTTCAATATTCGACTAACATCGCACTTCATTTCCCTTACAACGAGTGGAAGCAGCAGAGAAGACGAAAAAAAAGCTTTAAATTTGATATTTTCTGGGAGACCTTGAACCTATTAAGGGTTGTCCTTCCTCAAGCCAGAGGAGAAGGCACTTTACATTATTCCGTGTATCCTCGAACTACATCCCCTCCCCTCCCCTTCATCATCGCACTCACTCCGCCAGTTGTCACTTTACAAGCACACAGGCACACAGGAATTTGTGGGGGTGGCTGTTCACGAGTTACGTTGTTTACCTTTTTAGATCGCATGTTTTTTTCCTCCTGTCGTGTACCGTAACCTTAATTTACAAGACTTTTCAAGGCTGAATTAAATTCAAATTACAAACTTAAATGTACACCAGTTCGGGGATGTCCTGCGGACGCATTGTCACAACACGAAAGCGAAATAAACACTGACGACCTGGTAATTACCATCCCTTTAGGTAAACTTTGCAAATGAAACTCTTTCGACAAAATCAATATAGACTCGAGTCTGAAGAGAGCCAGCTTGTGTCAGAGCAGAGAGGATAAGGGGTGATGTCTGTGTTGCCGAAGGGACAGATGTTTCAAGAGGGTACACGCTTTAAATTCCTACAATCCACTTTGCCAATCTCAACTGTCTACCAGCGCGGCACACCAACGGCAACACCAAAAGTTCTCTCTCCTCCCAAAATGGCGCTTCTCTTCTTCTACCAGAATTCAGTGCAAACCTTTCTCTCTTAAGCCAAACAAAATGTAGGTCGATGCATGAGGCCATCCCTCATTTGTCTACAACATGGTGTACTGCATTTCGGAACAGAGAACTTTTGGCAAGTTGTCTTGGCTACTGCTGCTGCTGCTGTGTTCTGGTGATAGTGATAAGAAAAGCTACTCACGAAAGTTGATGATTGTCGCTGTGGCGGAGGCGGAGCTGGACACGTCCTATGCGGGGGCAGAGGCGGTGGCGGCGCTCCATTCATTTGGGTGACTACTGCTGCTGCTATTGTTGCTGTTCGACTGTTTGTTGGTGAGTTTGTTTTTGTTGACGACGGCGGTGCTTGCGGCGGCAGCGGTGGTGGTGGCGGCGATGTATTTGGCGCCGCTCCGCTCGTGGAGATATTACTCTGACTCGATTTGAAGTGTTCCCGCAACGAGGAGACGTTCGGTGTAAGACTCGAACTCGACGTTGAGTTGCTCTGTGTTGCGCTCAGCGATAGATTGTTAAGGTTCGTATTCGATACACTTCGGGCTGGGGTGGGCGGTGGCGGTGGTTTGACAGCGGGTGGCTTTGGCGGAGCAACTGTTGGGCGGCCTATAAAATTGAGCAATTGATTAATGAAATGGTAAATGCCGCCGTTGCCGTCTTTGAACTTACCTATTGGCGGATTAGGCGCTTGCCGAACACTGATTGCCTCTTGAGACTGACAGAGGTTTAGGGGGGTGCGCATTGTGGCGAATGCCTGGTTGTTTGGGAACATTATTCCACCTGGTGGAGCGATGGGTGGGGATCTACAAAAGGGAGAATTCAATTAATTATTACTTCATGCGTTGAGGTTGACGATTAGGTATGTGAATATTTCAGAGAGAGAGAGATAGAACACCCCCGCAGGCAACCGAGAACAGAAGGATGAGCAAATGTATTCAGGGCACTTGAGGTAATGAACCTTCTCCGTGCATACAAATCGTCCTTCTGTCCGGGGACCGTAGCTGTGTGGGCATATGAGTAGAATTTGAAACAACTTATGAGGAACTTGTGCTGAGTGCTTGTAAATTATTAAATCCGAACATACCTCGGTGACTTCATACTGTGATGTCGGGCTACTGTTGACTTTTGTCCATTGGAAGCTGCCACCAGTTGCTGAATGCCTGGCGGTTTGGGGGCGAAATTCGGCTTGCCGTGATTCGGAGCGAACTTATTTGCCGGTGGTGGTGGTGGTGGCGCCGCATTGACAACCTGAGCCGGTGAGCTCGGCGTTGGCGATCTGCTGCCACTGACTGAGGCGAACAGCGTTGACTTGTTCGGCGCCAATCCAGGCAAGCGGGGCTGTACCGAACCGACTGTTGATGCGGTCGATGCTGAAGACAATGACGATGAAGATGATGTTTTCTGTTGACTATTCATTACAAAACTTGAATTACTTCCTAGTGATAAACTGTAAAGAGAAACAAACAACAAATTAGAACACGCACCCAATTGAAAGCAAGCATCTGCTAAGCGATGGCAGATGTTATAGCGGGTTTTTTTTTAAACACACTCACTTTAAGTTGGCAGCGTTCTTTCTCACAGAGATGCCCGTAGTAATTTTATTACTTCCACTACTGCTGCTGCCTTCCGATAGCGTGGGCGATGATGCTTTTGCATTATTGCCTCCTGGTCCTCCTGCTCCTCCGCCCACCACTACCGGGCTTGATCGCTGTGAATTTAAATTGCTTTTCTCCAGCACCGAGTCGGAAGTGCTCTGTTGAGAGGGTGAATATGAGGAAAATTGAAAAAGGGAATAAACAGAGAAAAAAGAGCGAAAATTATTTAATTGAAATCTATTGCTTGCAAACCAAACAGTGGTCTGTGGTGTGTGCGGTTTTGTCTGCTGTGTTTCCCTGTGTGTGCATGGGGGGAGGTCTTGATGCTGTGAATGGGGGTGTATCATTAATTGCTATGCATCTCTGGTTTCACTGACGTAACCGAGAGGGGCGCCCCTATTAGCAAAGCACACCATTGTCATACATTTTCATCTTCTCTTGCAATCTGCAGCCGGAGCTAATCACGAGGCTGAATCATTTTCTTGCTCTTCCATCGAATCGCTAATCTCAGCGCCCTGCCCAAGCGGGCATATTCTACGAAGCAAAACATTCGTCGTAAATCCACAACTCGAAGGTATTTCCCTAATTAGTAATTCTTATCGCCCCTTCGCCGTCGCGTCGTGAACTTTCCGCGTACGTCAAAATGAAGAATTCGCTTTGCACCCCCGCACACAATTGCGCGTCTGACGCTCTCTCTTTCTGTTTCCCTCTCTGCTGGTTCTAAAATAACTCACGTATTGTGCGTCCATCCATTTCCATGGCATCCGCAACAGCGTCCACCCGAAGATGTTTATTTTTACATGACGTCACGGTAGATTTTAAACAAAAATCCCATAGCCGAAGATGAAAAGAGAGCTGTACACAATTCATTGCCTAAAGCCACCCCCTGCTACACACAAAAAAAAACACACAACCATACCCCACCCTCAGACCGTGAATGAGAAACGAAAATAGCTTTGCACCCGCTGAGCACAAGCACTCACACTGAGTGATTGCGCTGGTACACATCATCACCGCTTCAGAGATACTTACCGATGAAAGATTCTTCGGTGGCGCTGCTGGAGGTTGTGGCGGTGGTCCACGGTTGGTTCTCAAATTCGCTTCGGTCGCGTTTATTTGTTGTTTTTGTCGCTTCAATGTCAGATGCTTTGTAAGTTCGGCATTGAAATCAAGTGGACCGTTCGATGAGGGTGGACTATTATTCGTTGTCGCTGTTCCTGATGATGTTGTTGTATTGGCAGTTGTTGTATCAGGCTGTTGTTGTTTTTGTTGTGCAATGTTCGATCGAGCGGAAGACGGTGAGCCACGGGCTCCGTTGACCGGTTTTAATTTTGGCATCGAGGACATACCCTCAAAAAGGCCACTTAACTTTGGTCCCCCATTTGCAATGACGCCGCTGTTGTTCCTCTTCGGCGAGGCAGTACCTGTGTTCGGTGTCGATTTCGCAGTGGACGAATCATCACAAACCTGGAAATTGCATGAGTTGTGAGTAAATTCTGTGGAGAGTGGTAGCATGCGAGGCTTGACTTACCTTTCCAGACAAGGCCGGTACGCTCTTGTCCACGGTGACTGCCTTCTTCAACTTGGTCCCCTTCTGGATGGACTGCAGAAGTGCTGATCGCATGTCCCCACCACCAGCAGCGCTGCCCAACTTCAAGCCCCCCATCGCCGGTGGTGGCGGTGGACCAGGAGGTGGTGGTGGTCCCGGCGGCGGCGGGATTGCCATCTGAAATGAGGTCGGAGAGAAAAAAACACGCTTGAATTAATTTTATTTTCACAGCTATCAATAAAAGTGTGCGTGATTCCAAAAATTCAACCCACGTGACATCGCGGCAATAAATGTGATCGGGCGGCGGTGCGTGGGCCACTAGATGTTTGCCCAAATATGCTACACGCCCGATCCGAGTTCGGATAAACCGCTGGCATTAGAAGATTAGATCCCCATGCATACTTATATCCGCCGCCCTCGTTTGTGGCCCATATCAACGACGATAAATGTCAATGTCCGATCTACGCTAGCGGCGCGCAGCTGGAGCCGATGTGAGCTGTGACCAAGTATCCTCATTTTGACCTTGGTACTCGGAACGAGTCGCAGCGTGTGCGTGTGGGGGGGCAATGCGGACAAAACAGTGGGGGAGGAGGACAGGGGGGAGGAGGACAGGGAGGAGGAGAACATTCAAGTTTATATTTATTCCGAGATTGTTAAACGCGGTCTCTGGTGTTCGTTCGAGTCTTTTTTGTTTATTTATTCTGCGAGGAAGAAATAAGGGGTTTATCGGCGTGCTTGCCTGTGGATCTGCTGCCATTATCTGATCATAATGATGATGGCCATTTGGACGAACAGCGAGGAAAGCTCGCAGGGACAAGTAGATCGAGTCGTTGCTAAGTGTCAAGACATTAAGCGAATCGTGACGACGGAATTGACACGCCGTAAATTCGAAACTTCTGAACAGCACTGAGAACAGAAATTCAAATCAGATAGGAGAACAGACCGAAGTTGAACAAACTGCAAGTCATTGTTGAAATCTACTCGTGAGATGGGAAGCGATTTGGCGGGGAGGTCAATGAGCGCGATTGGTTGAGGGATTTGATGGCATCTCTGGGCCTGGGAATCAAGGCAGTGACATGTACTGCGAAACAATTTGCAACGGGGCAACGGCGGTCTAATGAGGTTGTAGAATGATGCTGCCCTCTCGCGGAGGATTTGACCATTGTTCGATCCGCGCAGCGGTGCGGCAGGCCTTGTTTTGACGCAAGGCGTGGATCACCTCTGTTCTGGCGAGATTCGGGCTACGGAGGTCTAGGCTTTGGCTTGATGTCACAATCAATGGGGAAGCTCTCGAGAGAAGAGTTCTGCATGCACTCTAGGCCCCTGTATACGTTGAAGGCCTTCGGAGGATAAGATTCCACCACGAACCTTGTGGGCTGCACAGCGACATAAATCAAGACTCAGGCTTCTGTGGATCAAACTCAATTGGTGGATGGATCAAGTAGAGCGCTTGGAGAACTTGGCTCCTGTCCGAAGATTCTTCGGCTCCGAGCCTTTGGGACAACAGAGACGGTGTGGTGGCACATTGCCTGCTATCGCGGTTCTTAGACACGCAGCGGATTATATGGTCCCTGCAAGAAGCCTGATCACAGCCACCCACAGCGCCACTAAAACAAGTCGGATGTCTGATTAAAGCCACTATCAGCGCCACAGAAACAAGCCTGATGTCAGATGTGCACTTCGCTGACATGGAAACCCCAAAGACAACAACAATCAACTTATTCTCCAAACAAATGTCGATGTCAATGTGAGCAACACTCGTCTCTACCCTCCCATCATTCGATGTTAATTTAGTTCCACATTTGTCACACGTTCACGGATTTATTCTGAACCTTCACTCACGCATTGCACACACTCCCAAAGGTCACATATTTCTTCACTCAAAGCTGCGTCCAATTATCACACGCCAGCTGTTGCCATTGAAAGCCATCGCCAAAACACACAAAATTCACTTTCAAAGACCCCCAAAAACCAAACAAAAAGCACTTTTAGTGTCAACACATTCCGAAACATTGGCAATAAATATAATCGAAAATTGGGTACACAACCTTTTTTGTTTTCGGTGCTCCCATTTCGAGTGTCGTTTCCTTCCTTCTCTATTTGCACACACTCTTAATTCAAGCGGTTCACACACAATTAATTTGTTTTTAGAGCACAGAGTGCAAATTAAATGACAAAAAAAAAAACTAGATCACTACTCCACTTCCGATCGGATCGGTCTCAGTGTTGTACAGGCCACCACTCTACCGTTCGACTGCTAAATCAAATCTGATCACGCCGGCGTCGTGAATGCCTTTCGATCGCAAGGCCTAAAATAAAACGAAACACAACATCGTCGTCGTTGTTCGTTGTCATCAGTAGAATCCAAGCCAAGCCGACGACGGCGAGGAAGAGGAGGAGATCACCACAATATCGCACACACAGCGTCGTCGTACAAGACCCTGTCGCAGCGTCAGAGGGGGAGCAGAGCACAAACTCACACACAGTCTCTGCGGCGTGCGGTGCGCTGTAAGACTCCAAGCCAGCAGCGTATGACTAAACTGTAGTTTCTCGAATTCGCGTTAAACTTGAATCTCCTTTTTCTGAACTTTTCACGCGAGTGACTCAATCTGGGGTCGAGACTTGAAGTGATTTGTCACTTGGTAAATATTTACATGCCAAAAATTTACGGCGTGTCCTGGGCCGCACGTCAATCAGATTTCCAGCACGTCATCGCTGGTGATTTGACGAAAGAACAAATCGATAGGATCTCTCGCGCGCACCAAATGGCACCAATATCCGGCGGAAGTCTGTTTTAGCACGCAGCCAAAAGCAAATAAGGGCACGCCGCGACGAGGTGCGAAAGCATTTCGTTTTCTTTGCGAACTCTCTCATGTGGACAAGCTCTGACGCAACAAAATGTCAAAATATCGCGTTTGGCTATCGAGCAAACTCGTTCAATTTAAATATCGCCACCGAACTGCAGGCCTTTACATAATGTTCGTGCTTCACTGGAGACGCGGTGAGTCGTTGATGGGTACAAAGCAGCAGCAAAATAAAGACCATTTCACCTGTTATCGATGTGACCGTTGATTAAAATTCATCATGGCCGTCACTCCCCCTCGCCCTCGGGCAAACCCACCATCGACGGCAACGGTATACCACGGTGGGGCCCTGCGCGCAGAAGTTTGTTTTCTAATTTAAAATTCGTTTTGTTGTCGCTTTTTTTCGCAATTTGCATTCAAACGACAAGCGAAGAGAAGATGATCAGGATGGTCGACGACGACGACGACGACGATGGTGTCAGCGTTGATGTTGCTGCTGCTTAGCATGCGACCGCGACGCACCGCACACTCGGGCGGTGAGAAGGAGAGAGGTAAACAGATTTTTACTTTCGATTTCTTTTTTGATTTCGTGTTTGGAGTGTAAACACGGCATGTGTGTGACATATGACTTAAGCTGCCACTGCTGCCGCTGGCCAGTGGTGGGTTTCTTTTGTCACAGCCAAGAGTTGCGGCTGCAAGCAGCACCACCACAAGCGCAATCACCGGAACTGTGGATGCTGTGTGTTTGGTTGGTTGCTGCAACATTGTGTCACCTTGAGACGCAGACGCTTCGGACCTGTTTTAATGCGTTTTCTTTGTTAAATGAGAGAGAGACCGAGAGGGAGGGAAACAAGTTTGTGACTGTTGGCAGGCATATGGCATAGACGATCAGTCGGGAAGATTTTTTTTTTATAAATTTCATTTGGAGACTTTGAAAGCGTCATCTGTCAATACGAAGTGACAGCTTTATCGGTTCAATGGAACCCAGGAACACCGCGGAACGATCGATCAGTCTTTGCTAAGCTTTCGATGATGAATTGCTGCTGGAGTTTGTTTATCTCTCGGACGGAATTGCCTGCTAGTTAATTGAGTAATAAGTCATATTCCTCTGGCGGGCGTTGAAATTCGTCATGGCGTTTGTTAGTAGGAGCGACAAATATTCGAAAATCATCAGGACTTTCCCGGGCGCAGGTGAATCACGAGGGAAGAAGGAAAGAAATTGAGACCTGCCAGCTGATGGTGACAAAGGAGTAATGACAAATGTTGATGATAAGGCACAGTCGATTAGAACGACTCATTGGGTCGCATGCGTCTTCAACGACATTGAACATCATGCACCCGCAAGTATTTTTGATGATGCAACGAAGAAAATGACGATGCAGAAGACCATGATCAGCCAGGACCTCGATCCTCAGAAATTTGGTTCAGCTCGCTAGGTCTGCCAGTAAGCTTGGCTTGAGACACATGGCACTCCGGTGAACGTTCTGCGCCACTATGACTGAAGAAGAAGGCTTCCAAGGTGCAAGGTGTGGTAACGCAACGAAGTGTGACTGCTCAGTCGAAACTCACGCAACCTAGCCAGAGCCAGAGTTTGAGACACTTGCCCTTCTGAAGAAGATGACTTACAAGGTACAAGTCTCCGGCATTAGCTTGTAAGCAATCACACGACGCACTGTTGCCTCGCCTGAAAAGCAAACTCCTGTCTTCATGTGCAAATGTGTGCAGACCCAGACACAGTTGTGGGCGTCAGGCTTCCAAGCTCCACAGGGTCACATCTGCGGGTCTTATTGGATATGCTGCCAGAGTTAGGTTAGCGTGTCCCGGCTTTCTCCGGCATAAGCTTGACTGCTGCTACTTGCTCGCCTTCAGACACTCTTACCTCACCTAACCTAACCAGAGAGCAATATCTACGTTTGAGGCACATCCACCTTCTGGATAACGATCTGGTACCATCACTGGGGAAGACGGATTACAAGCTGCAAGTGACGAAGTCCAACTGCTCACTCTAACCTCACTTTGACCTGGTCTTTCCAAGTGACCGCCTACACAACTGCCATCTCTAAACACCGGCCTGAGGCAACAGGAAAAAACGACATAATTCTTTTCTCCAGAACGTACAACAACCCACGGCTGCAAGTTCTCGGAAGTTTGACCGTCAGTCCATTACCTCGTGATCATTTCTGCACAGGAAACTCGGTGGGAAAGCCCAATCTACGAATTAAGCGGCATTAGACATGAAAACTTGCAAGCACAAAAAATCCCCTGTTGACTCACTTTTATCGCAGCAGGTTGGTGGTGGAATTGGTGGTCAAGCCAGAGGTTCAGATGACGTCTCAAATCCCACTCAACGTCTTCTTCAAGGGACGTGTGTTGTGTGTTCCGTGGTGTGACACATTTTCAATTTTCAAATAGCATACGGAAGTCTAAGAGGATTTCCGTAAGCACAACAGGCGCTGCTGCAGACAGACACGCTAACCTAACTTTGGCAGCATATCCAATAAGACACGCAGATGTGACCCTGTGGAGCTTGGGAGCCTGAAGATGTCTACATATGCTTCAGGAACTAAACACATTTGCACATGACGGCTGGAGTTGGAAGTGGCATCTTCTCCCACAACACTAAAGCGCTTTTCAGGCGTGGTATCGTAGCGACGTGTGACTGCTCACTCTAACCAAGTCTTGTAAAATGAGCATCTATTCAAACCGGCCTGAAAACAAAAAATGATTATTTTCTCCAGAATGTACAACAACCAGAAGCTGCAAGGAGACCACGCCGATCTGCGAAGTGCTGAAATGTGATGCGTGATAGCTAGACTGCCATGAGGACATTGGGTTCGGTCTCTGTGAACTCAAATGATGCAACAAATCGTCGTTCATCTCCTGATGAAATAAGATGACAGTGCTGGACAACAGTCTAACGTATTGGCTGACAGAGCACAGAGACTGTGCAGCGGATACGGTAGCCAAGCCAGGCACGCAATGTCTTTGAGCCGAAGTCATAAACATGAGGTGGCCCTGACTGGCTGCGGATCGCTCTAAACCAAAGTTTTCCAACCATTAAGCCTGTGCACGCCCCGAGCGGCCCCTTTCGACATTGCTTTAAGGAAGGCTGTCGCAGACTTCTTGAAAGTGCGAGCCATATATTGGGCATGGCTGCTCTAAACCACTGCTTTCCCCTAAACAATGTGCATTTATGAATCTGACAGACATGTGGCTGCAGGCATTGCAGGAGAAGGTGACCCGATGTGGCCAGTGGCACTGACGACCTTTTTAGATTCGGTAATGATGCAGTCGAGATGAACAGCAGAAAGCAAGCCTCTTCACGCTTTTAATCGTGATAAGTCGCAAACCTCCATCTCCCTAACCATAATCGATCCATGACCAGTAGTTTTTCACGTGAATTCCATCACCCTCCCCAATCTATCGCTCCAACCATGAGCCTACGCACGCCCGGTTCCCTTCATCACTGCACCTCTTTGAAAATGTCACACACGCTGATAACTGATTCAAATTCGATGAATCGGACCGCACAACTGTTCGAACTGTGTTACACAGATTGTAAACAAATTCCGCAACGTATAAATAGCATCTGGGTGAAGACTGAAGACAGAGCACGCCCGGTATGAATGACTCACAGTCTGTCGGCGATAAGATGGCCCCGCTGCGCCTTCAATCAATCGAGAGGCCGAACGCCTAATCATTTCTCCCCGTGCGATAGCAGCAGTGTGTGAATTAAATGGTCTTTTGTCTCAAAACCTATAATTAGACAAAACAAAAATCGCCGATAACACCAAATTAACGAGGTGCCTTGCGAACAGCAAACAATAGAGCAGCAGTAACGCTACACCCGGTATCGTTTAATTCGGGTCACTTAAGCCAGCCACAGAACTGACCAACTGAACTAAATTTGCATGTGTTGTGGGCTTGACAAACCGAAAGTCAGTGCTAAAGTTCGAAATCACAGTTGACACAATTCCAACGCACAGCGGTCACACAGAGAGAGAAAAACATTCACACAGCTCCCTGCACAGCAGAACTGTGTTCAGCTGCACATTGTGTTCGGTTCGATTATATAAAATTCAGTTCAGAATGGCATACAGAAATCGAGGAACAGAGAAACAGGGCTACACTGAGAAGAAAGAAATTCGCATCTTTTCCCGTCGAACGAAAGTGGCTTCAGCTTCGACATTCATTTTCTGTTTTGTTTGTTCTCGTTTTTTTTTTCTTCGAAATAATTAACCAGTTTTTCTGTCATTTTTGTGCCCGTTTATCCGTGTGTCTCTCCGTGTTCTTTATGTAAATCACCGATCTATGCAGAGATTATGAATTCATTGACAAGTTGAACAAAGGTTGGGGCTTTTCTAAGCGGTGACCATTGTTGAAGTTCCGAGTAATGACTTGGCTATTTGGAGTCTTTACGCCGTTAACTTTCGGTTTCTGTTAGTTGGCCCCTTTGAACTGTCACTTTCAAAAATGAAGAAATGTCAAATGCATCTGCCCGTTCGTTCGAAAGGGGAACTTGGCTTTCATTGAGGTTGGATCCGTCATGGTCTGTGGATCATCAATTGACCGGAAATTAAAACAAATCGCTGAACCAGTTAATCCAGTGGACAGATCGGCTCGGTTGGCAGTTAACACCTCATGCCGGTGAATGATGAAATTCGAAGATTTATTGCTTTTCGATTAATGAGTTAATATCCGTCATAAGTCGAGATAAAGCATGCTTGACGATTGCACAATTCACTGCAGTGACTGTTATCCAGATTTTGTAACTTTGATAAGGGAAATGGTCTTCGATGACGAGGAACGACGTAAGAGGTCATGGCGACGTTTAAGAGGTTCACTCAAGTGAAGAAGGACACCAACTAAGACAGCTTGTTGTTTGAGGGCCCAGCCTGCCAGTTCTCTACCTCGCACGGTGCTGATTGATCGCATCCCACAATTGTGAACCTCATATGTACGTAACTTGAAGTTTCTAGCAAGTTAGACCTATCAATCCACCAAGAATATAGGGCCACTGAAAGAAGAAAGAGGGGATGGCGCAGAATTAAGTCAAATCGAAGAACAACTGGGATACAAACAGTTCCAAGTTCCACGCCTCTTCAAAAGCATGGATCTTCCATTTTCTTCAAAGACAATCCTCGTTGCACTATTCTCGTCCTCCCTTCTTTCTATCTGTCAGTAGGCCATGCAATCATCTCGGCACACTGCATTCAAATTCTACTCGCACTCCGGAAGTCTAGGCATTCGACTCGTCGGTCGCCTCCGTCTCGACGAAACGCACGATTCAAATAAATGCATCGAGACAATGCCGCCATTCGTCCCAGACGCATGCAACAAACAATTGAACGTGATCTCAAACTCTGAACGCGTGTATTACACCCTGAATATTACACACATGTACCTACTTCCTCTATTGCGCGACGGCTCCTTCCCGCAGCGGGTACGTGATGATATCAATAGAAAACAGTCCAATCACACGCGCGCACACGCACGCTTCCGGATAATTTTCAGCCACCTCCAACCGTTGGCCCCAATCAAAGCGCTCACCCCGAAGCCATTTAGAAAGAAAACTGGGTGCAGACAAGTCAGATAAGCATCGGAGTCAGCCCAGTTCTTACGTCAGTCCGCGGTTGATGTCACTGCTCCTGCTCGGCTGTGACATTGTGACAATCGAAGGTAATTCAACCCAAAATTGCTGGGCGAGCACTCCTTCCGATCGCATTCACTTTCCTTCCGCCGGTTGGGGAGCCGCTCCACTTTTCCGGCGAATTGATATGCACACAGATAGCCAGTCAGTCGCTGGTAAGCATATGCAAATGTAAACAGCACTGCGCAGTGTCAACATTGTCAATTACTCACAGTACACACGGGCGCGCGCATATGGGCGTAGACGCGAGCGCACAACTGTGAGCCGCTGCCCCAACGATCCCGCGTTCTTGAGCCGATGTGATGTAACCAGAGTTGGTTCTCCGATTACCGATGATGCTCTGAGAGAATCTTAATTTGAGTCCCATTCGATTTCAGCGCGAGATCCGCCCCTACTCCCTTGGCAGCAATAAATTAATCGACATTAGTCATGCCAGTTGTGCGATCGGCGGCGGAGTGACACCAGAGCAATGCCAGAGGAAGGAAGTGCTGCAGTGGGAACAAAATCTGCCACCGATCAAACTGAACGCTTTTCTGTTTCAATTCTCTGCTCTTTTCTGCCTTCCCTTTGTTCGGCCGATTTGCATGCCTAATCGCTTAGTGGGGCAATACTGTGTAAACTAGACCACCACTGGGCGGGCACGGGTTGTTTACTTATTTTGCTTCACTGGTCCGTTCTTTCAGAGTGGCGCTTCGGTTTAATTTTAGAACAGCCCATAATTGGAGGGGGGTTAAACGATGATATCACACGCAACGAAGGGGGCGATTAGACGATACGACTTTTCTTTTCGAGCGATAACCTTCTCATGGATTGACACTTGTTAGAGGAAAACGAACTCAGCTCAGGCGGCTGTCTGTTGAGGAATGTATGCAAATGGGCCTGGAATGTGACTAATCGAGAAGACCTCGTTTGTTGTGATGTGATGCATACCTACGTGCTTGTCATGTATTCAATTTGCACAGAGAGAGAGGGAGAACCGAGGGTACGCGTTCCAAAAGGCCTTCGAGTTTGACTGAATCATCCAGTTGCGAGTCAGTTGAAAGGCAGAGTTGCATACAAGCCGAGTGCTAGCGATCATTGGAGGGAATGGATGCGGGAGGAGGATCCTTCGTGTCAGAGTGGTAAATCATTCTTTAGGCTGCACCAGTTAAGGCAGAGACTGGATGTTTTCGTAAACGTCAGATTAACAAAGGCCTGCGTTAATCATGGCCATTGATGATTGACGATCATACCAACTTATATAGAGGAACTACATTACGAACGATTCATAAACGTCGAAATGTCATCAAGGAGACAGCAAAGAAGCCTTCATCAGCATACAGGCTCAGTGCAATAAAAACGAAGATCCCTATAGACATTCTCGCCAAGGGGATCGATCACGCGGAGGCTAGCTGAAGATAATATCTATATCTGTGGCGTTACAGCTCGTAGAGGGTCAGGGCCTAGCTTCTCAGCACCCACTTGTGTTGAGCGTGCTATTGTTCAGTCACGAGTGGAAGAGACCTAGAGTTTTATGCCGACTCCGAGTGGCCAAGTTGGAGAAACTGTTCCCAAGACAGGACATACAATTTAGCATTGTCAGTGACTCCAAAGAGGGACCGTGAAAATTATGTTTCTCGTACAAGTCAGTTATCAAACGTAGACGTCGAGGTTCAAGTGAGTAGGGCTCGACGCACATACCCACAACGCCACGAGCAAGCACAAGATGCCTGGAGACAAAAGAAAGAGCAACATCTGTGGCACTGTAGTAAGCGAGAGAGGACGCGACAACCGACGACAGATGGACCCATAAAATCATTCCCGCGGCGGATGCCTGGACATCGAGAGCTCACGGGAACTGCAACTACAATCTCATGCAGTTCTTGTCGGACCAAGGAGGTTATTGCAAATATCTTAACAATTTTGGTCACGATAAGTCACCCTTCTGTCAAGAATGCGAGGGCGAAGAGGTAGATGCAGAGCACGCAGCTTTTCGGTTGCGAGAAGCGGTCCAGCAACTTCCTAGCTCCCTGTCAGCAGAGAAATGGCTGGAGATCACCTCCCTCTGAGTAACTAACATGCAGATCAACCTGAGGAGGCTCGAAAGACTAAGGACTGTCGACGCGGCAAATGTGGTGCATATAGCGTGATACGCCAACCAACCCCACGAAGTCATATCCAACGATAGTTCAGTTGGGTCGAGTTTAGATATGAGGTTTCGAACGCATGCGTGATCCCGTGAATCGTTCATGACAGTAGCGCGGGTTGTCAGTCATCTTTAAAAGGATTCCACATCCATTGGAGGAAACAATAAAAAAGGGAAAATAAGCACAAGTCAATGCGTGCCAATTCTGCAATGCGACTCGTGCCAGGTGGCGTATTTTAAAATGCTAATTCAATACTTCCCCTCAAGTGGTGACAAATTCAGTTAGCATTTCATGGCGAAAAACACGCAGGAATGCTTCAGATGTCACTGCCTTTGAGGAAGAGCTTATGAAAAGACTAGGCGGCATCACAAGCAATTAAAGAAGTGTTGCTTCCAAAGCTACGCAGATGATCAGGCAGCTCGATATGAACTCCAAATGACCCAGGCAACTGCTATGAATGAACAGGTTCGCGTCACTGCCACGTTTTGCTGGTATTGAATCGCAGGCGGCGATGGACATGGGTTTAGCGGTGAATCAGGGAAAAACTATATATATGCCGTCATCGGCACCAAGACGAATGCTTTCTTGAAGCCGAATAGCCGCCAGTTAAGTCAAAAATGTACCAAGTTTCGTCATGAACTTAGGCTTGTAGCGGCGAAAATCAAAATAGGCCCAACAGGGGCCACAGTGATTAGGCGATCCCTTCCCATCCCCTTCAAAGCATTCGAATTCTAAATCTAATCGAGAAGGAAGCACATCATCGATGACTCGGTCAGAACGTCACCGTACTCCGTAGCCAGCTACAACTTCGAGATGTTTATGGACTTTGTCTACCTCGGCTTCCAAGAAAATAGTACAAACAACATGAGTGGATGCATGAAATGCAAACTAACTCTTGCCAATCGCTGTTCCTTAGAGCTCAATTGGCAACTGAGTAGTAGAGCCCTCCCTCGAAGGCCCAAGCAACAATATATAAGACTTTCATCTCCATGGCGCTGTGACCTGAACTATTCTTTTCGAAAGAAAAGTTCTGCACTCGATCCGTGGTCCTGTGTGCGTTGATCATTTCAAGCGACATGGGTCTAGCCAGGCGTCTATGGATTCAACGTCTAAGGAGGCTAGGCCATGTGGAACACATGCACAACACATGCTCCTGCCCGACTCCGAACCAGTGTGACAACTCAATAGAGGACGACCACGAAGCCGATGACGCACACAAGTGGAGGACGTCAATTTGGCGTGCGGAATTAGAGACAGCTGGCTAGGATTGTTGCCTGAGGCCTAGGTTCACCACCAACTGTAGTGTGTTAGATGAAAAATAAGAAGAAAATGAAGAAGTAGCTGCCACTTTGGAGGAATACACCAGCAGACTAAATGTCATCAGAAAGAACATGTTCACACTATGCTCGGAGGAGACAAGCAGCGCTGGAAAGCTACTGCTACGCAGAACAGAGCATCAAGCTCAATAGCCCAAGATGAGCTGACCATGACTCCATTCGTTTCAAGCAACTGGCAAATCAAGGTTGGCAAATCAAGGTTGCCAACAGTGTCGCCTTTCTTGCCACAAATCACAGGTGAATGGGACTTGATCGACGCCAGCAGATGATCACAATTGTTGTCTCCTCGCGACGCCTCTAAAGCAAAGAAGAACTGATTTAATAGATGACACGTTTGTGAGATGAGATTACAAGCTTACCCGGAGCGACGTGTGTACAAGATGTAAAAAGGGAGAGGAAGTGGGTCTCCTTCAACAGTCGGTAGTCTTGAACTTTCGGGAGATCATCGTCACACGAGGGATGGATTATCCAAAACTTGATTCAGACTGGCTAGCTAGATCCTTGCGTTGTTCGTGGCAGCAGAAGTCATTCCAACCTAACCTCACCCAGCACATGCCTCAGAAAGTTTCTAGTTAAATCGATCACCCCTTTGAAGCCCCAATCAAGAACTCCTCAGCCCCCAGCCCATCTTTGCATGCCAGTCACGTTCGCCGGAGATGAAGGCAACCCGCCCGAATATCGAAAAAGAAGCCTCGAGCCGATCTTATCGAGCACAACAACGCCATAAACCATATCGCACAAGGCTGTCCAGCATTCCGAGAACTACAGAACTACGCCCCGCCGAAAACCAACTGTTGAACACCACCGACGGATGGCTTCGGCTCCACCCAAACAAGGCTTCGGTTATTCCTCCAATTAATTCAATTGCTTTCGCACACACCCCACCGTCCAAGTGAACGACCCCCAGCCACTGTTGTCTCTGAGTCATTCTCGCTGAATTTCCTGCCTTCGCCTTCGCCTCCTGTCCCACCACCCAAATGATAGCCGTTTCTAATCGACCAAAGATAATAACATTATGGCTCACAAAAATCAATAGCCACCAAAACAAGCACCAGCAGCGCGTGTATGCTGCTGCCCCAGCTGACCAAAAAAAAAGAAATATTCCACACCACAGGGCGTCACGACGCTTAATTGAAATGCAGTGCCTTGTCTCGCTTCGTCATCCCATTTTGACTGCTGGTCAGCTCTTTGTACTCGACTTATCTGGTGGCTTGTAGTATTTTATCGAAATAAAAATAATTGTCACTTTGCGTTGATTTATTGACGAACGCGTTTGCACTCTCTCGCCGTTGCCGTGTGGCATGAGTAAGGGCACGACGACGGGACGAGTTTTGCATCAAAAAACGAGCAAAAATCTCGCTGTTCCATCAAATCAGTCAGAATCTAAGCGACGACGACGGAAATAGCTCGAGCTTGAGTGCCATGAAGCGCACAACTGCTATCTAATCAGGAATTAAATTCACAGAGTGGATAAGATATGCTTTTGTTTGACATTCGATGTGTTGTTGGCGCTGTCGCTCGCTCCGTCATCTGTGATGGAGCTGGAGCGCGCGCGTAAGCGAATCACAACCGCAGTGCAACGGTGTTACGAAACAGGTGCGCGGTACGGGACAGAGAATCGGAAGGCATCCAACACTTGACGTGAGGTTAGACGACAATCGTGTATCAATTGAACTTATGAGCGAGTGAGAGCGGCTGATGGTTATTCAATGAATAATCATGAGTCACTGCATGTGAGGCGGTGATATCACATGCAATTGCTCACTGCCCGACAACGTGGTGTGCATTTTACATTGAAGGCGAGGATGTTCCCTTCTGCACATCCTCTTACATCGAAGAAGATGTTCCCTCCTCTGGAAGTAGCTCCTTGAGAGCCCCCACAAGAACAAACACGAAACTCCACTCGGACGGACACATTAATCCCTTCAGTGCCGAGTCCTTGCCCAACACGAGTCGTTGCCTTCTTTTCCTCGCCTAATTATGTACGAACCAGAACTTATTGAATTCAGAGAAACTCTTGCCAAAAAAACACAAACACGCTTCAAACCGGAGCGACACTAAGTCTGCCGCCGGAGAACTGAGCTTCAAGCGGAAATCATCCACTCGGCTCCTCACTCCAACCCACGCGCAAAGAAGCCCACCACCACTCAACGGGGTTGCCCCCTCCCGTTTGGGTTGCGCAGTTTTGTTTCTCTGTGGCCTGTCTTAGCGTCGTCGACCCAGATAGAGGTTGTTTGCCCCTCCTTTCGAGGGAGGAACACCGTTGTGCACTCGCAGTGCTCTGCTGTGTGTGCACATCGAGCTGCAGCGTCTAGGAAAAGTTCAATGCCACCAAAGGACTCGGCTGCATGCAATGCCCTCCAGGGCGGACAAAAAATCGTGTGTATTTTCTATTTCTAAATGCCTGCAATCGATGATGTTGGTCCGCTCTGATTCATCGCGGAATTTTCTTGGAAGAGCTAAACACACTCAGCGTCGTCGACCGCAAGCACACCGCCTCAGCCACCCCACCGCAAAAGAAGATCCGTCAATGAATCATTACTCGGTGCACTCCGAGAAGAGAGAGAGAGAGAGACGAGGAGAGATAAACGTTCGCCTGGCAAATTAGTATTCCAGTGAAGTGCTGGTGAATGGTTATGAAGTTATTGCATGATCACTAGGCCACCACACTGCTGCAGCTCAGCATCTCTGCTGATATGAATCTCGCTCGGTTGCAGTCTACTGATCCGAAATGATGCTACATGCACACAGCACACATCAGACATCACACCACGGAGCAGCAACTGGCAAAGATTTCGAAATAGTGACAAAAATGTGTATTCAGTCAGTTCACCTACTGACCAGCTTTAAAGAGTGGACTGGTGGCTGCTCTGAATCTGAATTTTATGCACTCGGAAAGACAGAGAGAGAGAGAATGACATTAAAGGAAAAACAAACAACAACAATGAACGCGTGGTCCAGTCACCGACCACAGCACAGTGCGCGGTTGGCCAATCAATGAATTATTAGAGGAAACGGTAAATAATCATCAGACGTGGGATGGAGGAGAAGCCAAAAGTGCCCGACCGCCGACGACGACGACCACGACCACACATTGGAGTGCAACCACTTGTGGAGGGCCTGATTTTGCTAGGGTTGACTAAATACTTAACAAAACACACGCGGTGACTGATACAGTAAACAAAGTTATCTGGTGAGATACTCTCAAATATATTGCACTTAATTGGGACAGTCCGCAGCGTAGGCTGTGCGCGCTGGCGTACACAAGTGAATAAGTTGACACACAGTCAGTAGAGTTTGCGTTTGCTCTCGTTGTGTGGGACAGAAGATTTGTGGCGTGCATAAATTGGTGTTCCTTGCATCAAGATGGATTTATGGGCGAGATGATAACAAGAGACTGTTGGTTTTTGACACATACGTCATACCCCACAACCCACCTTGGCTCGGGCCAAACGAGAAGCAATTAAGTTCGGCCTCCACAGATCAAACAAACAACAGACACACACACAAGTCGTTGTTCTGCCCGAAAAATTACATTTGCTTTGAACTATTGCCCAAAGTTTAGATAAGCAATTGTCAAATATTTTCACGACCGAGCAGATAAAACGCATGAGTAAAGGAATCTTGCTAATTTGTTATTTATATCGGAGAGCGAACGACTTGCCACCATCATGTGATGCTTATCGACGCACGGGCGTAGATTGGTGGCTGTTTTTTGATTAGGTTAACTACGACGTCGAGAGGAGCACCAGAGGAACACAATAAATCAAACCACAAACTTCGCTTGACCACGTGCCTCATGCAAAGTGGTCGGCAGTAAAGTCAACAATTCCCTAACTTCCGAGATGATCAAGATGATGATTTGAACATGTTTTCAACGCACCACACAAGTCTTCTCAAATGCTGTCATCATCTCTCTGACGACGACGAACGAGATGCGAGTGATATCGTACCCTTCAGCGGGCGATTGTGTCATGTTGTTAACGATCAAAGAGGCTCCTCTGGAAATTGAGATTCCGCTCACATCATTATCGTTGCGCGCCAAGGTTGTGGGCCTTAATTAGCCTAACATATGCAGCAGTTCCACAGCACCGAACAACTGAAACAAT
Organism: Eristalis arbustorum; assembly: GCA_916610145.1. Classification (NCBI taxonomy): domain Eukaryota; kingdom Metazoa; phylum Arthropoda; class Insecta; order Diptera; family Syrphidae; genus Eristalis; species Eristalis arbustorum. Next base: position 81,006,145 of record OU744317.1, read on the forward strand.
ATCTCATTTCTCGAGAAGAGCGAAATCTAACACAACGAGTTTCAAGATGTTTTCCATGTCTCTGTTTACGACCAGCTGCCAGCCAGCAAGTTTCGAGTACGACCTTGATGTCGATTGACTCCTTAACAAATTCCAAGCCATGTACTCTCCCATCGTACCTTTCAGACATGTATGGACTTTCAATTATGCCGGACAATCCTTTATCAGATGAATGTTTATGATCAGACAGGGTGGATAAGGGGGAGAGGTGGGTTAAGCAATGTTTATGAGCCCTCCTCTAGTGACTCATGGAAGCAAATATTCAAACACACTCACCTTGAGGGTCGTTTCTTTTAATTTTTATTTGTGCTGGTCTGCGCTGTTGTTGTTGCTGCTGTCTGTGTCAGCTTGTGATTGTCGCTCCGTCCTGATCTATTAAGCAGCTTCAGCCTCGTTCAAGCTTACGCGCACAACAAAAAAGGTGACACGAATATAAAATCAAGAACAAAAACAATCGAGTTACGGGAAAGATGGAAAAAAAAACAAAAAAGCAAAGCAAAGATCCCCGAAGACTTTCGCGTTTTATTTTATTCTTTTAATGACAAGCGTGCGGAATTAATTAATCTTTTCCCTCGTTCACCCGTCGTTCGCCAATCAAATTGCAGCGGATTCTCTCTTTAGCCCCCCCGAACACACAATCGAATGTGAAACTAATAAACTTTTTCGCGAATGAAAAAAAAAAACCACACACTTCGGCTGCTGCTGTTGCGATTAACCAAATCTACATAAGACCGACTTGTACTGGCCGAAGACTACTAATTAGTTGCTTGAACTCAAATGTTGTAAAACAAAAAAGAAGCAAGGAATTTCACATAATTTCCTTCTTTGTCGAGTGCGCGACGACGACGAGGTTTTTTCTCATTTTTTTTTCTCTACTTTATGCGTTGTGCAGTTTCACTGGAATTCTGTCCACTACTCTGGAGTTGATTTTCATGGTAAATTCGTTTTTCGGGCTCTCTCCTTTTGAGCGATTACAGTTTTGGGAACTGAAACACAAGAAAGAAAAAAACTCCTCTCGATTTGCGCAACTGGCTTTCAGATGTCAACACGGCGACGAGTGAGGGGGTTTTGTGCAGAAATTTGCTAGAGCTAAATTTTTTTGCATTATCCACCTACACGCACGCACACACTTGAGTCTAGGACGGCGAGAACCGCAGGAGATAGAAAAAACAAATATGGAATTCTTTTTTTTGACGTTCTTCGCGTTGACATTCGAAAGAAACTTCAACTGTTTTTTTTTTTTTTCTCCTTTGCTCGGGGAAACCAGACGTTACCTTGTCGAACGAAGTCTCGTCGATTGTCACTGGTCGCGTTGGGGTTGAATTTGGCAACGGTTGTGTTGGGCAGAGCGAGAGGACACGATTTGATTTGGCACGATTTGAACGAAGATTTTGAAGCAGAAATGTCATGTCAGCTGTGGTTGAGTGAAGTCGGCTATCGTTTTAGGTTTACTTCGACCAGGGCTGTTAGTGAGGAGCGATGTGAAATCTTTATTTATCAATTCTGTTTAATAGGCGCTTGTTTGAATGATTCCAGTGTAAAGAAGATACGGATTTAGAAATTGTTACAAAATTACACTGCCCACCTACTCAATAAAAACATTTTTCCAATTAAAACCTCCTCCCATTAGTGATCAACAAAAAAAAACGAAGAACACACTACCCTACAGCTCACAGCCACCTTCACTCGAATCGACGAACTCTTGTCAACAACCGACTGACAACCAGCTGTCATCAGATTTTGGTGCAAAGTTTTTGTTTTCCGAAAATTAAGAAAATTTCCTGTGATGGCTGGACGTGAAGCACTTAAAACAGCTATACAGCAAGTTCGACCAATTCTCTCGGTCAACCAGGAGGACGCCAGGAAACGTGCCATCAACTTGTACAAAGCATGGTATCGTCAAATTCCCTATATCGGTAGGTAATTGTCTTCGACGTCCTAGGTTATGTGCACCAAGGGGAATACAACTTGTTATATAAACTCAATTTTTGCTGAAGTTCTTATGCTGTTTCCTCTATTCCCATTGCAGTTATGGACTATGACATCCCAAAATCAGTGGAGGAATGCCGAGCAAAGCTGCGGGAACAGTTCGACAAGCATCGCAATGTAAACGATATTCGACTTATCGATATGTTGGTTATTAAGGTGAGTTGGAGAGAGATGTGGACGTTGTGCAAAATGTTGACACTCGTGATGTCTGCTTGCAGGGACAAATGGAGCTGAAAGAGTCGGTGAACATTTGGAAACAAAAGGGACACATTATGCGCTACTGGAAGGAGTCCGAAGAGCCGAAACCAACAGATTTCCTATCGAAATTCATCCAGGGACAAAACTGAGAAGCTCAACTCTGTGGAGGGAGTCAATGGAGGAGGCAGAGTTGGATGGTCGTTGTTTGTACAGCAAGCGAATGAACATGTATTCGGTATTAAATGCCATTAAATGAAGTGTTTACATCCTAAGATCTTGTGTATTTGTCTGATGGGGCTCTGGGACGTGGGTGGATGTGAATTTGCATACAATGGCACATGCGTTCCGAGGTGAATAAGAGTTTATGCAAAGTTCAGGTTTCCAAAGTAAAGGTTTATCGGGTTTTGACATCTCGTGACTAAGCAAGTCTGTGACATCCCGTGACTCAACGTTGGACAGGATTGCTTTTGGCTGTCACGAATCAGTTTGTGTATTAACGAACTAGAACATGAGTGGATTTTGTCAAGCCACAACCTTCCGTCATTTTCTCATTCTTCTGTTCATCTCTAGACACTCCAGCAGACAACATTCGTCACCTCCTCAGTCCGGAATTCAATTCTAATCAGAACACAGTTCATGACAACATTCTAATCATCGAACAAGGAAGTTGAAAGCTAAAACAACTCAAAAGGTGTGTCGTTACGAAAACAAAAAAAAACCGTCACTAACATAAACAAAAAACGCTAAGTCCTTCCAAAAAGTCTTATATCAGCAGTCAATTTAAATTGTAGACCGAGCTTATGGCACATGGTCTAGTCTGTTTGCTCTTATTTCCATTTCCAATAAACACTTCACTGAAGTGGCTCTTTTAATGGGATTGTTTGGGAGCTTTGCAGTTTGTGGACATAACCGGTGAACTGGTCTCGTGCATTTGGCTGTGTGTTTGTTTTGCTTGATAAATTGCTCGCTAAATGCTTTTTCACAACAATGTGACAGTGACGCTGAAAAAAGACTTTTAATTACCTGCATAATGGATAAACCGCGGGTAAGCGATTATGGTTATGAGGTAATTTACTAGCAATTAGCCACGGGGTGGGCTTGGCGTGTGTTTTTTGTTCGAACTGGTGCACAGGCAAATTGAGATTAAGTTTCAAGGTGAAATGGTGGGGAATGCTGGTGGATCATTTTGGTGTTATTAGATGGTCAGTTTGAGAGGGACGTGTGCGTGCTTATCAAAGACTCGAGAGAACAAAGATTACAGAGAAAACTAATGTACTCCTAGAAGTAGGTTGGGATGTACAGTGCCTGATGAGCAATACTGAAGAATTGCCTTACCTTCCGATGACCTCTGTAGAAGATACTGCCATGAAAAGGAGGAACAGACTGCACTCTACTGTCCATGTACCTGGGTTTGCCTGTAGAAACTTATTCATCAGGCCGATGATCCATGAAGGATGCTTGCTGCGTTCCATCGCTGACGCTGCTGTCTTCAAGACCAATCTGTCTCACTTACACGCTCACCGGAGGTTCGATCTTCCTCTCCATATCTAATCAGAAACAACAATAGGGAATATGTAAAGCTAGGTAGATACTCAAGAACCCCCAAGTGGTTCCAACTGGAATTCCAGTCAAACTAGATATGACCTCATGATCAATCAAACATCTCTTGTTGCAGGAAGAGCTGCAGAAAGGCCACCAAGTAGCCAAGGTCTTCACCTTGATCAGTGACAGCACAAGAATGGAGTAGAAAAAAACTGAAGAAAAGGGTGATTAGGGCGTAGGTTTTTTGTTCACGCTCAGTAGTGCTCATTTAAGTCGTGGGACTTTGCGCTTAGACTAGATGTGTGATCTTTGATCAGGTAAACACTTGCACGGCAAGAGAACGAAAGCAAAACAAGCAATCACCACATGGACGGACTTTAGAGTGTGAGCTAAGAGAACTTAGAGTTGGTTTGGTCGTTAGTTTTGAAGCGTCGAGAAGTAAAAGGGCAAGGAAGGAAGGAATACTGTGACCAAGGAAGGAAGGAATACTGTGACAACAACGTGGCGTGGACTGAAGCTTGTGTACAATTGCACAAAGCAACTTCTCAATCTCAAGCAATGCTCACACTTGACGCCTATGATGATTTCCTCTTTAGCCCTCAAGAGCTAGGTCTATAGCTTGTGTGGTGGTTGATGGAATACATTCCTCGGCGCACCCTACTGCCAGGGACAGTAGCATAACTAGCTAACTTCTTTGTTTCGACAGCAAGTTGGTGATGATCTCTTCCTAGAAGTTCCTGCTTACTGACCACCCTTCTTCAATCGCCATTGTTGCTAATCTCATTTGAACTCACACAAAGCTCCACGCGAAACCACTGACAGCCGTGTGCCCAGTGTGGCCACCACCGATAGAAGGTAGCATCCATGGGCCACCGGTTCTAGAAGTACAAGTGGAAGACTTCTGAAAACCATCCAAGGCAGTCTTTCAGGTCCCAAGCTTAGTCTTCTTCAGGATCTGCTGCTTCTTAAACGTCACAATGATTGCCGAGTCCTACAAAATAGCATACAGTTCGTTTAAGACGCTACACCTATCAATGCGCTGGCTGGTGAAACTGTCAGCGACTCACAGAGGTGACCGAACGACTAACCAAAGAGACTGTGAGCCACCAAAGTCACTTCGACGACAACGACCCCAGCCACAGCTCCAATGGGGACAAGTACAGATTGAGAAGCACATGCACAGTGACCTCAAACATCAACTGTACCTCATTCTCTAACCTGGATTTGGGTTCTGGTTTTGGAGTTGCTAGGAGCGCAATGGAGCACACAAGGGGAGAAAGCACCTCATCCACCTTGGCTTGCGTAAGTGCGTATCCAACTAGATTGTACTTCACCACAACCCTACCGAGAAAGCAGCTTCGAAACCCTAATTGCGGAGAGAGCTCTGTGTTACGGCGGCACCACATCCTCTGGTAAGGCCATTCACTTGTACTAAGATTGATCCAAGACGGCAGACGGCTTAGGAAGTCACGTTCTCAGAGTGAAGCCTGTTCTTTTTGTCTTCCCGATCACTGAAGCGTTGTCAAAGCAGACGTTATGGCGATTAGGAAAACCCTGCCTTGGCTAAGGTGGAACGTGATCTCCACCCGAGACATCGGTATCTCCACAGCAATTGAAATGACATCATTCTCTATAAACTCAAAAATAGTAATCAACCGTCTCGTATTTTTTAACGAGATATCGGAGCAGTTCAAAATTCATTTGTGATAGGTGTCAGGCCATAAAGACATTCCAGGAAACTCTAGAACTGGTGCACTCGCTAAACACGCAGCTATACTGTCGATCTCTTGTAACATAGGTACATAGGTACTCCTTAACTAACTTGTCCAGTACTCAGAAAAGAAAGGCCAGATAGTTGAACGACAGCATCTGTCGAACGAAATCTGACCTGTTCTTGATCAAAAAAGATCAAGTGCCCCGATCTCTCTCGAAAACGATCAAAACTTACCACTGCTTCTCTTGCACTGGTGTCGGACTTAAAGACTCTAGCTAGATAGCTGAAAGCGTCTTCTCGCTGCAGGTAGTAAGTCGTTTCTATACGTGACTGCCTCGAAGACTTTCTTAGCCGGAGCGCTGGCGATTGTCTCAGTCTGAGCCCCATCCTACTCGAAGCTTGTCTGGTGCCACGGGAGATGAAGAATGTGCCTCTGAGACCGATGACCTCTGTAGAAGCTACTGCCATGAAAAAGAGGAACAGACTGCACTCTACTGTCCATGTACCTGGTTTTGCCTGCAGAAACTTATTCATCAGGTCGATGATCCATGAAGGATGGTTTCTGCCTTTCACCGCTGACGCTGCTGTCTTCAAGACCAATCTGTCTTACTTACACGCCTCTGTGCCTCTGAGACCATCGTAGGGCTCAGCCTGATGTCTTGAGGATGGCCCCCTACTAAAGGCGTCTGGTCAAACGTCGAACAATGGTCCAAAGATTAAGGGACTTCGTGGTATAAGTCTATGAGGTTAGAGATTACTTAAATCAACTACTCATCTGTCACAGTCTAAGTTGCGTTCCTGGACAAGAAGCCTGCAGTTCTTTAAGAAAGACAGAAGCTCAGATCTCGTCTCGAGTCGGACTCAAAGATTGATACAAAGATAGAGGAGAATGGTCTTAAATGACCTGCTTAGCTGGAGTAGTTGGTATGGATGGCGTGAGAATGAAATGAAATCTGCTGAATGGAGGCAGAAAAGGGCGTATTTTATCCTTCACTGTCTCTCTTTCTTGAACTCGAGTCGTACTCGAAAATCCTCTTACCTGAAGCATTGGGGTGCTAAGCGTGGTCCACAGATTGTTGCCTTTCGAACTGCATCCACATCTCTGTACAAGGCCTGTTCTCTCCAAAACGATCAAAAATAAGCATTGCAGTGCGAATAATCACCGGACACAGCCTTTTAGGGCTTCATGCAAAAACACGACTTCTGTAGAAGCTGCCTAGACGAGGACCAGGTAGAAAGCACCCAGCATCTTCTCTGCGACTGTCCTGCTCTTGCCTCAACTAGGAAAGCCACTATTGGATCATACCAGCGTAATTGCCAGCACACTTAGACCGTTGCTGCTCCATTGTGATACTCAGTGCAGTTAACTTGATCTCAACGGCAAATGGTGACTGGACCAGATTTGAAAACCAAATTAAAGCATATTAGTCTTTGCTTTCATTGGGCTTCGAACCGGGGACCCCTATAACAAGGAGCAGAGGCACTCAACCACTTGCGCCATCCAGCCGTCAGGTGGCGGTACAATAGCCCTACCTTGACCTGAGTGCATAAATGACACTTCGTAATCGTATTTGCTTAAGTGCCTAGTCGTGTCACCTGGAAAGTCTTGTTGGTTAAAGCCCAGATCCATCCCGGACTGTTGCGCTGTAGATAGTTGAAGAAGATGACTAGAAACAACACGGGCTTTATGTCGGTTATGTCGATTAGGTCGATTAAGTCGGCTAAGTCGCGGCGACGATGTAGCAAACCAACACAGAGGCCGATGGGAGTATGCAATGGAATCAAATGACCAGTCAAACATTCTCCATCACAAGCCAAAATCCTGATTCCCAGATGTTATCAAGCAGTTTTTGAGCACACAGACCTTATGACTCTATGCCGTTCCCAGCTTGAAGAAAAGACCACAAATCACGACGTTCCAGTGATGACTCCTCGCCGATGTCTCACTGCCACCAAGCTGACTTCATCTGCTTACAACAACGTCATCTCCTCAACCAACTAATTGGTAAGCAATGAGAATCAACAGCTCATCGACACGATAAACTTCAGCAAGCGCCCTCCCATTCCAGCCATCAAGGCTCGAGCAAATCCCTTAACACACATGAACATTGAATTCAAGGTAACAACGGACAGACAAGCGACTTATCGCCGAGAACGATATAATAAATAAATGATTTGATAAACAATATCGCTGAATTCTTTTTCTCTTTTTTTTTTTCAATCAACCTGCAATCAGTCAATCACGAGAATTATTCGTTTGCTTTTTGTTTTTTTTTGCTGCCCCCCCTCCCGACGGTTTTCGATTATTATTTGTTTGTGGATGCTAATCAGAGAGAGAGATACCATTTTATGGGACTTTACCTGTTTGCTCATGGGCTCGCGTTGCTTGATTTATTTCTAATCCCCTATCGGACCGGCGGGTATTTCCTGTGTGCGTGTGTGTGATGCAATCGGCAGAGATTAGTGGTGACCTCTTTGATACCGAGTGGATGTGGCTGAACCAATTTCACCCACCGGCCTAGGTCAATGCATTTTCTCCACTCGCCCGTCAGACCATTTCAAGTTCAAAGTCAGCCAAAGGGGAAAACATGTTGTTTTCTAATTTTCGAAGTGAAAACCTGTCGTGTGACCGATTCGTAATGGCAAACCGTTCACGTTCCACGATACCAATTAGACACTCGGCGGCTCGGCGCTGGCTACGTGATCATATTTGCCTTTTCCCTTACTCACATGCGCAATAAATAAACAGCCGATAAGCCGAGGCGCATATCGGAAGACAGAAGAACAGAAGCTCACCGCCCGCCGTCTTGACTCAGCTATCGGGCGGCCTAATGAGATTCAGTCCAGCAGCGCCTGGATGACCCAGCGCGGCCAGTGACTAATCTGTCATCGTCAATAACGATCGGTTTGGTGGTGGGGTCAGCCAGGTGCTTTCGGATGAATCATAGAAAAGCGCCGCGCAGGAGAACAGGCAAAACGCACAAAACAAAAAACCCATAGACGATGAGCAAGCTTTCAAAGCAGCAGCCAACAGTCGCAGCAGGTAGTAGCAGCATTGTGGGTGTCGATTGTGAGGCGAACTTTGCGCTGTTTCTCATTCCTAGTCCAACCGCGCCGCCAGCAGGTGGTTTCTACTCGATATTCTCGTCTTCGTCTTCGAAAAGGGAAAAACAAAAGCTCGCAAGCGACTTGAATCCGTTCACATTTCGCGCTAAGACTCGATAAGATACAGAGCGTATTCCTTTGCCTTATCAACCACCCAACGCACACTCAAATCAACCCCCATCGTCGTCGTCGTCGTTGTTGTCGCTGTTGTTTCTGTGCTTCGCTTTAGGGGTTCAAGATAAACAACAAATCGATTTGCTTTTGGATTTTCGTAAGTCGTAACCTCTCGCAGTTATCAACGGCGTACGTTCCAGTCACCAGACGAGGGTAGCAGCGCGCAGTTCTGTCTCTGTGGATACGAAGTGAAAGCATTCAGTTTTTTTTTCGTTTTCTGTTTCATTCACAACACAAGGTGAGTACCCTGGAAGTGGTTGATTAACTACATACAATTCGGTTTTTTTTTTTGTTTTGTGATGTGTTTGTGTGCAAGTGTGCCAGATGCTGGGGCTGCTGTGCCAATGATACACTCCCCAGTGACCGCAAAAACACTGAAATGGATCTCTCCCGCTCACGCCGCCCAGTTGCATTGCATTTATGTAGTCATCTGCACTTTTGTGGTGTTCAAACACTCGTGGTTTTCTGTTTTCTGTTTTTTTTCATTTATTTGCGCAAATTGGTTTATCCAGCCAACACGTCAGGTGATGGAAAAAGTGAAAAGAAGAGGAAAAAAAACCTCGTTCTAATCATCAATTGATTGTGGCGCGGGCTAATCTACGAGAAGGAACAGAACATGTTGTCGGCCGTGAGTGGCTGAGGGTGATATATGTTTATAAATAAAATAAAGATATCCACGCGATGGGTGTTATCGAATGTAGTTCGGGGACCATAATTAACTTTTGTTGCGTTCCAATTCGAGGTGATTTTTGTGAAGGACCTAATGTGAGAGCTGCGCCCATTTATTGGTTGGGTGGCGCGAATGATGAATATCCTGGGCTGGGAACTACGTGGCATTTATGAGATCATAACCAAAACTCCAAACATTTTTCCTCTTCGGATACGGAATGACTAATGGGGTGCGACGGTTGACGGGGGCTGACTGCCCGCGAAGCTTGTACTCAGTGTTGTTTCTCAGTGCGCTCCGGTGGCAAAGTCCGTAGATAAGTTTATGGTGAGCTTATCTTTGCGAGTGCATGTAAAAAGTCTAGGGGGGAACTCCCAAGGTTTTCTGTATTCGCAGCGTTGTGTGCTGCAGGGAATTTTCTAACGTGCGCCTGCACTTTCTAGGCCTGAACTGAGTGAGGCTTGCCGTCCTTTTGTCTTCATTCTAGAGGCTTGATCCTCGCCGTCTTCTTGGACTAGGAGAGTCGTACTTTTAAGAACACAGGACGGTCGCTTTCAAAGACTGACTCTAAAACAGAAGAAAGTCGGACAATATCTGCGTCTGAGTTGCGGGCCCTGGTAAGACTAGAGGCTCACTCCTCGTCTTCTCCTTGAACTTGAGTCGGACTTAAAGGGCCCTTTAGCTGGGACATTAGCTTAGATTCGCTTTATGGAGGCAGAAAGACACTTTTCTACTATCTCTAGCGCGCTGATTCTGTTTGAGGTCGTAGTGTTGGTTCGATTTTGACTCGATGTCCCAACAAGCTGCCCCCAGTTCTTCTAGTCTAAGACTAAAACTCTCGGACCGTCTTTAAATGAGTTTGGCTCAAAGACTAAAGCAAAGGCAAAGGGGAATAAGACTCAAAGTCCCCCTCAACTGAAGATTGGTATAGCTGCTCGATGGAGGCAGTAAAAGGCGTTTTCAATCATCTGGCATGATGTTTTGAATTAATAGATCCTCTTAACTGAAGCCCTATTCCTCGATGTTCGCTAGATGAGGCCGAGGAATAATGGCTTATCCGAGTTGAGATCCCTGGTTCTTCTAGTCCAAGGCTAGGCGTTCAGAGAACTCAAAGACAAAGGTGAATGGGACTCAAAGCTCCCTCTTAACTGAAGCATCAACGTTCGATACTTGCTCGGTGACCGAGTGACATTGTCTGAGTCTGAGCTGCGTTCGCTTGCAAGACTAGTGGCTCACTCCTCGTCTCATTCTAGAACTCAAGTCGGTCTTCAGCTTCTCATAGCTGATAAATTGGTGTGCACCTGCTCAATGTAGGCAGTAGAAGGTGTTTTCTATTCTTGGCTACCTCTGGAACGCTGTTTTGGGTTCAAAGACCTTTCAAACCGAAGCGCTAGTGTTCAATTTCCGCAAGATGCACCATCCTACTCGTAGCAGCTTGAGGCTTGTCCGATTCCGTGGTAGATCATTAACGTGCCTCTGAGAAAAGCATAGGTATTGAGGTTGGCCACCAAATGGGGGTGTCGTGTTGGTGAGATATACTTTCATTTCTGAAAGCTAATCTTGTCTATTAAGGCAGAGACGTGAAAGGTATTGTTCCAAGTCAGTTTGCAAATGAAACAACCGAGTGCTACTACCAAAGCAGAAGCAGAGGCGATAGATGCGCCTCACCACTTCACCAAGGTGGAGAAATATGTGTGTTAGTTCATAAGCTTATTTCAAAACATTCCTACTAAAGGTGCCTCGTTCAGCGTGGAAAAATAGCACAAAGAGTAAGACAATTCTTTGTATGTGTAAGCCAATTCGGCTCAGCGTAGACTACAGATTCTTGCATTCCGGACTCCATCCACATCCCCGTACAAGGCCGGAGATGTTGTGTTCTCCTCCATTGAACTTGCTAGCAGTCAAGACCTTCGAAGTCACTAGAAATTACTTCAATGCTTCTGCTATCCCTTCTGGTTCTCCCCCAGAAGCAGAAGAATAGAAACAGGTTTCAAGGGAATTAGGTCTGGCGGCCAATGTTGGCGCGGACTAATCAGCAGCACCATCTACATTGTAACCGCCGTTGCCAGCGCATCACTTCTTCGTCCAGTATTAAGCTCCAAGAAAGAGAATCTAGAGAGCGACGCTAGAAGGAGAGACATGTTGACTGAGGTCCACGTCCTCACCGGTCCAGCACCAGTCAAAGAAGAATACGAAGAAAGACAATTACCTCTGTAGAAAGTCCGTTCCCAACCTCCTTCGAAGTCGCTGCGTGCAAGCAAAAATAATGTAGGACAGAGATATTCAACAAAACCACCTGCCTATCACTGATTTGACGCACATGTCTTACAACAGCGTCTTGTACTCTTAGAACACTCGTATTCGCAGGCCCTGTCTGTAAAATGTTCACAAAAAGCACTGTCAGATGAAATCAACGGCCAAGAGAGATAGAAGTTGCACATCTCGGTGTATGTGATAGACTTCCCTTCGATTTAGTCTTCCTTGCTGGCACAAGTCTGTCAATTTCCAGTTTCGAGACCTGCATTAACCACAAATCGCCACAAAAACAATCAAATGTCAACTAGACATTGACAATGAACTTCTGTTGAAATTGGATTACTCCCCCCTCGAAGCCGGAAAACGATATTCATTCCCCCTCCCGCCACATGTCTAATGCGATTAAGAAATTCCACTTGCAAGTTCCCGCCCGTAATTCGATTACAAATCGCCGACGAACAACCGCATGCGAGACTCCAGCCACTCACTGTACACGGCGAACACACCCAATCTGCCGCTGGACCCACCACTCTCCGTCGGTGATCTGATTCCGAGACCTCACCCAGCCGAATTTCCGCCCTAGGCCGTCGTTTTGTTCAATTTCCTTCTCTTGTTTGCATTCTCTTCTTTGGCTTTCGTCACGTCACGACGTCGCCGTGGGCGCCCGCAGTGTAAACGCCCTTAAATCACTTGCGCCCGCGAAGGTCAACGGATTGATGGATATGGATCTTGTCAGCGTGTTTATTTCCGTGATGATGATGATCCGCTTTTACTTGCAAAACGGTACCGTGCTTCGTTCTCTCATTTGGCTTGCAAATGCGAGCAGCTTTGTTTTTGTTTCTTTTCCCTGCGGTCTCTCTGTTTTCGGAAAGAGTTCTTTACCGGTTTTCACTGTGCTAGAAAAAAATAAACCATCCACTCGGCACACAGGCACACACACAGTCCATTTAATTTCAGATGCGAAATTAAGTTTTGTGCTAAATACTTGATTAGATAACGAGATTCGACGCGAGCGTGTTCTGGCCACAAGCTTGGCCTTAATTCGCGGCCACAAGACTGCAACTTTGACATTTTCACCTAGATGCTGGCGGCATCGGGGGGAATCTACCGAAAATGCGACTGTCAGCCGGCAGAGGGTTATTTACGATAGTTCGGTTGCATAAAATTGAGAGCTAGCTGGAAGCTTGCAGCCTTGAAAGTGAAAAACGGGTTTGGCCTTTAACGAGCTGTTGACACTCTTGTCATTTGAGTTGCGATCCGAAGCATAGATTGGAGGAGCTAGTCGAATACGGTTTCGGAATCGGTTTGTAGATCCGCTTTGGATCTACAACATTTTATTGCTACTCCTCCTGTTGGGGGTGAGAGTTTGAAGGTTGCAGTCGGCGTCGATTGATGAGAGGAGTTCGCGCACATTTCCGCAATGTTTCGATGGGGAATTTCAAGGTTTGTCGGCAATGTTTTGAAAGAAAAGTAGATCGATATCAAAAAGATACACTTGCTCTGTGCTTGAGGAATGTGCATAGGAGGAAGCTTGTCGAGAAGATGTCAAGTGTGTCACTTTTAAGATCTTGGTTCAACTTGCTCTTCATTTTGTGGGATCGACTGTGTCGGCTGCTTAAGTGGGAGACACAGCTCTCGTCACAGCCCTTTTTTGGAGACTTCCAGCTCTGGCTCGTTAGCTTCTTGGGCATCTGTCTTTTGGAGCGCAATTAAACCTTCTTATTTCTTCGTTCGCGGTAAACTTGAGCCTCAGCCCACAATCACCTCCGTCAACTAGCACGATGTCTGGCAAGCATTTGTGGATCATATCAAGTGTCTTCTCCACAGTCTCCCATAGACGAAGACTCTTCCAGACTAAGGCAATTTTCATAGCTTCCTCTTGGCTTAGTTCCCTTAGTCAATGTGTCCGTAGACTGCCGGCTTCGTCTACCACGAGCCCTCAAGATTGGAAGCAAACCTTCCTAACTTTCCGTAGCTCAGTCTGTGCCCCATCCTATTCGTAGCTTGATGCTAGTCCGGTTCCGTGGTAGATCATTAACGTGCCTCTACTTTCCGTAGCTCACGTTTGAGACTGAGTCTGAAAGAAGACTAAGCTTGAATAGAGGTCGCGATTTATGTAAGCATTCGCCTTACCTTTCGAGCATTCATCATGGACTCTTCATATTTCTTTCTCGTAGTCATTGCAAGAACAGGGATCAGAAAGGGATTGCCAAGATCTTTGTCGATTGAGTGCACCTGAAGCTGTTAGTAACTTCGACGCTAAATCGGCTGTCCTTGATGTGCTTGGTTTTACGACACAGCCGAAGAAGCGTTTCTGGTCGGGCAACGAATGCAGGCAACCCATGCACCGAAGCCTACATAGACCTCTCAGAAGGAAGGTCGACCTAGGAAATAAAGGCGTGCCATCGACAGAAAGACGTGCATATAGAAGATAGACAAAATAGAAGCTCTTAGTCAATACCTGGCATTTCGACGAATCACTTCTGCAGACTGGAAAGTGGTGAGCTGGTTGTCCACAGCGCTGTTAAGCAGAAGGTTCGTCTTAGTGACGATCCATTAAGTTCCACGCAAGAACAATGACGAGAATTCCCGTCGAAACTGAAGTCTGACGACTGACACAACTGTAGGGAGCTTTGGTTTGAAGCAGATAATCCTTAACAGATTGTCTTCAGACTTAAGTCTTGTCTTGTCTTGATATCTCGGAGATGCTTTATTCCGACCACATGAATAAGGCATCCCCGAGGAAGTGCATGAGTTTCGTTTAGCCGCAAGACTCTATATTCGGGATCGGGAAGTCATGGTCCATAGTTCGCATAAAATATTCCACTTTCTGTGCTCTTTTGAATATATCAGGTCCTTGTGCCAGGAAAGACCACAAGAAGTCAATTTCAAGTTTGCTTTCGGTACTCTCGGACTGCAACCAGACGAGTTATATACCAAATGGGCGATGAATCTGGCGCTGAACGCGGCAATACGTTCCTATCTCATACCATCTTCAGCTGCCTGGCTGAATGATCCACTCAAGTCGCCGCGTTAGCAAAGCGCCCACTCGATTCTCCGCCATCGACTTACACTCATAAGGAGATATGGGCCAAGCAACGAGGTTTGTTGTTGGACTTGGTCCAGCCTCCTCGTCCTGGGTCTGAAATGGAATCGCATTCAAGGCATCTTTCGGAAGTCATTCCTGCCAGCAGCATAGCCCTTTCTGTTCGAAGAAGCAGCTGATCAACACTGAGTTTCTGGCCTACGATCGTGTCTCTCACCCCTTCAGGGCGATTAACGCCTCCCGGACCTCGAGATGCTTAGACATCTCCATCTGGGCGGTCTGATATTGAGCGGGCGGTCTGAAATTGCCCAAAATTTCTGGTGTGTCCACATAAACCCCCATCCTTTGTAGCCCTTTTCATGGCAATCAACAGTTTGGTAGAAGGATGGTGTGCTTACGCGTATGGCGTGGACCAGGATGTCCAAAGCCGCCAACTCGCAATCGAGATACGAGGGGAGTGTGACACATGAAGGCCAGGACCCGGTTGTCATGCCGATGAACCTTCATCACAGCATCAGTACATTTGACCACAAGCACAGGAGGCTGTGATGATAACTAAGCCATTTAGAGACACTCCAAGACGTCGAGGTTGAATGTTACCTAGGAGGCAAGCGAGGCGATGTTCGAAGTCTGTGAGAAGCTGGCGCCATGCCTCCTAAGAAGTAATCAACCTCGACGTCTTGGTCCAAGGGTCTCTAACTTTGTCTACTTCCGACATCAATATCGAGACCAAACCCATAAAACCACTGTCTCTCTGGTCTCAAAAGACAATTGTGTGGTGGAACCATCTTTCTGGATAAATCTTACACTTGTCTTCCACACGCTTCAACTCTGATGACATTTATCGCACCCCGAAATCGCCTGTGCCCACAACAGTCCCCAAGACCACAAGCAAAGCCTCATTTCAAAAGAAAGTAAACGAAACGAGCCCATCAAACTTAAAGGAAGCAGTAAAATCTGAGTCAATCGCATGACACTCCCGCTCTGTCATAAGGTGTCTGTCTCATCACTCTCTGTTCGTGCACAACTCTTCATTTCTTAACAATCCATGCCGAAGACTATCTGGGCCTCGTTATGTCACATTATCAGCTGAAGAGATATCCAGTATTCAGTTCAATGCAAAGATAATTGTAATCAGTCCGAGCACCAGTCTCACGTGCATATTTGATTGATGTACAGTGGATTCCAGGTGAATCGAGTGGTTAGGTAACCCGCTGATCGGTCTCGTGGTCGCCACGACACCCGCCGCATGACTAATGAGACGGTGTTTATTGTAAAGCATCTGGCACAAGCCTGGCACTTCCAATTAGCTAGAAACACGTACGGCTCCTATCGGTTGCCAGGGGTAATTAAAGCCGAAACCATATGGATTTCCAAACGAAATGCAGTCACGACGGTTGCATGCAAATGCAAATTAGCTTGACGACCCACATTCCTATTCATCGCCTGTTTTGTGTTTCATTTCTTTGCAGACTCCAAAATGTCCGACATCAAGCCGAAGCTCATTCTGCGAACGGGAATAAACATTTCCGACAAGTCCCCGTCGCCGTCGACCAAGCTGATGCTGAACCACGGCAAGCCAAACTTCACCATCAACCGGTCCAAGTCGAAGATTGACTCACAGTCGCCGCAGCCGACGACACCGGAGGCCTCGCAGATCGTCCTGAAGAGCACCACATTCAATGGCTTCATCAAGCCGGCCAGCCTGAACCTGTCCACAGAGAACGAGGTCAACAAGGTGGTCCTCAGGCCGACAAAGCTGCCGGAGGCGATCGACAAGACAGCACAGGAGGCCGAGCCCGAGTTCATGAAGGTCCTGCGGCGAACGAGGCAGCCGGAGACAAACGGCAAGCCGGCGCAGGACGATGAGCCGGAGTTCATCAAGACCCAGCGAAAGATTGCCGAGCGCCTGGCCAAGGAGAACAACCTGGACTTTGAGTCCCGCAAGAGCGGCTACTTCACACACGTCATGATGTCGCCCACGTCGCCCAACAAGCCCATGGAGCTTCCCGTCGTCGAGAGTGGCAAGATTCAGCAAGCCACAGTCTTGGATGCTGCGGAGGTTGTTGCGCCGACGGAAGAGGCTCTGCCAGTCGAGAATGGCAAGGTGGAAGAGACACTTCAAAATGGCCATCAGGAGGAACAGCTGGAGGATGTCCCAGAGCCGGACGTCACGGAAGTGGCCAAGACTCTGGTCGAAGAGGTCGTCCAAAATGTCCCCGCAGAGCTGTCAACACACAATGGAGACATCCTCCAGAACGGAGACGAACCGAAAGAGAATGGAACAGCAGTGGAAGAGACAGCTCCCGCATCGAATGTCAATTTCCAGCCAACCATGGTGGTGTCCTTCTCGAAGGAACTCTCCAGTGAGCCCAACAAGTACCCGGACACAGTGAAAGTCACCCAGCCGCTCGATCAGAGTGCCAACCCCGATCAGGCACTGCTGCAGGAGATGTCAAAGCTCAAGTTTGACATCACCGCTGACAGTGAAGACGTCACAGTGACACCTGTTCTACGGAATGGCGAATAGAGTTGTCCATTAAAGGGGGGACAACAACAATTCCTATATTTTTAAATGTTTAACTGTAACTGTTGATTGATTAATTTGTGTATTATTTGTTGAAAGTATTGTATTCTTCCTCAGCCCAGATCGTTGTTGCACTTTTGCCAATGTCTTGTTTGTTTGTTGTATACCGTTGTAAATAAACTGTTATATTGTATTTTAATTCGAAAGTGACACCGAAACACGTGCGTCGTGTCATAATTGCCGGGGTGAATGTGCAAAATGCAAGAGAAACGTATTCTCTTTCTGCTTAATGACAAATAAAAGAACTGTATAACGAGATGAGCGACGATAATTGGTGTTTTCCCTTTTCTTTTTTCTGCTCTTCTCTGCTGTCATTGCTGAAGTTTCGTTTTCAGTTGAGTCAATTTAATTGATGACAGAGAGAAAAGAACTTCGGCGGCTGTGGGAGTGGTGGCAGTGCTATGGTGCAGTAGTGGAACTGGGCTTTGACACATCGAGGCGGAGCAATGACATGTGGTGTCAAAATGATAATTGATTCGTTTGTTATGTCATTCAACTCGAGACGGGGGAATGGGTTTGGCGGAGTTTTATCAAATAGCACGTCGCGATTGCGAATCATTTCACGGTTCCGTGTGATTCATTTGAGAACCCGTGTGAATTGACTAAGTGTTTTGTTTTGTTTTTTTTTTTCTTTCCATCAATCTGGCTTTTGAGGAATGATTTATTGGAGGGACATGGGGAAAAGCTGGAGACAGAGTAATACCCTCTAGACGACTTTCTGGAACGATGGCGGAATGGAGAAGTGTCACAAGGTTGTGTTGTGTGTCCCCATCTGTTTGAAGCTTTGCAGTAAAATCAGAAGAGACGAGATGAAGAGTTATTGTCCAATACTTAGAAGAACGCTGTTCTGGAACAGGGGTCCATCTGAAAGCTGCCCAACCGTGGTGAGGTGGCTGCATTGATAGATCTGACTTTGAAGACTCTTAGGACAACGCAACAGATAACGAAGCAAAGAATGACAACAACCCACTTGATGTGCAAAACTAGAGTCAGATAACCATAGATCGCCAAGTCCCCTTTCAGTTCGGACAAGAGAAAGACAAAGAAGCAGATTTCGTCACCTCCATCTGGCAGCCTCCTCCTCAAAGAGTGATGAGTCCCTATTCGATATTACTCCCTCCCCCTCTCTCGTTAGCAGCCACCAACGACAGTCGATGGAGGTTCAATTCCCCATCGCCTGTCGAAGGTAATTCGGCTCCCTGATTTCACCACGCGGAGGTGAGAGTAGGAGTTCGATGACAGAGGCTGAGTGCAGACGGTTTGTTTCTCCGTCTGCATGATTCGCATGTCATCGCTTTGAAATCCATTTTGAGATAAGTTTAGAAGAACATTAACAGGCTGACCATGTAGGAAACGGCTTGTAAACACAGACCTTGACGGAGCTCACTGCTCTGTCACAGCCCGGGGATTTGAAGTCGACACAAAGGCCTACAAACACAAACGAAATGACATCGTAGACGATTGACGACTGGCGACTGGCGACTGAGGAACTGAAGAAGAAGTGGGGAAATATGTCCAGAGACACACACACTGGCCGCGTTTCTGCAAAAATGTTCCAAAGATCTACGTTCGTTTGGGATCGTCCTCTTTCAATCGGACGATGTAAATCAGCTCGGTTGCCTTTGTTTTCTTAGCAATCTCAGCAACTTACTTACTCACAAAGCCGGCGACCAGAGTATGGCTGGATGGCGCATTTGATTGGTTGCCTGCCCTTGGATATAGGCGTCCCAGGTTCGAATCCCTGTGAAAGCAAAAGTTAATATGCTTTAATCTGGTTCAGTCACCATTTGGCCAGCCCAATAACCTAACTTCACCTAAGCCGGCGAGCAATGAATGATCCAATCCTGAGCAATTACTACCTTTCGTCGTTGGCAGCCCTGGAAGTGGGCGAGGCTTTGCAGTAGACGAAGTCATGTTTTTAAGTTTAAACGTTCGCTATGTCTCTCGGACTAAGGCGTTCATTTAATAAAGACCAACTAGGTGGCAGCCACTCTAACCTATCCTACGCTTAAGGAAGTCCACATCTTCGGCGATTGTCAACGATTTCGGCATCAGTAGACAGATAGAGTGAGGACTCAAGCCTAGGTCACCATCATTAGAGTGTTCGTATCAGTAGTCAGATTTTCTCCATGGCGTTGCTTTATAAAGAGCAACTCTTGGATGGATTGATGGATGTCAAATATAACCTCCCAACCTCGACGAACAGAGCTTTAAGGACAGCTCTTCACTCGCACTCCAAAAGATGTGTATTATCCGCAGACATATAGCGGCCAGCATAGCAGTCTGACTAAAGTCGGAATAAAAGTGGAAGGAGCTCCCGTGTCTGGCTTCACAACTGATTATCAGAATAACTTGCTAACCCAGCAAGTCATCGAGAAGAAGAACTTCTTAAGCAGCATCCCCTTCAGGACCACCTGAAAGTCTATCCAACCAGACTCTACATGGTCTTGAAATGAAAACTTTCACAAATAGATGAACATGAGAAAGGAGAATGCTCCATGCTGACTATCGAAGCGTTTCTCGAGCAGACAGTCGGGCAAAAGCAGGAGTGAGGGTCTATAGCCCGAGACTTGACCGACTGCCTCTCAGATGATCAACGCCCAAGCCCTTAGCATCCGCTGTCATACCGAAGAAAAGTAAAAATTTCGCCAACTTCATCCATTCTGATTCATTCGACATAGTGGCCGCACTCGTTGTCTTCCTCCCTCTTATTAGGTCTCATGAGATGTCAAATTTCTGACAAGACGCAACGCATGCAACGGCTTTTATGGGCTTGGGCCTCTATCGTCTGAGAGGCAGTCGATCAATTTACAGGCTATAGACCTTCACTCCATCTAGAAGGCTCCTTTGAATGCCATGACTCTGGGACATTGCAGAAAAGTGCCACACGCGAAGCATATTTTAATGCTAAAAGCGACTGACTGCACCATTTACTGACTGTTTGATGGCACACAAACAATTGGGGACCACTCTCAATCCGCGACGGTGGCACAGCCTGTTTAGACTGATCAGGCGGGCACTTGCTGCAGTGAACACTGTCATACCCTAAACTTGCTTCATTCTCCAATTACTTCTGCCGAAGGTGCAGTGTTTTCATTTTACTTGCAGCGTAGCACTTTCCTCCTGATTCGTCGCAAAAAAAAACTTGCCAACAGTATCCGACTTGTTTATCACGTAGGACCGTAAAGATTGTATTAACTCTAGGGCCTGTACTGCCTGCAGTCAGCCACTAGAACCTAACCCAGTCACCTCTGTAAAAAAACCACACAACCACCAAAAGATTGCACTGAGCCTCTTTCCTCCTGAAACCCAATAAAACCTGACTCAGTGACAGTCTCTATTCCAAAGTTCTCTACTTGAACAGATGACTGCACTTCCTCAACACCAAACAGCTGAACTGCGCTCCACACGAACTAAAGAACCCTCGTACTAACTCAGACACCACCAACACCCTCCCAGGCCAGTCAACAAACCCCACGCACCTACCCTCCTTGTCTCTCTCTCTTTCTCAAGCGTCGTCTAAGCCACCCCCTTTCCATTTCATTTCGAGTAAGAAACACCTGTCTTCCGGTCCGTTTGTTGTGGCCAACCGGCCGGCGTTGTTTACAATCGAAACCAACCCCGGATCGATACAACGTCCACGTCCACTGCACAACACACGAAAACCATCTAGTTGCCAGTCCACTCGCCAGTAGCCCTGCCAACAACACACAACTGCAAGGACAGCCGCGATGAATTGAAAAAAAGCAAAAAAACAAATCATTTTTAAAGCTAATGAGACTCTCACCAGCAGACACTATTGCGGTTCTTGAGCTTTTTTTGCTATGGATTTGAGTTTGAAGGGATCACAGGTAAGTGCGCTCGTGTGTGAGTGAGTGTCCAGTGGAGAGCTTCGCCCTCAATCGTTAGTACCCGCAGATTAATTTAGTAACGAGACACAAGGCGAAGTCGTTGAACGTCAAGTTTACGTCAGTCCTTCAGCGACCTGGTTCGGCATCGGCGTGCAGACGAGGACGTGCCTCACCGTTTCTTCGGCGCCCGCAGTCAGCCGATGCGAAGTTCTCACGCGGATACAGTGCCACCGGATCGGGAGGAGGACACTACCTGGAGGGTGAGTGCAGTGGAAAGTTGGTCAGGAATGTGAGTTGTCTTGCACGCACTGGAAGCAAACACGTAACGTGGGTTTCTTCCTGCAGAAGCGGTACCTATCGGTGTCGTCGTCGAATTTGCTGAAAATTCTGCTGGACGAGCCAATCAAGCGCTCGTGGCTGTGCCGGGATCAGTCGGACGATCAGCAGTCGGTGGCGAGCACGTCGCGGCGGAGCGGCAGCTTCAACAACCTCAACCGGACCCGCAAGGACTCGTTCGAGGCGAGCAGTCAGGAGGGGGACTACAACACGCCGTCGGCCAGGTAAGCCTTGGGCACACCCACAAACTGAACTGAACGCAGAGTCCTCACAGGTCCTCGCAGAGAATGAACCCACCCTCGAACGAGAAACCCCCCGACTTCTGGCACTCGAAGAAGCCCGACTTGCCCGGGCGGGTATCGTTCAGCAAGTCGCCCACGGAGTCGCACGACATAGACGCCCTCAGCGACTGCGACAACGACAAGCAGCTGTACTACACGTACGGCGGGAAGAAGTCCGTGCACTTCGGCGCCAGCAGCGAGGTGCAGGCGGAGACCTTCGAGTACCCCAAGTGCCCGTCGGAGAACTGCTCGTGCAGCACGCGCAGCTCGTCCACGGCCAGCGTGCACGACTCGCCGAAGAAGTGCGAGTACGCCAGCCAGTCGAACAACTGCCAGGCGCCGTCGCCGCCACAGGAAAGCGATGTCATCCGCCAGTACAAGAACGCCATCGGCGACCAGTCGGCGGAGTGCTCGTCGATAGTCAAGAACATCCTGCAGGACCTCGAGCCCAAGAGCCACCATCAGCTGAACAACATGGAGTCTCTGCCCACGCCACTCGGCCACTACGCCCGGCTCGAGAAGCAGAACAACTTCGCCGAGGTCAACACCAAGAACTCCTCCATTGAGCTGTACAAGCAGACCAAGCGCAACCTGGTCCTGCCGCCGCCCAATCCTTCGCCGGACACTGCGACCAGCGAGTCGGTCATAAACAATTACCTGAAGGTCGCCGCCACGCCCATCGTGCCGACCAAGAAGCGCGCGAACACCCGGCCGGCCTCTGCCAACAAGGAGCGGCGCTCCAAGTCAGCCTCGGCTGCCGAATGCCTCCAGCAGAGGCCGCCGAACCGCTTGGCCAAGCTGAAGACGAGGCCCGTCTTCCGCGAGGAGTCGCACATCGGGGAGTTCCAACTGGACAAGGTGGACAGCTGGATGTCGATGAAGATGCCCGGCGAGCGGAGCTGCCCCGACGACCTGGAGAAGTTCTCCAAGGACAGCATCGACGGGGACGGGGACGGAGACGAGGACTCGTCCGTGCAGGAGAGCTCGCAGTGCTCCAAGTCGGACGACAACTCCCAGGACGACTCGACCTACGACGAGATTGTGTCGGTCATCAAGGAGATCGAGGAGGACAAGCGACAGGGTAAGTGGAAGTAGAACCGCGAGTATTTGACCACTCAGCTCGCTTTTCCAGACAACCTCGCCGAGAAGACCGCCGAGACCGACTTGAAGCTGAATGGGATCTCCCAGCCGGATCGTGTCGAGATGGAGACCCCCTCGCGCTCGTCCTCTGCCAACAATGTAAAGTCGCCCGATAAGTACAGGTATGCGCTCCTCTCCCTCTCTGTCGTTCCATTTGAAGACCACCTCTCTCCCTAGGGACATCCTCACCTACCTCGACGACGTGGAGAACAGCTGCGACAAGACGCTTCTCGAGACCCGCCGCTCGATTCCGGAGTCGAACCGCTCGGAAATCGAGTTCGTCGTCGAGCCGGACATCGCCGAGGATGTGCCCAAGTAACCGGACACACACACACACACCCATGAGAACCGACACTAATTCCCTCTCTCTTCCTTCCCCACAGACTTTCAGATCTGCTGATGCTTCCAAACCACCAGCTGGCCCGACGCGTCATCGCGCTCAGCCTCCGCGCCAATGAACTGGCCAACGCCGTGCTTCTCTCGAAGGAGCACCTCATGAAGATCCGGACCGAGAAGCAGAAGGGCATCCGCAACGAGAAGCAGAACACCGCCAACCGACTGAAGGAGCAGAAGAAGCACTTCGAGGGCATCGTCACCCGTCATCAGGGCTTCATCGAACAGGTGAGTGACGCATGACATCTCTCTGCCAACGCATGACTCACCCTCTTACCAGCTGCTGAAGGACAAGTCGTCCCTGTGCGAGAAGGTCGCCGCACTTACGCGACGTCTCGAGAGCCAAAACCAGGCGTGGGAGCACAAGCTGGAAACCGAGGTAGCCCGCGTCAAGGAGGCCACCCTCGCCGGGGAGAAAATCCGCCGCGAGCGATGGGTGCGCGAGAACACGAAGAAAATCAAGGTGAGTCAGTGAGAGGGAGGCGCGCAGTTCAGGACTAATTGGATGCCCTTGCAGGAGCTGACGGTGAAGGGACTCGAGCTGGAGATCAATAAGATGACGTGCAACCACCAGCGGGAGGTCACCGAGCTGAAGCGGGCCCACCAGCAGGAGCTGCTGGACGCTGTCGAGGAGGCGCGGCAGAAGCACGAGCACGCGGAGAACACGATCCGCGACTCGTGCGCCCAGGACAGGGAGGCGATCATCGAGCGCGAACGGGCGGTCATACGGGAGCGGTACGAGCGGCAGCTGGAGGACGAGCGCTCCCAGGCCGACGAGCAGCGGGCGAAGCTGTCAGAGGACTTCACCGCGGAACGGGAGCGCTACCAGATGGAGCTGCGGGAGAAGGACGCCGCCCTGCAGCGGCAAAAGGACGAACTGCTGCGCGACCGCGAGGCGGCCGTGGAGAGCGCCACGCTCGAGCTGATGGACAAGATGGCCAAGATGGAGGAGAAGTATCAGGTGAGGAGATGCGTTGACTCTGAGGAGAGCCTGAAGAGATGTTCAATTTTGTAGAGCCGCGTGATGTCGGCCGAGAAGCAGCACGAGTCGGAGTTCCAGCTGTGGAAGCAGGACTACGAGAACGAGTGCAAGATGCGCCAGGCGGAGAACGAGAACGCCATCCGGCAGCACTACCGCACCGAGAGGGACCGCCAGATCGACGCGATCGTCAGCAAAATGGACGCGGAGGCGCTCAAGCAGCAGGACGAGTTCGAGACGAAGATTGAGTAAGTCAACGAATGTGTCTTCCTTTGACACACCCACTGACCGTCTGTTTTAGGCGCCTCAAGGAGAAGTACGAGAAGGACATCCGCGACGTGGAGACCGTGGAGAAGTCACTTCGTGAGAAGTACACCGAGACGAGGACCCGCCTAGCCGAGGCGGACGCCCAGGTGCGGAACTTCCAGGCCGAGTTCAAGCAGCTCCGCATCGAGCTGGAGCACAGCAAGAAGGTGAGTGTTTCTTTGCATCCCGCCTTCCCCCACTCACCGCCCACCACTCTTTCAGATGTGCAACGAATATCTGACCGAACGAGAGCAGCTGCGAGACAATGTGCGCACAGAAATCGCCGCCGAGATGGCCACGCTCAAGTCGGAGCGAGACAGTGAGATCCAGCAGATTCACAAGAGGTGAGCCGGCTTAATTGGTGTTGAATTTCATTTAATCACTTGCGTATGCAAATGCCACAGGGTTCAGCAGGCCATCGAGAAGAAGGATACAACAATTGAATTGCTGCAGAAGGAGAACGGCGCCCTGCGCGAGAGATGCATCAAGCTGGAGGCAATTATCCGCCAACAAAGGAAGGACTATTGTGTTAAATGAATTTTCCTTGCCCGTGACTGTCGCTCCCACCCTCTTTCATCTCCTCTCCATGATGTCATTACGGATGGGGGAATGTGCAGGGAAGCGTGGATCCAATGAGGAGCTGAAGGATTGGATGGTTGGCTGGATGGATGTCCTAATTGTTACTGCGTGTGTCGGAGGATTTCATTTTAATTCAAGTGGTTTGCTGGTGTTTTTTTTTTTCGTTCGCTGGTTCGTTTTTTTTTTTTTTTTTGAAGTCGTCCTTTGTGGCAAAAGATTGAGAATTTATATTAAAATGATTAAAACAAGTGAGAGGAATGTTGTATATTCAGAGGAGGGCGGGGGTTCTTTCACCGGTTGGAGGACTGTCAGTCTTTGGTAGAGAGGATGACGAGGAGAGTGTAGTCATAGGTGTCTAAGCCCCCAACTTAATCAAACGAACAGAGTTCGAGATATGGACGATGGTTCAAAAAGGCCCAAGGGCCACCACTCTCTCCTGACATCACCACAAACCTAATCCTAAGTCGCGTTTGATTGCCTCTTGGCTTCGGACTCATTTGAGGGGACACCATTCGCCCCCAAAATCATCGTCCTACTGAGCCTTCGCACCACGACAAGGTGGGCAATCATGCGAAGGGATACAAGAAAAAGGCTTGACAAGACAGATGAAGTGAAGACCATCGCTGAGCTCTTGGCTCTCGTATGAGCTTGAGTTCTGGGAACGGACGGAGTCCTAGCTAGCAGTCCAGCCAAGACAAACAAGGATCCATCAACGAGAGGACGGCGCTTTCGGCGGTATCCCAGACGGTCCGACAGTGTTATGTGGTTCAGTAGGTCCTTCTCTCAAAGGTGGTATGTGGAACGAGTGCGTCATGACAAGATGTCCACAAAATCCATATTTTCCATGCAAAATTCGTCTGAGGCACCATGTCACCAGAAATTTTAGTAGTGAGCCCTTCACATTTATGCAACTTTCGAGCGCCCATATCTCGGGAACGATGAGTCCTACAGAAAAAATGGTTTCTGGTTTTGTAGCTTATGACTACACTAAGATGATGGCATTCACAAATTGACAAATTTACTGTTATTTTGGTACGATTTCGACAAAATGATGATGAATGATGAAATGCGATGAACAATGCTCGATTGTTTCAAGTTACGTGCTGTACACCTGATTACTCAAAAAATCCTATCAAAAGAGCTGTAAATTGTTAGGGAAAAAATGCCATTTTGTAGACCAAGTCTCAAGCTTCAATACCGTCCTTAGTCATTTTGTTGTACGATGCACAGGTCACCAGACATTTTAGTAGGAAGTCCCTTCATATTTATGCAAACTTCGAGCGCCAATATCTCGAAAACGATGAGTTCTACAGGTAAACAACTGAGGACGATTCTGTAGCTTATAACTTGACTTAGATGATTGAGTCCAGAGATGGACAAATCTACCCTTATTTCGGTACGATTTTGACAAAATTTGCTTATTATTTAAAAAATTCTGCTGAAATAACGGTGAATTGCAAAAACGAAAAATGCCACCTTGTAGACCAAGTCATAAGCTACAACTTTGTCATTGGTCATTTTGTCCTACAATGCACCGTTTACGAGATAAACGCAATTAAAGGTTGCCCTTAAACAGCAGGCACCCTACTACCATTTCTGGGTACCTGGTGTCCCAGCCGGATTTTGTTTGAAAAATTGTGTTTTTTTGCAAATTTCTCGTGGGACTGACGATGGATGCGAGAACGAAAGTTAGCAGACACACATTTCGCGGCAGACTGAGCCTAGAGCTGGTAGTCTAGCCGATGACGACTCACTAACATACGCTACATCAATGTCACCACGAATCGCAGTACGGAGAGTCGAAAATCAGGAAATGAAGAAGCACAACTACTACACCAATTGGGGTTCCGAGTAAATGCGGAGAAATCGGTACTCATGTGCTTCAGAAGACCATCCGGGGATGGATGCAGATTACTAACAGAATGCCGGAGCTTCAGGATTGTGCTTCTAAATGGTGCGACAATAAAACCAGCTGACATGCTGAAGTACCTCGGTATTCACTTCACCGAGAAACTAAAATTTAACAACTACTCGAAGCTGACTATCAAAAAAGCCTGTTTTGGATGAGAAAAAAATTGGACTAAGCCAGAAGACGAAGTTGCTACTAGGAGTCAATGTCGGACTGTTGTCATGGACCAAATATCTAACAAACGCAACTGGTCCCCAGACCGAGTGTGAGAAGTGCCGTCATTTTCCTCTCTTCTTGGTCATCTCCGTGGCAGTGTTCCTGACCCTGTAGCGTCAAGACGTGTTGTCCGTTTCTACATCCATCGGCTTTTTCCTAAGCTGTTGCCAAACCCGAAAGGCTCACAAGTTTGGGCATAGGCTCAGATTCAATTCATACACGTCCGGAAACGTGTGCAGAGGTGCATCAAAGGTGTACGCAAGTCACGGGTAGCACTAATAGGGCCGCTGTGGCAGTTGGAAGATGAACTCCGAAATCAAGCAAAAAAGCCTAACTAACCACTGCAAGGATTTTGCGGTCAAAATCTGAAAGTTGTCGGATGTCCTCCAAAGTCACAGGATCTGTTAATACACACACCAGAACATGGAAAATGGTGTGCGCAAGTCGCTGGTAGCCCTAATAGGGCCGCTGTGGCAGTTGGAAGATGAGATTTGAGTTGATTCGAGGGGACTTCGCACGAGTTAGGACCTCCAAGAGTAGTCCTGTACGACTTCATTTCTTTCCTCACAAATTTCGTGGACGTTGT
The DNA here is from genome assembly GCA_916610145.1 of Eristalis arbustorum. Lineage (NCBI taxonomy): Eukaryota > Metazoa > Arthropoda > Insecta > Diptera > Syrphidae > Eristalis > Eristalis arbustorum. The sequence goes on from OU744317.1 coordinate 81,034,038, forward strand.
GCCTAATCCAGGACTGGAGAGGGTGTCGGAGTGTATTTCATGGCAGTTGACTTCGGATGAGGAGGCTTCAAACGGAATGCCATCCGAAGTCACGATGTTCTCCTTCGGCTTAATGGAGCAATCTCAGGCAAGAGGGTGACAGGAACAACTGCTTCTACTGGAACACTGACTCAGACTCTGACTAGGATCGTAGGCTTGATAAGAAAGCAAGTCTGTGAACAACTTATGTCAATAATGCAAGTCAAGGCATTGGAACTTTGTGGCTCTCGCCTAGGGAAGCTTCAATTGTGTCCATTTATGAGAAATCTTGCAAGAGATAGAAAACGACGCCCCAATTAATTAATAACTAGTAAGAAAACAAGACGAAGGACGTACCAAGAATCACCAAGTCATACCAACCGAATGAGGCGACTATCATATAATATCAACTTAACGCCATGGACTGTAGGCATTAGTGAAGTGAAGGCAATTAGAGGAATGTTCACGTACGAAACTTCAATGATGGGTTGATGGTCAGCCAATGGATGGGTGATAGCCAACTAACGTCGCTCGCGTACGGCGATTAGAGTCAAATAGGTTTACATGGCGAGCTTGTACGACACACTGACAAAGTGAACGCGATGAAATGACGCATCATAATGGCACACGAGCACTCAGCTCACTCCTCTAACCCGGAGTCTTAGAATCCAAAGCAGTGGGATAACGCGAGATAGAGGCCCTCTGTGTACAAGGCGGCGCACACTAGAGCGAACCTCAACCGGCTTGGTGTGCAAAACTGGAGATACCACGGACCACACGAAAATCCACTTCGTCGGCATTCCCAATATTCAACAGCAACTGCTGCCTCTCTGCATCCATTGCACAGAATTTCAAACTTTAAATTGTTCCACCACGCACCCAAAAGTATGCAACATTCCAAAGAGTCTGCATGAGTCCACACGCATAGACCGCCCTAGCGTGGGCACTTTAACGACCGTGCGTCGTCATCATCGACCGAAGGGACATCACTTTGTTTCTGTCTCACTTGTCGATGGCAGGCTATTGACCCTGCAGCGGCGTTAAAGTGGAGCCAAGCGCACACACAAAATAAAAAAAACGTGTGCACTATTCACTTTTCACATAAATTTCCTCTCGAGTGGGGGGATGGATGAATGAGGCTGGAGGATGGAGGGTTGAATGGAGATGAGATGCATGTTTACCCCAAAAGCGCCGCAGGCGTGTGTTGGAATTGCTGACTCAGACACGATGATTGGGAGTGTTTTTGTTTGCGAATGAACATTTTGTTCGGAATTGGGTCAAGTTGATTGGCGAATTATACGTGAATTCACGATGGACAGGTGTTTGTGTGTTCTGTCCTGGAATTACGGTAATCGATTGGTCCTTGGGGAAACTCACGAGATTGCAGTGTTCTGTATGCACACAATGCAGTCTGTTCCGGGCGAGAGGAGGAAGGACAATGGTGAGTGAGGAGAGTGGAACGAGATGCACTTGTGATCTAGATTGATTGGATGATGTCAAATTATGAGTGGAATGTTGCATCCAATTATGGCTAGATGGCGCAGATGGTTGAGTGTCTGTCCCGCGGTTATATGGGTCCCAGGTTCGAATACCAGTGAAAGCAAAAGTTACTAGGTTTCTATCTAGTCAAGTCACCATTTGCGTTTGGGATCAAATTAACGGCCCTGGGTATCACAATGGACCAACAATCGCTCAATAACCTAACCTAACCTAGCCCAACACCCTTCAGTCGCCAACATGGTATTTGGAGGACACCCTTCAAGTCGCCAACATGGTATTTCGAGATCTTGCAAAAGTCCCGACTGACAAGGAGTCGTTTGCGATGACTTTTGCGACTTTCGGGCGTCAAATCGTTAAAACTTAACGAATGTTCGCGCCCGAGGCGTCAAGAACTCGCAGACTGTGTGCAGTGTTACGATCTAAAGGGTAAAGAAGCTAGTGGTCGGCCACGCACTAGTGCTTGGCTACCAATCAAACCTCGGCCATCCCAGCCAGGTGACGACTTTGCCCCCACCCTACCTGCCCAGCTCCTCAAGCCTCACCTTCACCACTGGATGCCGGTGCACAACTCTAGGTCTCCCCCCCTTAGAACAATGTCACGCACGCTACCAGTAGTTTGCTGAAGAAACTAGCCTACAGCCCCTAATAACCTTGTCCTAGACGTCAACTTACCCAAGTGCCCCAAATGATTCAGGCGGCCAAATAGGCTCACAGTCAAATGACTGTTCCCACCTCACACGGGGGCAAGGTCAACCCGCATGCACTGCAAGGAAGGAAATCAATCAACGCCTAGTCATCCGGATTCCCTCAAACCTCCCACCGCTTACTGCGCATAAGCCCGTAACACTGCAGCAATGCACCCCAAGCCGCACAGCAACATGTTGCTCTCCAGGCTCGTCGCGCTGCAACACAGCACACAACAGCCATCTGCATTCGATCATCGCGCATTACGTCATCATTTTTCCGTCGTTTCTCGTCTTAACCATAGACAATGGATAAACTATTCGAATCTAACGCCTCTATCCTTCTCTAGCCACCGGCAGTCCGGTGGTTCTATTACTCATCGTGGTTGACTTCTTTGCCCCCCTCAACACCCACACTCACAGAGAAAGAGAGACACACACAGTCAAACTATCGGTGGGTTAACTGGTCTCCATCCAGTCGGCCACCGGCACCGAACTTCTGAAGCTCCACACTGAGAGCATCCTCTGTACACAAGCAAATTCACACACGAACGCACACACACAGCGGGGCCTGTGTTACTGGTTTCGCTAGTGCTTCCACTTGTATTCTATGTTTTTTTCTGCGTTGTTCACTCACCAGCAGCACCGCACACTGTTCCCGTCGTCGCGCCTCACAGCAAACCAGCAAGTAAGCAGCAGCCAGCAGCAGCAAAGCAGCAGCCAGCAAGCAACGAACAGCGTACATCAGCGTCGTCGTCGGTTGTGTTTAGTTTGAAGTGTATCTCGCGTTGTTCAAGACGTGTTCTTCGTCCTCTCTCGATAATCGCGCTACTAATCCTCCCCCCGTCGTTGTTCGTGTGTGTGTCTATTCATCCACAACTCAGTGAAACCAACGAAAAGGAATTCAAATTAAGGCCGCCCTCTCAGAATCTCTAGTGCAGTACCAAGATGTTCAGCTCATTCACAGGTAAGTTCGTTTTAACGGACGCCCCGATGCACCATTTGTGTTTCTTTTCAAAACTCCTAATTCGACAAACCGCACAAGAAGTACATGCATACATACTCTCCCGTCAGATTCATTGGTATTGACCTGCATTTTGTGTTTCAGTTCAGTTTCTTTCATTTATTGATTTTTCGGTTGTTTTTTTGTTGTTTTGTGGGGAAAATTATGTCATTCCTCGCCACATTCCAGGCCATTTTCTCCACCCGATGACCCATTAATACCTGATCTAGGCTCCCTTGGCCATCGGTTGAGACGCGTCATTCCGTCAAACAGTCACTTCACTTCATTTCATGCCTTTCTTCTCGGTTTTTCTCCTCCTTAACCACAGCTGTTTGAATTCGTTCTTGTTGCGCAGTTGGGGAAAGCTTGCACGAAGCTCTTCCTCCAAAGGATGTCCCGTGTCGGAGTGTGGGGCGAGGGTTTTGAGAAAATTTCCGTAATTAATTGAAGTCACCCAGTCCCCCTCCCTCCCTCCCGGACCGATCCAGGACATCCGCCTTGCGTGGGAAATGTGAAACTACGCCTTATGTGTGTCCTCCCCCCCTCCCTCTGTCCTGCCACAAAGTGTATCTGTCTTTTTCTTTGTTTATTTAGCCACGATCTCAAATCGATTCTCTCGCATTTTTCCTCCCGACATTACGTCATTTTTATTTGTGCTTAGGATGGGCTCGCTGGCCACTCGAGCTACTTCGACACTACGAAACTCGTGTGTATAATTAGAGGCTACAGACATAGCACCAAGCGTGCATACATGTCTATCTGGTGGTTTATGCAGTTTTTTCTTCATCTTCTGCTGTTCTTTGGAATTTGGGTGGACCCCTGGGCGAAACCTGATTAAGTCGGTTGACATGAGCGAGTTGGTTCTTGATGTTTGTGCTCTATTGATTGTAGAATGACATCTTCTGGAGTGGCGTCCGCTGACTGGGGAAAATATGCGGTTGACGTCAGAATTTATCATGATTAGTCAATTGTTTTTTTTTTTGAGTATTTTTCTGTTGTTGTTGTGACAAATGCGGTTTCGGTTTTTTTTGCGATGCAAGGTGACGAAATGCCGATAGTCAAATTGGACTCTGCACTCAGTCGCATTCGGTTGTTATTTGCTGCGCGATGTTGTTGTGGAAAATTGCGACTTTATTTGGCACCCATTGTCATCGGATGTGCGACCTGGTTTGCTAAAGCAGAGATAGCAACCGTCTTCCAATTTGAGACGACGTTGGAACCACTTAGAGACTAAATTCGAATAAATCTGTTGGCTCTTGAGGGGAAGTTGGTGAAGAACTGACGCCACTTTGAGGGGGAAGTTGGCCTGTTTGGTTGCTTTTACACGCGATGGTGGAAAACATCTCACCTCTCATGCCCACACGATTATGTTGGTGAAACTCTTCATAAACCACACCTCCCTGCCTACACGATGGAAAAGTTTCCTGCCGAAATTAGCGTGTTTAAAAGTAGGCTTTGCCAAATACTTGCCCTAGGCTTTCGATTGTCGCCTGCTTCGACTGAAACTCAAGGAGCCACCATATCACCCACTTCCCTTCCAGGACCTTTTTTTTGGACGGTGCTCACAACTGTGACCTTGTTCGTCTTAGCAACAAGGTATACATCCAATCATCTAGGTTCTCGGTTAAGACTCCCTTTTCAGACCTCAAACTGATGCCTCTTGAGCCGAAACTGAAGTCTAGGTCGCTAGTGTCCACATCCTATCACTAGATGGCTCCGGAATCACATCTTCTTTTTCTGATCCCCCTCTACAGACCACTTTGGACCAGAGCCTCAGCCAACAAGCCTCTGAAGATGCCTGCCTTTGCCGATCCATTCAAAATAAGAGCCTTCACTTGTCTGTGGTGACTTTCACAAAGTCCAAGTCAAAGAATAAGTTTGTCTCATCCCTTGTCTTAGAGTTATCTTCACATTTTCTGACCAAGTCAAAGACGAAGTCTTGCTCTCGTGTCTTGTTAGTTCTTAAGTTCGATTCTCAGCTTCACTTCAGAAGTCTTGCTCAATGTACTGCGGCTGCTAAGTCGTTCTTGTTCTTTCTCGCTGCCAGCGTTTGAATTGCTTCAGTCGAAGTAGCAATTGTATAATTTTTGCTTTTCACTGTTTTTCAACTGAACGCTGACTGCTGCGTATGCTGCTGAAAAAATCGGCAGTCATAGACGAGGAAGAAGCACACAACGACCACTGATCAACTGCACAGCAGCTGCAGCAGTCATCGATTCAAATTTTTCCTTTTTGCTCAGCTATTGCCTTCGATCAGCAGCACATCTTGAAGGAGAAGCAATGTGACGACTGCGGCAGCAGGCACTGACTGTTGCCTCTAGGAGCGGCTGTTCCCAGGATGATGAAGGACCGACTACTCCTCATCATCATAGCTAGAGTTCATGCGGATTCACGCTGCCATTCTTGCTTGATTGCCAAAGCAACGATCATTAGAAGTCAACTCAAGAACAATGGACGTAAGGAGACGCATTTTGAAGCAATTGAGAGTAAATCCGCTTCTGTCTTGATGAAAAAAATAGCATGCACACCGCTGAGCCTGGCCCATGACCACATCAAACTGTGGCGTCACCCAATTTCGGTCAGTTTGTCTATCAGTCCATCTGTTCACCTATCCATCCGTCCATTCGTCTGCTACCCGTCCGTCCACTCGTCCATTCGTCCATCCATTGGTGCGTCTATTCGTCTGTCCATTCGACCGTCTACTCCTTCGTCCGTTTCGTTCACTCGGTCTATCCCTCCGTTCATTCATTCAAATTCAAGAGCTCTCCCTCCTTCTCGCAGACTTCCCTAACAAAAGGCCGAAGCGTTGGCCTCAAGCCACTCACATCGACTTAGGAGCATGTCGCGGAGAACTTTGAAGCAACAACCTTTCCATTAATTTCTCGTGGCAATCCTCTACCCTCAATGTGACACCAAGTCTTATGGGAGAAGACTTAGTTTGCAACACATTTTAGGGTTCCTCAAAAAATTCTGCCGAGGATTCACGAGCGAAACTACCCTTGAATTTGAGTTACACGACGCTGCTTAAAAATGAACATTTGAATTGGTCAGACTGTCAAACACTTCTCTCCCTGACTGTCTACAAGGGTATTTCGCGACACCCTGGAGCAGTAAACATATCGTCGCGACGCACAAGTTCACGCGAATGCTACAAATCAGACGAATTTGATTGCTTCCGCATCGCAACGGTCCCAAAGATGGTTCCCCTTGGAATTGACGCTTGTCTAGTTCAAAGGGAAGTGTCAAAGAGACTTTCGTTCGGTTGTCCTTCACGTTCTGGAAATTTATGCGTTACCTCCCTTTACAGCTTGTCAACAGAAGGCGCCCACATTTGAGGTGACGCACAGACATGAGTCGAAAGGGAAGTCATGAATCAACGCGAGGCTTGTTGGTTTTTAGAAAGCTAGTTGATGTGGTCGCCTTCAGTGGCTGTCCATTTGATTGTCTCCTTTGAACAACTGAAGCGCATTTGAAGGAGCGAAGTGTAGTTCATCTGGCTTGTATGTGTCCAAGAAGGACTGTGGGCTAAGCCCTACCTAGCCTAACAAACGTTCTGAGAAGATTTGTTAGGCTGTCAGACATCTCATTTCTGATGGAGTTATGTTCGGCTGTCATTGCTTTTGTCGAAAGCTGTTGACAATTAAATCATAATTGGGCGTGCATCTCAAAGTGACACACCCACGAGCCCACCAAGAGTATTCTCTACGAATCTCTACGAAATGGCGGCGCGACGTAGGTAATTCTTTTCAACTCTCTCCGTGATTTCCTTTAAACAACAGCCACGACGACAACCACATAATCTCGCTGAATCTACTAGTTTTCAGGAACACTTGTCTCGACTGAGGTGACGCATATGTAATTTTCTCTAGAGGTTACCACTAGTTATTCCTTCGTCTTCTAATGACGCTACAGTCCTGGTCCTCAGCCAACAAGGCTCTCCCGCTGGCACTGGTAGACAGCTTTCTTCCATTTCGCCCGCCGAGTTAGTTGAGGTCCTTCCATCTCCACTTGTGAGCGCCATCGGCTTCGTGGTCGTCCTCTATTGCGTTGTTCCACTGGTTCGGAATCGAAGACTCTTCGGGCTGGAACAGCGTTGCCCATGCGACCTGCATGACCTAGCCATCTCAGGCGTTGGATCTCTAGACGCCAGGCTAATCTCATGTCGCTATACAGCCCGTGGTTGAATCTTGTCTCTAGAAACCATTAACGCCCCAGGACCGTAGATTGAAGGCAGAACGTTTCTCTCGAAAAGACCGAGGGCTTCTTCTTAATCAAGGCGCTTCTTCATCCACTCTTGCGATAGTTCAGGCTTCCTCGCCATAGAGCAACACTGGGATGGATGAAGGTCTTAGATTATGTTAGCTTAATCTTTCCGAAGAGGCCTCTACTACTCAATTGCCTCTTGAGTCCAAAGAAACAGCGGTAGGCAACTGTTTGGTTACTACGGGTTGAGTGCCTTAATATCCACAACTGGATTAGGTCCTAGACTGCAATGAGAAGCTACACTAAGTCCAACAAATGTACATTGTCTGTCCCCAGTCGCAGCTCTGGCGAACGAATAAGTCACAGAATGGTAGGACGGTGGGACGGACGTACGAAGACACGAATGACAGTGGATTGATCACTGCTTAGCCATCCATGCAATGCAATAGAGGTAGAACGCTCTTAACGTTGTCGGCAAAAATTCGTGAGGATCCATAGGTGCTCAATTCGTTACAGTGCAGTTCACAGTGAAGCGCGTCAGTTGAAGAAAAGTTGGGAAGAATTGTACCACGATGCTGCTCCACCAGAAAAACCAGAAGTCCCCAACACCACCAGAAATCACTTCATGATCACTTGTACAGCATTCTCGTTGCTTTTGATTTTGATTCAACCCCACGCACTCTTCCACATTCGATGTTCGTCTATTCATGGGCTCACAAGTAAATTTATCTCACGCACAAGAGCAGCACATCGCCACCCCCACCCTCCACACCCACCCCCATGACCACAAGAGCAAACAGCATTTCACCGTCATGTTCGTCTCTTATCCCCCCACACTCTTGTTTTATCAAAATTTCTATTTTCAATTATTTCCTATTTTTTTCTCAAAAAAAAAAGAAAAAAAACGAACGAAAAAAAAATCTTTCTATTTTTTTCTACAATCTTCTTATTTTTGATTACCCACACGCAGACAGTTCGAAATGTAAGTATACCCGTATTTCGTAGAGACCCTCGTACGTATACCAAAGGTAATAACTTTTAGGAGTAGTGTACCCTTAGCCTTAGCCTTAGACTAGTGATTTGTTCCAAGATCAGATAGGGCTCGAGAGAGACATTCGACGCGTCTGTCCGTGGGGGGAGATCGAACAGAATCCGATGATCGGGTTGGTAACGCGAAAGATTTGAATTCATATCGAGTGTCTATTATTAGAGATCGAGAGGAGGACTGCTGGCGGAGCAGATTGCCAAGGAGGCAGGGGACGAGAGCATAACTTGGAACGTCAAAGTGGGGGCAGAGAATGTATGAATTTTTCTCATTTTTTTTTGACTAACGAGGGAAAACAGTGGGATTTTGTGAAAAGAGTTGGGACAGCTGGTGGTGGGGGGTTGGGGAGAGTGGAGGTCAGAGAAGATAAACAAAATTTTGTTCGACATCTCTGGCAGGTGTCGGAAATAAAATAGACAATGGATGGGTAGTAGTCGCGTGGGAGTCTCACTTGGGTCCTGCTAGACACAATGGGACTACTCCGGCCTTATTGCAACTGTTGCTATCAAGATTCAGTCACTACCTAACCTGCTAGTCGCACTGTGATGTCAGTTCGGGGAGTGTCTCCACATTTGATGAAATTTTTGTCACATCCTCGTGGTTTTCAAAGCAATATTTATAGTAGAAGCACTGGCTGAGAAATTGTGGAGTGGCCTCTTCCTCTTTATCACGGTAGCTTCTGTATATTGAGTCGTTGGCCATTTTATTTCGTGGGCCTTAGCACGAAGTGGCTTGTCGATTTCTGCACTGTTCGACTTGGACCAGAGCATCCGAGTGGGCAAAGAGTTCCACCCTGTGTTTGGTGTCTTTTACACCGTGTCGTCGTGTCCTTTCCTGGCAATTTCAACTGCTGCTTCATGGGCGTTTATGACCCTATTACATGACACCCAGAGTAATAGAATACCGCGTGCTGAGAACCTTAAGCGGTTCGCGAGATCATGCCACCAGCTTGGGCATGCGTCTCTTGCTTTGATGGCCGCTTGAATGTGATTCACAACAATCATTCAAACCTCTTCCTTCATTGCCAAGACATCCTCTTGAAAGACACTGCTATCGTCGCGGTTGCTGAAAGAGCAGTACATGTTTATCAACTCGGAGAGAATGCCCAATGATGGATGGGAAATGTAATCGAAATGTCGACTCTAATTGCGTAACCAGTTGGAGTTTTGCTCCTTATAACGATACATAAAGGATGTTTTTAGATCCAGTCGACTGCATTGCTATATCAGGCTGTCTACATACAAAGTTGCTTCTACATGGTAGAGCAGGACCACTTCAGTCCTCTGTCCTATCCGTCTTTTATCGATGGTCTATTACTCAGAAGGAAACAGGAGTTGACGATAGGCATCGATGAGAAGTGTCTTTCGTTGAAGACAGCATGTACCTCCTTCTTCTCGTTCACTGTCATGCATATTTTAAGCGCTTCCGTCTCGATGATGCCATCAGAAATCAAGAACTATTGACACTTCTATCGCTCCTGGCCTTTTTGGCAGCGATTCCTTCGCTTCCACCGACCAAAGGTAACCAAATTCTCGATGGACTAGAGGACAACCAGCTGAGGAAGCAGCTACATTACATACATTTGCACTTGATTTCGTTTGAGCCTCTCTGTGTTCGACCAGTGCTCTTGGCGGTTGCTGTGCAGCTGAAGACGGCTGGAGAAATTCGCGATAAATGCGCCACACAAGCCTGCACTCAATTAAGTCTGTGAATATTTGAACAGAAGTCAACTGGGGAACGACTAGTCTCGAGGGAACCCTTACATGGTCCGTTCAGACGACAGCTGCACATAGTTTGCTTTAGTACATCCCCTCTATATGGCGACGTGTTCTGTAGATATTCTATGCGGTTATCTGAAATAAGGCGTCGTGTCCTAAGCTGGACATCTACATTCAATTTCTGACACAGGTAACTAGACACTCGGCAAGACCCCGATGGTACTCCCCTTTACCACTTGACGAAACATTTCCCGTCAAGGAGGTTAATGGAGGAGCAAGCAACGACTTTCATCTCGACTACGCTCCCTCTGGTTAGGCCAGGTTGAGGCTACCACTTCGAATGCTCTTTGCTTGCAGACATTACTTGACAATGCCCCAATGAGTAGTCTAGTGGTGGCTTCAAGGATCAGCCGCTTGGAGTGTGTCAGAACCGAATAGTAAACCTTGGAGCTGCTCGTCAATTCAAACTAAACGTTGGAAAAGAAAGATGGTCTCTCACGTAAGGTGCCAATGCCAGGTACCCTACATTCTTTGTGAACTTAAGACACTCTCCTCCAGCAAATTTTCGCAAAGTCCGTCCCAATGTGCGGCGGCAAGAGGTAAGAATCTTAACATTGCTACTGTGGCTTCTCAAGCCAGCGGCGCTTGTAGAGTCTAAGTGTGAGCTGCATACTAAGTTAGGTACTGCTTCTGGTCATCAAGAAAACCAGTTGTTCTTTGCCCGGGATCATCTGGTGCGGAGGTTCGTTTCTAAACACCCTCTTCTTCAACCATCCCATGCAGCTACCTGCTATTGGTTACAGCCACGACAAGGTTTAGCTCCTCTGTTGGTTCGGAGACTAAGACTGCCCGGCCTGGAGCCAAGTTGTCACTGCTGCCTCTGTCCATTCCGAACGTTTCTCTGCAAGAAGGCCCAAGCACTTCTTCAACCCCATTTCTTATTGTGAGACTGCATGTATAACCAAGGCTTTCTACAGAGTCAGCTTGCTTTCGTGAAAGCGGTAAGATGAACTAATGGTACTGCTGCCGCAGAGCTTAGACCTAGACGAAGTCCCCGCCTCTTGATGGTGGACATGCATTAAAATGGATTTATTGTGACCACGCCTAGTCGCTAAATTTATAAGATACAGTCTGGCCGCATCGCTCATGGTATGCCTCGGTCAATTAAATCGCAAGAGACTAGTGGAGCGTCACGTTTTTAAAAAATCTCCTCGAGAATGCTCTCGAAGGAGCCTCGTGACAGCTTGTTGTGTTGACAAGTCTCCCTTTGACTTCTTCCAAGAAACACACCTAAGTGCCTATCATCTCCTCGATGAAACTTCCAACATAGCTCTCATGGGCCACCCCACGCCGGCCAATATCAGGTGACTTCCGTTCTTTGAAAGCTGCACTCGCATTCCCACACTCACTCTCCACATTCCATCTTGATCAAAACTGCCCCCAATCATGAGGGGCCTCTCTCCGGGACCCCCTTGATTCGATTAAAATTCCCCAGCACTTCAAAAACACTGCCACAAGTTCTTCTCCGTCAACTTGACCTCCACTATCTCCCCAGTTGTGCACAGCGATAGTGCACACCCCACACACAGCCCCTGTTTCAAGTGAAATTCCAACTCAATCAAAGTGTGGTCTCGAATTTCAGAAAAACTAGCCCAATTAAGCATCAGTCCCTCCCTCCCTCTCTCTCTGCACTCTGTCACTGTGTGTGTGTGTGTGTTGAAATTGCGACTGAAAATCCAGTCGCTGTGCACCCGGGTGAATTCGACGCTGCTTCAGCAAAATATAAGCATGTTGCGTAATTCGAACAAAAAAAAATCCAAGCAGGTTTGTTTGTAAACACTGGCGGCAGGAGTCACAACTCACAACATCCAGCCGGGCGACCGGCGCGGCGAGAGCTCTGATTCGGATTTTTGCACTCGTGATGGAATGCATCGAGGAGCGACGGAGACAGAGCGACTGATAGAAAATGCGCGTTATTCAGCGAAGCGGAAAGATGAGTCTGTCGGGGCACGGCGTAAATGGCTACTCTTTTTTTTTTTGTTGTCGCTCCGTATTTCTGCTTAAACAGGTATTTGAAGGCGTTCACTAATGAGAGCTGCTCTGTGTGCTGTGCACAGCGAGTTTGTTGCGCAATTGCCGCTTGAATTGAGGCATTCTCTCCGTTGATTGACTCGTGGGTTGGACGAGTTAGTTGCTGTTTCCTCTTCGAGCTGTGGACTGGTCTTTGGAGTGTCATTGAACTTCTCACTAGCGAGCCAACTTTGAACCAACTTTCACGCAACTTCTAGCGGACTAATGAACTCATCCGCAGCACGATGTGTCATCGCTTTGGCCCAGTTCGCATTCATGCACGAGTGTGCGCCCCCCTCATTGACCCATCCGGGCTGGCTCAAAGGTCAGGCGGGCACACATTGGCCAACTTTCTTCCATGACTCACGAGCTGGCAGTAGCCCCCTCCTTGACACACGTGCTCAGAGCATGCGTCCAGCAGCACAGCACAGTTCCATAACTCCACAATCTCATCCAGTTCTCTGCGCAAACAAATAAATAATTAAACGCCTCGCGAGAAGTGTAAAAATAGACCGACCGCATGAAAATCGAAATCCAATCCGCTACTGTTGCCGCAACCAGTGGAACGGCGAATCAAACGAGCCCCAGTCCCAGCCCCAGCCCGAGCCCTTCGTCTCCGCCGGGCTGCTTGGAGTTGGAGCTGGTTTCACACACTCACACCAAATAAGCGAAAGGTATACATAGTTGCGTGCTGGCGGCTCGTTCTTGCGATGATGTCATCCACCCGGCTCAAGGTTAGAGCTCGCTTAAACATGCAAACTGGGGGGAGAATAGAATTGTTTTGCTCATCAGCTCAGCTGATTCACAGAGAAAATTGCACGTCGACGATGACGAACTGACTGACTGGCCGACTGACTGGATGGACTTGGGAACTTGTGTGGAGTTGGGGGTGATGAGTGCCCGTGAGTCTTGTAGCATGACACGTTCTCAGATGTGGGGAACGTGCTCGGCGAGTGTAATTTAGTTCTGGGAGGATGCACGCCGACACCGCAGCCATGGCGTGGTGACCAGGTGTTTCGGAGAGTCCTCATCATTGTCGGGCGCTCCGGGATTATTTATGGTCTATTTCTGGAGACTGGAGTGTGGGGTCGTAAATCAGTCGGAATGATTCAAAGAAGAGGGGCATGATTCTGAGGTCGAAGGTACTTGTATTCAGTCACTGAAGAACGCGTAGATGGCCTCTTCGTTGTCTAGGGGGAGCTTCTGTTGCCTTGAATGGCCTCTTTTGGTTCTTGGGAACCGTGAGAAGGAAGAAGGCAAGTTAAAGAAAGGGAACTTACTCTGAGAAAAGGATGACAAGTAAATGAAGGGAACCTACTCCGAGAGCCTAGCTTAATCGCAGAAAGCGAGGGTCACCATCTTCTCACAAGTACAGCAAGTGTCGCGATTGAAACCGCGTAAAGTAGTTTGGATGCGAGATCCACAACGTTGATGAATTCCTCTCAAACTGATCCCTGACTTCAACTGGCAATGTACTCGTCGTCCTCTTGTCGTCTCACAGGCTTTACCAGACCAGAGTTAGTGGATGTCAGTTTGTGATTCTGTTGCTCCGGGACATGGTCGTTGGTGGTATTCTTCTCAAACCTAGTTGGCCGAGGCTCCAACCCACGTCACCTTGAACGTGGTCGCCTTTTGTGCGTTTGAGCTTGGAGTCGATGGAATGAGCTGAAGCTCTACATAGCTTAGTCGCTTAGGATGAGTTGTGGCTAGACTATGTAGAGCTTCAGCTCATTGGGCTCTACCTGGACTGAAGTCGTCTGAAGTCGTACAGGCTTCAACTCGAAGAAACCAGCAGAAGTCGTGTTGTCCATGGACTAGGCACCTTAGATCAATTGGCGCCTGGCTATGCTTATGTCGCTGTTCGTGATTGTCTTCTCTGGTGTTTCCCCCCACGATTGAAGTCCAAGAAACGAACGCGAGTCGAGTTGTCCTTAAACTGGACCAGGCTTACGTCGCTTCACAGCCCGACGGATGTCTCCTTTAATGTCTCAAGTTGTTCTCTGTTCTGTGCAAAATGTTGTCGATTTGCTAAGACGTGTGTTAACACATGTGTTCATCGATTTGTTAAGACGTGTGACATCTAATTTCGAGTCTAGTTCCTCCACTTTCACTTCTATCAGCTTCTTCGGAAGAAATGCCAAAGAATCGCCCTTGTCTGGGCCTACATGTGGATAGGAAGAACATCGTCGTCCCAACAGGACTTGAAACAAACTCCTCTTCCTGTTGATGTACCACAAATTCAGGTCGAGACTAAGTTGTCCTTAGTTCTTCTATGGTTCCAGTTCCGCCTCAGTCACCTCCTTGAACTAGGAATCTCGAATTCAGACCACCTGACTGGCGACAGAGACTGTCAGGAGAGAAGAAAGGCAAAGATCATTGTTTTAAGACGAGACCCAGTCTGCTTGAAACTAGCTTTTGACGACCTTGCCTATGGATCGTGCCCAAGAGTGAAGTCATGTGAACGGGGGCTAATTGGATTGAATTAACATCTTTTTAACAGAAAGTGAACAAAACAAGAGGAAAAGTTCTCAATTAGTTGTTGGAATTCTGAGCAATGTAGCTGGTGTGCTGGCGCTGGAGAAGGAGAAGGAGACTCGTTTCCTGTTTGTTGTGCGCCCCTGGGAATAGATTGAATGAGCTAAGTTTTATCACAATCGACTCACCAATTCCCAATCATAGATTCGTTGGTTTGATGTCCCATGGTCCCACAGTCGTGTAGAGTGACTGACATATGCATGGTCTCCCTGCCTAAACCTATTTCAACGACTGAGGGAACAAGAACCGAGCTCAAGCATGTAGATTTTAGAAGGACAGAGCATTTCTGATCTCGGCAATGCTTCTGTGCTGCTCTGTAAACCAAGGGAATACTAAGTGCTCGGCAGATGGCTTGGATCACAACAGAACTGCGTATCATGTCCGTTGTGTTAAATAATTGGACTGACTGCGATGTTCCGCACTTGCGCTCTATGCCTGAATTGTTCATTCTTCTTCCTTTCTTGATTTGCAACCATCAGTATTTGAAGTGGTCTATACGTTGCGCTCTGTTATTGCAAGTGTCCTAAACAGTTCCACTGGTTCAAGCGGGTGCTCATCGAGTGAGGGAACAAGAACCGATCGCAGAGCACTACTGTCTTGATCTCGCATACGCCAGTGAGCTGTTCTGTGGTTCAAGCAAATATGTACATGCCAGGTGCTCTACGTACGGCCATCAGTAGACAGTGTTCATGACATCTCTGTTCGCAGTTGTTGTCTGGAACCCGATACAAAAAAACAACGCCTCGAGCTGTGTGAACGGCTCCTCCCGGCGCAGGTCTAATTTGAGCTGTGCTCCACTTGGGCTCTGTGTCTATATCCTTCGCTTGAGAGTGTGACTAATTTACACAGGACCTTGCTTGGCTGGATGCGGTGTGGAAGAGGAACCTGGCCGTGGGCCATCAGCCAGCAGCGAGAGCTTGAAGTTATCTGCGAGTTGGACGACATTATACCAATGGTCCTAGGTAGGTGCCTTTCATTCGGATGAGGAAACAATAACCGAACTGAGTCATACCTGAGCCTGCCGTGGATTAGGGTCTGGGTCTAGGACGATTTTGAAAATAAAAACAAATCAGAGTCATTTAATGTGCTGACGGAGCTCGAGGTGCTTACATTCAAGATCTTGGGTTAGGGGCTCTTCTTGCAAGCTATAAGCAGGGCCACGTCTGTACGAGTGAGTCATTGCAGCTGACCTCAGCGAACGGTAGGCAGTGGAACACACGAGTGGTGGACGATTGAGGACGTGAGTCCAACAAGCTGAGTTGCCCATCATTAAGCATCACGACGGGATGGTTTGACTTAGACTTTGTTGCAGTTGAACTTTTTAAACAAGGCACACTTAGTCTCAGAGTCGCATGCTTTGAGCTACCAAGTCGGGCGTCAGTCATTGTTGCCTAGGCAGGTTCACTAGGACAATCGGTCTAAAAACTAGCGAATAAGAGCCGAGTTAAGTTATGTAGGCTCATGCGCTTCGGCAGAACGTGAAACACTTACACTCCAAGAGCTGAGTCACGCAACAAACTCTGAGGAAATCAGTGGTTATGGAGTGCAATTCTCTAAATGGTCTCTGTTTTGATGGGTTCACTGCTTGCTTCGATTCCACAAGCTCGAGAGTAATGGTCTTTCCTTTTTGTGGAACGTATTCACCCTTTCGTGGATAGTGAGCGACAGTGTGTACACGACGAAAACCTCACATTTCTGGAATCAGTGGACAGTCAATTTTAACATCTCTTACGAAAAACTTACCAACGCAACTAGGTTCCTTGGCAGGTTCTAGTCTATCACGATGACACCTCTAACGCCAACACCACTGACACCCCTCACAAGCTCATGACATCACGCTAATCGATGCCTAAGCAGTGTTTCTATCCAAAGTCACTGAAGGTCGTCGCAAGTCAATGAATGACTCCCAGTGCGTACATAAAGTCAAAGCTGTCAATTTCTATCGCGTAATAAAATTCAAAGCACCACTTCCTCGCACTCGCCCAGTGACACCATCCAAGTGAGAAAAAATAGAGGAAAACACAGAAAATGATGCATTAGTTGATTCCAGAAATTCCTCAGTATTAATAGAATTCATTGCTTCCCTCTGTCCATCGCCACTGGTTCCCCCCCGCCAGCCAAGCGCCTATTCAGCAAGCGGCCAAGCAAGCAACACAGCCAACAAATGCCGCTACGACTCAATAATAATTCATGTCAGGGGAGAGCTGCTGCTGATGATGTCAGAGCATAAAAATGTTTCACATTCGCCGCCATGTACAGTGGGCCGTGGTGCCGTGGTGCCGTAGTGGCGTGGCGTGGCGTGGTCGTATGGTGGGGCGAACACACAAGTACTCGCAGCTCGTTCTCTCTCTCGTGCAGTGGCTGGGGCTGCATAGGCTTACACGATTACACGGGAACTCTCGTGTGTTCCGAGCTAATGGCCTCTAGAACCCATCGTCGTGACGCATCCAAGACGTTTTAGAGGCGAAATTTTAATTCCTACGGAATGTGCTGCTTTCCTCATGCGGAAATGAAGTCACTGCCTAAATTGTGACCGACGGCGGTCTGGTGGATGTGTTCAGCGATCGCGATCGAGTGGCGCTCGGTTTTCGCTCGATCTAGCGTTCGACATTCCATAGCGTCCACACCTCGATTTCGTTTTGACTCATCGACTGGCTCTAGAAAAACCTGTAAGCGAGCACGTTTGGCTAAGCCGTCGTCTCCTTCATTTGAATGCGGGTTTTAAGAACGCAAATATCGTCTACGACGACACAAGGTCACTCGTCGCGGCGCACATTTGACGGACAGCCCAGCTGCTGGACTTCGAACAGCAGCAGTGGCGCGGCGACCTTACGGCGGCAAAACTTCTAATGTGCGGAGCCCTCGTCGCGTGTGATTAATGGCAAACGCGTTGGCTGCCTGGCATTTTAATGGCCAATAACCGGAAATTTCGTCAACAGTTCTGCGCGACAAACGAGCATAACACAACCGGTTGGCCGATGTGGGCGCGCATATCACAGGCGATCGTGTTCACATCATGTCGAAGAAACTCGCCGGCAAACATGGCGCGTGGGTTCAAAAGGGGTGTTGACAGCTAGATGGGCGATCAAAGGGACGACAAAATGTTGAGGAAAGAAACGAAACTATTTCAGGTCAGCTTTGCGGACAGTTTTTCCCCGCTTTCCACTGGGCGTAGCGTTATAAACGTGAAGACATGAAAGAAGCGCCCTTGCATGCAGAATCCAGAGCAAAAAACCGCAACCAAAACATACGAGCGTCTCGAGATATGCCCGATTTTTCAAAGTCAACTACTCCAGGTCACTATTTCAGCTCAGCTTCTCCTACATTTTTCCCTACTTTCCCCTGCTGGTAGCGGCTTCAGAGAAGCGTCTTTTCCTCAAAAAGAGGCCTGATTCCAGTCACTTTAGTAGCAGCATGGTTTTGAGGGCTTAAGCGCAGCATCTACACTAGAACTAGAGTAGGCCTAAATACTCCCACACCCTTGCAAGTATAAAACAAACGATGCCTTTGCACGCAGCTTCTTAAAGTTAGGCATTCTCTCCAGACTAGACCCAACCTGCCCCCAACCCTCCACAGCAACAAACGCCAATCGAACGCACAACTAATCGATTTCTCACAATTTCATTTAGCATCCCTCAAGAGTCTCGGCGACAAGACCGCCAACATGTTCAGCAAGAAGAAGGACGAGGCCGCTCAGATCGCCGAGGAGAAGGCAAAGAGCGCCCAGAAGCTCGCCGAGGAGCAGGCAGCCAAGGTCGGCCAGTCCATCTCGTCGGCCAAGTCCGAAGCTGAGAACTTTGCCGTTTCCTCAGGTAAGTCCAAGGCGCTCTTTCCATTGCATGCGCTCATGTGAGTCTTACGTCTTTGCAGCCAACGAAGCCGGAAATGCAGTCAGCAGTGGTGTGAACACAGCTTCGTCTGCTGTCGACAACACCGTCGCCCATGTGAACACTGTCGCACAGAACACGAAACAGGTCGCCGCCAACATTGCTGACACCTCCTCAAAGGTAAGAGACAGCCTAGGATCCCCAACACACACAGAAGCTCACTGATTTGCGCTCATTTTCAGGCCGCAGCAGCTGCTGTTGACCAGACCAAGAAGGCCGCCAACGAGGCTATCAACAAGAGCGTCAAGGCCGGCGAACAGGTGATCGATGCCGCCGAACACAAGATCGACGACGCCATGAAGACCACCAGCAGCGCCGTCGATCAGAAGATGAACGAGGCCGGCCAGTACGTCGACCAGAAGCGTGAGGGACTCGAGAAGGTTCGCCCAAGCTGATCACCTTTTGAAGCTGAACCCATTTCACACTCCTGTGCTTTCCATTTCAGACCATTCAAGAGAAGACCGCCAAGGTTTCGGATCAAGCTGGCAACACCACCGCCAACCTGTTGGGCAAGCTCAACTTGGGAAAGTAAAGCGCTGCCAATCTCCCAAGTCCACACCAAGCTGAGATTTAGAATTAATTTTGTCTAGCACTTAAGAAGAACTCCCCCAAAAAAACAAAACAAAACAAAAATCTGCTTAAATTTAGAACAAACTCACTGTCAATCCAACCAAGGCGTGCGCCGTTCGTCTCTCGTCTCGCCACGTCCAATGCCAGCCAGCCAGCCAGCCAGCTTGTGGCTGCTTAGAGCTTCGGAGACAGCGTCTGGCTTGTTCTTGTTCACTGGGAGGAATTGCACCTTATGAATAAAAAATCTATATATTTATGGATGTATATGTCTAAACCGAGTTGATATTCAGAGCTATACAAGGTAGTTTTCGTTTACACACAAAAATGCGGTATATTTTGTTAGCGACAAGTAGATAGAGTAAAAAGGAATGTAGATTTTCTAAGCAAACACACACACATACACTAATTGACGAAAGTTTCTAACAAGTTGCCTTCAACACAGGTGGTCTGAACGGGATATAAATACGTTTTTTTTTTATAAATATAAATATATTTTTGTACATGAAAGAATTTGCGAAACAGAAGAGATGCCCTCCTCCAAGAGACGAAAATAGGTCTCATCTAACGTGTTTTTTTTTTTTTTTGATTTTCCGACCTGTCAACGCTTTCATTTAATTTGCAGATTTATACAAAATTTTTCAGTTCAAAACGAACAAACAAGGAGACGAAAAAGGAAAGGAAGGGAAGTAAAAGAAAAAGGAGTGAAATTTCTAGTTTGTAACTTATTTTGTAAAAAAATAACGCAGAAAAATGTTAAATGTATTTTAATGTAAAAACAAAAATCGTTTAATTTAGATTAATTTTAAATAAAGTGGCATTCGTGCTAAAAAAAAACACTCACCCGGTGTTCGTAATTTTGTTGCGTACTGTACGAGGGGGACGACTATCTGGGACACCAACCGTTGGTTGTGCCAATGGGACACATTTGAGTTGACTCGTAAATGCTTTCAAGAGCTCCTCCCTCCGTGGCATGTCTTCAATGGAGACACAGGGAAATCGGCAGAACATCAAGCAACACAGAAAACATCAACCAAAGGCCATCGTGGATATCCGTCTGTGATGCTCACGCTGTCTGCTCAGTCTAACCCACATTAGAGTCATAACAGACCACAGCCGCTTATGCCTTTCAACGAGAAACGAAAACTGGACGCCAAACAAAACTGCAGAGCTGATGCGTGGTGCCTTCGAAAGAAAAATTCACCGTCGCATACATACAAGGACTAGGAGTCGTCGCAAACAACAGAGCACTCGACCTTGAATTAGTCAGGAAATTGGAACCAGTTGCCTAGGATGATTATGAAGTTCCCGTCTGCGAGGAATGCGAACAGAGGAGTAGACACAACCGCGAACTCAAGCAAAAATCCGTCGACTACACTGGCTCGGCCACATCGAGCGCACGGACAACAACGCCATAGATCCAGCTAAGAGGTTCGTCGAATTCGAGCCTTCTGGTTCAAGAATGACAGGAAGGCCGAACCGGTGTAGAGACTAAGTCATGTAAGACAGCTTGGCCTTGATGACTGGAAGCAGTGTGCACAGGACCGTCACCGATGGAAGGCAGCCCCTTCATGGGTCGTCGGTCTGATACGTAAGTAAGATTCCCACATCACAACCACTGCTCGTGCAATGGCCTGACTAGTCGTGGGAATGCCACACCTAGTGGTCTACTCTGAGCGTAATGAATGACCAGCTACACAGCTTTGTCACAAGTGCCCATTGCTTTCAGCAACTCAAGCTGAGTGGTATCACAATGGTCTGTGACAGCTATCTGCAGCCAGCCACTTTAATTGATGCGCTTGGTCCCATTTCCAGTTCACATTATCAGATAAAAACCGACAGTTCAGTTCAGTACTCATATCACTGAATATGACTCAACAGGGACACCTCTTCCAAACCGACTTGAACAACACAAGATGGGCGGAAGGTACCACATATCGTGCCTCCGAGCTAATCTGTCCCCAGACCACAAGTGCTATTTCTCAAAGGATGTTTGGTGTGATAAGAGAACAATGACTCTTCGGAAATCACATCAGAAGACTCGACGTTTACATCAAGGAGGAACAGAATCCTGTCCATGCTTCTGCCCAAAGTTTGCATTTCCTATCAATTCGAGCGATCAAAGCAGAGCATCCATCATCCCCAAGCCCGAATGATTCCCCAACTGAGCTACAATAAATGTAGTCACTCATTGCTCTAAGGATTGACAGGGAATTTCAGAGAAATGTGAAAAGCTCAAAGGACTCTTCGGATCCCACCAAAACGACCCAAGTGGCAGTGCACCGGAGTATCAAGATCTAAGTGCACCACAACAGCCACCCTGGCAAACGAACACATCACACACAATCCGTGCCAGACCACTGCAAGCAACACGATTCATGCATCTGAGTGGAAATGTTGCCGTGAGTGCGCTCTCCCACTGCCGCCTATCAACATGTGTACTCTCTGCAACAGAAAAGCTTGTATACATTCAGGCTGCTCATGTTGAGAATGATGAGTTTCTGCTTGTCAACTTGGGATATTTGTACGAGTATTGTTTCGGATTCAGCATCACCCTGTCGCTCAACGAAGGCTTGACAGCAGATCAAGTGCTTGACAGTTTTTGATCTGTCAATGACAGATAGTTTTTTTTGTAATAACCTTGAATTGTACTTTTCCTTTTTTTTCTTGGGTTCTAAATTTTTTGGTTATGTCTCACGCGTGTAATTCCCTGAATTAATTATTTAATTGAAATAAAGACTCCTTTTTAAACATTTTTTGGTGCCTCCTGTGAGGAAATTTGACAAATTTGGTGAAATGGCAGAATTAAATCTCCGACAGTCGGCGGTAACCGCCGTCAAACGTATTACCGAGCGCGTGCGTGGGGCAACCTTGGAGCAGTCCAACGACTCACAACTTGAGCAGGAATTAAGCTCAGTGACATCACATTATTCCCGCTTTGTGAAGAACCACGAGATATTGGTTGGCCGTGCGGAAGCAAGTGAACTCGACGCCCACGACCAACTTTGGGCTGAGGTAGAAAAGGATTACAACGAGACTTGTGCGATTCTGAGGGGAAGATTGCGACATTTAGAGCAGCAAACCAAGGTAACCGCGGACCGTGGAACCGTAGAACCCAGTACATCAACCCCACAGAACTTCGACCTCAAACTGGATCCTTTGGTTATTCCGTCATTTGATGGGGCCATACACAACTGGTTGGGATTCAAAGACGCCTTCCAAACGCTGGTCCATGACCAAGAGTACCCGGAGGCATATAAGCTAAATAAGCTTCGCCAGGCGGTGAGCGCAACTAAGGTGCCCCTCATGGGCGGATTGTATTCAGGCGGGTACAAGGAAGTATGGGAAGCATTGAAGGAGCGATTTGATAACCCGAAACTGCTAGCCGAAATACATGTCGCACGTTTCCTAAACATCAAGCCAGCGCCAGAGGAAACATCCAAAAATCTTCTCACCATTGTGGATACAGTGCACGAATCACTAAGGGCATTACGTGTCATGACGTTACCGGTGGATAGTTGGGACGCGCTAGCTGTACCGATTGTTATTGCCAAACTTCCAGTTTCTACCCAGCGCGAATGGTGCCTCACCTGTTCTTCCAATAAAATCCCACGCTTAGCAGAGCTTCTCAAATTTTTGGAAAAACGGGCTCACAGTCTCGCTACTGAGCTCGTAAAGGTTTCGAATCGCAATGAATCGCAGTCATCACGTCAGCAGCAGAAGATTTCATTAAGATCCTATGCCGTCACGATTGAGGACGGAAAGTGTGTTCACTGTCAAGGACCTCATCGAATATCTCGATGTCAATTGTTATTGGCAATGACACCAGAGAAGCGGTTCGAGACACTGAAGAATAGTCGGCTATGTTTCAATTGCTTAAAACCGGGACATTCGTCGAAACAGTGCCCATCTGGTGGCTGCAGACAATGTGGCCGCAAGCACAACACATTATTTTGTCGAGCGTCGCAGTTGCACCTCCCCTCCACACCAGCATCTACAATTGGATTACCAGAAGACCACCATGTCGTTCAAACTGATTTGTCGTCAAGAGGAAATTCGTCATCTTTATGACTATCATCTTCGAATAGCCGTCCTCAAATGCCGAATATTGTTTTGCTTGCAACCGCAAGAGCTTATGCATATGCTGATAACTCGGAACAGCGCCTCGCTCGCATCCTCTGCGATCCTGGATCGCAGGTAAGTTTGGTGTCAGATAATTTTGCTCATCTTTTGAATCTCCGCAGGACCCCATACGCAGTCGCAGTGGAAGGGATTGGGGCCTTCGCGAACACTCATACACGGGGGATCGTAAATCTAAAACTTCAATCAGCGTACTCATCATTCGTATTACTGGTCAATGCCCTGGTCATTCCGTCAATAACCTCAACTCTACCAACGGTGCATGTTGACGTGAACCAGTGGCATCATTTGCTTGGTCTTCAGTTAGCCGATCCGCATTTTGGCACCCCCGGTCGGATTGATGTGCTTCTTGGTTCAGATGTGTGGGGTCAAATTCTCAGAGATGGTGTAATCGGTGGCAACCAGGATGAGCCTCATGCGCAACGAACAGAGCTAGGATGGGTTATATTCGGACCCGCATCAGTAACACCTACGACACCAATGCAACAACAGTGCTTCCACGCGCAGATGAGTGGTGATGATACTCGGCTGGAAGAGCTTGTACAGAGCTTTTGGAGCTTAGAAGAGGTACCTACTCAAGTTGAGCAAGTTGTCGACAATGAGTGTGAGCGTATATTTTCTTCCACGCACTCCCGGACTGCGGATGGCCGTTATGTAGTGCACATACCGTTTCGGCGAGATGCCCCACTCCTTGGGGATTCGTATCAATCGGCATTACGTCAATTTCAACATCTAGAGCGACGTTTCGCAGACAATCCGGAACTATGTGAGAAGTATGTAACTTTCCTACGTGAATATGCTGCGCTTGGCCACATGGAGAAGATTGATCAAGCAAATGATCACACTCAGTGTTACTACATTCCCCATCACGCCGTTACCGAAAAGTTTAGAGTTGTTTTTAACGCATCTGCGAAGACTACTACAGGCGTTTCATTGAACGACATTCAGATAGCAGGCCCTACGATTCAAGATTCCTTGCTCAATATCATACTCCGTTTCCGTCGCTTTCGTATTGCGCTCACAGCCGATGTTGAAAAAATGTTCCGCCAGGTACTGGTAGCACCACAACACAGGGACTACCAGCGAATTATTTGGAGAGAGCGGCCCACTGATCCTATTGGCATCTACAGGTTAACAACAGTGACATATGGCATGTCCTGCAGTCCATACAATGCGATACGGTCGCTCAATCAATGTGCAGCTGATAACTATGGAGAAGTGGTTCCTGAAGAGCAGGCCGTCTCGGCGCGAGAGAGTATATTGAACTCGTTTTATGTGGACGATTTTTTGACAAGCTGCAACACGGTGAACGATGCAATATTGCTAGCTACAAACGTGGACAAAATCCTCCGAGCTGGTCACTTTCAATTGAGGAAATGGCACTGCAGCGATCAACGAGTCATAACACATCTGACCAATGAAGATATGTCGACGTCAAACCGTATCATCAATACACCTACAACGTCCGTTCTTGGGTTGCGCTGGGACCCAGTTGCAGATGAGTTTTTGTTTGAAGTTAGACTCACTCCCGAACCGAAAGCCCCAACAAAGCGACGTGTTCTCAGTGAAGTAGCCAAACTATTTGACCCCACTGGGTGGCTGGCTCCTGTGGTGGTAACAGGAAAGCTCTTTCTTCAAACACTTTGGTCAAAGGGTGTCACATGGGATGCTCCCCTCCCGAACGATCTCTGTGCAAAGTGGCGTACATTTCGCAATGGACTTGATGCGTTGAACCGGTTTCGAGTGCCCCGATGGGTGGGAATGGTGGATGGAGAAACAACAACTCTTCATGGCTTTTGTGATGCGAGCTTACGTGCTTATGCTGCTGTAATTTACACCAAAACCATTGGGTTGGACAAGCAGGTCCGGGTGTCTTTGCTAACGGCTCGCACAAAGGTTGCTCCAATCAAAGGTGCTACTATACCACGTCTTGAGCTTTGTGCAGCTCATCTATTGGCATTAACGCTTCAAAATGTTCGGAGTGCGTTGGGTTTGACTGATATGCCTTACCACCTATGGTCGGATTCGAGCATCGCACTCTGTTGGATTCGTAAAGAATGGTCTACACTTAAACCATATGTTGCGAACCGCGTTCGACAAATCCAGGAAATGACGTCTCCCGATCTTTGGCATCATATACGATCGGCCCAGAATCCGGCGGATTGCGCTAGTCGAGGCATCGGGGCTGATGAGCTGGTAGATTACAAGTTGTGGTTGCGTGGACCGGATTGGTTAATGGATGAGAATTTGGACGTAGAACCGACCATGCAGCTGAGCCAAAGGGAGCAGGACCTTATCCAGGCAGAGGAAAAAATATCGGTAAGAGTAATGCTTACTTCCCCTAGGTACGAGTTGGTCACACGAAGGCGGGACGGAGAGGTTATCCCACTCACTGAACGTTTCAGCGTACTTTCCCGTCTTTTGCGGACTGTGGCCTTTATTTTGCGGTGGCCTCCGGCAAGGCAACGATTCCGAACTCGGATAGTTAGTGCTGAAGAATTGGAAACCGCTTTAATGATTCTCATCAGGATGGAACAAGCCAGAACGTTCTCATCGGAAATCCATCAACTTCGTGCTGATGCCAGACTTCATACTGGCAGTGCCTTGCTTCCACTCAACCCTTACCTGGATGAAGACGGAATTTTGCGAGTTGGTGGACGCCTTCATAAAGCACTTCTTCCTCATGACCATCGTTTCCCAATAATATTGCCAAGGAAGAGCGCATTTGTTTGGTTGCTGATTAAACAGGCTCACGACAATACCCTACATGGTGGATTGCAGTTGATGTTGCAAACGCTTCGTGCTCGTTACTGGATCCTTAACGCAAGACAATCAATACGAACGTATGTGCATAGTTGTGTCATTTGTCGTCGCTATCGCAGTGCTGCTCTTAAACAACAAATGGCATCATTACCAAAACATCGTGTCAACGTTGCTAGACCTTTCATCGCTTCCGGCGTCGATTATTGTGGTCCCTTCTCGCTGCGCATTGGATCAAAGAGATCTCGCTCAACAGTTAAAACCTACCTGGCTCTCTTTATTTGTATGGCTACAAAGGCCGTCCATATTGAAGTGGTTGAAGACTTGTCGTCACAGGCTTTCTTGGAGGCATTTTCAAGATTCACTGGCAGACGTGGACCCTGCCAAGATTTATATAGTGACAATGGAACGGCATTTATTGGAGCTAACAGAATTCTGCAGGAAGATCTGGCGGCTTGGCGAAGCGAACACACTCAGCAATCGTTGGCGCATTTGGGAACTCAATGGCATTTTATTACTCCTCGTGCTCCTCATCAAGGTGGGTTGTGGGAGGCGGCTATTAAATCTGCGAAGAGGCATTTGGTTCGCCTTGTTGGAAGCCAGAGCCTATGGTACAACCAGCTGCAAACGTTGGCAGTCCGCATAGAAGCATGCCTCAATTCGCGCCCGCTCATACCCTTACATGACGACCCCGAAGAAAAGTATGCTCTAACTCCAGGCGATTTCCTGATTGGAGCTCCACTAATTGCTGTTCCAGAACCTACCCTCCTGGATGTCCCCATCAATCGGCTCAAGCAGTGGCAGTGGTTGCGACGCGTACATCAACACTTCTGGCAACGTTGGAGTGAGGAGTACCTTTCCACTTTACAAATTCGCAACAAATGGCAGCGACGTGAGGAAAATGTTACGGTTGGAGATATTGTCCTGGTTCGCAACGAAAATCTACCTCCAACGTATTGGCGGCTGGGCCGAGTGATCGAGATTCATCCGGGCACCGATGGGTTGATTCGGAATGTTACCCTCCGTACCGCTAATGGTCTGTGCACCCGGGCAGTGCAGAAGCTGTGCCGGATATTGGAGTCAGAGGACGATAAGGACATACGTTTCGAATCCACCGATTCGACCGGGCAGGATGTTTCGGATTCAGCATCACCCTGTCGCTCAACGAAGGCTTGACAGCAGATCAAGTGCTTGACAGTTTTTGATCTGTCAATGACAGATAGTTTTTTTTGTAATAACCTTGAATTGTACTTTTCCTTTTTTTTCTTGGGTTCTAAATTTTTTGGTTATGTCTCACGCGTGTAATTCCCTGAATTAATTATTTAATTGAAATAAAGACTCCTTTTTAAACAAGTATGTTGCCGACTTCTTTGGGCAATTTTCTGTCTTGGGATATTTTTTGTATGAAAGGGAAATGTGTTCAATGCCATGAAACACAGATATAATGAACTGGGCCAATGCCCTCGTGGTTATTTTTTTAAGAAGCAAATTGTGGCAATTTGCGAAGCAATGTCATCGCCAAACTACGGCCATTAAGACACTGGAATTAATCTCCCTTAGGACAGGTTTCTTGAGTAGAAGATTCAACCACAAACTGTATGGGCTGTACAGCGAGATGAGTCCAGTAAGGTGTCTACGGATTCAAGGCCCAAGATGGCTGGGCCATATTGAGCGCATGAACAACATTGCTCCAGCCCGAAGAGTCTTCAACTCCGAACCAGTGGGACGACGCAATAGAGGACGACCATGTAGTCGATGGCGCTCACAAGTGGAGAAGGATTGCGAAACTGGAGGCAGTTGGCTAAGGATCGTGCCAGCTGGAGAGGCTTCTTGGCTGAGGCCCAGGTGCACACAGGACTGTAGCGTCATAAGAAGAAGAAGAAGGTCACACAATTGGACGCCTATCTTCTGATGTGACAGCTGAGCACTACAACATTGGCATACACTGGGTGCCAAGTCTCAGTGGTATTCCAGGGAGTTTTGAAGTAAACGAGAATGCCCTCTCAGTGTCTGTCTCTGGCCACTGTCGAAAGGGACTGAATTGACCGGCACATGTCAAGCAACTTCGCTGAATCGCTGAAATTCCAATCGTTCTAGACCCATCCCTCTTATGATCACTGAACGACACGGCTTCTTAGAAGGACACACAAGCAAAAAGGAGTAGGAGTCGTCACAAACACAACTAGACTATGAATTGGTCAGAAAAGTTGAACCAGTTGCCTAGGATGTTTATGAAGTTTTCCGTTTGCCGCGAAAGACAGACTCCGTTGCCGTGAAAGACATTGAAATTGTACAACGGACAGTGGTCTTCTCCTTGCTGGACGGTGAGCTTCCATTAGCGGCAACCAACAGTTGCACCGATTTGCAGAGATAGTAGAGATGACGCTTGCAGCAGTGAAAGATGTTGGCTTGGTTACTTTGGGATCGTGTCTTCTACGACATGAGGTAATTGCCTGCAATCGCTTTTGTAGCTAGCCCCATTGCTGGTCATACAAATGCGACCGCAAATCTTCGAGTTGTGCACGCTGAGAGCCTCGAGTCAAGACAACAGCATAACAGCATGTGACTAACTCTGAATTCATTGAAAATGTGCCCTTTATGGAATGACTCTCATTAAAAAACGCAGAATGAACATCAAATGGTGGGACGAATAATATTGATTTCATTGACTTTGGATCAGAGTTTAACAGGGCTGCTGATACTCCCGGACTGCCTGACTCCGAGCTGGTCGGTTGAAATCCCAGCATCGGAAGGTGACCTTCTAAACTAGTGTCTAGAGTCCACAAAGGACTTTGTCTTGAGGTCGTGAAAATAATATAAGCATCTACTTTGCCTTGTCTCTGGACTACGATGCACCAGCAATGCTGCATTGCGGACGAGAGGCGATTCTTGGTCGTTTCGAGAATAAATCGGCTACATGAATCTAATCAAACTTCTCTACTGCGAATGGACACCACCGGAAAGTCTTCAACTCCAATCCCTAGCAACGGCAACGACAAACGGCTAGAAGGCACCACCTGCCTTAAAACAAAATAAATCTGGCCACCACCAACGGTCACTCTGTCTATTCAAACTCAGCAAGCACACAGTAAGGAGTCTCATAGGAGTCATAACTGGGCACTGTGGACAATTGGCACTCATGCTCGCAGGATGGATGACCCATGCAATGATTGCAGAAGCTGAATGGATGAAGGGGAGGAAGAAAACACTCAACACCTACTCTGCTTTTGCAGCGCTCTGGCTAGTCTAAGGTTCCTACACCTAGGGGTCTACTAATTAAACAACCTAATAGAGCTAAACAGCGCCAGCATAGCCAAGCTAAATCGCTTCACTATAAGCACCAACTGGTTCCGATCTTAGGAGAAGCGTGGTATCACAATGGGCCTACTCTGGCCTAAGTGTGACTGCCCTTAGCAGTCAGCCACTATAACTTAACCTAATTCCTAGGGACCACACTGTGAAGATGTCAGGCCGTGCGGAGCGGGGCTAGTCGTCGAAACAAAATAGACCACGTTTCCATTGGCGTACGCAGCTGGAAAGGGACCTCAATCAAGAGAAGCTAGAGGCAAAAAGACCGTCACATGGCATGTGGCCGAGGTCGACTCCGGACTGTAGCGCCACCAGATGGACTCACTTCCCAACTGCTTCTTACAGCCTTCACGACGTATTCAAAGAAATTGTGTCTCAATTGTGCTTTGATTCGGTTAGCCTCGGTATCAACCAATCACTAACGCACTGACGAATGGAGGGGCTGTTGACTGTCGACCGCCAACAGAAGGAGTTCTTCGTGAGGACCAGTCTGCGTATCAATAGTGACTCGAGATGTGGTCCAGACGACTGTTAAGAAGGTTGTAACACCGAAACTTTGAGAATGAGATAAGTACGTCAAGCCGGCCACAGTTCTTAGTCTTAATTCATCACGACTGCTTAAATTGTTATGACGGCGACTGTGAGCAGGGCTTTTATCTAGGTACGCTCTCTCACATCACAATGGGTCGGGTAGGACCTAAGTGAGACGTGCTTAATCCGCGTCTACCCACTTACCATCGACAAACTCCAAACTCCTCCCTTCACAGGCGAGTGACAACATAGAAATATCAATTTGTTCGAAAAAGAAGTCCCCTTAGAGCTCTTGTTCCACTTGATGTCCTGCACACACACACACCCCTATTAAAAATTAACAAAATGAATTTCCATCGACTAATTCAAAAAGTTTTCCCTCCCATTCGAGCACTGTGCGCCCGTTGATGGGTGTAAAAATTCCCCAAAAAGGGAACTTTGTGTCACAAAAAGTAATCGTCGCACACACACACACACCTTCAGGCCACCGCCGGATACACCACTAAGTTTCTATCTAAAAACGCATTCACTTACGTTCCCTCTCCATTGGCACACCCGTTGGTTCGGGGTTTTATTCATTCAATTCCAAGTGATTTATGCCGATTGGATTTCTCCATGATTGCATCTTGAGTGCACGAGTGCGAGTGGGTGGTGGGTGGATGGTGGGAAGTTTAAAGGCATTGGCGCTGCCGTTAAACTTTACGCCATTCCTTTTCATTTTTTGTGGCCACTGTGTGTGTGCAACTATGTGCAACAAAATCTAATTTACCACTTATTTTCCACTGTTGACTGGGGGGTGGGGTGGTCGCTGGCAGCACCGATTCAACCACATTGTGGTGGCAGAGGAGGACCGCTGGTGTGTGTCGTTTTAACTCGCAATAAAGCCCGACATTTCCCACATATCCACACAGCACAACACCGTATTTAGATTATCTGCTGAACGGGGGAACTGGAAGTGGCACAAAAAAAGGACGGATTTTTCTCCCCCTTTTCATTTTTACGACTTTGATCGTGAATCCTTTGATTTGGCCAGCTCCGCCGAGTTGCTTAAATCTTCATTGTCCGCCGGTATTGATCACAATGAATTTCAATTATGTCCTCTAAGGGATTTGCATAGGACACCCTAATGAGATCGCCGTTAGGGGGATGTTGGGGAGGAATTCTTGGGGTTTTCCTTTTTTTTCGGGGCACTTACATTTTATTGCCGTCGATAAGAGAGGAAAGTCCCTTTAAATGAGATTTCCTTCTTCCACGGTTGAGTGGGGGTGAGGCTAGTGAGCTGTGCGCTCTGTTGGCCAGCAACAATATCAAGAGCACACCGGCTGCTCGGCACACACTTGGCTAACCGTCGTAATGGCATTTTAAATGAATTCCCGTGCAGTGTGCGGCGCTCGGCTGGTGCACTCGTTCTCAAATTCAATTATCCTTCCGCCATTACGTCGGAATCCTAGCGGTGTTATTTTTCTTCTTTATTTTCCCACTACAGAGTCCGTTGGTCGGTGGTCGGTGGCGTTGGCGAGCAACAGTCTTGCGGATACGATGGACCAGCGATGGTGGCGGTTCGGTGTGGTGTCAGCATACATCCTCGCAAGGATAACAAACAACTTATTCAGGTGGTAATTGAAATATCGAAGATTTCCCGTTTCCCCCCACCAACCAGGGGATGGAGTCGTCTTCGAAAATGAATAAATCTCCTAGCCATCGCGGTACGCCCCCGGCGCGGCGCAGCGTCTGTACCTTATCACCGATCAACCGTCAACAGGACGTGATTAATGCGTCATGTGTGTGGTGTGTGTGGTGTGTGTGGTGTGTGTGCGGCTGGAGTTCGTGCGGGAGGTTGTAATTAACTCCGCGCGACAGCATAACTCAATTTACATTCCGTTTAGGCGGGTGGTTTGCTCTTTTTTCTCTCGAACGTGTAAGTAATGTTCTGCCGAGTAGTTTACGATTTATTTATGACCTTCCACCGGGGGACGGGGTACGTAACAAATAAGTTTGACATGCAATTCGCATCGCAACACGGTGGAGGGCGCGCGATTAATTCGCCCCGATAAGGGCTTTTAATTAATCGTTCAGTGTCCACCGAATGGTGGCAAATTTGAGCTTTGCTCTGAACGAATATGAATTCATCATGTTATCCGATTGAGTGCACGCCAGCGTCTACACTTGTCATCCGGCACTGGGAGGAATCGAATGATCGATTTCACATCGTGTCCACTTGACGCAGCACTTCTTTCGGGTCAAAGTAACCCCCCAGCAACGATGTTAATCAGTTTCGGAATTTCGTACGTAGGTGAGAAGTGCCGGCATCACTCGACTGGCCTGACTCCTGTTTGTGGTGCAAGCTAATTTGGACGTTGGCACAGTAATGGGAGCACAACATTGCTTCCAGATATCAATCAACGTCGTCGTTGCCTCCCCCTCTCTTTAATCGATTGAATCGCTGCTGCTGAACGAGTTTAATTCGTTGTGTTGCACTCTGGCTTTTTTTTTTCGTCGGTAAGTGATTGCTCCTGCTTCTCTGTTTATCTCCATCTGCTGGGGCGATTCTCGGACGGAGTGCAGTGCTGGCATGCCAACGTGCATTGACATTCAGAAGGTATTCGATTGAAAGGGCACTGTAATTGGTTTTTCGATGAGTTTTGTTTGGCAGCTGAACAAGGGCCAAAGAGCATGGGTGTGAAGTGGTTCACTTGAGGCAGTCCAGAGGTGAATTGAGAGGCGAGTGGGTAGAGTAGGTGGAAGTTCAAGTGAGAGAGGCTATTAGCTGCGGGAATAAAGTTAAAAATTCGAAAGGAACGCCTGAGGTATCCCCCAGAAAGGCATGGCCTGTGGGCGGAATGTAAGTCGAAGACACTGCAGGACAGCACTCAGATCTGCTACAGAACTTTGTGCTTCTTCAATAGAATGGATCCAAAGTGGATCCCCTCAGGTAGCCCGCGGAATGTGGATTATATGCACGAGGAAGACAAAGCAGGAGAGACTATTATTTTTTGAGAACAAGTTTGTACTCTGTAAACAAATTGGATCCAAAGTAAGTCCCCTGAGGCACCCGACGAAAAATCACGGAATGCGGGAAACAAGGCATGAAAACTCAAGTGAGGAGCTCCGCTAGAACAAGTTTCAACCACAAAAGAATGGAGGATCACCTGAGGTACTCCATGCAAATTAACATAATGGCCTAAATGCACGAGGAAGACAGTGCATGATACCCTGAGGTTTGTTAGAACAGGTTTCAAGTTCTTTAACAAAAGGGGTCTGAAATGATTCCACTGACGTATTCCATCGGAATTGCTGATTGCACGGGGAAGACACAGCAGGATAGACTGCTATTTCCGAGAACAAGTTTGTACTCTGTAAACAGACTGGATCCAAAGTGGACCCCTGAGGTACCCCACGGAAATTCACGGAATGTGTGAAAAGCTCATGAAAACTCAAGTAAGGAAGACATTGAGTTCCGCTAGAACAAGTTTCAACCTCGTCAACAGAATGGACCCGAAGAGGATCACCTGAGGTACCCCACGACAATTCACAAAATTTGTCAAAACCTGATGAAGAGTGACAGATTGCCAACATGTACCACCACCCCACCCTGCCATCAACAAAGTTCAACTTCCCAGTGAACCCCCGGTTCAATTACATCGCGTTTGAATGCCCGTAGAGAAACAAAAAAAATATGGTTACATTTAAACCAAAGCGATTGCAATGAACCGAACACTTAGCCAAGCTCAGTTGCGTGTTCAAAACGTCAGAGCATTTCACACGCAACAGTGGAATTTGCAAAAGGCGTTTGAGAAAACATTTCCACAAAAGCATTGCCACGAATCTAGTCGCGTCGTCGACACGGACACCACCGCGAGCCATGTTGAGCCTTGTCGTTCTTGCATACGCCGCCGTCGCTGTTGTAGCTGCAATGACAGCACTGGCCAGGGGTATGCTTCATCATGACCCGCATTTCAAGCCTAATCGCACCGTCATCGTGCAGCTATTTGAGTGGAAATTCAGCGACATTGCCCGCGAGTGTGAGGAATTTCTGGGACCTCGCGGTTTCGGCGGCGTTCAGGTGAGTGCCGTGAAATCGTTCGCTTTTGTGACGGCCGCCCGTTTCAGGTGTCGCCGGTGAGCGAGAATGTCGTACGAAAGGACTTCGCGCGGCCCTGGTGGGAGCGGTATCACCCGATTTCGTATGAAATCATATCACGTTCCGGCGACAAGGAGGGATTCGAGGCAATGAGCCGCGCGTGCAACGATGCTGGTGTGCGGATATACGTGGACGTTGTGCTCAATCACATGGCAGCGCCGCGGCCTGACGGGAATTCTGACCAAGGCGAGGAGGGCGAAGCCGACGAGGAGGCGGCATACGGTGAGATGATGGAGGGAACTGGGGGATCCACGGCGAACGCCACGGGCCGCGACTACCCGACGGTGCCGTACAGCGACGAGCACTTCCACCGGCGCTGCGCCATCGAGGACTACACGGACGGCCATCAGATCCGGAACTGCGAGCTGAAGCAGCTCCCGGACCTGGATCAGTCGAAGGAATATGTGCGCGAGAAGATGGTCGCGTTCCTAGACGAGCTGGTGGACATGGGAGCCGCTGGCTTCCGGCTGGACGCTGCCAAGTACATGTGGCCGATGGATGTCAAGGTTTGCTAGACCTTTTCTAGATCTCCTCTGTGTCTCATACCATCCCCCTTTCCCCACAGGCTATTGCACTTCGCGTCAAGGACCTGAATCCGGATTACGACTTTCCGGAGGGGAGTCGCCCGTTTCTGATCCAAGAAGTCATCGATTTGGGGGAACACGCCATCTCCAAGTGAGTGCCACTGACCAACACCACCAAGCCATTGATTTCTCCCGTTTCAGGACGGAGTACACGGGCAACGGCGTCGTCACCGACTCACTGCACGCCGTCCAAATCGCGTCCTTCTTCAACAACCGCCAGCCGCTGAGTGCACTGATCAACTGGGGACCCGCCATGGGATTCCTGCTGTCCTCAGACTCGGTGGTCTTCGTCGACACCCACTACACGCAGCGCGGGCAGGGTCTTGGCAGGAACGGCAGCCCCGCCGAGTCGGTGCTGACCAGCCAGCAGCCCAAGAAGTACACCATGGCGACGGCGTTCATGTTGGCTCATCCGTACGGGATCAAGCGGATCATGAGCTCGTTCCGGTTCGACAGCAACGACCAGGGACCGCCGGCGGGCGACGATGAGGAGATTACATCACCGGCATTCAACGAGGACGACGGACAGTGCACCGAGGAGTCGCAGTGGATTTGCGAACATCGCTGGCCAGCCATCACGGCGATGGTGGCGTTCGCAAACCATGTCGCCGCGGAGGGCATCAATGGATTCCAGAACGCCGGACCAAACCAAGTGGCCTTTTGTCGGGGAAGCAAGGGCTTCGTGGCAGTGAACAATGACCCGGACGCCGATCTGGAGACGACCATGTATGCCTGTGTGCCGGCCGGCGTCTACTGTGACGTAATAAGTGGCAGTTTGGTGGATGGCGAGTGCACCGGCAAGCGGATTAAGGTGGATGAGCGAGGAATGGCCGTGGTCTCGTTGGCGGCGGGCGACCCTCTCGGGGTGGTGGCGATTTATGATGAATCTCGGGTGGGGGTAGTTGATGAAGAATAAAGTGGGTGTGGCTGTGATAGGTGGAAGAGATTTCCTTGGTTTATCTAAAATTGAAATCAACCGACAAATCAACACACGTTACCTGCGTGCTTCAGGTGGCGGAGGGATATTTCCGTGACAGCGGGGAGGGGTGAGAATTCAGCGAAAAATTTAGAAGATGGATTGGGTACAGAGGGACTTACATTTGGTCAAAGTTTCGACTGAAAAACCAAGCCCACCCTCTGGCGGGGGCCGCAGTCTGAGCAGCCCTCTTGCAACGACCGGCAACCTCAACCTGTCCCCTAAATGGAATGGAAAACTCACAAAAAGCGCTGAAAGAGAGAAAGCCCCCCTTTTCGCTGACCATGAACCAGATTTGAATGAAAGGACTCAATACCAGAGCTTAGGCACTTCACGGCAAAATGTGTCCTTCTGTCGACAAGGATGACGATAATGACGACGACGACGACAACGACGATGATGATGATGACGCTGAAGAAAGGGTTTCTGTTTCTGTTTCGTTTTTTTTTCTCTGCGATGACGGACGTGATTACAGGCAAGTAGATCAAAAGGTGGGCAATCGCTGGGACACCCGAAGGAAGGTGGAAAGGTCAGAAGACTGATACAAAAATGTGGATGGCCTCGACAATCTTAGTCTCCACTCTGCCCCGCTCCCTCCGCCCACTGATAATGAGTTTCTGTGTTTGAAATTGATTTAACGGTAAGTAGGTTGTTTCGGATTCAGCATCACCCTGTCGCTCAACGAAGGCTTGACAGCAGATCAAGTGCTTGACAGTTTTTGATCTGTCAATGACAGATAGTTTTTTTTGTAATAACCTTGAATTGTACTTTTCCTTTTTTTTCTTGGGTTCTAAATTTTTTTGGTTATGTCTCACGCGTGTAATTCCCTGAATTAATTATTTAATTGAAATAAAGACTCCTTTTTAAACATTTTTTGGTGCCTCCTGTGAGGAAATTTGACAAATTTGGTGAAATGGCAGAATTAAATCTCCGACAGTCGGCGGTAACCGCCGTCAAACGTATTACCGAGCGCGTGCGTGGGGCAACCTTGGAGCAGTCCAACGACTCACAACTTGAGCAGGAATTAAGCTCAGTGACATCACATTATTCCCGCTTTGTGAAGAACCACGAGATATTGGTTGGCCGTGCGGAAGCAAGTGAACTCGACGCCCACGACCAACTTTGGGCTGAGGTAGAAAAGGATTACAACGAGACTTGTGCGATTCTGAGGGGAAGATTGCGACATTTAGAGCAGCAAACCAAGGTAACCGCGGACCGTGGAACCGTAGAACCCAGTACATCAACCCCACAGAACTTCGACCTCAAACTGGATCCTTTGGTTATTCCGTCATTTGATGGGGCCATACACAACTGGTTGGGATTCAAAGACGCCTTCCAAACGCTGGTCCATGACCAAGAGTACCCGGAGGCATATAAGCTAAATAAGCTTCGCCAGGCGGTGAGCGCAACTAAGGTGCCCCTCATGGGCGGATTGTATTCAGGCGGGTACAAGGAAGTATGGGAAGCATTGAAGGAGCGATTTGATAACCCGAAACTGCTAGCCGAAATACATGTCGCACGTTTCCTAAACATCAAGCCAGCGCCAGAGGAAACATCCAAAAATCTTCTCACCATTGTGGATACAGTGCACGAATCACTAAGGGCATTACGTGTCATGACGTTACCGGTGGATAGTTGGGACGCGCTAGCTGTACCGATTGTTATTGCCAAACTTCCAGTTTCTACCCAGCGCGAATGGTGCCTCACCTGTTCTTCCAATAAAATCCCACGCTTAGCAGAGCTTCTCAAATTTTTGGAAAAACGGGCTCACAGTCTCGCTACTGAGCTCGTAAAGGTTTCGAATCGCAATGAATCGCAGTCATCACGTCAGCAGCAGAAGATTTCATTAAGATCCTATGCCGTCACGATTGAGGACGGAAAGTGTGTTCACTGTCAAGGACCTCATCGAATATCTCGATGTCAATTGTTATTGGCAATGACACCAGAGAAGCGGTTCGAGACACTGAAGAATAGTCGGCTATGTTTCAATTGCTTAAAACCGGGACATTCGTCGAAACAGTGCCCATCTGGTGGCTGCAGACAATGTGGCCGCAAGCACAACACATTATTTTGTCGAGCGTCGCAGTTGCACCTCCCCTCCACACCAGCATCTACAATTGGATTACCAGAAGACCACCATGTCGTTCAAACTGATTTGTCGTCAAGAGGAAATTCGTCATCTTTATGACTATCATCTTCGAATAGCCGTCCTCAAATGCCGAATATTGTTTTGCTTGCAACCGCAAGAGCTTATGCATATGCTGATAACTCGGAACAGCGCCTCGCTCGCATCCTCTGCGATCCTGGATCGCAGGTAAGTTTGGTGTCAGATAATTTTGCTCATCTTTTGAATCTCCGCAGGACCCCATACGCAGTCGCAGTGGAAGGGATTGGGGCCTTCGCGAACACTCATACACGGGGGATCGTAAATCTAAAACTTCAATCAGCGTACTCATCATTCGTATTACTGGTCAATGCCCTGGTCATTCCGTCAATAACCTCAACTCTACCAACGGTGCATGTTGACGTGAACCAGTGGCATCATTTGCTTGGTCTTCAGTTAGCCGATCCGCATTTTGGCACCCCCGGTCGGATTGATGTGCTTCTTGGTTCAGATGTGTGGGGTCAAATTCTCAGAGATGGTGTAATCGGTGGCAACCAGGATGAGCCTCATGCGCAACGAACAGAGCTAGGATGGGTTATATTCGGACCCGCATCAGTAACACCTACGACACCAATGCAACAACAGTGCTTCCACGCGCAGATGAGTGGTGATGATACTCGGCTGGAAGAGCTTGTACAGAGCTTTTGGAGCTTAGAAGAGGTACCTACTCAAGTTGAGCAAGTTGTCGACAATGAGTGTGAGCGTATATTTTCTTCCACGCACTCCCGGACTGCGGATGGCCGTTATGTAGTGCACATACCGTTTCGGCGAGATGCCCCACTCCTTGGGGATTCGTATCAATCGGCATTACGTCAATTTCAACATCTAGAGCGACGTTTCGCAGACAATCCGGAACTATGTGAGAAGTATGTAACTTTCCTACGTGAATATGCTGCGCTTGGCCACATGGAGAAGATTGATCAAGCAAATGATCACACTCAGTGTTACTACATTCCTCATCACGCCGTTACCGAAAAGTTTAGAGTTGTTTTTAACGCATCTGCGAAGACTACTACAGGCGTTTCATTGAACGACATTCAGATAGCAGGCCCTACGATTCAAGATTCCTTGCTCAATATCATACTCCGTTTCCGTCGCTTTCGTATTGCGCTCACAGCCGATGTTGAAAAAATGTTCCGCCAGGTACTGGTAGCACCACAACACAGGGACTACCAGCGAATTATTTGGAGAGAGCGGCCCACTGATCCTATTGGCATCTACAGGTTAACAACAGTGACATATGGCATGTCCTGCAGTCCATACAATGCGATACGGTCGCTCAATCAATGTGCAGCTGATAACTATGGAGAAGTGGTTCCTGAAGAGCAGGCCGTCTCGGCGCGAGAGAGTATATTGAACTCGTTTTATGTGGACGATTTTTTGACAAGCTGCAACACGGTGAACGATGCAATATTGCTAGCTACAAACGTGGACAAAATCCTCCGAGCTGGTCACTTTCAATTGAGGAAATGGCACTGCAGCGATCAACGAGTCATAACACATCTGACCAATGAAGATATGTCGACGTCAAACCGTATCATCAATACACCTACAACGTCCGTTCTTGGGTTGCGCTGGGA
Source organism: Eristalis arbustorum (assembly GCA_916610145.1). Lineage (NCBI taxonomy): Eukaryota > Metazoa > Arthropoda > Insecta > Diptera > Syrphidae > Eristalis > Eristalis arbustorum. The sequence goes on from OU744317.1 coordinate 81,073,452, forward strand.
CCCAGTTGCAGATGAGTTTTTGTTTGAAGTTAGACTCACTCCCGAACCGAAAGCCCCAACAAAGCGACGTGTTCTCAGTGAAGTAGCCAAACTATTTGACCCCACTGGGTGGCTGGCTCCTGTGGTGGTAACAGGAAAGCTCTTTCTTCAAACACTTTGGTCAAAGGGTGTCACATGGGATGCTCCCCTCCCGAACGATCTCTGTGCAAAGTGGCGTACATTTCGCAATGGACTTGATGCGTTGAACCGGTTTCGAGTGCCCCGATGGGTGGGAATGGTGGATGGAGAAACAACAACTCTTCATGGCTTTTGTGATGCGAGCTTACGTGCTTATGCTGCTGTAATTTACACCAAAACCATTGGGTTGGACAAGCAGGTCCGGGTGTCTTTGCTAACGGCTCGCACAAAGGTTGCTCCAATCAAAGGTGCTACTATACCACGTCTTGAGCTTTGTGCAGCTCATCTATTGGCATTAACGCTTCAAAATGTTCGGAGTGCGTTGGGTTTGACTGATATGCCTTACCACCTATGGTCGGATTCGAGCATCGCACTCTGTTGGATTCGTAAAGAATGGTCTACACTTAAACCATATGTTGCGAACCGCGTTCGACAAATCCAGGAAATGACGTCTCCCGATCTTTGGCATCATATACGATCGGCCCAGAATCCGGCGGATTGCGCTAGTCGAGGCATCGGGGCTGATGAGCTGGTAGATTACAAGTTGTGGTTGCGTGGACCGGATTGGTTAATGGATGAGAATTTGGACGTAGAACCGACCATGCAGCTGAGCCAAAGGGAGCAGGACCTTATCCAGGCAGAGGAAAAAATATCGGTAAGAGTAATGCTTACTTCCCCTAGGTACGAGTTGGTCACACGAAGGCGGGACGGAGAGGTTATCCCACTCACTGAACGTTTCAGCGTACTTTCCCGTCTTTTGCGGACTGTGGCCTTTATTTTGCGGTGGCCTCCGGCAAGGCAACGATTCCGAACTCGGATAGTTAGTGCTGAAGAATTGGAAACCGCTTTAATGATTCTCATCAGGATGGAACAAGCCAGAACGTTCTCATCGGAAATCCATCAACTTCGTGCTGATGCCAGACTTCATACTGGCAGTGCCTTGCTTCCACTCAACCCTTACCTGGATGAAGACGGAATTTTGCGAGTTGGTGGACGCCTTCATAAAGCACTTCTTCCTCATGACCATCGTTTCCCAATAATATTGCCAAGGAAGAGCGCATTTGTTTGGTTGCTGATTAAACAGGCTCACGACAATACCCTACATGGTGGATTGCAGTTGATGTTGCAAACGCTTCGTGCTCGTTACTGGATCCTTAACGCAAGACAATCAATACGAACGTATGTGCATAGTTGTGTCATTTGTCGTCGCTATCGCAGTGCTGCTCTTAAACAACAAATGGCATCATTACCAAAACATCGTGTCAACGTTGCTAGACCTTTCATCGCTTCCGGCGTCGATTATTGTGGTCCCTTCTCGCTGCGCATTGGATCAAAGAGATCTCGCTCAACAGTTAAAACCTACCTGGCTCTCTTTATTTGTATGGCTACAAAGGCCGTCCATATTGAAGTGGTTGAAGACTTGTCGTCACAGGCTTTCTTGGAGGCATTTTCAAGATTCACTGGCAGACGTGGACCCTGCCAAGATTTATATAGTGACAATGGAACGGCATTTATTGGAGCTAACAGAATTCTGCAGGAAGATCTGGCGGCTTGGCGAAGCGAACACACTCAGCAATCGTTGGCGCATTTGGGAACTCAATGGCATTTTATTACTCCTCGTGCTCCTCATCAAGGTGGGTTGTGGGAGGCGGCTATTAAATCTGCGAAGAGGCATTTGGTTCGCCTTGTTGGAAGCCAGAGCCTATGGTACAACCAGCTGCAAACGTTGGCAGTCCGCATAGAAGCATGCCTCAATTCGCGCCCGCTCATACCCTTACATGACGACCCCGAAGAAAAGTATGCTCTAACTCCAGGCGATTTCCTGATTGGAGCTCCACTAATTGCTGTTCCAGAACCTACCCTCCTGGATGTCCCCATCAATCGGCTCAAGCAGTGGCAGTGGTTGCGACGCGTACATCAACACTTCTGGCAACGTTGGAGTGAGGAGTACCTTTCCACTTTACAAATTCGCAACAAATGGCAGCGACGTGAGGAAAATGTTACGGTTGGAGATATTGTCCTGGTTCGCAACGAAAATCTACCTCCAACGTATTGGCGGCTGGGCCGAGTGATCGAGATTCATCCGGGCACCGATGGGTTGATTCGGAATGTTACCCTCCGTACCGCTAATGGTCTGTGCACCCGGGCAGTGCAGAAGCTGTGCCGGATATTGGAGTCAGAGGACGATAAGGACATACGTTTCGAATCCACCGATTCGACCGGGCAGGATGTTTCGGATTCAGCATCACCCTGTCGCTCAACGAAGGCTTGACAGCAGATCAAGTGCTTGACAGTTTTTGATCTGTCAATGACAGATAGTTTTTTTTGTAATAACCTTGAATTGTACTTTTCCTTTTTTTTCTTGGGTTCTAAATTTTTTTTGTTATGTCTCACGCGTGTAATTCCCTGAATTAATTATTTAATTGAAATAAAGACTCCTTTTTAAACATAGGTCATTAAAAAGTCCTCACGAGAGAGAGAGAGTGAGTGAATAATGAGATGGCGGCAAAAGACTGAGCTCGTCTTCGTTTCCATTACTCGGTGTCCTTCTGCCACGTTTTTCTCCTTCGATTCACCCTTTTGTGATTTAATTTCTAATTTCGTTACGAATTGGTTTGGTCCCATCTTGATGGGGGGGGACAGAGGGGCAGAGACACACGCACAGACAGACACACAAATTTGTGGTGACTTTTAGTGGAGGTGACTACGTGGCAGAGACTACGGATCTTGAGAAGAGGGACGGAACAAAAAAGGTATTTGATGGAAATTTAAGATGACATCAGGAGAAAAGAACGAGCTTGGGTGTGAAGTGTTGGTAGGGGGCGGTAATGACGGGACGAGGGGTGGTAGCTGATTGAGGATAGGAAGAGGATTTCAATGAAATTTGGAGACAGACTGTGGGGGTGTTTGGACAATCCGTCTTTTAGTGAATTTTGAAGCATTTAGGAACTGTTGTGATGGTGACTGTAGAGACATAGAGGCTGAAGGACCTTCACCGCAGAACCTCGCTTTGGTTTTATGATTGAATAGGCGTCTCCAGGTTATGACGAGACAAAGAACCAGCCACGGTTTGAATTCAAAGCTGTTACGCGTGTACTTTGTCTCAACAGTTTTTCCAAAGAGTCGAAGTAACGCGTATGCCTCAAACTGAAACCTCTGTAGAAAGGTCACGATACGGAGCTCACTTGAGGCAAAGAAGACACATAACGTCTGACATCAGGGACAACAATGCGACCTATTGTATATCGGACAATCCGCAATCCCTGTTGAATCATATGCTGCCTGCTGTTGAGACTGTACTTCTTGTAGTGGCCCAAGTGGATCTGTTGGCTGTGCAGCCCGTGCAACTGCAGAGGAGTGTGCAGTAAGTGTGGTCTAGAGAGCTTATGTTAGTCGTGTGAACCTTGCTCACCATGTGAACCTTACCCAGAATGTGGCTACTGCCAACCATGTTGTTCCCCACACTCTTACAAACACTACCATGGTGGTACCATCAACATCGCGCAAGTCGCACTGCTACGAGACTCCGCCACCGTGTGCAGGATATTGCTGAACTCAATCAGCTTCTCAGCTTGAGCCTCTGCTAAGGCTGGACAAGCGAGGGTCTCTACAAACTCTGTGACCTCTTAAAATATTCTGTAATGATAAATATCAAGCCATTGAGCACAAATTGGTTCAACTTTCGACGTACAGAATTCAAATGAGCAGTGGGCTGTTACTACAGAAACCGTGTTGCCGGTCACTAAGATTCGAGGTAAGCGCACAGCGACTATGAGTTGTCGATCGAAGAACATTGGCCTCAATAAGGGACGGGCTGGAGAAAAGCTGGGGACACAGATTGCTCGCTGGTCGCATCTCTCCTCCTGAGCACAGGGCACTCACTGTACACGGTGTGAGCATGTCAGTTGGTCTATGGAAGATTGATAAAGAAAAACTGAGAATTAGACGCCGTATCACCCTTACACCAGAGTGTTGCCAGCGCTCCTCCTCAGCAGCAGCATCGAGATCAGCGTTGAGATCTTAAAGACATCTTCGCTACTGAGGACAAATGCGATCCTGACAGAATTAGAACTCGAGTGCGTGGGGACAGACGAAAACATAGTTGAATCTGGCAGCGTTTATTTGGCTGCGACATAAGCAGCAAGCTAGTCCGAATAATTTACAGCTGGGACATCAAATTCATGGGAATTGAAGGCGGGTCTGGCTTGACCCTTTTGCGGAAGTCCTCGCCTGCTGCTCCTAGAAAGAGAACATTCGGAGTGTAGGTCCCTAGGCGGACCACACTGCCTTGAAACTTCTTCTCGCTTTAAATGCCCTCCATTTTCCCCGTATCACCCGTAAATCACCATGAGCAGGGTGTGTCTTGCCTTATAGGGTAAAACATTCCTACCCCCTGCCTCCCATCTGAAATGCTGCCCAAGAAACGTTTCGCAATCGCTTCAAAATCGCCTGCAACCGAAGCCGCCCAGACCGGGCATCGAACACCCGAGGCGGACTGCAATTGAATTGGCCATCTTGTTATTCGATCAAGCAATCATCGAATTCCCTTCTGGTCATAAATAGTCACTCAACCGATTGCATGTCGCCCTCATTTCGTCTCAGTTCATCCGACAATCATTGAATGGATATCCCCATCAGACCCACCCACACTGCAACCGGCTTTCGCGTGCCTCCTTCGATTCCATTCAAGTCATTATTTCAAATTTGGATCACGCGCGCCCAAATCCGCCCCCAGAAATGGGGATACAAATTAAATGGCATCCCAACATGACAAGCCAGTTTTTCAAAAGACGGCTCAATTCGACAGGACCTCCCGGAGACCACCAACCAGCCGCCGGGAAGGAGCGGCGAGAAAAAAAAACAAAAGCAGGGATAAGCTCTCTTGCGCAACCCACTTTCTTAGCTCGTAGATGTATATCCTAGCATCTCCTTGTATCCTCTACACATCCCTTAGACATGGGTGACTTGTGTGCCTATGAGAGACGGAAGAGACGGGGGGTGGCGGGGCAGGCGGGAAGCAAAGAAGTGTCGAAAGGAATCCCGAGATAATGCCCCTAAAATGTTTCCCGAAATTTCTTCGAAATTAAAACATAAAAACAATGCTAGACGCTGTGCCGGGGTGGCCAACGCAGAGCGAGAGAGCGAGCCGGAGTGAATGTAGGGTTTAATAGCAGCATCAGCCCCCCCCCGCGGGTGTCACATTGTGTGATGAAGGATTCATTAGAGTGCCACCACCGCCACCGATTGGATTCGGTTTTCAGCCTCCCGGCTCATTGACGAGGGGATGATCATAAAAATTCGTTGTAATGCCGCGCGAAAGCGGATTCCGAACGATGACGGGCAGTTATGAAATTTTTTTCGAGGCGGGGAGGGGGTGTCCTAAATTGAAATTTAATTCGAAGGAATCCTGTCACGGGTACGTACTTGCGTATTAATGGACAGACGAACGAAGAGGAGATGATGGCGAAAAGAACAGGCAATTTGGGTGGATTTGGCGGGCATTAAATCGGTGGTGAGTTGACCGAGAGTTGGACGCGAGGATGAGGCTCTTTCGAGGTGGTTTGGAGGTTGTGTCAATAAAAGGGGAATTTTCAGGGTTTTGATGGAGGGACACACCTCCAGTTGCCGATGGGAGATGGACGGTCAGTATTCGATTGAAAGACGGGCTTCGAGGAAGGAAACGGCTTCGGAGAAGGGTTACGTCACTTGTAGACAGGTTTTTGAGGAGAAATCAGCATCAATGGTGGTCTTTACTTCGAGGAGGAGCATTCATCAGTACCGCGATAGAAAGACCGACTTTCTGAGCTGAAAAGTCTCACTATTCCTTGCTAGATGGTTCTCAGAAGTCACAGGTCCCTGCACATAGTTATAGAGTACCTATGCGTGAAGTGAGTGACTCTCCGCAACGAAGGAAAGCCTTAGACTCAAACTTAAACTAAGAACGATTGAGACGCTGTTAGAGACGAACGAAAAATGTTCACAAATTGTATGTGTCCTTTAAGAACTAAAAGAACCAACCTCATTAGAGCGAGGAAGACACTGGACTCTGTATTACATGGACCAAGATGACTAGATGGGAGATCCTAGATGGGAAATGAGCATTGACACACTTGACAGCGCTGTAGGAGCTCATGTCCTCAGAGAAGAATTCAGGGAACCTTAAATTTGGAGACCGAACAGGAACACAGAACAAAGCTCATGGTTGGAAGCCGAAGGAGGCCAAGAGGCCACTTTTAAGCCACTAACAAATCAGTGCAGACTCAGGGAATGTCAAGACAACTGTGGGTATCAGAAGGAGGTCTCTGCAGATTCTGTGGACGATCTAAGGAAATTCTAGGTACTGGGATTTTCTGAGACATTTGCCCACAAACGATGAAGAAGCAAAAGTCACTAAAACCATCTCTCATTCTGGCTTACAAAGTGCAGAATGAAAAGGGGCACATTTTTGATGTGGAACCAGAGTGTAGACCGACTGTAGTTTTGCTACCGACCAGAGGCAGGACTTAGCAAGCGATGCCCTAGTAGTAAGAGGGAATACTTGTCCTCCAGCGAGTGGTTCTCGTACACCAACGCGTTGAGTTCAGATAAAGTGGAAATCAGTTGTTGGCGGAACATGCCCCGAGTTAGCTCTCCTTAGCCCAACTTTGGCATTCCTCTAGATATGACTCTGGGTACAGCAGGCTTAGATGAGTGGTTAGAAGTTATCACCATAAATGGTATTCTCAGACTAAGCAAGTGTTGGCCACTTAGGATACTCATCCGAGTTAAAGCAGGAAACTCTTGGCCTCCTTCAGAATACTCATCCGAGTTAAAGCAGGAAACTGTGCCAGTGGCAGTTGATGAATAGGAAGAGCACAATATCATTCCCAGCGCGTGTCGTGCCTCCTCACATGCATATGGGGCCTTCTTCTTCGAATGTAGGCATCTGACACCAAGTGCACGTCCGTGGGATACCGCTCGAATTGGAAACGTCCACTCTGAGGAATGTGAGCAGCAGCCAGCTTAAGCCCGCGTCGGAACCCGACGGGCGTACACTTGATCTTGGCATGCCTACACCCAGAGATAATCAGCTCCTGGACTCTCGCATATCAGATGTGGAATTGATTCCAATTTCTCTTCGTGACTGTTACGCTAAGGGACAGACAGTAAGGATGTGTGACAATGAGTAATCCGATGATGAGCCCCCTCTTTTTCGCCTTCGACTCTCCTCGTTCATCCGATGTCTAGGCTCAGTCACTGTCCACTCTGACTATCACTATAACGAGAAGTTCACCAACAAGATCCAAGGTTGTGTCAATTCTTGAGCCTAGTACTAGCAAAGATAGTACGACGTGAGGCGACAGACAGTGGTGAAGTAGTACAACTCTTGGTGTACCCAAATGACATCAAAACTGAGGCGCAGCACCAACAAGCTGACGAAAAATGCTGTTTGTTCTCCTTCTTCTCGTCCGAATTGGAACAGTCGTTGTTGAGCTAGAACTCCACAAACGTCTAATCAGCGCCTCTAAAGCTAAAAATCCATATCCAAAACCAGAACATTCGTAGTCTACCTCCCAACATTGATCGACATTCGAACAACCCTCGAGGCGCGAGAACTTCCTTCCCAACGCAGCGGCGAGCTCCCGCTCCACTCCAACTTCCCTTTCAATCGCGTGCCAACTACTCTCTTCATTCATTCCTAGCAATCGAATCCCCTATTCAAATGACAACCATCCAACCACCCCCGTCGAGCACAACTGATTCAATTCAAGCACTACTCTACTCCGCCCGCCATCCACACACACTTACGATCCACATCCACGTCACATGCGCACAAGCGTAGGCAACAGCAAATCCCACCACCCGGTGAATGGTGAGTTACTTCAAAATATCCTGCCCCGCTCTACAGTAGCATCCCTGCATCCGACAAAACGCAAACCTCTTCGAATCCCAACCGTCAGTTCGTTGATGGTAACCGCACCGGTTGCATCGTGAACACTTGTGCCAGCGCCGCATCCGCTCGCATCGGAAATCTCTGCTTTCACGTGAATTTCATTCAGATTCAATTCTGATCCCCGACCAGTGGTAAAAGTTTCATCTCTCCTCCTCCCTCTCCCCGGCTGTGTGTCGAAAATCGAATTTTAGTGCGTCCGGTCCGCGAATTGGTCGTAATTGTATCGCAAGTGCTTCTGCGGTCTTTTGTGGTTAATAGCCGTAATCTTCTCGTCGTCATCGTTCGTTCCTTCGTTCGGATAATGTGAATTTAATATCGCGCCGCGCAGTGAATCTGTGGAGTTGTGGTCCTGGTGGTCCTGGTGGTCCTGGTGCTTCGTAGTGAGTGAGTGCAAAAGGTATACAAATCAAAATTTAACCGCAGAATGATTCCACTTGGCCATAAAGTGGATTGCCCCCAACGGCCGTGACTGCTCCAAATACTCGCAGCAGCAGCACAAGCAACATCAGCAGGATACGCACGCCGAAACGGGGTGAGTTGCGAAGAACAAGAGGCGATATTCTGAAATTTAATTTTCTCCTAATTAACTCGGGAAGAGCGTCTTCATAATTTTTCCGTTTAACTACTGGTTTTGTGTTGTAACAAGACCCACTCAATTGGACGGAGATTGGGTGGTTGTTCTCGCAAGGATCTACACCTCTTAATGGGCGGCTTGTTGGGGAGTGAGGCAGCACTTCAACGGTTGATTGCCCCAATTCGACGCGTTGAACGGGTGGCTGGGGGTGTGGATGGGTGGATTTTCTGCAATCAAAGCAAGATTCTAATTGGAACACGGCCAATCTGATGAATTTATTACATCGACTCTGGGATGAGTGTGAACACTGGCCACTGGACACACGATGGTCCACTCTGAAGCTCCCTCTTTCTCTCTCTCTCAATTTTCGTGACATTTCCCGCCCACTGAACAGTAATAACATTAAGAACAAGTTAATCGGGGATTACGTACGTAGGTCAGCGTTCTTCTGCTTTCATCCTTTTCTTCGGTCCACACACATTAGTGGTTAAGTCGCTTGCTTAAGGCAGATACGATGAATGGATCAGTGGACATCGCAGACAGTCCTGGGCTCTGCAGAGTGCCCTGGGTGCCCTTGGTTCACATGTGTGCCCTGCTGGAGATAATGGAAGATTTCAATTATAAATTGTGTCATCGGCAGTGACGGGCACTGGGGAACGCCACCGAGAAGTGGGCGGTTTCTGTGGACTGGATTTGAGGGTCAGTGGGGCGCGCGTTTCGAGTGAGAGATAGAGATGCATTTTGTTGTGTCGGTCAAGGTCTCTTTTTCTCAGTGACTTGCACAACTAATTAACTGACTACATGGCTCTAACTCTAAAGCGTTAAATTTAAAACATTTGTTCGAATCTGTTGATCTAGTCCATCTTCAAAGCAGACAGCAACTACCAAATGAGGTCTAAGAGAAAGGATCCAAGTGAGGTCCCAAAATGGAGTCCTCTGCATACAAGACTCATATGCTCAGCTTTAAAAAATTTGTAAGCAAACCTCGATTGGATTTCTAGATCGTTGCTGCGCTGATCTTTCTTGTCTTGACTTTAAAGAGTCTATTAACGGACCATATGATGTAATGACTCCTCGCTTTTTGCTCTTGGCTGTGGATTTTAGTCGCCTCTTACGACAGGCATTCCTTACCTCGGGTATATTCTAACCTCTACCCAAAGGGGGATGTTCGTTTTTTTTTTCAAGAGCCAGAGGCGATCTCATGCTTTGTGAAATTTTTGGCTGCCGCTACAGTCCGGTGTGGACCTGGGTCTCAGTCAACACTCCGACTAGCACGGTCTTGGACTAGGCGCCCCTGATGCACGCCATCGGCGGCGACGTCTTCCACTACGAGGTTGTCTTTCGTCATTGAAGGCTCTCCGAGCCGGACCGTTGCTGCACATTTTCTCTCAGTGTTGGAAATTTTCAAAGCTTGGTCGAACCAGAGGCTAGAGTATGGGTCATTTATGACCATCCGCATGAGACCAATGGAAGATCATTGAAGTATGTACTTGCAGCTTGTGTGGATTTTCACCCCAAATCTCGACAAATTTGTGAAGTGAAAAATGTCCTCTGTGGACCAACGTGTAATCAAAGTCTTCACTTTCCCTGTGTGCGAATATGATTCAAGACCAGATGCTTAAGCTTCCTAAGGCTATTCTGTAGAACAATTTCATCGTCCAGTCCCCTCAATTGCTGAGCTTGGGCTGACGTGACCGAGTGGATAAGTGCTTCAACACCTCCACTATATGGCAACGTTTACAGAATTTGCTCAGACTGCGGTCTCTCTCGGTTAAGATCACCCATTTAGCGAGGTCTCAATCTAGGTGATCCACTGCAATCTTCTTTTTAAAACGAAGTCAAACGAAACTGTGAAAGCTAGCCAGAACTCAGATTTCAGTCTAACATTAACTGCTAGTCACTTGCTACAGGAATGTGTAAGTAAACGACAGAGTCTTGCCAACTTCTAAACAGCATCAGATCTGCGTCTCGATTGTGCATGTCTCGTATGTTCGGTCGTGAGGTGAGTCGATTTCTGGGGATAAGGTCCTTGACAGAGAAGAAGAAACCGATGAGTGATACATTAAAACGAACTCATGCTCTGTGAAATTCTTGGCTGCCGCTACAGTTCGGTGTGGAGCTGGATCTCAGTCAACATACTTCTCCAACTAGCACTGTCTTCGCTTAGGCGCTTCCAGTGTGGTACAACATTCAGCTGATGCACGCCATCGGAGGCGAGGTCTTCCTCTACCAGGTTGTCTTTCGTCTTTGGACTCGAATGCTTTCCGAGCCGGACCAGAAGCGTTAGTGGCGTTAGTGGCCAGCAAAATAATTGCTTCCCTATGTCTTACACAAAAAGAGTGGTCGTTTTTGCACTGTGGGTAGTAGATGCGTTAGATTTTAAATTTTTGCAAAAAAGGAGTAGATCTCCCACAATTGCATTAAAGTCCGAACACAGTTCTCTCTACATGACCTACCCATCTGAGTCGAAATTCATTTAGGGAATTTAAAGTGGAAACAGCTTAATTGTTTCAATCTTCAAATCGTGCTTCAGCGACCAAGTTCCTTTCGGATTGATTGGGTATTGAAACTGCCACATTTGACTCGTTAAGCAACGACGGACAGTCCAAGAACTGCCCATTCACCCGAAAAAATGCACCGATTGCATTGGCTTGTGGTCCCCCGGGATCCTTTTTTGTTAAGAGAAGACTGTGAGAACAATGTTACTGTCAATGAGACATGCTTTTCTCCAAAATCCACGACCAGCACCGACCGTCGGCATGTGGTTCCAGCAAAGGGGCCCCCATGCCACACAACACGCGAGTAGATGGATCGATTGTGAAATGTGTGTTGTCAGCTGGGTCGCCTTTACCAGAATATTTTTTCTGAGATCACGTAGAAATGGTTCATCCATGCCCACGACCCAGGGGCAATAGGAACCTTGGAAGACTAAATTTCTGTTTTTTCTGTGTTCTGTGTTTTTTCAAGTCACTATCCAATAAGAGACACAAAATTAGCCGCTCCCTATGGGGTCACATCTATCAACCCACATCAAGAGTTTATACACTTCCGCAAATTTCGGAAACGCAAACATTGCAAAGCAAGAGCAACAAAGCAGTTCAAATGTCAAAAGCATACAATTGCAAAGCATACTTTCGACGATTACGAATTTTGTATACTCTTTCCTGACGAGTGTACAAGAATCGTTTAGCAAATGAAGGGTGATTCCTTGCTCTACTGTGGCCACTGGACAGTGATCAGTTTGGGATTTCTCGCGAACTCAATCGACTGGTGGGCACGAGAGCACTTAGTTTCGAGCAGTCTCCGTATCTGCGACCCCGGGACTAGGCCACAGCGGAGGCCAGCGTTTAATTTTGCAAGCCCTTCTGAAACCCTTGAGCGAACGGACACCGTGAAAAAATGAGTCAAAACTAAAAACGATGAGTCCCCGAGTCAAGGGAAATAAAATTAGTCCTTTTGATTCTATCGAGTCCCTGGGTGTGAACTAGGTAACCTAGGTAACTTGGTTGCGTGTCTGCCTTTGGTTATAGCGGTCCCAGGTTCGAGTCCCAGTGAAGGCAAAAGTTAATATGCTTTTATCTGGTTTTCAAATCCAGTCCAGCGCCATTGGGTTCAAATTAACGGCACTGGGTATCACAATGGAGCAACAATGGTCTAAGTGTGTTGGCAGCCCAACAACCAAACCTTATCTGGGTATCACTGGGTATGATCCTTGAAGCGGGAGATGGCATTAACTCAAAGAGTGTCAAAGAGTGTGTACAAAATAAGTCGAAAGAGTGTGCAGAAGAACACGTCTTCGGCCAGCTTATGCGACTACACGTCCGCCATCAGTTGATAGCAGTTCAGTTTCACCGAATGCCTGCACAACTAGGCTTTTCAGTCAGCCTGCACCAAGACCCGATTTGGCCTAGAGACCCGCTCTACGCTTTCTTGGTTTTGTTTGTCAACGATTTCTCATGCCCAAGCTGAGTTGCACACGTCTTCCCCGACCCTTCCTTGACGTCTGCCCACACACAACTCCGTCAAGATCTCCCAGCAACCCCCCTCCTCCCATGGATCAACATGGATTGTCATTAATCCACACCGGAAGCACGACTGCAGACAACATCGAATCGGTGAAAGGCAATTAAGCACCTCAAGTGTGTTCCGGCCCGTGTTCTCACCCGATCGATTATAAATTATCTTTTTCGAATCCTTAATAAGCCTAATGCACGTCATTAGGCCGGAAAATATGCGCCCACCCCGCAATCAGTGTGTGTCCCCGTCACGTACGTAATTATTTTCATATTAGGACCACGTTTCTTTTCGGAACGAGTTCGTGTGGGTGAGTGTGGAGTGAGGCAAGGTCAAGTTCCGAGGGAGGTCAGTGGTTCACCAACCAATCGCCACCCTCCTCCTCCTCTCATCTCTTATTCAAAGTCTCATTCGAAATCCACAATCCAATGCAAGATTGTCGGTCGAATTCGAGAGCAGACCAGACCATGCACCGCAGCGAACCCCTTCGATTGATGAATTAAAAAGCAGCTCCAAGGAATGAAAAGAAAAACAAATAAATAAATGAATAAACTCCCGGGATAAAGAACACAAAGTAACGACATGGTGCCATAAGCCGGCCCACGTTCCACAGGACGTATACGTAACCTAACGTTCTGCTGCTTCTCGGTTTAATGTTAATCCCTTCACTACGCTGCTCGTTCACTGTTTGTGCGCTGGCTGTGTATGTACGACTACCTCCGTGTGCACTACTTGCGATGCTCGTAAAAGTGTAGGCAAATAGAGGCACCACTTGGATTTGGCCGGAACCATTGCCTAAGCCCCGCTGTTGTCGATGGCGGTGGATGTCGACGTATGCACACGGACGACGCGACGGCCGGAGGAAGGAAGTTGTCGTCGGTTCCTGGAACCGACTATCACCATGAAAAAAAAGGAAATATAGCCCCCCAACTGAAAGGGACAGCGACGAGAGTGGGAGAGACACCCAAACACACACACAGTGACTTTCAATAATTCAGGAATTCTCGTGTGGGGAGAGCGGAGGCGACCGCATTTTGTATCCTTGAATATCCTTGTAATATTCATTTTTATTTCTGCGGTTGAGCAGAGCTCGTCTTCGAATTCGGGGCCAGGGAGTCAAGTTGTGGTGGCTTTGCGTGTCGATATCTGATTTATGCAGGACGCACTCCGCTTTCACCTTCCACACCCACCATCTGCACAGGGGAGCCAACAGAGGGTGGAGCATGACGAGCACAACCCACAAGATGTTGTGAAGATTGCGACTTCATCATGCAATCGCCCGCTCGGGAGTTCGGGAAGTGCACTCAAACGTGTGTATCATCCGATGAGGCCAAGCGTAATGAGATAAGATACTTTCGTTCGACTTTTGAGCAAATCCATTGATTGGTGTGAATTCGCCAAAAGTTTTCGCGTTAAAAACGAACCAAAATGGTGGTGGAATGGGGGGGGGGGGGGGGAGGGGCTGTAGGGGGAAAAATGAGAAGCAAAACTTCCCCAGAAGGAGAATCATTTTTCTCCATCAGACATAATTAACTTTGCTTCTTGTTGTGAGTCGGAATATCTCTCGTTCTTTGTGTGTTCCGATCCGATAGCGGTGTGGCAGGCGATGGCTGGCTGGTGCTGGTGCCTTCTCCCTTCGCACGCAGGGGAATCAGTTTTCAGTGTTCGGTGTTCGCAAAGTTCGAGGCGTGATGTTTTAGAATCGAAAGTTTCAGTTTAAACATTTTTTCTCGGTTGTTTTCCATTGTTTCGATGCGATGAAATGATGGCGTTAAGGCGAGAAGGCTTAGAGAGATGAGATTGCCTCTATTTGTGAACAGAAAAGAAGTTCACGGAAGGGTAATGGCAACGCGTGTAATTTAAACTGACTTGTGAAGCAGGTCGTTGTTGTGCCAACAGCACCTCTTTCGGCGTTCTGTTGAGTTGAGCTTGGTGGAGGAGAAGGTGGGGGCAAGGCCTCTATGATCCTAAGGTGACAAAAGGGAATAAAAAAGGAAAAATTCATATATTAGACAAATACAACGACTAGCTTAATTATACATTCCTTCAGTGTATGCCGAGTAGTGTTTCAGGGAAGCACATCACTCAAGACACGGTTCATCAGCGGGATGCGGTTTACTACTTCTACTTCTACCACAAACACAACTATGACATTTAACACGGACTAAACGACACGACAAGACAGTCTAAACATTGAGACTAAGCAAGCAAACACAACAAAGTACATTCTACGACTACGTCCTGCCTAACAACTAGCCCTGCAAACAGACAATGAAGACCCAATTGAGGACCTAGCTCTGCCTAGAGACAATGAATTCCTAGTTGGGGAGCTAGCCCTGCTTAGAGACAATGAAGATCTAGTTGGGGAGCTAGGTCCGCCTAGTGACAATGAAGACCTAGTTGGGGAGCTAGGTCTGCCTAGAGACAATGAAGACCTAGTTGGGGAGCTGGCTCTGCCTGGAGACAATGAAGACCTAGTTGGGGAGCTGGCCCTGCCTAGAGACAATGGAGAACTAGTTGGGGAGCTAGCCCTGCTTAGAGACAATGAAGATCTAGTTGGGGAGCTAGGTCTGCCTAGAGACAATGAAGACCTAGTTGGGGAGCTAGGTCTGCTTAGAGACAATGAAGACCTAGTTGGGGAGCTGGCCCTACCTAGAGACAATGGAGACATAGTTGGTGCTTGAGCATGGGCGATGGATGTGGCGTGAGAGAGAGAGAGAGCTGTGTGAATAAAGAAAAGAACATTTTTAAGCCTGATTTCGGGGAAATGACGGATCGAATTCGACGAAATCGAGTGAATATTTGATTTCGATCGATGAATTGTTGGTTTTTGAAGGGGGTTTTGACATTTTTTCACTAGATGGTCGAGGGAATTGCCGTATGATTTTAGAAGTCGATGCTTTAGAAAATTAGAACTATGTGACATGTGGGATATCAGGAAAAAAGCACGTCTGTCTTAATAAAAGAGCCTCCTCGGTTCTTCTGGGATCAGCCCTCATGCATTTTTCGGAGTGTTTAAGTTCTCTTTGAGCATTGTCAGTGACTCGAAAGAGGTGGGGCTGTGAAAATTATTTTTGTCGCTCAGAGCTGAAATCGAACCTACGACATCGAGGTTGGGGTCGACGCACATACCCACAACGCCACGGGCAACCAACTCATTAGCTAAAATTAGGGGATTGGCACCTCGGCCTCACATAGACCTGCTGGTCCATAGTGCTAGTTGAAGCCCATTGTAGCCTTGTTTAGGCAATTCCAATATATTTTTGTTATAAATCTCCACCCTAGAATTTATTCGTCCTTCTTATCATTCTTGACTGGGGCTGACTTTTGTGATCTCAGGAAAGCCACAGCGAACGGCGGTCTTTTGCAAGTCTTGACAGTATTTGCTGCCGGTAAGCATGTTCCTCAGTTTCTTCAGAGACAGCCTAGACCCTGCTTTAATTGTCACCTGAACTGTGTACTTTGCCAAGCATTTCTGGTTCTTGCCTTTCTTCATGAGAACAGTAAAGCCCTTGCCTTTCTGGGCTGGGATGACGCCCAAGGACTCCTGTGAACCAGGCCGCTGTACCATTCGTGAGACTATTTGGTTCCGTGCTGAAGGGTTGTTCAACGTTCCTTTTTTTCAACGAAAGAGAATTCTTGTTGTTGATGATCAACAAGTTGAGATGCGACTATGTGGTGGCCATCTCGTGCGACGTGGTCGTTCTCTACTGCTTTGTCCCCCTGGTGTCGAAGACTGTAAACATACAAATTCGCATCGCCGTTGGGCGCCATTCACCATTCCAGCCCCCTTACAAGCTAACAACACTTAAAAATTCAAGTTGCTTTGAATGACATCCGTCTAGGACCAGGCTCAAAGCAACTTCCAAGAATTTCGGCAATTAAATGGCAAAACCCGTTGACGTTGGGCGCCACTACCAACCGAACACGATTCAAAAACCCAAGCCTCTCTCCTCTACAATCTGAATCAAATCAGAGCTACTTAAGTGACACCACGAAGGCAATTATCACAGTCGTCGTTCCCTCGGCTGGGCAAGAACAAACGTGACATTCCCCCGTCACTCCAGTTCCAACTTGTGTCAGCATCAGAATTTCCTTTCCCCGCACCGCCCCGCCCCACCTGCCCACAGAATGATGTGCAAATAACTCATCCGTTCGTTGTGCCAACCTGCCATGGAATTCAACTCTCCTTGCATTGGCCATGATCAAGTGCCCTCATCCAGAGTCGGATTTATTTGATCACATCTACAAGTTAATTACCCTCTGAGGCGAACCGCAAGAGTTATTTATATTTACTTTTACTCATCTCTGCCTCCGCTGATTCCTTCGCCGGGCCGGTGTCACGTCTGCTGAGCATGCCAGCCCAGAGAGTAGTCTCGGCATTTTGTCATTTCAGGAACGTCGTCACTGTCGTCGTGGCAGTTGATTGTTGGGAGCGGTTGCCCTCCTTGTGCTGTTGACTGCATGAACATTTTCCGTCGCCCGCACTTCGTAAAAAAACCCACAAAGTTGAGACAAAGCACGTTCCACGGCGACTTGCTGCAGCAACACACAACAGTTGTTCCCGATGACTGTGGGAGTTGCTGTCAGGACATCATAAATTACGGAGCACTGCAACTGGTGCAAAAGTTCATCTAATCTATGCGACACGAGTAATTAACTAACTCAGAGGATTCACGAAAAACCTCGTCTATTCGGAAAGCCATCACAAAATGGAAAAACAACAAGTTTTGTTGTCAAACTTCACCGTCATTGTGTCAACAAAATTAAAAGTCGCCACAAATTCGTGTCGCAATGCAAGGTGTGTCCGTTGGCATGGGACCTGCAGCGCATGGGGGCGCACGACAGGACGACGGGACTCACCTCTCTTTACTCAAGCGATGGAGCGATGAGCGGTTGATTTGGGGGCTGGGTGCTGGGTGCTGGGTGGAGTTCGCTGGTGTTAGTGGATTTTTCGTGTGTACGGATTTAATTAGAGCCGACCGTCGACGGAAGGAAGGATGAGGTTGAGCAGGAGAAAGTTTGTGAAAAAGTTAAAAATTCTTCACCGAAACATGGCAAAAGTTCTAATCGGCTTCCTAATGTCATTTGGGACAGCCCGATGGATCGACGGCACAATTGCGAGGATCCTTGCAGCGACAATGTGACACTGGGGATGAGTTGGTGGAGTTGGTTGGAGAGTGAGTGCAAAAATATGTGCTCTGTTGACTTTGGGAGGCGACGATGAGCTCGGTCCGATGGAAAGGGGTTCGCGCCTGTGTGCTGGTGGATAAGGCTAAAGTGATTTTGAAAATTTCATTATTTTTCTTTGAGTGCGCGCTACAGACGGAGGAGTAATTGGGCGTGTGTGCTAGGGTTTGTGGTTGGAAAATTCAATCGTTCGGGGCGTCTGAGGAGGGTGTAGGCCTCAGCCTGTCTGTCGAGCTGCCTTCAGTTGGGCACATCAAGTTGGTTGAGGTCATTTGTGATACATTCTGGGAGTGGAAGCATGTTCGTGCTGAAGCCAGACATTAGGCGCTAGATGCACGTCGCTGTACAGGCCCCATCGACTCTTTACACACACAGTAGGAAGCACCGCAGAATGCATTTAATATTATCCACTCGTCAACGACGTTGAGCAGAACTGATGGCCAGTGACTCAGTCCGACAATGTCAGCTTGGACCTTTCAGAGAAGACTCTTGTTCTGAGCCCAACTACGTCCTTGATGTCGGTACAGACGTTACTAGAAGATACTGTAGATGAAGTTGATGAAGTCAATGAGTGATTTAGGTCCCATTCTTTTCATATTTTTTGTACGAATGCCATCCATCTTTGACTTTCGCTAGCTCTTCCCTCGAATGATTTACCTATTCCAAAATCAGAAGCTGTGACCCAGGGTTGCATTCTGTGTCCGATACTTTTTCACATTTTTGTATGAATGCTTACTTTTGTTAACTCTTCCCACGAATGGTGTCCCACCGGGTTGCAGTCTATGTCCCATACTTATGCAAGAATGTGTGCCACAGGCGGTGTCCCATAGGCTTCCAGTTTGTGTCCCATACTTTTCCGCCCTTATTCACTGCTCGTCTCATCTTCGACTTTCAGAAAGTCATAGCTCTTCCCTCGAATGGGTGCTCCAATCCAATATGAGATGGTGTACCCCAGGGTTTCAGACTAAGTCCGGTACTTTTTCTAATTTTTCTTATAAATGTGGTGACAAATTCCAATTCCAATTCCAATGAACCCCAGGGTTCTAGTTTGTTGTCAGTGACACTTGCCAGTCGTGCAACCAGACTAACTTAAGAACCATCTTTTCAGGCAATTAAATCGTAACAATTTCGATTTAAATTTCCCTTCTCCCCACATTCACCCACCACCTCCATCCAACGAACACATTTCCCATCAATCTCTCCTCTCTGCGGCCTACCTCCAACCAGACCATTTATAATTGAAACTCTCACAGTTCACACACCAAAGTTGAACCAACTGGCAGCCGATTCCCTTATGTCCCTCCGGCTGCCATGTGCATTCGATTATCATACAAATCCCCTATCACTCACCCCATCAAAGCAAAAAGCAGGACATTGAAGGAAAACATCAACAACAAGCATCTTCTGTCTGTCGTGTGCTGTCTTGCCGGTCGATCTGCCCGTCGGTCGGCCACTTATGAACGAAATCTTCGATACGAATTCCCCAAAGTTGTGTTCACAGCAGATTTTATTTCGTCCTTCGACCAGAAGATTGAAGAGTTGCCAGAAAGAAAATTGATTACTTCCTGACCCTTCCCACTAGTAATCTCTCTTGAGATAGTTACCAGATAGATTCACTCACTGCAAACAAGGCAAAACTGGGCGGAGGCGGACCTAAGCGACCGCCCTATGGTACTCCAGCGAATCCATTAGAATGGCCTAATTGATATTGTGTATCAGGGATATTTTGGAGTTTGAGCAAATCTCTGGGATGAACAATTAATTGAATGTAAAGTGTATCGTTCCATCTTGGATAAATATCATGACATAGGGATACACACACGCACAAGAACTCCCACACATGCAGTGAAGGACGGAGAGGAGAGGAATTTATTCGCAATATATCCCGTGTAATGTTGCTGCTTATGACAGGTACTTGAAATTATTGTCCCTTATCCACGCGAAAAATTATTGCGAACCTACTCTGCAGAGGCACTATCCTCGTCCTAGAATTCCAACCGCTGTCTGGGTGTTTGTGTGTGTGGTTCTGACACTAAAGCGTGTCAGGAAGTAGGTGGGAAAAGTCAAATATTTCATGACACCTTAATAATTCATGACGCTGACGACGGTGACGACCCAAAAAAGAAGAAACAAAAGGACTCCCCCCTTCCACAATGTGACAGGAAAGGAAATGACAACGACGACGATGAACTGGGAAAGAAAGAAAGAAAGAAATACAAGACAACTGAACGCGCGCCTCTAAAATGCTTGGCATCATGTTTCCATTCATTATCCGGAACAAGCCGAGCGTTGTTGTCATTCACAGAGAGGCGGTCCCGGACGGTGGGAAATGTGAGCAGAGCTCTAATTCTTGCACTTCAACTAATGACTGACATTTATGGGGGCGCGTCTGCGAGCAAAGATGATAACTAACTAGTTACGAATGCTGAGTGTGTTGCTTGAGAGGTTGAGATGTGAATAGGTGCACGCCCAAGATGATCCTGAGACGGGAGGGGAGAATTCAATCGGAAAAACAAATTCTTTTGAATTTCAAGTGCATCCTTGCGCATTTTTCCCTCCAAGCCTGGTGTAGCCCCCTTCATTATCCAAAGTGAACACATCACATGAAGCCTCAACGCCATTTAAAGTCGTCTCATAGATGCTCATCATTATCGTCTTAATGACACTCTCCCCAGCCGAGCATCCTTTCATTGAGAAACCACAAAACGTATCCTCGTCACAGGGTGGCACGACAAGGAGGGAGGTTGAAAAAAACATTCTAAAAACAAAACGGATTCAAATTGAAAACCAGTCGAGTGTCTAGCCCCGAGCAATTACAGGAGTTGAAGTGCTCACTTTTTCTGGGTGGATTTTTATTCAACGTGCACACACTCACACAACGCTCCTTAATTGAAATCAATTTATTTCCTTTGAATTCTGGCTAAAAAACGTTCTTCACCCGCCTGAAAGTATGCAAAGGGTCGTTGTTTTTGTTCTTCAGAGACAGTCCATGTCGCACCGATTTAATTGATTAAAATCTCTCACATTAGTGGTCCACTGGGGCCCCCGAACCATCGCTCTTTCGATGATGATTGATTGCATTATTCCAACCCCTCCCCCTGGGGAGCCATTGGTGGGTTTTTGTAATTGGCAGAATGTGAAGCATACTTTTTGGGGTTGGCGGTCATTCATATAAATTTGAATGAATTACTCTTGTGTCAGTCCTGGGGCGAGGGTAACGAAAAAACATCTCAATCTTCCATTGCCCAAGGCGGACTGGATGGGTTTTCGAAAATGAAATCGACACCATCTGCCCAAGGCCCCGAAACTTCAATTTTCATCATTACTGTGTGGTAGTCATAAATCATTTCATTGGTTGGTTGGTCTGTCCGTCGCCCAAGACGACGACTACGACGAGGAGGACGACGTCCGATTTGCGATGTGGGCGGAGATTGTTTGCAACTCTGAAGCGTCCACCCGCCCCTTTCTTTTGGTTCGATTCGTAATAAATCTCTGGGATGAATGCAAATAGTCGTGGGAGATAAATGAACAGCTGACGAATGGGTGGCAATTCAATAGAAGAGAAGTTAAGTGTCTTAAGCAAATTTGGTGTCTGGAGCTAATAAAATCACCAGTTCTCCTTCATGAGATGCCAGCGCAGCCCAAGACGACTCAACTGCGTATGGTAACAACTGGTCGTGATAGATGAATTGCTAAAGCAAGCCGATATCTATTTAAACAAAGGACTTCGGGACGTCGTTCCCGAGGGCATTGAGAAGACCCAAGCGAAGGACTGAAATCCACAAGAAGAACCTCATTGATGTTCCAAGGATCAGTCAAAAGACTAAGGTTCATTCCTACGGCAGGGTTTTTCAAGCCGAGGTCCTGGCCGCCAAGGAAGCGCCCAGAGTGATGTCATTCCACGGCTCATATTACCTTTCTAATTGACGGTCAAGCGGCCAGTCGCAATCTGCCACGAAGAGCTCAAGGCTCTTGGCACGCAGCATTCGATCACTCTTTGCTAGATCCCAGATCATAGGGTAGTAACCGGCAATGAGGCAGCAGATGAACTTGCTAGGAAAGGAGCCGAATCCAACCCGTCCCATGTTTTCATCCACCCCGGGCTGATGTCAAGAATAAAGTGGACGATAATTTAACTTACTAATGAAAAGTGGGACTCTCCTTTCACCCACTATTGATGGTGGGAGTTCAGGCATTCGCCGATACCATGATGCTCATTCCGAAGAACCTTGCTATCACCAACAGCTACGATGGACGGGACACGAAGAGGATCATCTTCCAGTGTCGAAGGCAGACTGAAACACTAAGTTTAAAATAAAATAAGAGCTCTGCCTTAGAGGAAGAAGAACACCCAAAATAAAAACCAGAAAAGTTGAAAGTCACAGTGAAGGCCAGTGTTTCCGACTAAGCCACAATCAGAGTCTAAACCAGACCCACATTCTGAGGCAGAGCTATTAACAATTAACGTCGAGGTCAAGAAACTTGGGTGTTTATCTCTATTCGTGCTCTGTCATTGCTAGTTACCTCCTGCTTGTGGATGAAGACTTGAGTTAAGTGTAGGATACTGACGCACGCATTAAAAGTACTTGTCTTTCGTATTAATCAGTTCTTCTTTGTATGGCGCTGAAGTCTGGGGTGGACCTGGGCCTTTCGCAACTAGCCTTTCCAACTATTGCGATCTCTGCCCAGCTGTTTCCAGTTTCGCACACCTAGTTGGTTGTGGTCCTTCTCCACTTGGGTGCGGGTGTCCGCTGTTGCATTGGCCCACAGGATTCTTCGGGCCGAAGGTGAGTTGACAAGAACGATTCTGCGTTTGATCTCAGTACTGGTCTTTCAATGGATCTGCCCTAGTGAGAAGATCTGGTCTATTGTGGACTTCCCTGACCTGAAGCCAGCTTGATATGGACCGATTGTCTATGAACGACTTCAGGTGGGTACAGATATTGAACGCGATGTTAAGGACACTTATCCTTCTGTAGCAGTCAATGCGGTCTCCTTCCTTGTAGATCAGGCAAGCGATACTGAGATACCACGCGTTGGGCATACTTTCCTCTAACCATATCGAGGAGGTGGTGTATCTGTCCTACAGGATCGTCTGTAGCTAGCCTGAAGATTTCAACAGAAAGATCGTTCGCTGCTTTGTTAGACTTTAGTCTTGACTTCGTTTATGTCTGGCAGACGAAATTCTCGTCTGTCATCGTCCAGAATGAATGGAAAAATAGTATTAACCACACGCGTCTAATTTGCATTCTTTACTTTGCAGGGCACGAGTAAGAGCATTATCGCAAGATTTGCCACCTCTTTTCCGCATTCATTGGAAATAAAGTATTGATGTGCATTTTGACATCCATCCGAACGCCAGTTCTTGCACCCCAATGGTGGGTGGGTTTGTCTGTTAAGATCTGGCAAGATAGGCGCTGGTACCTGACAGAGACTTCTTCACAAATTATTCGGGAGAATCTCAGCCAACAACTCAATGTTTAACTAGCCTCCAGACTCCACTTCGGCAAAGGATGATCTCAAAGCGAGTGCCCACTCATCCCCAAAGACCTTCACTGAAAGTGAGCTCCCACGCCCCTCCCAAGAACCTGTCACCCACGTTTCAATGCCAGAATGCATTGCTAAATCCTCTCCCATTAACTTAACAGCCAAAGCGTGTATATTCAATTTAAATCGAATGTCAGTTGCCCGGATCAACCGTTCAATTAACACTCCTTTTCATTGAGTTTTGTGAAATGGATAAAGTTCATTTTTTTTTTTCCAAATAATTCCCATCAAACAATAAGTAATCACATGAGTTCACGGATGGATTCATTGATTTGCACTCGAGGTCGGCTCGATGGCATTCGCATCATCGGCCATAGACCGCCGGCAACAGATCACCAGCACTGCCACGCTGAAGAGATCACAACCGCACCGCACCACAGTGCCGCGCACTGGTCTATGGATATGTGTCCTTTTAAAAAATTAATACTCAAACATTTGTTCGTTTAATTAAATTTACGCATGCATCCCGCTACGGGCAGCAAATTAAAATCGAATTTGCCATGGCGCCCAACGTCGGTCTCGATGCATCTGCTGCTGAGAGGAGCAAGGAGCTCCCAATTCATGTCCAGAACACGCCTCCGGTGATGATGGTGGGCTGGCAATCAATCAGATTCACAATATAACTACAGCCCGAAGTGATGTTGTTCAATACTGAATCAACTTGCGTTCACACACCCGAGAGAGCGAGAGGGAGTCAGTCAGGCCCCCCTGACCACGTCGTTGTTGGGGCGTGATGCATGTTTACACAGATTCCAGATGAATTCGATTTTTGAATGCACCCCCAAGGGGGTTCGAAGAAAATCAATAATTCACGAGAGCAGCGACAACCTCCTCTCGACGCCACGACGACCAACGGAACGAACGGGAAAAAAATGTTGCCCTCAGCCCGATCCGGCCTGGAGTCCCTGAAGATTAAATTTTGACTTTTGGAAGGGTTCAAGAAGGGAGCTAGAATGTAACATAGGGGACCGCCGCTTCGCCCCCAATGACAATGAGGACACGTAAATGTGCGCTGGTGTGTGCTCTGAATAAAGATAAACCGTGGCAAAGTTTTGTCTTTTCCTCCAGCAGCTAAATGAATTAATTTGTCGGCAAAAAAAACACACACCCAACAAATTGAATTGCGTCAAAACTCTTATTGGTCGTGACAGTTTGATGTGTGCCTTCTGGCAGACGCCATGTGAGCTCGCCATGAATGTTTGCTCGGTGTGTCCCCGTGAGCGTTTATTGATTTTCGTTTCGTTTCTTCCTCGTTGTTTTTTGGGTATTTTTCTGTCCGATGGAAGCACGAGGCCGACGAGGATAGTGTAGGCGCTACTAAATCCCTAATGGATTTAATTAATTCTCAGAGTTTGGCAACTTTCTCTCGCCTCGGGACCGGGATGGGGTGGACTTTGTTAAGGGAAATGAATTCATTTAAGTGACCGAAGTGTGTGAAGTTGATGTTTCTGTCGGGACTTAAAGGGACATCTCAGGACAAATGATATCCGGCGGAGGATCGAACCTGGGAACGGGTCACAGCGGATTGGGTGGAAAACTCCGATGCGAAGGATCAGAAGCACGTGTTCTGACAGACAGGCGCCAGTCGCTGGTAGCCCTAATAGGACCGCTGTGGCAGTTGGAAGATGACCTCCGAAATCGAACAAAAATGCCTTTCTAACCACTGCTTGGCTTTTGCGGTCAACATCTGAAAGTTGTCGGATGTCCTCCAAACTCACAGGATCTGTTAATACACACACCAGAAGATGGAAAATGGTGTACGCAAGTCGCTGGGAGCCCTAATAGCGCCGCTGTGGCAGTTGGAAGATGACCTCCGAAATCGAGCAGAAATGCCTTACTAACCACTGCTTGGATTTTGAGGTCAAAATCTGAAAGTTGTCGGATGTCCTACAAACTCACAGGATCTGTTAATACACACACCAGAAGGTGGAAAATGGTGTGCGCAAGTCGCTGGTAGCCCTAATAGGGCCGCTGTGGCACTCGGAAGATGACCTCCGAAATCGAACAAAAATGCCTTTCTAACAACTGCAAGGATTTTGCGGTCAAAATCTGAAACTTGTCGGATGTCCTTCAAACTCTCAGGATCGATTAATACGCACAGGATGGCATGAAATTAGGTGTACGCGTGTCGTAGCTGTGTCTAGCCTCGAATACGAACCCTCTTCTAAATTTTTGGTCCATCATCCATCATCATCTTAATTATTCACATCCCCCTCAATCTAACTCTGACTTCAAAGAATTCAATCAGTTGATGTACCTAATTAATATTTGAACCGTCTTCCCATTCTCACTTTCCAAGTACGCCCCACCTCTAGCCAGCTTGTGTATCTCATTAAAATTGCTCCCCTAAATGAACATGAATAGGCATCAGGAAACAAACGCCGTGCCTTTTCCTTTTCAAAACAATCCCTTTTCACCGAGCGATAAGCGGTGAGCGCGTTACAAATGATGCCCTTCTAATTGGAACGTCAATTTCAAAACTTCACATTCCCATTCTGACTCTCACTTTGACTGTGACTCCAGCAGCTTATATCTTATTACACGAACTGATCTGCTGTCAGTGGTGGCACTCGTTTGCATTCTACCATCGAATATAATCCTCTGAGTACATTTTCACTTTCATCCGCTCACGCGCCACAGAGTACGCGCCGCGGACAAGACCGTCACTGGGGGCACCATCACCGACATCAGTACCTGGTAACGCTAGGCAACCCCGTCACAACCATCAGTGGCACTGGCAAGACCACAAATGAGCATCTATTCGGGAAAAAGCGCATCTGCTCGGGCAAAGCAGCGAAACAACATTTCAAAGAGCCATTGTTGGCGGTTTGTGTTGTGTGCGTTGCAATTTTAATTGAATCCTGGCGTCGAATTAAATAATTGCCTTACACCAGCAGAGACCTCATCCACCCCCTTCGGCGTGTTTTTCAAGGCGTGCACACATTGCATTCACTGGCAGTAATTATCGCAGGACACGCAGAATAATTAACGCTTAAATGTGCCCAAAACAGCAGTTCAGCAGCGAGTGTCCATCCGCCCATATCCTTGTTACGGTCAACGCACAGGATGCAGTTAATGAGAAAATAATGACCCAAGGCTCGAGCATGGTAAATCCCTCGATAGACTATAAAATCCACTTATGGATTCGACTTGTCAGTGTATCCAAAGGGAGACAGTTCAGAAAACTTATCAAACTCCTGTCAACGAGATTTCGGCAACACCCCCCGCTCCGGATGATTCATCTGACTCCCGGCACTGGACCAGCTGACGGCGCGAAAGTGGCAACACTCCTCCGGAATGTCCTTATTGTGTATCCCCTTTTTTTATTTCTCACTTTATCGAAAGGAAACAACTCCATTCGGCGATTGGGCGGCGGGGCGCGTATTCGGAGAGGGGGCCTCGTAAGTTTGTGTCTCGTTTGTGAATGCGAAAGCATCTTGTTTTTACGACTCCCCGGCGAGGGAGGTCCCCTTTGATCCTGGGAAGACATAAATCCGCCAAGGGGGCGGTTGCGCCAGCCGCCAGCAGTGTGTGGGCATCGGTTGGATTTTTGTTTGCAAAACAGCGTCCTGGGTTATAAATTGAAAGGATGATTAGAAATCATATAATGGATGACGCGTCCGATATGTTTTTGGATATTTTTTTCATCCTGTTGGCGAGAGCGAGAGAGAGAGAGAGAGAGGACGAAGGACATTAATGGAAAGTGAAAAGTTTATTGGATCAGGTATGAGGGGGGGGAGGAGGCTGTGGAATGGGAGAGAAAAGTCAGCTCAGCATATAACACAAAGGCCACGTTTGCCCAGGATAATGGCGAGCGAATAAGAATGAAATATGAGGAAAATGGGTTTCCCGGCAGCCGAAAAGGGTCCTTTGTATCCTTTTCTGGGCCACCGGCGAGGGATGGGGAGAGGAGGAAGGGTGACAGAGGAGAGAGTGATGAGTCCAATTTGCAGGTACATTTGAGTTACATTCGGAGTCGTTCGGTAGTTCGGCCGTTCGGCTGTTCGGCTGTCCGGGTTCAGTGCCGGTGGCAGGATACAAATGGCAGAACAATCGTCCGGATTAGGTGTTGCGGGTGGGGCTCACTGGCACTGGCCCAAGTTTGGGGGCATCTTTAAGAGGGTTTTGCCTTCGATTTGTCTTAATTGAGCGGCTTACATGGATCGGCGACGTCTGTGCGGATGTGACAACTTTGAGGGCGTGTTAGGCTGGGATTATGGGTAGCAGATGGTTGAGGGGTCCTTTGGCTGGGCTGTGGGGAGGGAGAATGGAAATAGATTTCTGAGGCAAAGAAGATGTACACGCTTGATGCTTGCTGTCTAGGTCAGGGTCTCCTAAATGGTGTTCCGTAGAAGGCGCGAAGGTCCGTAGCCGTAGCCTGGACTGACATCCGCCAACCAATGTTCGATCGTTTAGCGTTCCGGGACGAAACAAATTGGGAACCTTTAATCTAGCCAGGTGCAATGAAACGATGTGTGAACGCATTAACTCGACGCACAGCCAGATGGAAAGAGCTCGCTCACAGTTGGATGGCAAGAGCCAGAGCTCCTTCCGTCAACTCATGCCACTTGACTGACATCCGACAATCAGATCACGCTTCGCGTACAAATACGAAAAGGCCTCAGCTCAGAACGGCTGCCAATAAGAGGAACAGGTCGAGATTCGCACGAAAACCTTCAACTGCCACACCTCATATGGCCACGTCTAGCAAGCGGCAGCTGAAACCTAAGCTCCCTCGAGTGTCAAGCAACGTCACGTTAAAAATTAAGAACAAGACCCCAAACGTCGTCCCATCGCAAGCCATGCAGCACCTGAATGAGTCTGAGCCTCAGCCCAAGACAAAGGCCACAGAACTCCCCCCCATCTAGTCGTTCACAATCGATGAAGCAGACAACAAGCACGACCATGTCCTCCCCCCTGTACGTACGACCTCTTCAATGGCACTCAATCGAGTGCGGATCATCGAGGCTATTTATACTCTCCCCCTCCCCTTCTCGGATAGTGTCACGTCACGTGCAATAGGATACACCTACCAGCTTAAGCTGGCGGCGACGATGGCGCACTGGCCCCCGAAATTCATTCAACGATGACGACCAAATGACAGCCACTTACGACGAATTAAACATCATTTCGTCATTTCCACCGAATAACACTCAACAAACCCATCCGAGGCGTCCATTCTCGTCCACCCTCTCCGGCGTGTGTGGGTGGTGTGTTTCTTGTTCCTTCTCTCGTCCTCTTCTCCTGGTGATTTAGTGTGATTTTAGGAATCGTAAAATCTCGGATTACTCTTACTTTCGTTATCGGTACCGAAAAGGAAGACAAAGGAATTGCACATTATCCTTGATTAAATGTCTTCCACACACACACTCAGACACCGTATGGCACTGTGTCTCCTATGGGGAAAAGAGGACAATGTCAATAGCAGTCATCTCATTGAAACGTATCGCTTGTCTCGGTAGAGCGACTGAGACTTTATGCGAAAAACCAAATGACATCGATAGGTGCCTTTCACATCGTCAACCCGGCATAACGACGGACCGATGGGCGCACGAACGACGAACGACGAGCGACGAGGATCCATGAAATGAAAGAGATTGATATCGGAGAGAACGCCGCGCCGCCCGTACGACACAATCATTTGCAACACGAACCATCATACACAAGCGTTATCGATTATCGGAATTATATCTGTCAGAGAGCAAAACGTGAAAGAGGATGACTCTGGCGAGGGCGATTGTTGTGGGAGATGGTGGGCGGCGCGACGGGACTAAAAATAGGACAAATTAATCGAAGCGATTGATGGATGAATTGTGAGAGCAAATGTTTCATTTGAGATCTCCGTTTGAGTGGGCTGTCGTGGGGGCAGGGTCCCAACATCGTTCTCTTGATGTGACGCCTTCTTCATTAGCTAGGGACTATGAAGCGGAATTGGTCAGTCGAGGAAGGCGAGGAATTTGGTCTTTTGAGCAAGGTATTCAATGAGTTTGACTAAGATGAGGACGCTTGTCCTGTTTCCTGTTTCCAAGTGGAAGCGTCATATTCCTTAAAAGGGGTCTCCACTAACCAGGCAACATCTAGGAGGATGGCCGGGTTATAGAACACGTCCTACTCGTCCAATTGCTGAGGAGTGCCGACACATTCTGTCACATGGTTCAAACCAAACTGTAGTCCGAGACTGCTTGCGTTTGGGTTCAGCTGACCAACTGGACGGTATGGTTGTGCCGATAGCGCCCTACCCGTTACTCTCGTTCACAAGGAAGCCGAGTAATGCGAGAAGTTGATGGAAGCTCCCTCCTCGTAATGGACTCAACGTTCTACCACGAACAATACAACGACCGTACCCTGTCGCGGTCCAAAGTTACCTTTGGCATGTCCTCTCTGATTCAACCGATCGTTGGCCACATTGTCTTTTACTTAAGAGGACAGCTCATGTCGATTGAGGGAAGGGAGCATCTTTATTCCTAGTGCAACATCCTACAAAGTTTGTGATCAGATGACAACCACAGTCTTACTAGAAAAAGTGGTCACACCAGAACTACATCAGGAAATTTTTATGAAGTGCATTTTGTAGAAAATGTTAATGCAAGAGGAGACCTTCGGCACACGTTTCCCAAACCGGGAACAATGGTCGGTACAACTGGTTGCAGAAGAAACTGTCTAAAAGAAGAAGGCCCGAGTGCCAGCTAAAGCGCAGGGATCGTTTGTGACCTATTCAAGCAATCAGAGGCGACTGCAGAGTCCTCCAAGACGATGTGGCTGTCATACACGAAGCAGCTCAATTTCAATCGATTCCGACAGCCAAGCCCATCAATAAAAGCCATATCGTCGGACATCTTGACATCGAAACTAGTCAGATTATGCAAACAAAGCGTCAGTAAAATAACCTTGGTCACCATGACCAGGACACCATCACAAGCATTCAAGGAAACGAAAATGAGGACATGCTGGCCAAATATTTGTCTGACTTGGGTGAATTCGGGTTGCCCTTATACTGTTCAGCTGTCTCAAAAAGAAATTGGCCGATGAAGCCATGGATATAAGCAGACTTCGTTGGCTAAGAAGAGAAAGAGCCATGTCACCGACGGATCATTTCTTCATCATCTTCTTTGGCTGGCGATACAGTTCGGGGTGAACCTGGGCCTTAGTCAGCAGGCGTCTCTATCTGCCGGCAACGCACTGATTGGGGTCCCTTTCCAGTTCCGTGCGCCACCAGAGGCGTGGTATTCCTTTACTGCCTTGTCCCTCGGGGTTGGAGTAGAAGACTATTCGGGACGAAGCATTGATCTAAATTCGTTCTGTGTGAGCGTAACCATCTCAGACTAGAGACTTGAACTCGATATCGCTGTACAGCTCGTGCATTTTGTCGAGCAGTCTCCTCTTTCAAACGTACTTACTTATTAAGCAGACGACCCATGAAGGATCCGAGCCTTCGAGTAGGTATCAGGAGGGCATACCACGCCACAGCGCTTCTTACAAACCAACACTCGAACCAGACACTCCGGGCAAAGAATAAGCCGAATCGTATCGTAAAGGGCACAGGCAATGGTGCTGAACAAGGCCTTCCTCTAGAAAGACGGCCGTCACTAGGTGTCGTAAGCTCAACACGATGGGTGTGGTAGACCACTCGTCACAGCTGTGGCACTAATTGCGTTTGTTCCGCGTTTAAAATTCTCACTTAAACGATCAGCCCGCAGGACCATCCAAAAAGTCGGCCAAACCCTCCCCCGACACTCACATTCACAGGCAGACTCACCAAAATGTCGACCCTTCCACCAGAGCATCGTTGAATTCGTCCAAATTAGTGCTCAACTCCAGACGACCACGAACGCCATCAGCGACACCACAAACACCAGTGAATTCCGCCCCATTAATGAAGTCCACCAAATTAGTTTAACCTCAATTTTTCTTCGCTTCGGGCCGGACGCTCCGTGCTCCGCGCACCATCACGCCGCCATCATTGTCATCAGATGGTCGCCCCCTCTCTCGTCCCCTCCCGTCGTCGACTTAACCGAGAAACAATTGTCTACCGAGAGTCCTTTATGAATTATTAACCGTTTCCGGTGAGTTATTCGCTTCCCTGTGTGTCCCAGAGAGGGAGAGACATAGCCCGACGAGCAAATCATATTCCACGTGGAATTTTAATATTTCATCAAGACCAGACTGAGCTGATTCCAAAAAAACAAATTCGCTACTCATGGTGACGACAGATGCTCTCGCCACTTTCTCAAAAGGGCATCTCACCTAAAAGACATCCTCCCACTCACACACACATAAAGGGAGGACACACCAAGCGGTGGCAGCTAAACAATGACGAAACGAAAAAACCAAACCAAACCAAACGAAACCCAACCGAAACCGAAACGAAAGCAGCAAACGATAGAAAAGCGAAAAATAATATTTTTCTTGTGAATAACGACCAGAAGCGACATCTGACAAACAGAAAAGGATATTTCATTATCCTGTTGACTCTGCTGTTGCTGGTGGTGGTGCTGCTGCTGCTGATGGTGCTTCTTTTGCCCGCTCCTGCTGCTGCCGCGGCCGTGGTGGTGGACGATGCCAGTGCCGGTTTCCTTCGTTCGCTCTAACTAGATTAGCTTATGTTCGCTGGCTGGGGATAAGCCAAAAGCGAAAGAGACAAGCCCGGAGACAAGAATGAGGCACAATTGAGTTGTTATTTTCATCATTTTTCTTCGTTTTTTTTTGGGAGTGGGGAGGGAGGTGGTGCGCGGCGCACCTGAAAAGGATATCCTTATGAAAACGTTCCAGTTCGAGTTTCCTTTGTTGTATTCACACAGGCACACAAGCGTGTACCTCGGAATCACCAGCCCCTAGACACACGGCGGAGGGCTTTGAGTCTTTAAGAGGGAGCTTGAAGGGAAATGGAATTAAGATGCTGCCCGACGATTATGGAGCGATTGACAAAACGAGGCCAGGGGGCGTAGCCGAACTGACAAAGGGAGTGCATTAATTAATCGAATTGGATTCAGAGCCCTGTTCGGACAGGAAGAGCCCTCAGTTGAGCCGCTGTGGCAGTTGGAAGATGACCTCCGAAATCGAGCAGAAATGCCTTACTAACCACTGCTTGGATTTTGCGGTCAAAATCTGAAAGTTGTCGGAAGTCCTCCAAACTCACAGGATCGGTTAGTACACACACCACAGCATGGGAAATGGTGTGCGCAAGTCGCTGGTAGCCCTAATAGGGCCGCTGTGGCAGTTGAAAGATGGCAACAAGCCATCTTTTGTCCTCCTTTTTTCCTGGACAGTAGCGGCATGAATGATGACTAAAAGAAGAACCTTTTCATGGCGAATCTATTGCAAAAAACACCAAACTTCAGACGCCTGAACTACTTCAGGTAACCTTCCTCTGAACGTTGAGATCTCTAAAGGCGTCTTTGTTTTCTCTTGTTCATACTTAAACGTCGTTTTATCTGACGAATAAATTCCACTGAGGGCTGCTCTAATGAAAATCAATCTCCCTCAACAAGGACCTACCCCCACCCCCGGCAGACAGACAGACAGGAGGCTCATCAAAAATGCTCCGTATCCCATCAAAAGGGCAAATGTTTCACGTTTTATCTTAATTTAATGCGCCACTCAATGCCTGGTGTCCTCGCTCACAGACATTCGCAATTGCGAACATTAGGCAGGTAGTACAGTACAGTACACGCTCTGCGACAACATTCTAAATGCATGACATTATCCTCGTGTAGTTGTTGTGCTTGCTCTGGGCAATTTTCATTTTGATCCGATTCCACAGCAGCACCGGGCGTACGCATACCAAATGACAGGTGGGGCCTGCTGCTGGAGGGGAATTGACTTTATGTTTGCCCGCAGCAGCAGCAGCAGCAGCACACCTTTATTGCCTGACGAGCATAATTCAACGTCTCGATGCTGCTGAAATGAAATCTATGCAAATCGGGAGCGGTGGGCCTCTGTTCGTCATAAAACTGCTTGTCAATCTGTCCCTGTCTCTCTCTCTCTCTCTCTCTCCGCCAGGGATTCATTAAGATTGTATTTGGCGATACACGCAGCCAGTTGTTGGACGCCTGTGGCTGGCTCAAAGTTCAATAAATCACCTCGGCCAGATGGCACAAGTGTAAATCCATCAAAGCGAAAGGTGTCTTCACGTGGAGTCGTTTAAAGAGCTGCCCCTCCTCCGCGTGGATGGAACAGCTCTCAAATGACTCCTCGTTAATCATGTTTCGTGCGGCGATAAATTTTCGGTGGCTAACTGGGGCACTCGCCGTAACCACCAGCACCGGCGGTCCGGCTGCGCAAAGACCTTCAACAGGGTCGCCTCGCTCTTCTCAAATTCACCCGAAAATGGGTTTTGATGTATTTTCTGCTTGTTGCTTCGGACAACTGTCTTACCCGGAGAGTGGGGAGGGGGACGATGAGGTCCTGTAAATCCTTTCATCATCGATCCGGTTCCCGTATCGGATTCCAGGAGGGGATTCGATTTCAGAAGAAGAAAAACGAAAAAACGATACAATTTCAATTCGCAACCAGTCCACCCATTGAATCCACACGCACACAGCACCCGCTCCGACAAACATTCAACACAACACGTTGGTGTTTAATTAAATTTTCATATTTCAACGGAAAAAGAAGGATTCGCAAATAGCGATGGGGACACTGCGCATCGGTTTGTGTTCGGGGACAGTTCTGTTTGAACTCCATTCACCCACTGCCGGACATGAGAGCATAAAAGGACATTCGTATCCTTTTTTTTGCTCCTCTCTCTGCCGGATTGCAAAATGGAAAACATCGATGTGGAATGAACTAGAGAGCGACCAGTGATGGCGATTAGGTAACAGGATGCTTTTAGATTAATTTGGAAATGTTTTGAGATTTGTTTCCGTTTTTTTTTGCAAATTTGCGAAGGATGGTAGGGATTGCGTGGGGATGAGCTGAGGCATTAGATGTCATTGTTACTGTGGATGGGTAATTATTTCGGTAACGACGGGTGAGGGTTGCCATTGTGTGTTCTACTTAGTGGATGAGAAAGGGGATTTTTGTGGAGTGAACCGGAAGAGAGGACAGGGTTTCAACAAAGAGCACTGGCCTACGGTGTCTTCCTTGTGGAATTTCTTTTTCGAGGGGCAGGGATCTAGGAATTGAAGCGAGAAAGACTTTAAAGAAAAGGCTCTAACCCAAGACGTCTTCCGACTGAAGCAACGTTTACGAGTGGGAGCTACGAATTGTAGCGAAAGTACAGGGGAGAAATATTCCACAAAAGGTATCGGCTCGTGACGGCTTCCCTGC
The DNA here is from genome assembly GCA_916610145.1 of Eristalis arbustorum. NCBI lineage: Eukaryota > Metazoa > Arthropoda > Insecta > Diptera > Syrphidae > Eristalis > Eristalis arbustorum. Next base: position 81,108,155 of record OU744317.1, read on the forward strand.
GGAAGTCCATCAATTTTTTTAAGTTCAGGAGCAAGAATGAGCGGCACTTCTGTGAAATTATTAGATGAGAACGCAGTAGCAAGTATGTGGTCAAGTGGCAAGGAAAAAGCAATTTAATGGAAGAAGCAGAAAAAGTACTGGTCCAAGAGTGCTGCCTTGCGGAGCACCATTTGTAAGACGGAGGCAATGCGCTAGAGGAAAGAGGAACCGTGAATTCAAGGGCAGGGACTGTGAAGATGCGAAATGTTCTTAGAAAAGCCACTGGCTTATGAAGTCTTCCTTGCGGAACTTCATTTTGCAAGGAGGAGCCAAAGTACCAGGGATCCGTGAAAAGAAGCGAATGTACGGAAGAGAAATATGATTTTATAGAAAAGAGCGAAAAAGGAAAAAGGCGAAGTCCAAGAGTGCTACCTTGTGGAACTCCTAATTTTTTCTAGGGACCGACGACATTTCTATGCCAATTAAGACCCATTCCATTTTCCATTCTCACTTCTGAGAAATCCAAGCTAGAGATCAAAACCTTGATGCATTTCAATTCCCCTGAACCCACAGATCCATACATTTAAATTCAAACTCTGCACCGATTAAAACCAAACGAGTTGCTCACCCAAAATTCCCCATCAATTGACATCCAATTCATCCATCAGAAACAGCAGCACTCGTCTACCGACCCACAATCCTCTCGAATAAAACTCTCCCGCATAGTCTACAACGAATATTCACATCAATTACCTTCCATTGAATTAATTAATTCGCTCCACCCGAACAAGTAGCACACTATCGGCTTGCCGTACCGCCGCCCACCCCTCCACAGCAGGTGATAACATTCCAATTTGTGGATCTCCAACCAACCATCTTAATGGCCACTTAAAGCACTAAAATAAACATAAACGATTTGTCTGGCACCTCTATTCATTTCCGCACAAGGACCTCTCTTCCCGGGCGCCGTGGCCCCTCCTTGGGGTATTGTCATGCAAATTAGTCTCGTCCGAGTTCATGCGGAGGGCGTGAGATAGGGTTAAGCAAGCAGTCTGATAGTGAAATGAGCGAAAATGTTTTCTCGCAGATGGATGGCTACTCTCTGTCAGATGGATGGGCCGGAGCGTGGGCCAGAAGGAATCACGATTCCTCCTCAATGAGAAGCGAATCACCAACAAGCACACGCCTCCTCTCGCTCGTCGGGGGAGTTGGGCGGCACTCATTAATTTTGTACAACCACGATCCACGTCGACGTCTGCACTTGCAGCTGTTGTTCCCGCAGGAAACTCAATCATTTCAGGACCGGTGCCTTCTCTGCCATACCGTCCACGGGGTGGTGGTGTGTGTGTGGCACTGCCTCTGCCTCTCTGCTGGTAAATTATCTCGCAAACATTTGCTCAGCAGATGATGTCGGAAGAAAAATCAACACGACGACGACGACGATGACGATTCGCAGCGAGTCGAGTATCTGTGGCTAATAAATCCGAAGGAAAATATTCTCCTTTCAGCGAGAGAAAGGATACTCCTGCAGCCAGCTAATTAACATTATCCTCGGCACTTCTGTAAAGTTCGCCACCATATTTGAATACTGTCTGCGGGGGAGGGGATGGGAGTGTGCCTGCCGCCTTCTATGCGCGATGAATATCTGATTCCCTTAACTCGTATAAATCTTATCACGTGATAAATAGGGAAATACCCCCCATCCACTGCACAGCCACTTGGCGTGCTCGCTGGCGTGTGCGCTTGACGTAAGCCTCATGTGAGCCGCGTCTGACGGTGGCAGCTGTGCTCGCACTCGAAAGTTTTGCGTCAGAGGTGGAGGCGCAGGAACGCGCTGCTGCCGTGTCTGACGTTAAAATGTGGATTCCAGAAAGCAAGGGCACTATTGTCGTGTGTCCCTGGGTTAAGACACCGCGTTTGGGTTTAAAATGATGTGAAAATAGTCGTCGTTGTCGTCAGGTGGGCGAGGGCTTTAAGTAGAGCCACTTGAATGCTCCAAGTGCAGGAGCCCTTAATTAATCAAGAGTAACAAATGCAATTGACACGCCAGCATGCTGAGGAATGTCCGCAATTGCTAACGACTGATAGCACATGTCAATTAGAGTGTAAACGAAGGAGGCATTTGGCACTTGACATGTGTCATGTCAGTTAACCTCAGCAAATGATGCATGACAGCAGTTCTGTCAGTCGACGGAGATGTCCTGGAACGCAAGGAACCCCTGTGGTTCAGTGTGGGCGGGAGGATGGGCAGGGATTTGTGGCAAAGCAGGAGTTTTTCGTCCCCTCAATTGATGCGTCAGCCTCTTTAGTTGGGTGGGGGCGGTCAAGAGGGAAGTTTAAAGAGTGGCGAAGGGTAGTTGAAGGGAGCGTTGTAGTCTTGATGCCACCATCATCGATTGATGGTGCAACGACTTGAGTTAAAGAGGAAGTTGCGCCATGGGCACTTTCCTTAAGTCGTTCCGAAAGAGAGTTTGTAAGAAGGGAGAGGCCAAAGATGGTGGCTGCTGCAGTCGCCTGTGATGGCGCCTAATCTTCTGACAAATGGTTTAGTGCGTCACCAACTGCGTGAGGAATTCTTTGTCTGACATCAGCTGCAGGGAACGTTGTGGGTGCAGCCTGAGTCAAAAATGGATTGCAAACTGGTCACCAAGCATGAGCGATTCAGCCGATGTCCTATAAGTAGCAGGCCATGCATGGGCATATATCCTAAGGAGTCGATGGCCAAGGATTGGAGATCTCTAGTGCATGATGATGATGATCTCTCTAACCACCTCTAAGATCCCTTGGCAAAAATCGACAAACTAGTTCAGTAAAGGAGGGCCATAATTACCTAAAGTACCACAAAACCAGCATGGAACTATCCAAAGACAGCATCACAACGAGTCCAGAGAGAACTAAGCGAGACCTGCGCGACTACCCACGTTCCAGAGGCTGCACAACGAAGACAGAAAAAAGGGGACACTCACCCCTCACTACTTCTGCCACTACTCTAGACTTCTTCCAAACCATACAGGATCCCAACTGACACACAATGGACCCATCAGCATCTAAGTAAGACATGGCTTACACCGGCGTACTCACAAACCTAGAGTCTAAGACCGGTGCATTGGTTTGCTTAGACACCGAGTGTGAATCTTCGCCTCAGTATATCTTCATTGGCAAGACTCACAGCTCTACCTTGATTCACGGAATTAGTGGGGAAAGAAGAAAGTGCTATCAAGGCACATTGAGCGAATAAACACCAATGCTTCAGGTGAAGTGACCGTGTCCTTTAATTGGAGATAAAGGGCGGCATCGCTGAACTTGCGACTTAAAGGAGTACACAGTCATCTTGAATGCAAGACAGCTTGGTCTATGATGACTAGACTGAGCCTGGCACGTTGCCCCACAGCCAATGAGAGAGAGAGAGAGAAAGGCATCAACTCGACTTGACACCAGCTGAGAGACCACTTTGCTTAAGAACCACATGACCACGACCGCCTTATCTTAGATCAACTTAAGGTGGACTTCGTTTTGTTCTCACCCATTCACGCCATCAACGCTTAACCATATTTGGCACTTTTTTCGATCACCCCCTAGAGAGCATAAATGATCTTACCAGAATAGAGACCAATGTAAAGAGTTCGGAATGAAGCATGATCAAGCAAAACATAACTCAGCCCAGTTGGGCACTCGCCCGTTGAATCTTTTAATCCACTAGTGCCACACTAGAGACATTGAGGGCGCTTTGTGTGCTCTTTCTTATAGAACCCACAGGGGCTTGGTTTAAGGGACTGTTCCAAGACTGTGAAGTTGTGACTTAAGAGGTGCAAACTACTATGGGGTTGATCTTAATGCGGAACAGCCTACGTTTGCCTTGCCATCGAGTGCAAATCCTAGCCTCAGTATACCTTCATTGGCTAGGCTTACAACTGCGAGTTGCAAGAAGTTCGTAGGATACTCTTGTTTTTGGTGAGCTGAGGATACAGTCAGAGGTAGACTACGCTAAATTTCAGTGTCGGGACCACAGACAGAAGGCATATGCGTTCTATACGCAAACATTGACATCTTAGAATAACACTAAGGACACGGTCTATTGCCTTGACCCTGGGGCGGGGTTTTAGGAGTTAAGGTTAGGAGGTAAATGATGTCTGTCAGATCAGATGTCACGCTCCACCTCAACCAAGACTGGATATCAATAATCGCCATGGTTTATGCTTGGCAGACACTGCAGTGATTAGGTAGACAAAGCGATTTGTCTAGAGATGCTAAGAAACCATGCCACTTCCTACATCATCTTCCATCTTGAATCAATCTATATAGAGGTGTATGGCGTCTCTTTCGGTAACCAGGGGCAGTCAGTGACTTCTCTTACAGTACTGTCAAGAAGCATCTTTACTACAAGAGAGCAGTTTCCAAACAAGCATGTACTGAACATTGTCAGTCAACTTGAAAGACGTCGTGAGCCGACGTAAAAGTCCACCTACTATGCACCAGTCTTTTACTGGAAATGTCATCGATGCAGATCATGCCAACAGTCACTTCTACTCAGCATTTTTTGCTCAGATATTTTCGGTACTTACTTCCCCTTAACCTTAACGGTCTAACTTGTGACTCGGAGAGGCACTGTTTCAATTCTCAGGCACGAGACCAGCAGAAACACAGACTAACTACCTACAATCGAGTGGCCGCAAAGATAGACCACCGCACCAGGTATAGAAGGTGTGCAGTGATAGCCGGAACTCTGAGCATTGTCTGCGACTAAATGCACATGCCACAATTCATTTCAGAATTCGACAGAATTGAGAACGAAATTGCATGGATAGCGTTGCAACTGGACACCACAATTCTCCTTTATTCTGGCTGATGACTGTCTGTTGCGTGATAGCATTTCAGTGTGCGGTGGAGCGGGATCGGAGTACATGATGATCAGGGTTCACGCACTCTTCGGTGGATGTGTACTGCAATTTGACCAAAAGCAGCTGGTACGGGGAAAGACCTTGTTGAGCACGTCAGACATGTTTCGATTGATGCCAGCACCACTTAGATGGCACGTCAAGAGGACGGAAAGCTGTTTATGGGCAAGGACATACTTTCAGCATTGGCCATCGGAGTCGAAAAAGGAGTCGACTCCCACATCCATTACGTGGTGGACGCTTGAGAGACTCTTCTCTTCCAACTGAAGATTCCCATGTCCTCCCTGGAAGTGAACCAACTATCAGTCACTACTTCACATCATTTCTTTGCACAGATTCCCCAAACCAAGTCCCCGAGTGAAGAGACTCACCTTAACTGGGACAAGGTACATCTAACTCGTCCCATTAATCCACATCCCATCGTCTTTCACTCGCATTACTTTAGCTGGCCATTAACTTAAGCTAAATCACCATAATCCACTGTCATGAGCAGACCAGCTAAAAGGAAACCCCATGACAAGCTCCCCGAGAATGTAACACGAGCTAAGGAGGAGACAGAAGAAAAAAGCAACATACCAGCAGATAAATGCGACGGGATATAGTACTCAAAAGCCGTCCTCCTCACATGAAGATGCATAACCACTTTCCGGTTGGGAAATTTCATATATTTCCCTCCTCTTACCAAAGGACCACTCCCTGCAGCCGCCACAACTCCCCTCTTCTTTTCAGAGTCTGATGGACGGACAAGAGTATAAACCACCGTCGGCGCCAGGACCATCACCATCACCACCACCGCCACATTCCACACGACGCGCTCTTATGCAAATGAGAAATGCATTAAGAGTCAACTGGAATATGTGTCACGGACGGTTTGTTCTATCCACACCGCACCTCCTTTCCTCCCCTCCCCTTCCCCTAACCCCCTCCACAAAAACAACGAGGTGGAGAAAAAAAAAGGAATGAACACGAAAAACAAAAAGGATAACGTTCTGCATGCATATGTGCGACGTGTACTGACTGCACTCACTTAAGGTAATTCCACAGCACGAGCGCTTGAATAAAGGACCGCCACGAAGGACAAAAAGCCACGAGAGGAGAAAGAACAAACACACAAAAAAAAAAACCAGGAGAAAGAATGCAAATCACCAACTCATTTCCGGCTGTGCTTCACTGCAGGACTTCCGCTTCTCACCTTTTAGTGAGAAAATTGATTTTTGACTAGGGGGGAGGGCGGGACAGCTTGAAGAGCAACTGCCTTCGCGAATGAATGGCGACAACGTGATCCGATTGAGGTGCACGATAAGATGGAGACGCCTACAAGGGCGACCAAGGATACATTTCAAGTGCGGATTTATTTGTTCTCTCGGAGGCAGTCATTATGGATCTTTTGACTGGAATTAATTTGTTTAAGGCTCACACAATTTATATACACTTCATATCCTGCCCGGAGGGAGGGGGACGCTCTGAGATTTATGGTTGTTTAAATTCTGGCCAAATTCTCTGGCAACCTCCTCCTCGGGGATGAGACGAACCGGCTGCTGGCAACAAGTCGAGCTCCCCCCACACCGGGGAAGACGAACAGTGCCTCCTTCTCCTCAGTGAACAGTATTGGTTGGCGATTAATTGGAATAACCCGACAGGCGTACACAGCTGTGCACACAGCATTCTCACTCGCTTCCCATTTAAGGCGATACATCATTGACTTTGGTTGTTTAATCCTTGATTTTGGGTGCTTTTGCTATCCCGAGGAGGCAGAGGAATTCCCTTTAACTGAAGTGGCATCATGCACACGCTGTAATCTGTATCGACTCGTCCGTAAGCGTAAGCTCTGTTGTAGATGATAAACAAACACGCCCTCAAGGAGTAGAATTTAATTTTCAAATCAAATGCGGTGTGAGTGGAATTTACTTTGACGCTCACACACGCCCGAGCATTAAGCAAAGACCGAGAATGGACTGAGATTGATAAAGATCGATCCGATTGACGATGAATCACAGGCAATTTCATTCAAAAAACATGCTCAAACACTCTGCCCTAAATTGTGATGTTTGTCTTCTTAAATATTTCATAAACCCACACACACCCCCACAGTCTCCCAAGGAAAAGGACACAATTTTAATCTTCCATTTATCTGCTTAAGATCTTCTCCTGTGTATTCCCTCGCCACAGCAGCCGCACAAATCACGGCCCATCGCCCGGGTGGCGAACATCCCTTTGGGCGATGTCTGTTGTGTAGTGATGGAGGAGGGGGAAGTGGAGGAGGGGGAAGAGGAGGAGGAGGGAGGAGTATTAAATTCAAATGTACCACAACATGTCCAAAGGGATGCTTGCGATGCTTACGCTTGGAACAGAACATTTCCTGGAGATTCATAATTTTCCAAGAGCTTCGCATCGTCTTCGAGAGAGATTTCATTTTCAGGGCCCCTCCGGCATGTAGCTTCCTTCTTATCTTTGCTCCTCCTCTCGCACCACTTTGTGCCGTGAAGAGGAAAATGTTAAGTTCTTCCCTTCCATTCGCACGGCTGAAGAATGCCATGCCCTCGTGTGGAACTTATGTCACATCCTTTACTGCACCCTCTCCCCAGCTGACAGAGAATTCCTCACGAATTCGCCACAAATGAGAGGAATTAAGACTGAAAAAAGGGAAAAAACTTCAAATTGGCAACAACAGTGGCGGGCAAAAAAAATCTCCCACCACAGCCCCATCTCCGTCGTCGTCAGGGCAACGCAACGCAAACTTGTTTATCACTTGTACCCCATCGCTGGCTTAATGCGAGATAAACTTGGTACTTGTACTCCTTCTGTCTGCGCCGAACTTGGAAATGCAAGCCTTCTTTCATCCACACACACACACGATGCCACGACGCAACGCCACGAGGTGTGTGCGTGTGTGTTGTTTTTTATGAAGCTCCTCTAATTAGGGAAATCTCTTTAGGAACGAGAAGCGAATCAAATGGCATCCGCAGGGAATTCAAGCCCACCGGAGCGGAATGGTGAGTTTATTACAACTCGCGTGAGAGTGGAGGCAGCTGGTGTCTGTGTGTGTGCGCTGTGTTTTTAAAGGGGCACCTTGCAGGATGCGAGGATTTATGTGCGTAGTTTTTGACGAGAGACAATGAGTCCTGGATTTATTCTGCATAGAAGAACTTTTAATTGGAGCGCTCCAGCAATCAGAAATATTTGCAAAAACATTTCGGTTGTTGTTACAAGAAATCGTATTTGTTTGCGCACTGGGGGCGTACTAAAAAGTTGGGACCCAGGGCGGGTGAGGGCGTGGAAAAAGTTATTAAAAACTATTTACTTGCGAAGCATGAAGAACTTGATGATGAGGAGAAATGGAAGATGAAGTGACACTTCAACACTTCTGAAGTGCTGTTTTATACGAAAAGTTGGGAGAGGGGGAAAATGGAGAAATGGAAGATGAAGTCTATTTGTGTACTAAAAAAATATCCCTCGGTGTGTAATACAAAATTAGAACCGTGTAGAGGAGTGCGGAGTTAATGCTAGATGAAGTGTAGTTCAGAACTAAAACGTTGAGAGAAAATACGGAGTAGTGGCAGATGAAGTGTTTTTATGTACTAAAAAGTTGTGGCCCAGGAGAAGAGTGTAGAGAAATGGAAGATCGAGGGTATTTATGTACTAAAAAGTTGGGACTAAGGAGACCAATGCCAAGAAATGAAAGATGTATATTTGTGTACTTAAAAATATCACTCACCCACTTACTTTGGAACGAGAAGAGAGTGCGGAGATATTGAAGTTTAAGGCCCTTTTCTATACTTTAAAGTTTGATATGATAGAGTTAAAAGTAGGGTACGAAAATGATTTGATCACTTTAGTATCAAAGAAATTTCCCGACGTGAACAGGGAGTTCATGGAAAGCGCTTTCAATAGTCAGTACCTGGGCCACAAAATGCGACCCAGCCATCAATTTAGAAGCAAAATAGAACCAAAGTTCCCAACCAGTCCTCTTGCCGCCCGAAAAACCAACCGCTCTCTCTCCCTCTGAAAATTCCCCACTTAGGCGTAACCTCATATTCTAAATTTAGCTGGAAGATTAACGTCGACCAGCGTATTAAGGAGGCGTGCATAGCCTTCTACGCTTACAGTAAAACTTTGGGGCCTCCAACCAAAGTAGATCCAATGGATGTACATGGCGGTAGTTCGACCAATACGCAATACTCAACAGGGTACTTAAAACAGCATGCATTGACACTACAGCCGCTCTATGGTTGACAACAATAGACGGCCTGACTTCAGTGCTACATTGTTAAAACCACTTCAGCAAACAGTGCCACAAGGTTCAGAGAGTCTGGGTACTGGAAATCAAAGCACTATCTTATCCCTCCTTTTTAGGGACTAGACCAAACACTCCATAGATTATTCGGTCTCTATACTAAAATTATCAAAGGGCTTGGTGCTTCGTCTTAGAATGTAAGTCCATCGACTGCTCAGTCTTTCCCTTGAATTCAAAATTCTTAAAAAAGAAGAGGATTGGTTCACTCCTCCATTAGGAGAGGAGACAGGCAGCCCACGACAGACAGGGCTCATGTGCTTGACACTGTCTACACTGTGTCCATCGACTGTCTCATACTCTTTAAAAGAGAACAGAAAGTCCGGAAAAAATCCTCTATCGCGACATGCAAACAAAAGTCCTTGCAAAGCGCATGTTTCTGGTAGTCTTTTGGACTGACAACTCCATCGCTACAGTCATTCGAAGTCGGTTGCATTTGGCAGACTTTTGGACTCACGCCTCTGTCAACAATCTGCCTATGCCCCAGAATGACAGAAGGAGTCAGAAATTTGTTTGTTTCCCTGTCTCCCTTCAAACTCTGCGTCTTTACAAAATCAACCCCATCCCCTTAAATCTCACCCTCTCCACTCTAATCCACCACCAACCCCCTACATCTTCCCATCCACTCAAGTTTCCTTCACGAAACTTTACACACTTTCCGAACACACCCGCATTGTAATTACATTGTAACTCTTAATTACCGCTCCAACTTTAATCAGAAAAGCATTAAAAACGAATAAATTTATACACACCCGTAAACACTGCGCAAGGATGAACAAGAACCTACAAAAAGCCAAAAACCCATCGGAGGATATCGCCTCTGGTCGGTCGTCCTTCATCCGTCTTGTTGTAACCAAAATGCAATTTCCTTTCCTTCGTCCTCCATCGTCATCGCCAGCTCCTTCGCAATCTCGATGCTGCTTCGTCTGCTTCTGCTGTTGTTGCCGGTGTCATTGCCGTTGCTGTTGCTTAATGGTTATTCCGGGGCAATCCTTTGGCCGGGAATAATCACGACAAAAAGTGTACATTAATGAAGGGGAAAAAAATCCCCCAACCAAGGCGCTACCCCCATCCCAGGCCAGCTGCATCTTAAGAAGAATGCACACCGAGGGGGCGCTGCACCGCGCCGTGCTATGATCAAAGTTTGCAGCTTCCCTCCTCACGCCTTGGGCGATGTATACTGCACCATGCACACGATGTACCATCGCGAAGGATAATAGCGTCGTTAATGAAGCCGCTAGATAAAGGGCATTCAGGCGGGAGATAAAATTATTGCAGGCGACTTGCTGTGTCTTAAGTGGACACAACGCGCGCGTTAATGATGCAGTAAGTCCCCGTCCCTCTCAGTCGCCAACCACAATGCGACACAAGCAGTGCCTTACAATGCTTAATGAGGATATTCCTCAAGCGGGCTTCACTTGACTGTGAATGACACTCTTCCCGGGTCACCTTTGAGAAGGTTGAGCCCAGACGTCGTAGACCCCGTCAAAGGGGTTGAGGGTGGCTCAATTTAATTGAATCTCCCTAAACAGGACTTAAACTTTAATTAACTCGCTCGGCCCTGCAAGTGAAGCCATTAATAACTACTTTCGTTAAAGTTAGCCGATGTCTGTCGTCACTCGTTTGCATTCGGTGCTCCCGAGATTAGCTGGAGCGCTTCAGTGCGTGATTGTCTCCGACTCCGTCGTCGCCTGGTCGGACATTGAATCACAGAACAGATTCTGAAGGGAATAAATCTAATTAAGGTCACTTTGGCAAGTGTGCAGAGTGCAGAGTGAGAATATCGGATGACAGTCAATGGGATTATCGGATTGTCTTCGTCTGGACAAGGGTGGTGAGTGGTGGGTGGTGGGTGGAGATGGATGGGGAAAAGTTTTGTCAAAGACTAATTGTGAGAGGGAGAGGTTAGTCTGATTCACCGAAGGAGGATCGATTACGTTTTGCTTCTCCTGCCGTGGACTGCAAACTGCGGACTGGGATTTCTGGTTTCGATGACCCTTCTGCAAAGCTGATTAATTAGTTGTGGGAGATTTGAGGAGTGTCACCGAGGTTTCCCTGAAGTCAGCTGTGCGTGATTGACTTTGGAGAAGTTTTCAAATTTTGCTGACTGCAGCAGAGGATGAGGATGCAGTGTTTGAATGCTCACTCGATTGATCAGCAGCGTGGGGAGGTTTGAGGAAGACAGAGAAAATGGAGAAGGACTTTGAAACGATTGACCAGTGACCGCAGAAAGGAGATGGGAACGAAATTCGGCCATTTTCTGAAGGTTCCCTGCCTGGTTCCACTTCTAGAGGGACCTTCTAAAGGCTACCTCTTTGGTTCCACTCCTAGAGGGACTTATTTTGGAAATTCGGACCGAAATTCGGCGACCTTCCGAAGGATGCCTCTTAGGTTCCACTCCTAGAGGGACTTCATTTGAAAATTTGGACCGAAATCCGGCGACCTTCTGAAGGCTCCCTCTTTGGCTCCACTCCTGGAGAGACTTCATTTGAAAATTCCGTCGCAATGGACAATTGGCCGTCTGACCAAAGGATCGACGACACTGCCCGCACAGATCCCACTTTTATCTTAAGTCATACTGGTGCGTGCATTAATTGCTTGTACTTAGGTGGCTCCCTTTCGGGGCCCCCATGAAAAGGACGTCTATTCAAGGAAACCCATTACAGAATCCTCCAAGGCTTGCATTCCGTTTGATTAAAAGGCGATTTCAAGTCCCATTTCTCCATTTACCTTCTCGTTCCACATCAAATCCATAAAAGTTCAATTCTCCCTAAACGCCCGCGTTGCCACCCTTCCACTCAGCGCTTAATGGCTTCACAAGTCACTCCTCTCTCTCTCTCCCCCTTTGTGGTATAAAACCTTCAAACGCATTCCAACTTTAATCAAATGCCAGAACAAAGAGGAAATAAGCAAACAAACAATTATTTCCCGTCAGAGTCAGAATGTCAGGTCATGAAACGGGCAAGCCCCACCCACTCCCTCTCCGAGAATCCTTGCAAATTCCAATTGCCATTGACCAAGGGGAAACAAGTAATTAAAATAAACATTTAATCCCACCCACTCACCGCGCGCCCACCTCGCATTGGTTCGTCTTTGAATTCAACAGCTCTGGCCCGGAATTATTCACTCAACATAAAGCACAGGCAAACATCACACAGAACAAATCACTAAGCCTACAGTTACAGCTATTTAACTTCCGGTCGATTATTTCCACCAGAGATCCTCTCGGGGAATCATCTGCGGCACCAAGGCACCACGGCACCAGGGCACCAATCCATTAACTCGCTCGCTCGCCTGTAAGTCCATCAGTCTAATTATGCCACTCCTTGGGCTGAGGCGTGGGCTGTGCCCACTAGTTAACGAGATTTTCCCTTTTATTGACAACTTTCTCGAGACTCTCGAGATAATCACATTTCCATCTGATTTAACGACGGAACTGCTAATTGGATGCAGGCGCAATTGGGGCGCGTCACTCGCCGAGTAATTATGACACACGCCATGCCCGTCTGCATTGATGTGTCACGTAGTCGGCCGTCTTCAGAAAATTGTCTTGTCTTTTCAATTCTGCATGTCCTTTTGTTCGCTGGCTCTCAACTAATTCGCCTCCTTTTCTCTTTCTTCTTTTAGGAACAATGAAGACCTCAGGGGGGCGCTAAAGAGCCCGAATCGACGTGTGCATTGTGTGTCCTCAGCCGGGGCTCCTGTGGCCAAACAAGAGACGAAGTCAAGTGCGCGTGTGTGATTTCCAGTGTTTTTTGTTTTTTTTTTTTGCTGGCTAAGCAAACGACATCTAAATGAGTGAACGGCACTCGAGCTTAAAATGTCGGACGTTGAACAGGTTTCCGGCGAAAACGAAATTGAAATCGCGACCGGCGGCGTTACGAAAACCTGTGTCACACCTGTGAAGCAGCATCAGTTGCATCACCATCATCACCACCACCATCATCATCAGCAGCAGCAGCAGCAGCAGCAGCAGCATCAGCAACAGCATCCACAATATCGTCAACAGCAGCAGCGAGTCTCGTCCACACTGACAATAGAAGAGGGAGTTGTGGATCGCACCGACCTCATCGAAAGCAGACACCCGCACCAGCACCACCCGGGACACGGTCTCCTCAGTCGGGTGCTGAAGGTGCTCTTCTCGACACCCGGTCTAGTGGTGCTGGTCGTTGTGTACTCGGTGATGGGTGCGTTAATTTTCCCAATGCTCGAGGCGCCACAGGATATTCGGAAGAATGTGGCAATTGCGAAAAGTCGAGAGGATTGTTTGAAAGAGCTCTGGATAATAACAGGTAAGCGGGATGGGGGTGGGATCGGGGCGGGAATGGTGCTCCACCATGTGCTGTGGGTGAGCGAGGATGGCTGAGGTAATCGGAGGCTTATTAACTGTCTGAAGAGGGAGATATGCTTGTGCTTGTTGTTAATGGGATTAGAGGCACTCGAGGGGTTTAATAAAATCTGAGCTCGCACTCTGATGCGGCGGCGGCGGTGCGGTGATGGGGTGGGTCATTTAATCCTTGGATGACATGGTTTTTGGTGGCGGAGGTGGACGATTCATGAAGAGAGCGACTGCTGGGACACGACAAGTGAATCAAATGACTAGGGATCAAGTGGAGATCACATGCCAGGCATGGTGAGTGTGGTGCTTTGCTTCTGATAAAGCACGCAATGGGTAAATGCTCTGTGTTGCCACTTGGGTGTAGTCTGTTGGCTCTGATGGGGGGAATTTAGAAGGGCTGGGGAACTAGGAGGAACTGGGGAAACCAGAGGCAGACGACTGTAGAGACATTGCGGAACGCTGGGGTACTCGCAAATCCCATATTTTGCATGCAAAACCCATCAGTTGATGGATAGTGCGTGAAGTTCTTCCTTAACTGCGAGTGGCTTCAGTGCATGTGTTCAAAGCTCCTTCTACGTCCATGAAGGCTTCCGAGAAACACTCCTTAAAAGGTACTGGACGAGTGCACATCAGTTTCTACTGATTTCCCTTTCCAATCCGAGGTTGCTACCGCCGAATTTATCTTCCTAACGTTTTGAGAAGGAACAACGAGTGGATTGAATGCCCAATGGTTGGTCGATTTTTAGGAAGACACGTGCGGACCGAGGTCAGCTTTCGTAACGACAATATCTTCTTCCGTGGAATGTGAGCACTACAAGTTTAGGCAACTTTTGAAGCCTCCTCCGCCCGTTATGCCCCCAAAGTTGGTGCGGAGCGAGTTCTCGGAGTGTGAGTATGAAAGCGACCGCTGGAAGTATAGCGGCAGTGAGTCGGACGAGTCATGCTTCAAGCCAATCAAAGTGCCCCAAGTGGTGGGCGTTCGGCTCAAGTCCATGTTAATGCAACCGCCCCCGCTCAGCTCGCGCAACTTCGAATCGGTCTACGAGAGCCGACAGTTCTTCGAGAGCAAGCACCACAGCAGTCAGGACAGAATGAGTTCCATTCACTCTCCATTGATCGTTGATAAGAACAGTGGACGCAAGAATTTGTATACTCCATTCGGGAATTAGTGGGAAGTTGTTTTGGGGACTACCACAAGCTGGGGGGCAACAGAGCGAGTGTCAGTTCCGGCTGGGGCGTGGGCATGACGTGGAGTTCACAAAGATTCGCTACTTGATGTGGTTAATGTACAGTCTTCGTATTCTTGTGGGGCGCGATACAGCTCGTAGAGGGAAACGGGCAAGCTTATCAGCAACCACACTTGTTGTGTGGGCTATTGGTCACGAGTGGAAGGACACACACTACCTTTATGCCGGATCCAAACGGCCAAGCTTGAGAAGCTCTTCTAGGCAGGAATACTCTTTGAGCATTGTCAGTGACTCGCAAGAGGTGGGACCGAACATTACTTTTGTCGTACAGACCAGGGACCGAAGCTAAACTTCGAGGTCGCAGTGCATTAGGGTCAAATATGTGCATAAACACAAGTGCAAGGCCACGGATCGGATGTCGGTGGAACTCTGAAAACAACTCTTCTCTTCTTTTCCAACCAAGAGGCTTGGATTCGAAGACTCTCTTAACTTGAGCATCGGCGTCAAGTCCTAGGTTAGGTTAGGTTGCAGTGGCTGACTGTTGTAGTAGTTACACTTAGGTAAACTACCAAGAGAATCTGTGCCAGTTTGTGCCAAGAATCTGGCCAACTTTTCCATTGCTTACCAGGGTATTGAAGGGGTAAGCTATCAGAAGTCTGTACCCACGAGATGAGGGAGGACTGAAGTTGCATAGCAAGTGTGCAGTGGTTTCTTCCTCATCTTCGTCTCTATAGCTCGTGCGTAAGTCATTGTAAGAGAGGCCTGAGGCCGTAGAGACGTGAGTACCAATGACGCAATGCTCATGACGCCAATAAAGGCTCTTAGTGGTGATAGGCATGAACAACAGGTTTGTGTTCGAAAAGAGGGTACTACCTCACCCTTTTTTAGCGAGCTAGTTAGCTTCTTCATTCTCCAGGATGGCTCAGTCTCCCGGTACCCACATGAGAAGGCTGTTGATATACTCTAACCTTAAAACATTTTCGAGAGTTAAAAGTCGACGTGGTGGCCTGTGGGTAAGTGCGTCGACGCAAACGAACTTATACCTCAACGTCTAGTTCCAATCGCTAGTATGTACCCCAGAAATAATTTTCACGGCCCACCTCTTTCGAGCCACTAACGATGCTCCAAGAGTTCTTCTGTCCAGAGAAAGCTTCACAAACTTGGTCGTTCGGAGTCGGTTCCTTACGGAGAACCTAGACCCCGGCCCTCTATAGTCTGCTGCGCCACCCATATTATTATTATAAATATCAAAAGACGTCTTGGAGTTAAGTGGCACTGCACTCTGTTGTTGGAACAGATGACAACATCTGCGACTAAGATTACACTATTGTTTAGCCAGAACTATTCTGCAGTCACTTTTAACTTTAATCAGTTCGTCTACTTATTGTGTCAACTGTATATTGGATATTCTATTTACTTCATAAATAGAGAATCCGTTTGCTATAATAATTGCTATTGGCGTAAATGATCGAATGATCCATCCGCAATTCCTACTGTGCACTCGCACCGTTTTCCTGACCAATATGTTAAAGAAATTCGAAATGTATAAGCAGTTCGAGGTAGCCTGGTGTTTTATTTGCCATCCCTCCCGAATTTCCCTACAATTCTTCCCTCGTCGATTTGGTCTGTGCTTGAGATACACTAAGGGTTTGGTTATCGGAATGACAGTTGAAAATTCAGAGCCTTAGAGTAGTCTCCCACACCCACTCCTTCGCCCATCTTCGATCCAAAATTAGAAGACAGTTCAGCATTTGATGTTCACATTAATCCCCACGCCTCGGCTGATTGAGCATTTCTCCCCGAAGATCGCATTCGGTATAGTGAGGTCCGCGGTGTTTCCTGGTAGGGATCCGAATTTATGAAGGACTATAGAGTGTCCGTTGCGAAGCTCCTTCCTTATGTGGAGCGATTTTAAATCCCTACTTTGTGGAACCAGCTCTACCTCGACCTCGACTGCAAGCTCTAAACACAAGATGTGTAGGGAGTTAATGGCAGTGCTTCGATGATGTACATGCGATCCGCTGCACCTTTTCGACGAATATATGCCCTTAACTAGCCCTGTCCACCAGATCACCAGGCTACACCGTAGTGCGGGTCTTACTACTGACACAAGTTGCCAGTGCACCACTATCACACGCGCCTTAAGCCCAGCAACTGTGTCTAGTCTGCTGCCTTTGCTGGGGTTATAATGGACGGTATGCTTCAATGAACTGGAAACCAGAGGTCCTGACGATTGTAGGCACACTGACCAAAGCAGACCTTCTGGCAAATCCCATATTTTGCCCGTAGTTGAAGGACCAGTGTGCGAACTGATTTCCATTTTTGCAGGTTGGTCCTACGTTCCTACAAAGGAAGTGGCATTCTCAAGGTTTAGAGTAGAAACGACAATTGGATTGAATGCCTAATTGGGGGGTAAATCGCAGGGAAGAGACGTGGGAACTCCGGCCTGCCTTGGGAAGCAATTCAAAACCTACATTTGCTTCTACTCTGAAGGGATGACAAGCTTAGCCAACCTTTCAACTGTGTCTCCAGTGGTGACATAATGGGTTCCACAGTCCTTCCGTTGGCCGTCGACAAGAAGAATAGTGAAGGAGAGCTGTTTTTGGGATTACCACACGTTGGTTGCTACAGGGCGAGAGTAAATCCCACCTGGGGTCTGGGTATCAAGTGGAATTCCCCAGCATTCGCCTCTTAATGTGGTTCATGTTTCGTCGAGCAGTTGTTGGACCTCTGGAATGACTATTTCTGAAGATCTCTTTTCTCTATCTCGAACCAGGGGGCTGGGTTCCGAAGACGCTCTTTACTCTTTACTCTTTACTCTTTACTCTTTACTCACTGTTCATGCCTTAGGGGTGCGTGGCTTTCTTTCATTCTGAACTGCATTACGGTCTTGGTGCAGCTCGCAGAATTCGCTGTGGTGTCCTTCATCCTTCCCCAACCACGCTGCAATGACCATATATCCGACTCCCTAGCCCACACCTATCATAACCATCCAGCCCAGTGGTCGTTAGAAATACCCCCCGTCTAGCCACGACAAGAGGCACTTCAAAGCCATCAACTGGACAAACTCCATAAACTGGCTAAACCCCAATTTCAAACGACAACGACTGGCATCCATCGATCGAATTCCAGTGGCATTGCCCCGCAGAGCGACTGAAAGCTCACGAGAGAGAGAGTCCGAAAATTTCGACGCCAAAACCAAATGGAATAGTTTAATTAGCTGCAAGCAGACACACGCAGCGATTTCTATTAAAATTCATTAGCCCAACGATAAATTATCAAATGCAGGTCAGCCGAAAAAAACATGGGATTTACCATGCGCTCGGCACGGACGCTAGGGCCACGAAACTAATTCATATTTATTGCGAGCCTGCGTGTGTAAACTGCGACCCCATGCCTCGGATCCCCGGATTCCCATAAAACCAAGCCGCACAACGAAAATATATTAATTAATATCTCAATCATCAGTATGTCCTGACAATGCCCAACCGACGGCGGCGCGGACAAACTGCAGAGCTTTTCAAAATTGCGCCCCACTTTGCATGGGCCCTGGCCACACAAACCCCCGTGTTTGTTCTTTCCATTATTTACCGAATGTAAATCGACTGCCCGTGAGTGGGTTAACAGCGTACATTGTTATGCGCGTCAGTTGAAACAAAAAAAAACGGTGGTTAACACTCGGTGCCCGGCTCGAGTCGACTGTTCTTAATTAAAAGTGATTAACATCGGCGTTCATTGTGTTATGAGCAGCGCCTCGATGCCAATTCATGCATTAATGACTCACTTGGGTTAGAGAGTTATTTTTTTGTAACCAATTCGACGTCCACGCCACGCCATGGCACTCCACTTTTCCACACTGATGAAGT
This sequence comes from Eristalis arbustorum, assembly GCA_916610145.1. Taxonomy (NCBI): domain Eukaryota; kingdom Metazoa; phylum Arthropoda; class Insecta; order Diptera; family Syrphidae; genus Eristalis; species Eristalis arbustorum. The sequence continues at coordinate 81,126,712 of OU744317.1, forward strand.
TTAGTGCTTGAGCGTGTGCCTAGCTGCGGCTTGAATGCCAATTGAACTGGAATTGAAGTGAAGAAGGACCCTTGGAGGCAAACGAGTGGACGAGTGCTAATGAGCTTGCAAAACGAATCGTAACCACAGCGAGGTGTGCTGTGCGCTTAGCAAAGTGATTTGTTGCAGAGATATGTAGATTGTGATGGGAGGGAAGGGAGACAGAGTTCTTTGGAGTTAGGTAGGGGCGTAGCTCCTACAACTGACGGTAGCTGGATTAGATTGTCGAAGACGAGGCCCCTTCTTCAAGTGAAGATAGGCACCTCCTCGTCTCTGGAACTACTCCAAAAGCTGTTGAGAAGGTGCAGGCCTAAACTTAAAGCGGATCCACATTTGATCATACCGACAACATGACCCAAGAAGTGAAAGTAGCCACCCACCATCTTTGCAAGGCCTCATAAGTCAGTGTGCATAGAGACGAGCCATACAACGCGTCTAAAAAGACGTACACAAGTGGAGAAGGACCTCAACAAACTTGACTTGGGAAAATGGAGACAGCTAGCCAGAGGTCGTCCGAATTGGAGAGGCTTGTTGACTCAGGTCCAAGTCCACTCCGAAAGAAAACCCAAGTCGATGAGTGAGGCACAGAGTGCCTTCAGTTGAATCATGACGACCATCAAGAGAAATTCAGCTATAGCGAGGTAGGTCTCAACTGGAAGAAGAATGTGTCCAGTGGTTGTGTCACCATTAACTTGAGGATTGAATACCGACGAGCTTGGGCATCGACCAGAGAACAAGGAGAAGAAAAGACAGCAAGAACAAGCGACGATACTCCTCTTCGATGTCAGGTTTGTCTTGACCCAAGCAAATCTTCTATGAACGCTACAATTTCCTCCTGAAAAGAGCACCAAGCGACTACGTAATCGAAAGGACGGGCATTTGTCATTTGTTTTCTGATGTGAAAGCTTCCTTCGAACTCTAGAAAGCGAACATCTTGTCACTCCATGGGTGGCAGAGGCAAAGAGGACACAAGGGCATTCTAGCAAGGGTGTTGTGACTTACAATTGATCTCGAAAGGGAGTAAAGAGCCGCCTCCACAATTACCATAAGTCAAATATTCCGCGGTAGGTGGAATTTTCCAGGATTCATCTCTTAATGTGGTTCATGTTCCGTCAAGCAATTGTTGGGCCTCTTGAGCCGCCTCTACAACTCAGTCAATCATTTCCGCCGCACCCAGAGGTGTGGAGGTACCCGATCCACCTTGAGTCTTTCCTGCAATCAGTCACTGGAGCCTAACCTCAGCTATATAAGTTACATACTTATTAGACCAGTTACCCATGAAGCTGGGTAAAGGCAGCCTGAGCTAAAGGTAACGTGCTTTTCCTATCACTGTCACTTCAGTTTCGTCTCTTTTTAAACGAATCTTCACGACATCGCCAAAATAGAGACTATATAGAGGGCACATGGCATAGTATGAGGCACTTTACCTTGAGTTTGTGTTTAAGCTATTGAATGACTGAGGACCGGAACCCCTTACAGGCCCACAACCATCTAGCATTATGGGAGATCGTGTTGGCAGAGAGGAACTAGAAAGACGGAATGGAACAAAGTTCATGGCACGAAGCAGGCCAAAAAGCCGAAAGAAGTTTGAGCCAGGTATCAAACTGAGCAAAAAATATCTTCGCATTCTTTTATTTCTAGGCATTGCACACTTCGAGGACTACTCAGGAAACTGCGTGTGCAAGAAGAAGGTCTCAGCAGATTGTGTAGAGAGTCAGAATAAAGTCCAGGAAATGTGAGGACCTAGCCCACAGAAAACAAAGATATCTGGGCAAAAAATGTAGTCTCATTCTCTGATTCCTAAAGGAAGGTGACACCCAGTAGAGGGCCAAGGGACTAGCTTCTACAGCGACGACTCTTGCTGTGAGTGCTATTGTTATATATGCCGATTCCGAGCAACCAAGTTTGAGAAGCTTTTTCTACTGTCGAGGCATGTATATTGTTATGCCAGGAAAATAGACACGTAGGTCCAAGTATGTTGGGGTCGACGCATATACCAACATCGCCACGAGCCACCACAAGCCTTAGAGACAACTGGCTTGGGTAGAATACTCTAGAACAAACCTCTTCCACTTTTGCACAATAGGAGTCCATAACTCTCAACAACTCTCTGTAAAGAAATGTACATGCATATATGAGGGGAGTTCCTAAGAAAGCCAGGGGGCACACTCAGCAAAAATAATGACAAAAAAAAAAAAAACACAAGCTCTAGTTCAAGCTGCTTGTCAATGATCCGGCGGAGAGACGACAAGTGATGGGTCGTGTCGCCACTTGTCTCCAGTCTTAAGCTTCTGCTGGTGAATTCAGAAAACGTAGAGGCTCTGCCGAAAAGGGAGTGACTAGGAAATTTCCAAATTTTGCAGCAAACACCCTGCAATTGATGAACCAGTGCTCGGAGTTCTTCCTGGAGCCAAAGTGCTCATTTTGCAGGAAAGATTCAGCAGTCGATGAACAAGTACACAAACTCTTCCTGGATCCAGGGTGCCACTGTGTACACTGGAAAAGCACAACGGCAAAGTATGCCGGCACTGGACCTTGTCTGTCCATGAAGGCTGCCGATGTACACTCTTTAAAGCGGACTGAGCAACTGCTGAGCAGCGTATGCCTACTGACCTGTCCTTTGCGGTCCCAAGTTGCTACAGACAAGGTGGGTGTTTATTTAGCCATTCCCACGACTAGAGTAGCGACTACAAGCGATGGGTTACTGAGTAAATTTTTGTTTAACGATATTAAAGAGACGCCTTGAGGTTTTGAATGAACACTAGTCTAGTCCGACAAGGTTGCTCATTGAATGGAATAAAGGCGAGTACGTCCAGGAACTTCTGCACACTTTCCTAGGAACTTCTGCTCACTTTTTTAGAAACGTCTGCTCCACTTTTTCGGAGTAAAAGACAGCGTTGAAGCCCTGGTTTGATAGAGATCTGGTTTATGTTTTGATATTGTGAAGCAATGGATCTTTTAAAAAACCAACGAACATACCCCTCACAGAACCTGAAACGAAAGAGAAAAAAAAAACAAGGTTAATGAAATGTGCCACAACAGTGTTTAAAAAAGTAGAAAATTCCAACCATAATTCGCATCAACCTCAACCTCATTGATGTCATTCCACACACCTAACCCCACAGAACCGACTTATTGAACACACCCCTTCACACAATTGTCCCCCACCAGAGAGAAACAAAATTCTTTCCTTTCACACCCAATTTCCCATCTTCTTCGGCTGTTGTTTTTTTTTTTTGTCTCCATCCCCTTATTGCCACTTAATTTATTTTCACTTGCCTATCCCTCCCTCCCCCCTTGGAACCAGCTTGCCTCATCAAACTTCAATTAAACGCAAAAGCCTCTTCGACGCACACACACACTGGGGCGGACGGCATCACCTCGAGCACGTCTCAGAGGCTGAAAGGACGCTCCTTCGGCAGAGTTTCTTGCATCGGCAGCACTACTTTGACTCAAGATGCAGTTGAAGAGGAGCTTGTCGGGTCCACCACCCAACCACCCGACCACCCAACCACCTGCAATTAAGATCCACTCAGCAATCTTTTATGCAAGAATCTGCTGAGACTGCAAGCGTGCAAGGATACTCTGCTTTTTTCCACCCCTGGAACCCGAGTACACACTCTCTCACGTGTGAATGGGCCTCAAAGGGAGTGGCGGCAATCCTGTGAATTGAATTTCATAACGCTGTCACCTGTATTTTTGGCAAAAAAAAAAAAAAAACTCACCCACCACCCTTCGTCACATCTCGTTCAATTTAAATTAAATTGAATCGGAAGCCAGGCTGCAAATTGCATGTAAATCGAGGTGAATGTGGGGCGTGTGTGTGTGCGGAGAGGTGGTTAAAGAGTTCGGTAATTTCCCGTGGGATCGTTTGTTTAGTATCAGTTTTTTTTTTTTGCTCACGCCGCGCCGCCATTTATCTCCTCTCGTTCGTGTGAGAAAAGGGATTAAAATGCGCTGAAGTGCGTTGGGATGGAAAATGATTTGTGTTTGAAGCCCGGAGCTGGGGGGCCTCGCAAGGATGAGATTCATAAAGAATTGAGCCCTCAGAGTATTTATAAAGCAATTTCTTAAGTCTCATTGTATCTGGGTTATGCTCTTGTGGATTCGGCTGCGCGAAGATTTGCAAGAGTTTAGACGGGATTAAGTGAGGCGCAGTCGGTGTGTGTGTGTGTGGAACGCAATGAAGGGGAAGGAGACTCTCCGCACATTTCCCTTTGGTAAATCTACTTAACACCGTCTTTATGTGGGTGGGGGTTTGGGATTCTTCACACCTTGCCTCGCACTCTCCGCTCAGACTATAGCTCATCCGCAGCAACTATCCGGCTTAGTGGATTCTATTAAACCATCCCCCTCCTCGTGCACCAGTCATCTTTAATCGCCTCTGAGCACAACTCAGCGAAATAATGAAAAATGAAAAAGTTTATAATCCATTTGTCGGAATCCCCGGTCCCCGGACAAAGGATACTCTCTCAGCCATCGTCGCTCTCAGACGGCGCTACACCGACCGACCGGGCGGATAGAACTATGATGTTCCTTTGCTGTTAACAGACAAAGTGCATCCTATCTTCTGCTGCTGCTTTGGTCACTTGAGCCATCCTCCTCCTCACGTGGAGTACACTCTTTTAATTGTCGGTTTCGTATTTTTTTTTGTTCGCCCTCCTCCTCTCGTAAATAAATACGAGAACATTGTCCTTGAAGGTTTGAGGGAATTTAAATGGCAACAGCAACTGTGGATGTACATGTTCCAGGTCACGTTCTTGCCATGTCCTCTTCCTTTTTTGTCCCCTCCTCCATCCGCCAGGCTTTCTCTTAATTTCCATTCTCAAACTTTTGTGCGCAAAAAAAAAAATTGAATTCATGTTTTGTTTGCGTTTTTCTGTCTTTTTTTGTGTTTTCTAGAAAAGTTGAACGTTTTGTATGAAAGGAATTGGACAATGTTGGTGCACGAGCAGTTACGGCGCTTCGAGGGATCAATTGTCGCGGCCACACGTAATGGCGGTGGTAGTGGCAGTGGCGGCGGCAGCAATGCTGGTAATACGGCAGCATTGACCGGATTTGAAACGGACAAAGGACGATGGTCTTTCAGTGAAGCTCTTCTCTATTCGGTGACTGTGATCACAACAATAGGTAAGTGCGCTAAAGGGGCACCCCATTCATTTCCCCCATTTTTTTCAAACCCTCCTCCTCCTCCTCCCCTGCCACTGTATAATGAAATGAAAATTGGGGTTAATTTGGAGGTGTAGGCACCGAAGCCTGTGCGTGCGTGGGTGACAGTTTAAATTTGAATATAAATTAACTTTTTCGAAGGGATTTAAAACACAAGCTAACCCGGATTGGGAAACAGAAGAAAAAACCGCCAGGTTTTCGGACACAAGTTGAAATGGCGTGGGTTGGGTTGGGGGAAAACAAAAACGCACAGCCGAACTTTGGAGCAATTTATTTTGATGACTTCTTCAGGCAGCACGAGCGCTTCTGTGGGCGAGACAATGCCGGGGTTTGAAGGCTTAAACTCTCAAGTGCGCTTGAATTTTTTTTTGCGTTCTGTCATGAAATATTTAAAGGGGCTTAGTTGGGTGATGGGGAGGTTTTTTCGTTTCCTTTTGGTTTTTGTTGATGTGGTCTTCGCGTTCAGGTGCTTGGTGAAATTCTTGTTTTTCGTGTGACCACATCAAGAATCCACGGATAGGCTCCACTGCGATCGAGAGAATGGTATTTGACCAACTTCTACTTTCATCCTGTCCATACTCCAACAAGTGTTCCCACGCCAGAGGACGACGCGCTCTATGACGAAATTTGTACGACATTGTCAGGGACTCCCTTCAACGCTGTGTCTTATTACTGAATAGGTCAACCTTGAGCACTCCATCACCAAACCGTTCCAAATTCACACGGCAACCAGCAAACTCAGGCAACGACAAGTGATGGTCCACAAGGTGGAGTGCTTTGGCCCCTTCTTTTCCCTCTGAATATGTTCTAGTCATGAACGGAGTCCTGAAAAAGCTTAAAATCTCGGAAAATCTTCTCCGCTGATGCCTACAGGCGAGCTTATCGTCAGAAAAGCCCAAGGAAGGTGGTTCAGAAGTCAAGGCTTGAAAGACCGAGTTGAACCAATTAGATTATGTCAGGTGATTGAGCCGCTAGCGTTATTGCCAGCACACTAAGACTATTTATGGTCCATTGTGATACCCAATATTTTGATCGCAACAGCAAATGGTGACTGTACCAGATTTGCCTTCACTGGGATTTGAACCAAGGACCCTTATAACCAAAGACAGGCACTCAACAACTTGCGGCATTCAGCCGATTCTGGACAAATTATCCACGGAGATGCTGAAGCTCTGATCACTAAGTCGAGACCCTCTTCCTGAGCCTGCGATGTCCCTACGACTAAAAAAGGACAGGAATCTTCAGCAAAAAAGTCGGGATCAAAACCTTGGGCAGTTTTGTGGACGTACATCAAGACTATCAGACCCATTTTGACGGACGTCAATATTTTCTCGAACAGCCTTCCTGTGACGTATCCTCAGTCGCTGTGGTGAATGACCTAAATTCCCTCCCAAAAAAAATGTGGTTACTGTCGATTCTATCACCCTTGAGAGAGATGCCTCTTGTGACCGGTGCCAAGTCCTTAATGTGTGCTCATTAAAGTGAAAGCAGTTTTCTCCTTTCTCATTTTAGAACAAAATCCCCCTCCCCTTTACACAAAGGCAAAAGGTTATGCAAAGGAATGCCATTTCACAAAAAAAAAAAAACACAAAAGCCCCCAAGCTAGGCAACCCCAAAAAACCAAACACTCTCCCTCTCTCATTAATGCGCTCTTTTCAAGTTTCATTCACATCCGTTTCCCTTTTTGTTTTCATTCTTTCACCATGTATGATATTCTCGTTCCGTCGTTTCGCAGGCCATGGCAACCTTACACCGAAATCTTCCGCCGGAAAAATCGCCACCATCCTGTATGCCTTAATTGGAGTTCCTTTGATGTTGATGTGTTTATCGAGTCTCGGCGGTTTGTTAGCCGAGGCACTGCAATGTACATACACGAGGATATGTTGCCGCCTACAGAGGGTACAGCGGCAGCAGCAGCTACACAGTCATCACCACCATCACCGCAAGCCACCAACAAATGAATCAGGAGTCGGAAGTGCTGCTGTGGGTGAATGCGAATCGGTTGGCACAGGCGGTGGTGGCGGTGGTGGGCAGGCGAACAGCAGTAAAGGGGATGACGGAGGCGGAACGACAAGAAGGAAAAGTATAGATTCCACTGGCTCCAGTTCCTGTCATGGGCAATCGCACGAGGTAAGCCAAACGGTAAATTATAATTGATTGTTAACTGAGCGTGTGTGTGTAGGCACTAGGCAAACCACCCACACACACACGAGAACTCGAATTTAATTGATATGCCTACAAGCAGGGGTGGCAATGGGCGAGGGCGAGGGCGACGGCGCCTACACTTAAGATTCATATTCCGAAGCGAAACATCACGAAATTAGACTTATGACGGAAACTTTTCCCCTCGATGAGGAAAGTAATTTGCTTGTACCCGAACTGGCAAACTCGGGAATAACAATGAGGGTTATACGAGGAGTATTGCCTGCCCCGGGGCCATCAGATAATCATAAAGTTTCCGGTGCTCTCGGCGGGTGGAGGCCACGGTGAACTGTGGGATCTTTTGACATGTTTGCCAAGGTTATGCGGTCAAATGGGAATTGCATCCCATTTCATTAAATTTCCAAATGCCGGGCGGCAGATAGTTGTTTTCCTTAAATCACGTGACCACACACACTACACACATCAGAAATAGATGAGGGACACTCGCGTTGGGCGCCAGTTAAACGAGGGGAACCGTTCCATGACTCGGTACAGGATTCCTCCGTTGGGCGTCAGTTGCAGCATTCGGACTAGAGGCGAGCAACCGCTCTATGACTCGGTGTAACATTATTCCGTTGGGCGCCAGTTTCAACTATTCTGACTAGACTCGAGGAACCCTTCCAAGACGCGGTGTAAGATACCTCCGTTGAGCACCATTTAAAGTTGGGAAACCTTTCCCTGACTCGGTGCAAGATTCCCCCTTTGGGCGCCAATTAAATGAGGGGTGCAAAATTCCTCCGTTGGGCGCCAATCAGCCAGCTTTCGGATAAGAGGCGAGAAATCGTTCCAAGACACGGTGCAAGATTCCCCCGCTGGACGTCAGTTAGAGCACTCGGACAAGATGCGAGGGCGCCAATCAGCCAGCTTTCGGATAAGAGGCGAGGAATCGTTCCAAGACACGGTGTAAGATTCCCCCGCTGGACGTCAGTTAGAGCACTCGGACAAGATGTGAGGGCGCCAATCAGCCAGCTTTCGGATAAGAGGCGAGGAATCGTTCCAAGACACGGTGCAAGATTCCCGCGCTGGACGCCAGTTAGAGGACTCGGACAAGAGGCCAGGAACCGTTCCAAGACTGAGTGCACGATTCCCCCGTCGGGTGCCAGTTAAATCCTTCGGATTAAAGACGAGGACACGTGCAGAACAAAAACAGAAAAATAAACGATTCGCAAGTAAATCACATTTTACGGTTTTAAACAATAATAATACTCGTCGTCGTCGTCGTCGACGTGCCTGCGCCGTGCCCTCCCACCGGATATATTTTTTTACGTACTCCTCAAGTGCTGAGATGAGATTTCATTTTTTGCTTTTATTTTTTTTTTTACTTCTGTTGCTCTTTCGTAAAGTTTACTCGAGCATCAAATTGAGGGTTAGGGCAAGCGAAGATCGCTGGATAAACCGGAAGAGAGTAAACGCTGGCGGACGGGCCGGCTTTGAATGGATGGAGATGGGGTGCACTTGAAGTTAGGAACTTTTGCTGCGTGTAAGTGAAACTCTTCCACCGAAGTAGTTGCACTTGAGTGGGGAGACTTTTACGGATTCGGACAATCGCATAATGTTCCGTCGGTGGGGGGCAACGAACTTTTGTGATGCTAAGGACGCGCCATGAAATTGTGGCTGAGTCGAATGAGAGAACGTTAAATTGTCTACATTTCAAGTAGTTACCAGGGACCTTTCAGTTGACTTTAACATTTAAGAGGTCCCACTGACTGTCTCCAAATTCAACTGTCACGAACATTCAATTTGTAGGCGATACCCAAGTGTCACCCCATCACTTAACCCTTTTCACACTGTGCACACACACATGGAGCACGACCGGACAACAATTCCCGTTGTCATTCCCCTTAACTGAAGAAAGAAAAACTTAATAAAAACTCCCTAACAAGACAACTTATGTACGTCAGTCCAGTCTTGGACAAAAATTAAGAAACATGAAAACTCGTTCTCCGGCGAAGTTCCGCAAAACTTTTAACAGTCCGAAACAATCCATTTCAAAGACACTTCAACAGCACGCTCATTCGACATCCCGAAGCGGCCCAAAGCAGTCCCGTCAGTCAGACATGTCCTCACCCTCGGCCCCAACTCAATGTCACATCGCATCACTTCGTTAAACTTTTGATTCAATTAAAGTTTTTCCTGTTCAATGGTCGAATTTAGTCCTTTTTTTCTGTTTCTATGTGTGTGCGTGACAACAACAAAAGTTTCTTTCGAAAATTCAACTTTTTTTCCCACTCACACCACCCACAAGGATAATTGGCGTAATCTGAAGCCGACAGGCTGTTTGCATATCATTAGAGCATCAAATTCGTGCTGTTGTTGTGGTAAACAAGATGAGTTTTTGCATATTTGCGTGGGAGACAGCTGGGCAAAAGTTAACAAACAGCTTAGGGTGAAGACTTCAATTAAAATTGAGTTAGCGATGCAACAATGACTGCACTGGGACTAATCAAGGACTTTCCTTTTTCTTCTTTTTTCTGTGTCGTTTCAGATGGATTGTAAATCTTGTAAATATGACGCGGTAATGGGGGAGACAAGCCTGCACAATGGCTTCAAGTTTGGTTCGCTGACTGAACGTGAAGGTAAGCATGAGAGAATGGAGGTGGGGATGAGAACTTGATGGTGGTTGGTGGTTTTATGGATTTCTTGTTGAGAGGACCACAAGAAAGAAGGAAGGATGATGACAGAGTCACATCGAAGGCGCATGAGCCTCAGTAAATTTGTCAAAAATTTGGTTCAAAAAGTGGCGAACAATTTCAGAAACCCACAAAGACTTAACTTTCATCGCTCGTAAGCTTTGACGTTGAATTTTAAGACTTCCATATACAACTTCAAAAGACCAGAAGCTGATTAATATTTAGTTCAAAATTCAGTTGCAGGTCAAAATTGGGTTCCGAAAAATTGGAAGTCTGTCGAAGGACAGGAAGTTCATCGCCTAAATAACTGCGCCCACAGAATGACAAAATTCCGATCTTCTGAATCTGGCCAAAATTTGGTTCGAAAAATATTAAATTAGTCTTTGAAGCAATAATCTTTCCAGTCGTAAGTTTCAAACAAAGAGAGCCTAAATTCTGATTTGGTCCAAAAAAAGCAGGTCAAAAATTGGTTCCAAAATTCAAAATCTAGTCCAAAATTTGTCAAGATTCAAAGACATAACACCATTAACAGAGAGTTGGAAGCTCCCACAGAATGACCACACCTCCGCCCTTTAGAACCTGATCAAAATTTGGAAATACATTTGCGACAGCATTTTTAGCAACGGTCGAAGTTTCAAACATTGGTCTTCCTGAAATCTGTAATCTGAAGTTTGAACTTCCCACAGAATGAGTAACTTTTCGACTCGGTCAAAATTTGGTTCAAAAACACTCAGTGGTCGGTTGAAATTTGGTCCAATAATTGAAATTCTGTCGCATTGTAGGAGTGCTCTTCCCAAAGATTCAGTGGTTGAGGTTTTAGAAGCCCACAGAATGACCAGAATTGTGATCCCTTCAATCTGATCAAAGTTTGGTTGCAAAGTTCAAAATTTGGTCTCATAAATCGGACTTCTGTCGCAGGCTATGAAAACAAAAGTATGTAATAGTCTATGGCTAGAGTCTTAAGCACGCACTGACCAACAAAAATCCTGAACTTTTCAAGGTGCCCAAAATCTTGTTCCAAAATCGAAAATATCTGATCAAAAAACTGATTGCCAGCAAAACCCGTCCACGTCCACCATTTGCTTCATTCCCTTCGAATCCACCACAACTCATGCACAGCATGACGCTTACAATCCTATCATCCCCGGTATCCAGCATCGCTATCTAAACCAATGTCCCTGCTCCCACAATCCACGCCATGTACGCCCGATGAAAGGGACTAAAAATGAATAAACTACCTCCAACCGCAAACAATCCGTAGCCAGTGCAAATTAAAACAGAAATCCCATTTCTTTTTTTCCACAGACTCATGCCAGCTTCTGCACGCCAGCTCGCCGAGCAAAATGCACCATAACTCGCCGTGCATTCAGCTGAAGTCACAGCCCGTGCCACCGCCCAATCTAAAGCAATATCATCACCACCATCTGGCCATGGCACAGCACCAACAGCAGCATCAGCAGATGTCCCCCCAGCATCAAACCTATCAGATGTCTCCTTCAAACCCCGCCGCTAACACAATCAACACCTACCACCAGCAGCAGGTCATGGTGCCAAACAATGTCCACGCTCAGCAACATTACCACCAGCAACAGCAACAGCAGCAGCATCTTGTCCAACAAAACGGCTGCACGGAAATCACTGGCACAGCGACCATATATTTCCCCATCGCAACGGCGACACCCGGCAACCCGCTCACTATGCCGGCATCGGCGGCAGCAGTTCATTACAATCACCAGCCGCTTGTCAAATATCACACGATTCAATTACAGCACAAGAAGGCGATGCCAATGCCGATGCCGATGACGATGGCATCGATGCCAGCGTCAACGCCAACCGTATCGGGAGCGACAATTTTTGAGCAACAACTGCCGGGACACACGGTCACCGTGGGGACGGGCATGACTACTTTGACACTGCCACCGCCGCCGCCGCACTATCAGACGGCAACAGTGCATGGTGAGTGAGTGGAAGTGTTACGTATGTTTGCTTGCGTTTAAGTTTTCCTTTTTGCATGTCAAGGCAGAGAGTTTCAATGTTTGCCTTGACAACACAAAACCACTCGACCTACGGTGACTTTGATGGAAGAGCAGCGGGACACAGACTGAGGAATTTGAGAGGCGTTCTCCGATGTCCCGGCGAAAATCCTTAAATTCCTCAGTTACGCGTTAAAGTCTAAACGAAAATGAACCCCCATCGACAGGATGCAGCGGGGGTGGAGCGAGTGGTGGGGCGGTGAATGGTCTCCGTAATGGCGGCGGTAGCAAACTTTCAATTCCATTTTGCTCGTGTAATTAATTGAATTTCTTTCGCGCTGTTGGTGCTTTTCTTTTCGGTTCGGCTTGATTTTATTTTCGTACAACGGAATTAGTGTTCTTCTCCCTCGCTCACTTGTCCTGTTGGCCTGGCTTAGTGAAGAACAAATATTTGCTCTTCTCGTGCAATATAGAGGCCGCTAATGGACTGCCCACAACTAAAGCTTATCCATCCGACCATCGACCATCACCCACCAACGCCCGTTAACAAAACACTGAAGTCTCTCTCCCTGGCTCCCTCGCTCTCTCTGAGGGTGGTTCCTAATTTAGTTGGGACCTAAAATTAACAGTCAGACACATACAGATCCGCCATCCTCCTCCCCACCCACTCCAACTTATCGTTAATGCTCTCAACCTAGTTTGGCAGGTAGTTGAATTTTATCCTATAACGGTAATACTCTGGAACAAAGTAACGAATTGTTTGGAAAACAGACGAACAAAAAAAAAAAGAATGCCCCGATTTCGGTTTTTCCCACGGATTTCATGGGCAAGAGTGGGAAAATTGGTTTGATGGTGGTTCATGCTCTCATTTTTTTTTTCTGTTTCTGGTGGCGGCCATTTTGCGCCTAAAGTGGTCCACAAACACTAATGGAGCAATCCAGTTGCTTCTTCTTCGCTTTGTGTTCATTATGACCACTAAAAGGCTAGTTTTCAGTCGGGGTCGAGTTGAGTTTGAGAGTGGAGAGTGGGATCGAGTGGAGTGGAGTGTATGACTTTCCGAAGTGGCAAATGCTTTTTGAATGGTTTTCTAATTGGATTAAATCAGGCTCATGTCAAGGACGAGAGATGGGGAACTGACGACTGAGTTTTGGGGGGATCGATACGAGAGAAATCTGAAGGCATTGCTGACTCTATGGAGGACTGGAGTTGACTTAATTTTGTTTCAACCCCAATTTGATTGAGAAACTTAAGAAGTATGTGCTTCCCTTGAGGAATTTCAATTCCAAAGTGGACTTCCACAAGGCTGCATACTGTCACCCCTTCTCTTTCTGGTAGTCAGAGATGTACCGAAAACGACGACCAACAAAAAAACAGTCGTAGTTCCTCCGAAATGACATGACTGGAGACGCGTTGCAGAGTTTCCGGAAAACAAGACAGAAGGAGACTTGGAAGCTCTGACGCTTTGCAGAGCTCCGAGCGAGATGGTGCCCAAACGTGGTGGACTCCAAAAGAAGACAGACGCAGTTCTTTGAATCTGATTTGAACGGAGTTCATACGCATTGCAGAGCGTCAAACGGGATGGGGTCCAGTGGTTGGACGCCAAAAATAGACTTGGACTGGAAACTGAAAAGCGTTGCCGAACTCCTCACTCAGACGAGAGACGAAGTTCCTTGAAACTGACTTGGAGTCCCTTAGACCCCCTGTCGTGGTGGACGCCAAGAATTCTTTAAAATTGACTGGAAGCTCAAACGCATTGCCGAACTCAGTACCCAGACGAGAGACTGAGTTCTGACTGGGAAGGCGTCAAGTCGAGATGGTGCCCAGGCGTGGTAGACACGAAAAAGAAAACAGTCGACGCTCTTTAAAATTGACTTGAAGTTCAGGCGCGATGCAAAGCTCTGGGGGACGCCAAGGAAAGACAATCGATGTTCTTTAAAACTGACTTAGAGGACGACAAACTCAAACATCTTGCAGATCTCCAAACGTAATGGGTCCAGTCCTGTTGGACGCCAAGAACTGACTTGTGTTGGAAACTCATTCGCATCACAGAACTCCGCACTCAGACGTCCTGTGCTCCCGAACTAAACAAAAAACAATAGGCCTTCGGCCACCTTCTTTTCGAAATCTCTTCAAAGCCCCATCCATCTCTCATATCTTCACTTGTCACCCCATCTAGCCAACCGCTCCTCAGCCAACAACCACACCACGCAACCCTCGAATCCAAACCAAACAAGCAGAAAAAAAAAACCTTATCAAACCTTATTAATCCAAGTCAGGTTCTGGCCATTTGTTTAGGTTCCTGATCAGCCCTTGTTTCAATTTGTCTTCTTTTTCTCCCTTTGCTTGCTCGGGTGTCCTTTTTCAATCCCGGCGACCCACTTTTTTCTCTAACTCTAAGCGACTTCAGTTCGCTTCGAATGATTGATTAGACTCATACGTCATCCTTAAATGTCAATTTTACTGTTTCTCTTCTCATAAACGTCGGCGTGTGCCTTCACATCCTTCAATTGTCACATTTGCTTGCATGAAGACCGATCTGCCTTCTCTGTTTCTTTTTTTTGTTTTGATTGACTTCGTGCGCGAGAAATGGATTCGCTCCCCAAACCACGCACACACGCGCGCGTGAGTTCCAGTTGACAGTCCGACATGTGCGCGCTGCGGTGAGAAAGTGCCGCCGCCAGCGTAGCCGCATACTCCATCACACGCGCCACCACGGACGTGATGTCATGTCGCCTCCTCACGCCACGATTTTCGCACCTAAACTTTGTGGAATGTGACGGAGGCAAAAAAAAACGCAGAAAGAAGAAATAAAATCCCATTTACATGGTTTCTCTTTGCAGGCATCCGACGTGCGAAATTCCTGGCGAAACCGATGCCCCAGGAGATCAATACGCTGTTGGCGGAAAGTGATATCTCGTGCCGGCATGATGCGGCGGGAGGCAGTCCCGCCAGCCACCAGCCGAGGGCGGGCAGCGACAGTGGCAACTCCTCCTCAACACCCGGAAGTGTCGACATCATGGAGGACGAGGAGGAGAACGAGCAGAATCGAATGGGGTAAGTAGTCCTTAGGTGGTGCTGGAGAAACCGCTTGCTTTTTTTTTCCCACCCAATGGCTCTTCAGCCGGATGCATTGATTTATGGAGGGCTATTTGCAAATGTGTCTTTTCATTCTCGTGGCGTGTATCCTTACAAATCACTACCCGACCGAACGAAGAATAATGCGCTCGCGTGTGCGCCCGATGGTGGGCGGCGTGTAGAGTGTTTGCCTCTGACACTGCAGAAAGCGAACGAGCAGACAGCCTTTTAGTTGGCAGGTCCTTCCTAAGCACATTAAGTCGGGTTTTTTCTCTCTCTCTCTCTTTGCTGTTGGCATCGGCATCACGTTGTCGCTGGTGGAGTCTTCCCCGGAAGCAGGAAACGAATTGCCACCTCGATAAATTTCTGCCTCCACCATCGCGCCCGGCGGAGGTGGTGTTGGCTCATTGTTGACATATTTTCTTTCGGTTTTTTTTTTTTTGCTCTCTGCCGGACTCGATGGCAAATTGCATGCGACGATGGGGGGAAAAGAACAATCGAGGAATGCCATTTCTAAGGAATGTGGCACGGAACGGCGAACGGAAACAACGTGTAGGGCTGCGGACAGTGAACGATTTATGCGCTCAGATGTCGTTAATTGGTGTGAAACAGCAGAGAAGGTTAGCGATGAGAGGACGACCTGGAGAGGAGATGAAGATGTTGCCGAAGATGTCGTTAATTAAAAGCGAAGAGAGATGTCTGTGTTCGTGCGCATGGATTGTGGTAACATAACGAGAACTGAGGTCAGAGGAAGTGGAAGAAACCTGGGAAAGGACATCCCTTCCAAATTCTAGCAATCAACAAAATGAGAAAAGGACATTCCCCCTCTAGCTACGCCCCCAAACCAACTCAGCTCAAACAGATTGCACAGACCTCCTCGCCCTATCATCACTTGATTATCTCGAAATCCCTCGACACACAATGCCAGAGGAAGGAACCTTGATGCTTATTCCCTTTCCTGCCGGCGGCAATAACTACTTCTCAAAGGATTCTCCTTAAAAGCCACTCAGTATCTTCATTATCTTCCTCTGCTCCTCGAAATTTTTCAGCATCATCATCGTCCGAGGTGGAGGAAGAGAGAAGGTGGAGAGGAACTGAAAAGTTTTACCCTCGCATGAGATGTCCATCATTAGCCTCGGATCGTTTGCTGATGGCCTGCCTGCCTGCCCTGTCGTTGTCATGTCAACTGACAATAATCATAAACTACGGTACAGTGCTCCCAAACGCAGTGCTCATCATTATTCCATCTCCTATTCGGGCAGGCCTTGCCCATAACTTTCGGGGTCACTCATGAAATGAGGATAATAATTGTAGTGACACAGTTGGTGGGGTTTTAAATCGTTGTCCTCCATCAGGAAGTGACAAGAAGTTAATGCGCTGTAACCCACGTGTAGCACGAAAGTCAATACTAATCCGGTCATGCTTCGGTCAACAGAAATCAAATCACACACAGGTTCTAGGTCAACAGTCCCAATTACCTTGGAAAAACACAAACCGGAACCCAGAGCGCACCCCCAAACCAAGCAACCCTCATGTGACATCTCGCACACTGGACCACAGGAGCGTATCCATAATTTAAACAGTAACCAAAAGTTTGCACACGTCCCCCCAGAGACAGGAGTCGAGTTGTGGCCATTCAGCCGCTTCGGTGCACACGCCTTCACTCGCCTAATTTGCCGAGCGAATCCACAGAAAGAAAAACAAACACAGGCCACAGATACCCCCACAAACATCCTGCCGGCATCCCCAGTCCCCTCCACGCACCCGGTTCTTTTGTCAATTCATTCATTTGGAATTTTTTGTTTTTCCACTTTTTTTCTCTTAGCAGCTGCCCACATGGGACGCCGTCACGTGTGCCGCTGATTTCCTCATCGACGGGCGGTCGAAAGAACCCCAGCAACGACGACTCGAGAAAGCAGCCACCCAGCTCCGCCTCGGTGTCCACATCGGCAGGCCAACGGAGAAGAGTCAGGCTAATCACCACAAACAACTCAAAGAGTGGCCACAAGAGCAATTGCTGTTTGGACAGCAGCTGTAATCTGCATACGGATCACACAGAGGACGAAGACGACGAGGACGACGAGGACGAGGACGAGGACGACGACGATGGGGATAACTATGGCGAGGATAACGACGGAGCTCCACAAGTGCCAATCACCATTGTCCTGTTAATACTCGTCGCATACATCTGCCTGGGCACTGTGATCTTTGCGTTCTGGGAGAATTGGAGCCTCATCGACGGCGCGTACTTTTGCTTTGTCACCCTGTCCACCATCGGCTATGCGGACTTTATGCCACAGCACACATTCCAGGGCCCCGACGTGCAGCTGTTCGCCTGCTGTGCGTACTTGCTGCTCGGCCTGGTCCTCGTCGCGATGTCCTTCAGCATACTGGAGACGCAGCTGATGTGGAAATGCAAGCGCATCGCCGTCAGATTGAAGCTGGCCCGCGACTGATGGTTGCGTGTGGCTCAATATTTATAAAACAAATAGAATCTGAATCTGAAGCAAAGCCTACTCCCCCCTCTCCGCCCTCTGACAACTCTGTACATAGACCACCCTCACACGAACCTAGGCTAGGACTTGAGCATACTTCTACTTCTAAGCGATTTTCAAAATTTCCTTTCCTCTTTTGTTTGCTTTAAATTTGTAAAGAAAAAAAAAACACACACACACAGAGACTACAAGAGAGATGGACAGAGAGACGGAGTGCCGCCCGCCTGCCACTCGACTGTGTAGACTGTGGTGGCATTTATTGTAATCCATAGGGCCACACATGGCAGTTTTGTAAAAAAAAAAATCAAATAAATGAGAAGATGCAAGAAGAAGAAAAAAGAAAGAAACCAAATCAAGTATTAAATGCGATAATAAATCAAAAACCAATTTTTCATTGAAATTATAATCTCTTGTGTTTCATTTGGGTGGGTCGAGCGATGGGAGGTAGCTGGGCAAAAGGGTAAATGTGGACTCTACCTTCTTTGAAGATGACGGGAGGACAGGCAAGGATGTGAAATGAAAAC
This sequence comes from Eristalis arbustorum, assembly GCA_916610145.1. Lineage (NCBI taxonomy): Eukaryota > Metazoa > Arthropoda > Insecta > Diptera > Syrphidae > Eristalis > Eristalis arbustorum. The sequence continues at coordinate 81,144,819 of OU744317.1, forward strand.
AGAATAAGTCTTCTGAATCCTCGCAGTTCATCTCCAATCACAAGTTTGTGTCATGTTTCTGAACTCTGCAGCTTTTCATTTACGGAAGACGTCCCATGGACTCCAAAACGGTTAAGAGTTTAGTATGACGCTTCTGGATCTCCGGACACAGAGGGATTGCAAGCAACGAATCCGCAGATAAGCTGGCAAGGACTGGCTCGGAATCTGCGTTCATCGGTCCATGACCTTAACAAATTAAATCTATGCCAAGACATGGTTTGTCGGCACGGCTGCCTGGAAGAGGATACAAACTTCTGAGCACATACTATGTGAATGTCCGGCACTAAACTGGTTATGGAAACGTATCTTCCATATGAGGAGACTCACTTAAGGACTCCAGTACAAAGGACTTCAATGAGGGAAGCAGAGAGTCCCTTGTTTTGGTTCCAACCCTTCGATAAAACAGATCTGTCCTGAACGTGGTGTCGTTGTCTTCACGGCATTGGTTGTATAATAGGAAAAACAAGTGCACCACCAAGTTCGTATGAGCATCAGTGCTTTACCAGGATCATCGTCCTTTGCAACTACACCGAGCAGCAAGCATTACTCATTGGCATTGAAACCGATGATCCCGGTAAAATATTGTGATGATACGAACTTGGTTCAGTGCTCTTTCCCTGAAATTCTGTCAGACACTATATAAACAAAAACCCATCCAGACTCCCCGGTAGGTGCAGCGTTTTCCCAGCAGAGATCATGGCAAGAGGTAAAGCACCCATTCACAAGAAACCGATATTCCACCATCGGATGGATCGATGCAAAAAGCGCTCTCAGACTAAGGAAGCAAATGCAAGTCAACTATGCAACTGATACGATCTGCAGCGACAGTGCTATCACCCATAAGGGCCAACACCACGGCAACCACCACTCCTCTAAATTGGTGTGGCAGTGCAAGGGACAACTCATACAGACCAGCAGTAGGTGTAATATTACTCTCTGGGTGCCAGGTCATAGCAACATAAAGAGAAAGGATATAGCTGGCGAGCTGGCCAAGCAAGGACCGTCCTGCAATGCCAATCTGAGTTGGTAGATCCTTGACTAGTAAAAGTTGGGATATGTCATTCAAGTTCAAATTCTCTAGGAACACCTGGCCCTCTTCGTCGAAAACTAGAAATGAAGAGTTCCTTAATAGAAACCGCTCCGAAATGGCTAGAGTGGCTGCAAGCACGGGGCACTAGCGCATCCGCAGCCACGCAGCTAGAAAAGTCCACCTCATTTTCTCTATGAATGTCCCATCCTTAGTGAACTCTGCGAGCTGGGCAGACGCTTAAGAGTCTGATACATAACTAACTAACCCTGGTCTACGAGGTATTGCACCAAAAGGGCACGCAACTGGTAGCCACCTAAACCATCTGAAGTTTAAAGACAGTGTACACTTGGGGAGCAGGTCATGCTCACAAAGTTGCTGATCTCTCTCAACTTGGCGGGATGCCAGTAACGATCCTTGTCAATGCATAGATCAAGTTGACATGCAGCCTCCAAGCGACGCTCTGGAGAGCTCTCACAGCACCCGTTGTTAGGTGAATTAATGCATGCAGATTAAACCGAAAATAGAGTGTTAGGGGGGCACTGTGTAACTGGGCTTGAATGTCTGGACTGTGCTTTGCCTGGACCATGTTCGTACAACGTGCACAGTGCTTTACCGGGATGATCATTCTTGTAAATGCACCGGGCAGTGAGCATCAAGCTCATCGAAACGACTGAGCTATGCGTATAAGATGAAATAACTCCTAATTTGGCTCTTCATGGGGGAGCCTATCATTTTTTTTTTTTTTGCATTTCAGGTCAATGACATGCAGTTTTCATACGAGCACCTCAGGCCGCCTAAACGCAGTCAAGACATGGTACATCTTATGCAAAGACTCAACCATTCCCACAACTCAATTGACAACAATCCCCATGGCTGACAGAATCGAGCTCATTGTCACTAAACTCATCAGCCAATGGGACAAAAAGGACACAAGGGAACTGATCTACGAACTGATCTACCATAGAATCTACTACAAGCTAGACAGCTATGTAGATCCACTGCCAGACTTACGCCAGCATCTTAAGTAATCAAAGCGGCATTTTATGCCCTTCATCAAAATCCTTAGACACCTTTTTAGGTGGACACACTCTAGAACGGAAGCACATTATATTATATTCAATCAGAGACCGCGTCAATGCATGACATTCACGGCAGACTGCTGTAGAAGCTAGGCGCAGGTCCATCTTGGACTGTACAGCAGTTTCCCACAGAAACTATATAATTTGGGTGGCGCTACAGCCCGTAGAGGACCAGAGCCTGGCTTCTACAACAACCTCTCATGTTGTACCTGCTATTGCTCTGTCACGAGTGGAAATCAACGCACATACCCACAACGCCACGGCTACCCAAAGAAGCCCTCAAGTGGCCCTTTAAATGCACATAAAACGTAGCAAGAAACACAACGTTGGCACCGAAAGCCTCGGCAGCATAAAATCGAAACAACTGCTCAGAGCTTACCAGCATGTTGCTGGATCGTCGCAATCTACTCAGCAGAGCACATAACCTTAATGTGGACCACTGGTCACGCTGGTGTCAGTGGCAACGGGAGGAACGTGCTTTAAATTTGACTACAGGTCGCCATTTTTACAAAAAGGCGCGTGTCAAGATGTCCACACATAAACGCAGCAGATAACAGCCACAAAAACCCATTGCAATTTTGGCGACGGAGGAGTTCAAAAATGTTGCTGTAGAGCCATGTTCTGTCTACAGTCTGCATCCATGTCGCGCTAACAAGGGAAACGTGATGGAAAGGAAGGTGAGACGCCTAAGCGCATATGGAGCGCATCAACTGCCTTGCACAGACATTTCCCCTGTCGGTGCGACTATGGTGCAGCGTGTAGAAAAAGCATGGCTCTACACACATGCATAGGTCCACCTCACGCAGAGAAATCCAATATTTCTTAACTCCTCCGTCGCCACAATTCAACCTCTCAAGCCTAAGCATGCCAATGGGTGCATATTCGATTTTAAAGTGTTTACCAAGAGAGCGGTTACCACATCAGCATATATTTGGGTACAATACTGCTGCACGGGAAAGGTATCGAAAAAAAACGAGCGATGAGTAGCAGTGACATAGGTGTGTCCAGACGACGCTACCGCAGTGAATGTGTCACAAGGACTGTAGTAGCTCATCCAGGTCGCTTTATACAATTTGACGCAGTCCTCTGATCAGCTAAATCTGCATATGCACACAATAACCACCAAATGTGCACAAAATTAGCAAAATCAGGCTTCAACGTCTTACTAAAATGTGCAGCACATCTGAAGGCAGTAGCTCTGTAAATAAACACTTGTTTTCTCATGATTAATTGCTTGCTTAATACACTTTTTATGGACCACCAAGTGGTCCACTTACCAACTCGATCAAATCGATGTTACAAACAACATGCATATACAATACGCCGAGTACAGAGACGGGACAAAAGAACAAACAAATATCGAGGCAGAACAAAAGAACAAAACAGCGTCAAACAAACATAAATGAATCCACACAAATCAAATAAAAGTTCCTCAACAATGCAAAAACATTGGAGACAAAAGATACCACACAAAAACCGACAAGCGGTCAGCAAATTCAAAATACTACCTTTCAATTACCTTACTCCAAGCGCAACACTATACCTACCACAAGTGGAAATTGCCTTCTTCATCCATTGGGAGCGAATACCCCCGGCCGCCACCACCAGCAACGAGTAGAAAATAATTTTGTTTCCAATTCTCCAACAAGAATCAATATTTTACCTTCAAGAATCCAATTTTCTTACAAGAAACTCCACAAAGCCCTTGCAGAGCAAAATCCAATAAGAACACGTTCGAACCTGTAAAATCTGCAAATCAAAGATGGAAGTTTGTCAAAGAATCGGCAAATGAGAAAAAAAAACACAACGGTTGCTCCACTCACCACAAATTGCATTCGCACCTTTTCCCTCACACTTGAGCATCTGGCACAGTGCGAGAGAGAGATGCACACTTTAAATATTTTTTGCTCCAGAGTTCTTTTTTTTCACTTTTCACTTTGAACTTCACTGCACAAGAAACAAAACACCACTGACCTACTGCTCTTGCGTTGATGGCTATCGAAGGTGTCAATTTCAATGTCAGAATGCAATTCAGCGGTGGGTTTTATTGATTCAGCTGGTTTACACGGCAGGTTAAGGGGGTTGATGAACTTTTGCGTTGCAATGGGTTGGGGGGTTTAATTGTTTTAACGAACATGGTGGGAATTGATTTAAAATGATGAAAAATGATAGTTTTTTAATTTTGTTGTTATTGAGAGTGGAAGAGGGAAGGACTGTGGTGATCTCTTATGTGGGTGATCGAAAGAATAGGCAATGGCGGCTTTTGATTGACAGGCACATGATCCGTGGCCAATGATGTGGGTTCTCAGACGTGCTTGGCGTGAGGGAGTGCCTGCAATTGGCTGGAAATGAGAGAAGGACAGACAACTGAGGAAAGACAGAAACAGAGTTATGATCAATTGGAGAGGTGATCTTGCTAAGAAGAGGTGTCAGTAAGATCTATTGCGTCGTCTCGTTAGCACTTGCTGGGACCGGAATGTCGATAAAGAAGGAGGAGGAAATAATCTCAGGAATCCCACGAACTGAACTGTGTTAGATCAGTGCTGATCAACTAGATCATGGGAGATTCATAAGGAATACCACACAAATTCCACTCCAATGCTGTCAACAAACTGGCTACAGAAGCTGTTGAGAGAAGTTGACCTGACGGAAAGTGCTTCGAAGAATATTCCAGAATGAACAGAGAAGATCTTGCATTCACTGTCCACTAGGGAATAATCTCTGTCCTTCTTCTTGTTATTTTTTGTATGACGCTGCAGTCCATGGTGGACCTGGGCCTCAACCAACAAGCCTCTCCAACTAGAGCGATCACTGGCTAGATGTCTCCAGTTTCGTACACCAAGTTGTTGTATGTCCCTCCAGACTTGGTGCGCCATCTTAAAAGCTGGCGTCGTCTGTTGCGTTGCTCCTTAGGTTCGGATTCGAAGAATCTTCGGGTCGGAGCAGCCACCTTAAGTGTTGGATTTGAAGGCGCCTGACTAGGCTCATGTCGCTGTACAGCTTGTACTGTTCGTGGTTGACTGTTCACTTCTAGATCAACAGAAACAAAGGCTCTGTCCTTGCTACAAACAAATTGGTGTTAATCCACTTGCACAAATTCAGTGTCATTGTCTTTAAAGACCGATCATTGAGAAAACATCGTTCGTTGCTCTCCAACTGCATCATGGTCTTCAAACGAGTGTCCATCTCGGCGCCTCTAACGGCAGCCATAATTTCTAGAGAGCCTGCCTGTCGATGAGGACCTTAAGCCGGAGTCAGTCAGTTCGTTGGATGTCTAATACAGGGCCAGACTGTCACTTTTGCTTAAGGAACGTTTCGATGGACGATTATGACGAAAAAAGTGCCTCAAGTCGAATCAGTGTTGGTTCCCACAAAATTTAGAGCACTAGGCATCCATATACTCAAATGGCGAGGACTAACCTAATCACATTCAGTCTTGGAGGCCAGTTCGACTTGCTGTCTGGGATTGGAGGGAGATCTGAAGACTGCGTCAGAAATTGAATGACTGTGTCTGAGAAATGAATGATCTGTGTTGCGTGGGAGTCGATTAAAGTCATATTTGATTGGAAACCTACGCTGATCAGAAGACAATTCACTCCTGGTCTGTCCAATCGTGCATTTCTTGATGTTTTCCCATGCTTTCTCAGCTCTTTAACCCCTTTTTCCACTGTCTTCTGCCAACTATTCCCCCCCTCACTTCACAATCCACCCAATTAAGGTCCAAAAACCATCATCACGACCAACTCCTCCCTCTCCATCAAAAGAAATCCCCACAAACCCCCTTTTAAGATAATTTTTCCAAAATCTGAAAACGTGTTCAAATTCCCCAAGAAAGTCGACATCGAAGTGTTCGAATGCAGGTCGATCTTTTTCGCAAAAAACACACTTCCCCGTGACTCGTCGATTTCCGGCGAATTCTTCACAAAATCCCACCAAAACCTTTCTGATTTTCCTGGATTTGATGAAGTATCATCCAACAAGAGGACATTGCATCCAAATATTCCCGAAAAATTAAATAAATCCAAAATTTCAAACCATCACGAGCCAAAATTCAAAATTCCGCTGGGTTTACATCGATGGTGGTGTCATGTATACCAGTTCAGTTCACTTTCATCGTGGCTGAATTGTGCTGAACACTTTGTTGCACCCATCTGTCAGTGGCCTTTTGATGGATCAGTTGTTATTTGTGTTTCGTGCAGTGAAGTGTTAAATAGTGAAGTGCTCCTCTTAAAAAAAGGGTTGAAAACCCAGTCAAATCTCTCTCTCACTGAGAGTGTCACAAATCTCTCTGTCTCACTTCATCTTATGTGTTCTTCATTGTGTGGTGCGTTGTGTTTTTAGCTGTCGACGTGTGAGAAAGATTTTGCACTGTGGTGTGTGAGGAGAACGATGCAATGATGCAACGATGCAGCTGCAACCATGAACAACGGTTAATTTTTCGTCCAGAGCAGACATTCCAATTGGAATTTTGTGTTTTTTGACAGCCGTTGAATATTTGAAACGTCTTGATGTGATAATTTGGTAAAGTGTTGCATTTTGTTGTCCTGACCAAACTTCTTGTGGAAATTAATGTTCCTCAAGGGAGTCTGCTTCCCAAGGGGAACTCTGTGTAGTTCTGACTGTTTCTTTTTGTCGTCGTCGTCGTCTGTTGCTCCCCTTCGAACCACTGCCGGCGTTCTTGTGAATTTTTCACAAAAAGCCAACCACCACCTGTTGCATTACAACTTGATAAACATGGAATTTCAAATTCACATGCGAAAAGTAATTAACTTCCACACACGCTTCCGACTCTGCTTGTGGTTGCATTCCTCTCCCCCTTAAATGAATGGCACACGAAACGCCGAAGAAGAATGTGTGTACTGTGTAGCTCACAAGTGAAACATCGCATATGAACCAACAAGCTGGTGGCAGGAAGCAAATTGATTTAAACATTCGATAAACATGGTAATCCAAATCAGGAGCAATGTCGCCCCTCTCCACCGACTCGCTGGAGCATTGTTCGCAAATAACCGAGGTAAATAATTCCAGGAAATTAGGCTCTTCATTCGATTTTTCATTTTGTGATTCGTATTTTTTCTTTCTTTTTCCTCACTTGGGCTTGAGCTTCCTTGTCGTCGTTGTCGTCGTCATCGTGGTCGGGTGGCAGAGGCAGAGACTCGTGTACAAGCCCCTTGGGTCAAATTGAATTATCCTTGCAAACGATATACAAATACCATCCTAATGTACTCGAAAAATCGAATCGTGGCATCGGCCGGGTGGCCTGCAGATGAGGAGAAATTACAAATTCAATTCTCATATCAATTGCTCCGGCTCTCCTCGCACACACTCTGCTCCTTTGTTTAGACGAGCCTGGAGTGGGGCTACCCCTCGTGCATTTATCAAATTTAAAATCTTTTTCTCGGCGGAACGAGCATTCAATTGGAAGCCGGGCCAAATGAAAAGATGAATTTATCCGATGAATAATAAATAATGTCAAGCCCCTACGTCGACGACGTCGTCGTTGTCGTCCGAGGGGCAGGTGCGACGGGGTGGAATCGAAGTGAAATCGGTAATCCGTCAAAAGATGTCGTCGTCGTTCTTGCCGTGGCCACCGATGCCGCCGTCGTCGTCGTCGCTGTTTTAGCCATCGTCTGTGTTGGAGACAAGCGATTGATAGATAGATGTGGTTTCACATCGACGACGGGGTGAGTTACCTCAAATGGGTCATTTAGTCTTGTGTTTTTTCTCAATTGAAATGCTGGAGACCCTGAAGAGGCGGTGAGAGTGGAGTTGGACGTGGACCATTCGTCATGTGCTGAGGGGTCTTTTGTGTGTTCTTTAATGGGCGAATGCCCGCTTAGAGGGGCACTCAGTGGGAAGCTTAGAATGGGGTTCGAGGATTCTTTTGTGAACTTGAACTGTTGGCTTTTTGACGAACATTTGAGGGTGAGCTATCGTTTCCGTGCCGCAAATCGAAGGTGTTTCTTTAAGATCAGAACAGTCAGGTGCTGGTAGGAGTGTGTTGTGGTTCTCTGGAGGTTTTTTTTAGTGATGTGGAGGTGATGTGCATCTTCTTAAGGAGCTTGCGGTGAGAAGAGGAATCGGTTGTTAAATTTTGTGGATGCTGGTAGTTGAGTTGTGCAACTTAGGTTAGGGAGCTGGATCCCAAAGTTCTGCTGCGAGAGGAGGGCTTCATTCACACTATTGCAAAGCCAGTTAATTAGTGCAACTTGTGCACATGTTGCCCCAAGGATCTACATTCAGCTTTGTCCTTGTTCCATCCTCCCTGAAGGTCGAGGTGATCTTTCATCTTGATCTTCTTGACATCTTGTGTCCCAGTGTGGATCATAGGTTCCATTCCGTGTCTCCGGGTAGAGCACAGGTTCTCATCTACGTACTTCTTTGTGGCATCATCTTCTACTGCCAGGCTTCATTCCCCAGTGTTCCATGCGCCAGTTTTCTCTAGTTTTGTTCAATTTTGGTCGGTCTTCTGCCGCCTTCTGTTGAAGGGTTCCATTTCATTGAGTGGCTACCTACCGCAGCTACCACAAGTCCATTTGTTCATCGCCGTGTGATAGTGCCTGTTGATTTGTCCCTATTGACGCTTCTATGTGTTTTCTTCTGACATTGAACTTGTAAGTTCTTTTTCTATTTTTGTTTGAGACAGCAGTCCATGATTGAATCTTTCCTTCCAAGCCCCATTAAAAATCTCACGCAGATTTTTTCCTTCAAAATGACCAAGAGCTTCATCATCCGCTTTCAATAACTTCCTGGTTTCTGCGCAATTGAGCAGGACTGGGACGTGTGTTGTATGGAGTCAGCTTGGTCCTTCGGGAGAGGGCTTAGTTACTCAATAATCTCTTCAGCCCAAAGAAACAGCTTGGCATCGTAAGTCTACATAGCAAATGCATTGCTGCCCCCAGTTAGTCTTTCTTTAGCCAATAGTCTTCTCGATTACTCGATCAGTTGAATCAGTACTTCTTTTGTAGTAAACTTCCTCTATTTATACAGACACAGGTGGTGGTCGTGAAAAGGACGATGCTGAGTATGGCAACAGAGATGAGGGCATCAACGAGGCCGTTTTTATTTTTTAAACAGCTCCCAAATAAGGTGATTGTTAACCTTTTCTTTTGACCAATTGAATCCGTGTTCCGTCGAGTGAAAGGTTATACATTTATTGAGCAACCCAGAGGTCTCTACAGCTGATATTTATTTCCGTTTCCACATGGTCGTCTGCCATGCGTTTTGTCTATAGTCTCTGGTTCAGTCATCCAGTACATCGCTTGCCACAAACTGGAGCAGAATTGGTATAAGGATCCATTCATGCTTCCACTTTCTATCTAAGCTACCACTGTGCTGCTCGTGACACATGTATGTCTACATGCTAAACTCCTTTTCACGTTTGTTCACTAATGATCCCCTGATTCGACTCAAAATTCTCTTACTGCCAAGCCACTTCTTCTGGTTTGGAAACGGTCGCAGTTGTCTAAATCAGGTTGGTACTCTGGAAATCTCCTTCGAAGAGCTCTCACGGTCGCTCTTATGGTCGAGTACAGGTTCGTGTAAAAGGCTTATCCTTATGTTATTACTTTTCTTCTCGTTTGACTCACGCTCCTTGTTCGGGTGGATCTGGGCCTCAATGAACTAGCCTCTTACGTCTTTCTCTGACTAGCTGCGCGACAAGTTGGTGGAGTTCCTTTCCCACTTGCTTATGCGCCACGAGCATGCTCTGTTGTTAATGTGGTCTACATGGCCTTGCCACCTTACGCGTTGGTTGCGTAGAAGCCCCCCCAGGAAACGGCGTATTGTAGCTGTGTTCTGCACATCGCGTTAAGTTTTATCCGCTTGTGCTCCTGGCTGAAAAGACTTCTGAAAGATCGTGCCTCTAGTGTGGGCTTGGTGAATCTTCCACAAAGAGGTTACATGACTGTGCGGCGCCTTGTTTGTCTACTTCTTGCGTCAGTTCTATGTTATCCCTCTGACTCCTGTCTGTTTTCACTTGAATCTTCTTTATGGCTTGTGGGGCTTGTATAGGCTCTTCTGCTATCCGAAGTGTGGTGCATGGTCCTTCTTTTTTGGTGATTTGAAGACGTTCTTCTGTTCATGTTGCCTTGTTGTATTATTGCGTTGTTCTTATCTCTTCATTCATCATGCAATTTAAGACCCTACTACAGTCTGCTTAGGTCCCTAAAAGCCCCTCCACCCCTAAAATAATTTGAAGCTGCTTGCTCCACAGTGTGTGCCAATAAAAAAGCGATCAAAAGTCCCTAAAGTGTTCACTGCAGTGTCATTCAAAGAAAATAAGTGATCAGAAATGTGCCAAAAGGTGTTCAAAAATGTCTTAAATATGCTCTCATTCGAGCTGTCCCTTCTGTGTGAATCCAAAGGTGTCCAAAGTATTCAAAGATGTGGTCACGAAAGTCCTTAAAAAAGCGTTGCAAAGGACAATGCTACAAAAGGTGAAAAGTGGTGAGTTTTCAGTGTTCAGTGTTCAGAGGAAATGCATCTCTTGTGAATTTGAAGTGAAGTTCAAAAGAAAGGCTGCTCTCATGAAGTGGACGAGGCAGACAAGTCAGCGACATCTTTAAACCAAGCACCTCAAGCCAGACGTATCAAGAACAGCACATGGACATTAAGCAGTGAGTCTTCTTTTTGTTTTGTTTTATCATTATGGACGCAAAGACGCGTCTATTAAGTCCTCAACTGTGCCACCACGATCAGTGAAAGGCAGTATCAGAGGAGATGATCTTCTTCTACTTCTTTGTGTGGCGCTACAGTCCGGGGTGGACTTGGGCCTCTACCAACATGCCTCTCCAACTATCGCGATCCCTGGCTAGCTGTCTCCAGTTTCGCACACCAAGTTGGTTGAGGTCCTTCTCCACTTGGGTGCGCCACCTTAAACGCGGGCGTCCTCTGTTGCGTTGCCCGACAGGTTCGGATTCGAAGATTCTTCGGGCCGGAGCTGTGGTGTCCATACGCTCTACATAACCTAGCCACCGTAGGCGTTGGATCCGTTGACGACTAACTAGGCTCATGTCGCTGTACAGCCCGTTGAAGGGCTTTGGAGGAGAAGATTCAATCACGAACCACACAAAGTTGGTTGAGGCCATTCGCCACTTGAATGCTCCATCTCGTTCGAAGATGTCCTCTGTTGCCTTGTCCTAATGCCTGACAGTCCGTCGGTTAGCTACTTAGACTTCGTCTAGGTCGGGGAATGGAATTCTTGTTCGGTTTATTTGTCGTTTGGCCCGAGGCAGACAAACTCCTTTACTATAGGAAACGTTTCTTGTTCAACAGCGTGTTTGGTCCTCATTGAGCTTAAGACCACCTCGTTTGGCTTGGTCTTCCATCACCGTGAAAGCTTCCGCTACGGCACGTTGGGTACGTGAGACAAAGTCGATGTCATCTGCGTATCCCAACCGTGACTCTTGAAGATAGTACCTTCCGTGTTAACATTTGCCCACTTCACTATCTTTTCCGCTACCAAATTGAAGTAATCACACGACAATGCATTAATGCAGAATGAACGCTTCTCTTGAGTCCTTAACCATCCCGCTCCGGCCAATAGAAGGCAGAAAAACTGTCGAAGGAGGCCTAACTAAGCCGCTCACTCGTCGATAGCAGGCAACAACAATTACATACTTCCAACGCTAAGATACGACGCAACGCAGTCAACTTCCATCGCCCTCCCTCTCCCATTCATAATCGAATCCCAGCAACGATCACATCCGGACTCCTGGTCTGGCTCCCTCGTGTTTATCACAACACCAGCACACCAGCAGAAGGACGATGATAGCCGAATGGGACAATAAATTTCATATATCACAACACAATTCAATTTCTGGATGACTTGGCAAACGAGCCGAACCGAGTTATCCTCGGTCTCGTGGCCGCCTATGCAGTGGCCGATAGGATGTCACGCCAATTAACACCAGCTCGACTGCGGAATTGGCGACTGGGCGAATGGTGGTGGGAGCGGCGACAATTTCGAGACCCAATGCATTGTACACCGAAGCCGGTGTTCATGGCAACATTAAAGTTGATTGCACCCGTGTTCGCTGCTAATTAAATCTTCCGTTCAAGGAATCAGCCGCAACGGCACGACGTTTAACCAAAAAAAATGAAAGAAGAGGACACGACACAGCCCTAGTCCTCGTAGTCGTCGTCGTCGTCCCCCGTGTCGTGTAAAGTTTTCCTTTCTCCCTCGTTGTTGTCCTACTCCGCCGGTGATGTTGTGTATATTTTTTTTTATTTCGTATTAAACGGTTAAATGAACTCTCATCCTGTGATGGCACATTTAACACTTCATCCTTACACCCACACACCCAGGCGTTCGGCAGGCTCTCTCGCTCTCTCTCCTCCGCAACCCCCTCCTTCGGCAGCACCTCACACAGGATGTTTAATCAAATTTTATGTCCTCTCCGCCGCCGGAGTTGGCTTGTAATAATTTGCAATTTTCATTTAATTTTGATTAAATTTTAAGAGAGCTCCAGCGATTTGCTTTCTTTGCGCTTTTTTTTTCGCCCCGTTTCGTCGTCGTCTGTCGTCGCCTTTTTCCCTAAACGAAATTTAATAAGAGTGCGAGCATTTGACAGAGAAAGAGGAGCAGCGGCGGCGACGGCGGCGGCAGCAGGTCCTTTGCCATTTTGCTCGGGGTACCGAAATGGAATGAAATGTATCAGGACGTGTCGTGTCGGCAGCACTACACACAGCACACACGGGCTTATATCGATGCTAATTGGGGAACGGGATGGAGGTGGGGGCTCAGCCGCACCTACACGATGGCATGCGAGTGCGAGTGGATTAGTAGTGGCTCCGATTTGAATTGCAGATGGGTTTAAGCAGTTTCTCTCTCGATTCCCCGACTCCCTCTCGGTTTATCTGCGGCTGTGGATGGTGTTATCTTTGTGGTCTCCGGTGTGGGAGTGGAATTTCTTTGCGGGCTGTTTTGCTTTCTTGAAGATCCCTTTGCACTGGCGTTGGGCGAGAGAGGCGTGGGAGTTGTGTTATTTGTGGTTTTGCTGGAGTGGATGCGGATGTGGATGTCTTAAAGGTGCTCCTTAAATTGTTGCAATGGACGATAAGGTGGTGGTGTCTATTCAATGGCACATGATTAAAATGGACGCTTGGGCCTCACTGGTAGAAGCTTCTGGCCCCAGCTCATAAAGTTAGAAGAAGGAGAAGCATCCATAGCGGGCCTAAGAATCAGGACTATGTGCAGTCAAGGCAAACAGCTGAAGTGGGCGGTCCAATCAGCGGTGATGGTCCCGATGGCCAATGATGGCCTCGAACTCCAGGGCGGCTACGTTTTAAGGAGATGACAGAGTGTCTTAACATCCAGCTTTTGAGTATTCTAAGCGCAATAAAACACAATTAGGGAATTTTTTCTATCACTACAGTTTATTCAAGAATACTCATTTCAACAGTCTGTCCTGTCTGTTCCGTGCACTACTTATGATTGACTGCCGTGACATTTTTCTCCCTGCATCGGTATTATTGAGGAAAACTGCTTCACTATGTAGGTCCCGAGACTCGGTGACAAACCTAGTGTGGGGACTACTTGAAGTTGAAAAGCAAGCCTTTGTCGCCAAGAATGTCGCACAACGTGCCATCTAACGAAGCAGTTAGGGCCTGCTCTCAAACAAAGCATGCATGCCTGCTTAAGCCGACACTCTCAGGCCTCGTATAGACTTCATTACCAACCGCTGCCCCATTGGAACTCACAAAAGACTGGGCCATACGTACGGAATCTACTATTCCTGCAATTGCAGCGCCTTCTGTTCCCGAGGAAGCCACTTCAGGGCTTACACCTTCTACAATCTTAACTGCCTCAGGGTCAGCTACCTCCTCCCTTTGTCAAAAACACTGCCTTGCGCCTGGGTTCCTCTTAATCTTCCGGTGTTCCAGTGCCAGGCCTTAGAGGTATTCCAGGCAAGTATGAAGGGAATAAGTTAGGAAGACAATGAGAAGTGTGTGTCTTCTGTTTGTGATGGCTAGTAGCTAATCATTGATTTAATAAGACAATGGGGCTTTTGGGTATCTTAGGTGGGCATGAACTTGGTCTCCCTTAGGTCCAAGGTGAGAATATCCATCTCCGTCGAACCTTAAAGCATGCTATTTGATACTTCTTGAAGGTCGTGTAAGAAGTTGCCAGTGTCTGTGCCTCTTTTTCCTCTTCATCCACCACAGACTCAGCTTGTGCAATCGTTGCAGTAAGAAAGACCATTTTCGTTTCGTGATTCTGTGGCCAGTGTCTGCTCCACCTACCATCTTGTAGGCTCAGACCCTCCATGGGCCGTAGGCCTGCGAAATTTGTGAGTGTTGGCAGCCTCACAGGTACATCCCTGCCAGGTTTCCTTTCCTGGCTAAGTTCATGGACAGCGTTATTCCATGGGGCCAAGCCGGCTGGTTTTTCCTTAGTCTCAGGCTTTGCGGGCGCAGGCCAAACCTTGAGTTCCACCAGTATGTGTATTATGTCTGTTGTGGATGTTGCTTCAATGGCTTAAGTGGTGAAGTTAGATATATATAGATAAATGGTATTTCAGTCCTTGATATCATTATCGCCCTCTCTTTAATTTCAAGAGCCTCCTTCCATAGTCTCAATGATGGTAAAAGCGTGGGCGACTGTTTCGTTCACATCTCCTTTCTACAATCTACTGCCAAAGCAGACACCCGTCGTCCGCTACTCATATTCAAAGAAAACCGCTGAATAATCCTCTTCCAGGGACTGTGTTCTCTGTGCGGGGACCTTTATCCTCGATTTGTCGTATTTATTTCATCAGAGCTTGATCTATGGCGTCGAATTGATGATGTAGTTGAGTGCTGCTTCTGTTTCAGGTAAAGCGATTAATGTGTTGGCCCATTGTAAGCCACGCAAATTTAACTCCAGGTGACCAATTGCATCGTGCAACAAAGTAGTTGTTTAGTTTTCTTATACCGATGTCGTTCATATTTCCCAGGTTGTTGACAACGTAGGCCCCCTAGGTATGAGTTCTTACGGAGCAGGGTCTCCTACCCTCTTTCACTGAGGTCGTTTTAGCTATCATAGAAGTAGGTATAGGCTCTTATGCGGCTTTCCTATTCGAGGCGAGAGCAGAAGAGACCTCATTCTCGTCTAGGCAGCTTCTATAGAAGCGGTAGAGAATAGGCCTAGTTTTTTTTTTTTGCGTTGAGGTCTAATACCCAGTGCCCGACACTCTTTAAGGAAGTCAGGTTTCTTGGACTTTTAGAAACAGCAAGAGGCCAGATTTCTTTTGATGTTCGACAAGTGATGTCTCTCAGCCATATGGCATTTATTTTTTGTACACAGATGTTATTGAGCTGTAGTCTTACCGTAGCTATGGGGGTACCTATGCGACGAGAGATTAAAGCAACTGGCAATCTAGTCGCGTGTCTACCAAGGTCATCAGCAGTTTACCGAGCAGTATCTATGCCCCGGCACCCAGCACAGACACACAGACTACTTGGCTTTCTTGTTAAGAGGAGATTCGCGGCAGACGATTACTATTCTTGAGTTTATAGAGAACATTGCCTACTTGGTCCGTGCAGACTGGGTGACTTTTTCAGATTGACTATCGGTCATACGTGGATTGCAGACAAGTGGCTTCGTTAAGTCTTCTTTTTTTAGAGGGTGGTAGGCTGAAGCGAGTGGTATAGACGGTAGGGCGATGAACCTCGCCTATGAATTTCATTGCTCTCAATGGCTAAGTATGCCCCAGTGTCCATAGGGTCCCCCATAAGGTGATAACCAACTTACCTTAGCTTAACTAAAGTCAACATACTTGTGTCCTTGTGGGTAATAGGGCCTCTTGCGGTTTTGGAAGTGAACCTCTGCTCTTCCGAAATGTTTTCCCTGTTGGGCCCCACATACTCCTGGGATCGTTGCGCACACATCCTCTCTTGGCCCTGGTGTGTCTGGATATTAGAAAAGGGGCATAAAGTATCTCGTTAACTTGTCGGGACAATGTCCCTTTAATGGGAAGTGTAGTGTATTGTAGTAATATTTGAAGAATACAGCGTCGATGTAAATGCCCAGAGGATCGCCTTGCTTCTCTTTATCAGACTTCCAGCTGAAAGATGCCTCGAGTTGGCAGGCGATCAGTCTCGTCGGGAAGTAAGTTAAAGACGTTGAGTGGCTGATGCTGAGGATCTGGAACTGATCTTCTAAATATGGACTCCATATCGGAGGAAGGTAGAAAATGCATCAGGGTGCTTCTTAAGTTCACGATATGCACGCTAATAGTTGCACTCGCTTGAGAGTTTTACAGTTGCCAATTGCAGTTCCATACAAATGAGGCTTCATACACACATCAGCATCGACCTGCCCATTACAATGCATATCCTGTGACTCTGGTCTCAATGCATCCCAACACCTCCCGGAGACTTCAAAAACCCTACATTCCAACAACAAACTGTGGGCACTCATTCAGTGTGCACTTCAAAAGCGATCCCCCACAGCCGTCCATTCAATCGAAGGTCCTCCCGTCCTCAAGGGCAATGCTCATGTTCCTCTGAAAATGCATTCAACACAGATCCCTTTGCAGCTTCGACATCAATTAAGTCCCTCCCCCAGCCAGTGTCCACCAGCAGCAGCCGCAGCACAACGACCTCTGGTCGTTCCGAAATCAAAATCGGAACCAATGCGAAACTGAACGTCCGTGATTTTCATTCAAAATCAATAAATCGTTGGCATATCCATGATACGCCGCTGAGTGTCTACGTCTCCCCTCCCTCCACCCACCCGCCACCCCATCATGTCGCTTAAATATTCGCATGCAGCCACGTTAACTCCTCGTCGTCTATTGATCCCCATGACTCCATTCAGTGATGCAAGCAACAACAAATAACACCGCCGGAATCCTTTAATTCTCTTTCGAATTCAAAGAGCCGACGAAACGCTGCCCACCTCCCACAAAAAAAATAGACACGATGTTTTTCACCGCCCGTTCGGCAGAAAAAAGCAACCACGCTTATCGGCAAACAAATTCACTTGGGTGTCATTATTCATCGCAATGAATTGATAAACACAACATCCTGCGTCCTCGTCCCGTGCCTTTTCAAATTGAATCCAAAAAAAAAAAAACAAGATCGGGGTCCCACGAAGCTCCAACTGGGACCCGTCGGTTTTTTTTTTTTTTTGGAATCGACTGCACGCACGCACAGCCGGCTGCAGATTTGGGACTGCGACTGGGACATCGCGTCATCGTGCATCGCAACAGGAAAGGACGATGACTGCCAAGCCAAGTGAGCATGCATACAACATTGTTGTTGAAGTCGACTGTGCGCCGGGACGCGGGACGGGTCGGGCTTGTAAATCAATCAATTTTGCATTAACTTACGTGTGGTGCACACGCTCTGCCGATGCGATCGAATGCATTTATTAATGTCCTTGCGATGGCAAAAGGGTTTCGTCACGTCGCGCGCGTCGTCCTCTCCCTCTGAACGGGAGTAAGTGGCTTTTAGGCTGAGTTGCAGTTGAGTTAAGTGTGAGGCAAATTAAATAATTACCTGTTCAATAAGAGAGTAGGGACTTTAACAAAGCCACTCCTGATGCCACGATACACAGTGATGCCGCGGGGAAATCGAAGGAATTTGAGTTAGAGTCGGTGGTTGGGGTGCATTAAGGGCTCCGGTGTGCTGCCGGTGGGTAGTTAAAACGTTTGGCAGTGAAATTGTATGAATTTAAGTGTCATTTCTGCAGTTTCTACAGTTCTGGTAGGAAGCACGAATGGAGTATCATCTCCATCCACAAAAGAAGATGCGAATTCTTGCATAAGTTGCAGAGATGTGGACTTAGTGAACGTCTGAAGCCATTCGCCAATCTAAGCCAAATCTCTTCTCCAAGACTAGAGAGTCTCAAAAACGCGTCACAACGAAGTTATGAGACAGGGTTGGGTTTGGTTAGAATGGCAGACGGCCCAAACAGTCCAACTTAAGCCCGACTGTCTACTCCTAACCTTGGAACCAGTTGGTGTTTATGACTAAGTGATCTAGCTATCTAATGCCAAAGCTATGTAGTTCGGCCCTAGGCAACTCACTTCTAGGGTCAATCTACATAGCGACTTTTAAGATCGGTGCACCCTCAGAAGAGGTGATTTGTGGTTTCTACTTCCTTTTTATCATGACAAATCCTCTTCTTCTCCGGAGTGGACCTGGGTGTCTCCATCTAGCCAGATCTTGTGCTAGTTGCTTCTAGCCACGCACGTTCAACTTACTGAGGTCCCCCTTCTTGCACCGGAGGCATGGCTTTCCTTTACCGCGTTGTACCTCGGGGTTGAAGTCCGCGACTTTCCGGGCCGAAGCATTGGTGTCCATTCGGTCTACTTGAGCTAGGCACCTGAGATCAGAGATTCGCTCCCGTTTGATCAGTTCGTCATTCAGTCTCGTCATTCAGTCGAAAGAGGGCTTTATTCCTCAGTGGCTTTCCAAGTGCAAAAGTACAACGATTGGCCGGCTTGATGCTCCGCGGTGGTGTCATTGATGGTGTTAACTTCGGAGTTTAGGTAGACAAAGTCTTTTACTACTAGTGACGTTTTGTCCCTAATTCGTGGACAGCATTGTCTTACAAGTCCCATCTAGGCTGCTTTCTTCTCTATGATCACAAACGTTCCACTGACTGCCCGTTGTGACAGCATGCGCCTTCGCATACTCTTAAATAGGACATTGACTAAGGACTTAAATACCAGATAGCCACGTCTATTCGAATAGATGGTGATATCCCTATTGGATATTACATTGTTTTTAAGCCAGGACAGAGTAAGTCCTTTATCGCGATGGTTTCCGCCTAAAAAAATGGGTGCTTCAAGAAAACCCCTTCATCGTCTGTGAGGACATGCAGGGGCTCATCCAGCGTCTGATTGTCAGTCTATGCGATGCGATGACCGATTGTGTTCCACCACACTGTGTGTACCTTTCTTAAGTCGGGTCTCAGGCTCTCAGGTCAGCTATCTGTGGCGGGTCTGAGTCTGCTGAGCATTTTCTTCGAATATTGGTCAGCGACTTTTGGACATCGTCGCATATGCAGTTCATATATGCTGGAACAGACAAAGCACATGCAGTCGTCGATTCAGTGCACATCATCCAGAAACAAACATTGCCATCAACGGGTGCTATTTCGAATAACTTGTCTACCTCGGACGTACATGAACTTGAACTTGAACGTGAACTTCACAAATGGAAATTCGACGCATTATTCTTTTAGACAATCGGTGCTTTTTCTGTTTATCTGAGGTATAACTATAACTGAGGTTACAAATCTTGTCACATCTAAAATATTCGCTGCCAGTTGTGTGAGTAGGATTGATTTGCAATTGCCAAGAAAACTGATACTTAATGATGTATACAGTCTAATGTTGTCGCCTTCCAGCGGTCCCTTCATAGGTTCTGGAGCCATCTATGAAGATACGACTACATTCCTAAAGTCGGTAACCTCCTTCGCTCAATAAGAAACTCTAAAGGGTTTGTGGAATAGATAGACAGACCAGAGTGGGCCTATACTGGCCTAAGGGCTTAAGGGTGGCTGCACAGTTGTCAGCCACTTCAACCTAACCTAACCTCATCTTGTGCGGACTGAAGCGGTATAAGGACATGCAGACTTTAACCCATCTGACCTTTTCCATTTTCGAAATTCACATCTTTACCAAATTGTCTCACCTTGTCAGTGTTTTTATTTGTATTGCTTTAGTGCGGATAATTAATTTAAGAATATGAATGGACTTAGAAAGAAAAGTTTTTCTTCAACTCTCTATATATATACTCTAGAGTCAACCGAATCTGTGTGGCAAAAACCAACTTATTGACAAAAGGGTAAAATGCCACAATCTCCCATCAAAAGAAAAGTCAAGATGCGACCGAACCCATGACAGTAGAACCACTCGCCCATGATTCTTAAGAACCATCAGCCATGAATTCAATGAAATCGCATACATTTCCCATCAAGGTCGCCATACACAAAATATCCCATGAAAGAGAAATCCCCAATGAGTCAGAAACATACTCACAGAAATGTCCCAAGTTGACAAGCAAAAAAACGCATGATCAGCAACACGCTCGCGCCTGCAACATTTGAGAAGTTGCGAGATCTGAAATGTGCACAAGCACCTCTGCCGGGACAGTACACATGTGGATGGGACTCAGTGCGAGAGCGCTCTCACTGCAACTTTCTCACCTAGATGTATGATCGTGAGTATATGAGTCTTGGACATTTGACATGTATCTCAGCATCTCAAGGTTCAGGTAAATTATTAACAATTGCAATTAAACTCATTTTTCAATTTGTACGCTCTTTCATGTACGTATTCTCGTTGTGTCAACCGTCATCTTGCACAATGCGAAGAGATCTTAGGGAAGTTTTCTTTCACTGCTGCAAACTCGTAACATTTCATTAACGTTTTCACTGCATCTGGGGATGGAAAGGAAAAATCTCAGTACAGTAATTACATTGAGTTTGAGTTGTTTTTATTTCCGTGGTCTAATTCAAATATTAAGGGCTTCGCTGCACAGAGTGGGTCTTATCGTCTCGACGTGCATGCTGTACCGAACATATTTTCATCGTCTAAGTACGAGAAAGCTTACCTTAGCATAACAGAGGTCAATGTATTCATTTGCTACATCTATAGACATGTCAAACATTTTTTGTAGGAAATGAACCACTGTGTTGGGGATCAGCTGTTGGCCAAGGCGATTGACATTCCGTTTGAGGACTCAGTCAGTAGTTTTGATTTGCAGCACCTTAATCATATCAGACTACAATCCAAATTTTGTGTGAATTTTACTGAATTTCTTCCGCACAACAGGCTGATAGCATTATCAGTCAGGTTGTTGTTTGTCGTTGTTCCAAAAGAGCTTCCAAAAGAGATACAATATGTAAGGTGGTGACAAACTTGAGCTCTGACAACAAAACACATCCTTGTTGTAAGAGCTCAAGTTTGTCACCACCTGACATTTTCTGACTTGGTCTCACGAATCGGTTGATATTGAACAAATTCCTTTATCAATCCCTTCTCATCGTTGCCTCTTGATGTGGTTTTCTAACATTCCACTTCTTTGTGTTGCGCTTCCTTCATTTAATTAAAACTTTTTTCATTTCAATCTTTCGGTGATTTTTCCATAATTTTGTGGGTTTATGGTCTTAGTTTGCAGTGACATAATTATCCGCGATCAACAGAGGCGTAGACACCTTAACATCTCCATTACTCGTTCGCCAGCTATAACGAATTTGACCGGGGTTTTCGTTTTTTATCCGTTTTGACTGCTTTTTGTGGTTACACACAGCCTCTACCTGTCTCTGCCCATCTCTACCTGCCTCTGCCTCGCCTCTTTTCCTAATTTCTGTAATGACGAGGCACATCCTCGTTGGAGGATGCTCTACTTCGGCCACTTACCTGATTTCTGTGACGCAGTGTGCAGCAACTGCGCCTGTCTACTTACTGTCTGTGTTTAGGAGAACTTCATGCTTCTCTGCAGCATTCTCTGACAACCAAGCTCACAGATCATAAAGGCTGCAAACACCTTCTATTGGACAGCCTTTCTTCGCCTTCCTTGTGTGTGACGTGATGAAAGAACACTCAAGCTTAAGGTGACTAGCACGGAGGGTTTTCTTAAGCAGTTTTTCCTTGCTGTCCAACCCTTACTCTGTCTGCCTCAAAACTCAATAATCCCCTTTTGTCGAAGAGAAGGAGAAGCCCAGAGTCTGTGGGGCTTTGTTTGACATTCCTTGCGCCAAAGCAAAGATGTATGATCTGTCCACCGTAGGCACTCGATCAGTAGACGTGTGACTAGTCTCATTTCGTTACGCGGACAGAGCAGTTCGTTGAAAGATAGTAGGCAGAACTATGCTATCACAGGGAATAGGGACATCTACATCGCTCGGCCTAAGCGCGAAGGACTGTGCTTGGTCAGTGAGTCTTGACGCTTCACGAGTTGCCGCTATAAAGGACACCGCGATTGTCATGAACTATTCTGCGTCTGGTCCTAGTGCTGATAGCATTTTTGTTGTTTACTTCACAGCTAAGGTAAAGGCAGTGCTTTCTCAAAATTGTCAGATGTCTATGATGGTCTTGTGACCAAGTAATCGTGTCTTTTCTCGGAGGCACTCTGTGCCTCCTTTTGTACCCCATCCTAGTCGCTTCCTTCTCTCGATAGGCACAAGAACAGATAAATCCCACTGTGTCCCTCTGGAGATGTCAATGTTGGCCACGTAGACAGAAGAGAGGCCACACTTCTCACAACCCCCCAGAGTCCCAGCAGAGCTTAAAGACTCCCCCCTCCATATCCACCCCACTTGAACCACACAGAAAAACACCAACCACCACTGACTAGTTATAAATAATTGCACTTTAATTACGAGGACTTGCGCCTGTCTCAACACACACAATATGAGGTACAAATCTTACATCCTAAATCTCTCACGCCCGCCTTCGCACCACCGACCCTCCTTACAGCCACCCCTGCCGACCGGTGCGGCTCCTCTTCACGGGGCTGCTCGGCGTCGGCGGCACACTGATGCTCGCCTCCGATTGCGCGTCGCCGTACGCTGGCTGGTCGACACTGTCGTCCACCTCGAAGAACGTCACCTCGAACGAGTCGGTGGGCATGGGCGGGTACGAGGGATGCACGGTTGACGAAAACTTACTTAGCATCGGTGGCTTGGGCCTGTCGCGCGCCGCACTGGCAGCTGGTGGTGGGGGCGGTTTTTTAATTGCTTTGCCCGGCGGCGGCTGCCTGGCGTCTTTATACTTCGGCTGTCCCACTGCCGGTGCATCGGCAAGACTGGACGCAGATAGAATCACTTCATTTGGGCTCTTTGTCCCCGTTGACTTGAAGTCCTGCAGCGATTTGCGTTGCTGGGCGTCAGCGTTTTGATGCAGAAGCTTGCTGGAGTGCGGCGGCGATATGAATCCGTATTCAGTGACAACTGGGTGAATGTCCCGCGGCAAGTGGCTGTGGACGGCCGACGTCGAGTGGGAGATGTCTTCGGCCAGCTTCCTGGCAGCGCGCACATTCGCCATGGCGTCCTCATTCACGGGGGCGCCGTTCAGCTCCTCGCTGATTTTGTTCAGCAGCTGCAGCAGGGTGCTGGTCTTTTCGTCTTCGAACTCGATGGTGGGCGTCTCGTGGCCGCCACCGTGCGGCGGTGGCGACAGCAGAACCAACCTGGAGAGAGAGAGGGGAGAGAAATGATGGTTAAGAGGGAAACTCGGCGGTGCTGGTGCTGCTCACCTCTTGGCCTCGCCCATGGCCCGCTGCAGGTGCTGCAGGTTCTTGTAGCTCTCGTTGTTGTAGCAGCGGCCGATTTGCGAGTTCTTCGCCACGCCCTGGATGACCATCCTCCACTTGTGGGCCACCGACTGGCTGGCGACCATGCGGGCGACGCGCTGGAACCGGGCCTTCGGGCCCTCGTGGGGAGGAGGCTGGTTAGGCTCACTTTCGACTTTAATCTCATTAATATCGCCATCGCCGTTAACATTATTAGAAGCTGAAGCTGAAGCGTTTTTGCTGTTACTCACCGCTGTAGGCACCGGGGCCACCTGGAATCCCTTCATGAGGCGGCGCTCCCAAATCTTGGCGTGTTTCGCCCGACAGGCTGTGGGAGAAAGTGATGAGAGGGGGTGGAGATAGGTGGGGAATGAGGGGTTTGCTTACGTTTCTCCTTCTTGGCCGCGGAGGACACATCCAGTCCGTTGATGTCGAAGATCTCCATCAGCTCGTAGCGCATCGTCGATATGTCCGCCTTCACCTCGTTGATGTCGTCCTCGGTGACGGGCGTCTGCTCCTGTTTCCTGTGATTCGCTGAGACGTACCGCCACACCAGGGACCACATGATGTTCGCGTAGCGATTCTCTAGCTGCTTCTCCTGACGTTTCTTTTCACACGAGGGGAGAGAAAAGAATTGTGAGTCATTCCCAGCCTGGGGATGGGTTCCTTACCTGTGACCGCTTCCGGGCGAGCTCCTTGCTCGACTTCCGGCAGAGCCGGATGAGCCACTTGATGGAGGGGAAGACGTTGAACGGCGGCGGCAGCGTGGAGCAATCCTCGAAGTAGCTCATCCAGAGCTTCGTCCGGGCGAACTTCCACTCGGTGTCGGAGTGTTGCTGAAACAGAGAGAGACTGAGTCTAGACTGCGGCCGAACACGTCGAAGATGGGCTTACCTCGATGAGAGCGTACGAATTAGACATCATGGCGATGAGGAGGTTGAGCAGGACGATCACGTTGATCACGCTGTACGATCCGTACATGAGCATCCCCCAGAAGCGGGTGTACGACTTGATGCCGGTCAGCTCGAAGTTGTCCAGGCCGACCATGCCGAAGGTGGCCCAGAACAGGGACTGCGACGATTCGAACAGGCTGTCAGAGAGACGTTAGAAAAATCACTGATCAAATGATCCTCGCCTCGTCGCACTTACTTCCCGAAGCGCCTCCACTTCATGCACGCCTCGCCGTTGCCCTCCCAGTCGGCGCGGCCCTCCGGCAGGTGGTAGCACTTCTGCTTCTCGAGATCGGCGAAGTACCAGAGGAGCTGGTTGAGCCCGCACGCGAAGGCGAACAGAATGAGCGAGTAGATGAAGAAGAACTTGACGATGTCGATGACCATGCGGCCGAGTGAGATCTGCAGCGGTCCCAGGTGCGGGTTGATCGAGAAGAGGTGGACCAGCTTGAGCGCGGAGAAGATGTTGGCGCCGGCGAAGAGTCCCTCGGCGATGAGCTGCGGGTCGAAGTCGTTCCACTTCTCTCGGGGCACGAACGCTACCGCGGGGTCCTTCTCGATTTCCCTGCTCTGCTGGACGTAGGCGAGGATCCTGAAAAGAGAGGGAGAGCTGAGTGTGGATCAAGGGACCGAGAGGTCAAGTCTCACCTCAGACAGAGCACACTGATGTACAGCCCGTTGCGGAGGAAGTCGATGAAGTTCCACATGTTGCGCAGGTAGCTCTTCATGCCGACGTTGAAGATCTCCTGCACCTCCTCCCACAGGAAGCCCGCCAGGTAGCAGACGACGATGATCTCGAGCTTGGTGGGTCCCTTGCCGCGGTGTCGCCGCTGGCTCTCCTTCAGGTCGGCCCGCATCTGGTCGGTCCCGAAGAACTGCACGACGTCGTCCTCGGCCCGCTGCGAGACGAGAATCAGCACAACTGCGGAAGAGGTGGTCAGTGAGAGTGTGGAGAGAGGGGGGTGTTAGGCGCACTCACAGAGGAAGAAGAGGTAGGAAGACGCGTGGATCAGGAACCGCATGAACGGCTTCCGCATGAGACTGCCCACCCGGGAGTTGGGCGCGATCATGTAGACCAGGCAGTAGAGTGGGAACATCACGGCCACTTGGGCGATGTTGAGCAGCCTCTGGAAGGCGCTCTTTCGCCGGAAGCCCGGCAGGCCCTCGTACCAAATGGCCGCCAGTAGCTGCTGGACGTTGGGATGCGCTACGAACTGGGAGGAGACCGTCAATCAAGCTCCCGCCGTGGAGACTCCTTCGCGTTGGCTTACCTTCTTCTGCTTGTATGTGATGGCCTGCTCGAGGAGGCTGAGCGTCATGCGGTCGCCCGGCTCGTAGCTGGACTCCGGGTCGTAGTTGATGATGATGGCCAGCTCCTCGGAGGTGCGCGTCTGGTCGAGCAGGTCCACGGCGAACTGCTGGCACTGCTTGCGCAGCTCCAGGTACTCGGCCTTGCACTCCTGCTCGGTGAACGCCAGGTTCTTCAGCTCCCATGACAGCTCGAAGGCCGTCATCAGCGGGTCGTGCGAGGTGAGGCTGATGAGCGACGGGCTCGCCAGGGCCTTGTATATGTTCACCCGCGCCAGCGAGTACCGCAGCGCGTCCTCGGTCGACTGCCGGACGCACTCCTCGCAGCCGCACCTGAAAGAGGAACGGAATTAGGCATCTCCACTGGTCTGAGTGTCGGCGCCTACTTGATGTCGTGGGGCGTGGGCACGGCAGCCCCTCGGTCCAGCAGCAGCTTGAGGATCTCAAAGTTGTTCTTGTGGGCGGCCAGGATGAGCGGGGTGATGTCGGGCGGGAACATCGCTATGTTTATGTCCACCTTCTGCCAGCTCTGCGAATCGAAACGGCAAACAAAAATCAATTCAATCACAAGTCGCACCAGACAACGCAAACAACTCGCAGTCGAGTCAAAGGATCAATCGGCGACTGTGTCGCTGTTTGCATTTCCGCTGCAACGGATGACAAAGGAGGGCAGCCACTCACATACAACTCTCCCTCGGTGTAAATCAATTCCTCATGCTCGAGCAGCAGCTCCACCGCCTCGACGAACTCCGCGTCGATGGCATGCAACAGAGAGTCCTTCGTCTCGACGCCCATTATAACCAGCAGCTCAACCATCTCCAGATTCTCACTGTCGATGGCAAGAGTTAGTGCGCGTCGACCCAGAGGATCCATACAATTGATATTGATGTGCTTCTTGCGATGTGCCCGCTGTAGCATCCTACGAAAGGACGAAAGGACGAGAGAGAGATATATTGAATGGCTTCTGGAAACATGTGTACAATCGGCAGGATAACATACTAATACATAATATCCATCAGGGAGGGAGGCAGATGCTTGCGCTTGGGTTTTCTTTTTTTGCTTTGCTTTCGTTCGTTCGTCCTTCCAGGACATTGAGCCTGAATCAGAAATCAATGGGTTCCCAGGGCCCCGTCACTGGCAAGCTAGCTAACCGCGTGCGCGCTAGTCAACCAGTCATAGTCACCATCAGCGCTATTTAATGGACAATTTGCCAAGGAAGCACAATACGCCAACGGGGGACCGCGGGGACTAGATGTGTATGTGAGTCTGCGAGGACGATGAGAGGATAATGGGTTGACAGAAGCAAGCAGCAGATTGTGCGACTCTCGAGAAAATTGGGTTAAGCATACAGTGGCAGCCGAGGACACATCTGCGCGTGTGTGTGTATGTTTCTGCTGACGATTGAGCGCCTCCTCTGCCTGTGCTCCTGCTGCCGACTCCCTCGCCCCATCCGCATGGCTCATTGAAGTTAATGACTTAAGTGTGTAAGTAGCGAGTTCGAATAGTCTTCCATGGGAAATTGCTTGGCTAAATGCGGTCAGGAATTTTTATTAAAAACCGCTGAAGTAAATTATCCTGTGCGACTGTGTGAGATGAATACGTTATAATCTGTCTCTGCCTCTTGAAATGGAATGTGCACAGATTACACACTCACCCACTGAGCAGTGAATTATTTCAAGGTCTTATCCTTGCTGGTCACCAGTGGCATTTATAATGATGCCGGTCGGTATTTACTGCTTATGGGGATACTTCTTGGCTAGTTGAGTGTGTGTAGCGGTGCGGTGTGGCTTTTGTTTTAGTTTGCCAATGGTCACTTCAGTGAAGGAGGAGGAGGAGGGCTTACGTGCGTAGAGAAGAACTAATTGTTGGTGCTCGCAAGGAAAAAGGGAAAGTAATGAGTTGATTTTGGAACGGCCATTTCCGGTTGTTTCACTGAAACGGGGTTAATTGCTGGGTCAGGAGTTTCAAACGACTGTTCTTATTTTTGTTTGTGAGAAGGGCGGGGGATGCTGCTGGCTGGTTTTTCTTCTCAAAGCTGATTTATTCGACAAGTTGGTCGGGAATGTGAATAGAAGTTTTGTGACTTAATTTTTGGTTGGACTTGTTTTTTGATCACGACCAGTTTTTGATGATGTTCACTTTGTGCTGAATTTTGATCCTTTCAAGCACCAACATGTGGATGCCAAGCACCAAATTTTGACCGCTTTTCATTCTGAACTCGTTGTGAACTAAGCAAGATCTTAAACGGCTGGAATGCGAAAGCAGTTGATTGCCTGACCTTGGTTCGAATCCCAGTGAAAGCAAAGTCAAAATGCTTTTATCTGGTTTTCAAATCTGGTCTTATCACGAAAATAGTGAATAGTCCTGTGAACCAACAATGGTCTAAGTAAGCTAGCAAATAGGCTGGCAGATCAATAACCTTACCTAACCTACGTTAGGTTGGAGTGGCTGACTACGTTAGGTGGTTGTCACACTTAGACCAGAGTAGGCTCGTTGTGTTACGACAAGAGAGACAGAGACAAGAGAGAACTTCTAATGAAGCAATGTAGATGACGGTTGCTGTCGATCAAGTCGTTGAGGTACAGGTACGGACATCGGATCACAATCGAAGTGTTTTTTAAAGTCAGTGCTGTGCTCGCTGATATTTTGTTCACCGAATTCGCCAATGGAGATACGTCGAGAAGCATGGTATGTTCATCATACGAATTGGTTAGCTGTTACACATGTAGGCCAGTCTTTGCAACCGGTTGAATGCCTTGTAGTCAACCGCTTTGCTCAATGCTGTCCACCTAAAAACCAACTATGCATGGCAGTAGTTCTCATTTGCATCCAATGGTTTCCTTACAGCTGTATAGAGTTTTCTAAACCTTTCATGGATATAGATAGTTTCTAACTTGGCTCGCTGTCGATAGTGACACTCAGAAAACG
Organism: Eristalis arbustorum; assembly: GCA_916610145.1. NCBI lineage: Eukaryota > Metazoa > Arthropoda > Insecta > Diptera > Syrphidae > Eristalis > Eristalis arbustorum. The sequence goes on from OU744317.1 coordinate 81,173,387, forward strand.
TACGCATAGGCATTGCGGACTTTGCATCCAGCTTCTTCCAATATTAATACAAGTTCACTACCCGCTCGTCCTACGTACGTAAAAGTACAAGTAATTGTGGGTGTCCTCCATCAACTGATACCATTCTCGTTTAGCATATCATAGACAAGAGCTTAGCTGTTGGATGAAAGCAACTAAGGACTTTCCGATTCCGATGTTGTTAAGAGCAAGATTCCCTTGGGCTCAGTGTTGTTGAATGCACCTGAATGAAAGTGCTTTATCTTAAGACGCTAAAGCACGTCTAGTTAAACCGATTTGTTTGTTTGCCAGTGTCTTCTGGCATTTTCTAGCCTTGTTAGTCTGGTAGTCTTTTTTTTTAAATTTTACAGCTTTTAGATACTGTTGGACAACTTTAATGTTCGTGTCGAATAGATCTTCGAGGCAGCTGAAGAAATAATTGCCTAGCAGATTCCTTCTTTGTTTGTTGCTGCAAACGCAGGGAATGATACGAGCTGGTGCACTGTTGCTATCCACTCCTGCTCTTCACCCATGAAGCTTCTACAGAAGTTTGTGTAGGACGCTCCAAGTCTAGACTGGTTGACTATAAAGTGACATTTTGGTATGTCTTAAGTCTTTCGCTTTGACGTGAAAGACCCCCGATTTGCGAATGGGACACATAAGTATGCAGTTGAGTTGGTGGGAAACAACGGCAAGATTACTGCCTCTAGTCGTTTCATTCTGAATGGAATTTGGCGAATAATGCACCATATACGCCTTCTTACGTCTTCTTTTATAATTCTGAACAATTTGGTATGCAATGGACTGTTGCTGAGACCAGCGTGATATTTGATAAGTAGACTCAGACATTCTCAGGCTCAGTCCGTTGCTTGTCTTTGCATTATCGACGACCACATGAATCACATGAGCACTTCACGTTACAAGCTCATTTTGGATCAATCAATCTCTTCGCATGTTTCCGAGAAGCTTAGTAAGTTCTCTCATTATAAACTCTATTCTGTCTCTTCTCAGTTTTTTTTCCGCTCATAATTTATGCACAATTTTTGTCCCGTCGAAAACTTTCACTCCCGATTTCCACCATCAAATGCCGCCATATGTAGCTCTTCCCCCTTTGTTCACATTCAGTGACAAGCATGATTTCATTAACTGTCATCACTCTTTCTTTTCACCCCCCTATGCGCCTGGGGGTCATCTGGCTCTCTCTCTTGAGACGCAGTCATAAAAACCCAGCCAGCGTCACACGTCAAAGATTTCCTTCCAACGACAAAAAGAAAATCCTTTCTAAGTCTCCCACTAGCCGTGCGTCGGCCCCCCCATGGGACGTCTCTAAATAATCTTTTAAATAAAACAAAAGGCATTTTTGCTATTGTCACCATTCTAGTCACGCGTCAGTCATAAGCGAAAAAAAAAAACAAGCACACACAGCGGCAGGGATAGAGAAGGCTCCAGGGCGGCCTCATGTGAATAACGACAATGACCGTAACGACAAAAATGGAATAAACATCGTTATTATGATTGTTCAAGTGCTCTCCTGCCAGCGACCAGAGCCACACCACCCACCCACCCAGCAGCAGCAAACGAGGCGGAACGGTCCAACGCTGCGTGTCTGCATCATAAAAGAGTATATGACATGGCGATTAAATGAGGATATCATTTTGCATTACTGGCGTATGTGTGTGGGTTTAAAACGTCACGGCTGTGGGTCAAATCACTTCGAATGGCCGCCACTGTCACAGTGCTCGCCTCCGCAGTCAGGCGAGGAGCTGGGTTTGATCTTTGTTCGGCCTCAAGGTGCTGGCTTCTTCTCTGGCCCATCGGCAGTACATCCTAGTTCTTTGTTAGTTTTATGAACTGGCCAGCAGACGGGGGAGATTTCCTGCTGAAACGATGCACAGCGGGTGGTTGGTTGGGAAATAATTATTTTACATGGCATGTCCTGTGGTCCTGCACTATAGTCTGGGTATGGTTCGGGTTAACGATCTGATTTTTCCCTCCCGAGCGATGTCATAAGGAATAATAATAGTTGGCCTTTAAATCGCTTCAAGGCCGGGGGTGTAAGGGACATTTGAAGGGGGTGGCGATAGTGGCGATAGTGGAGGTAGAGGATGAGGATGAGGATGAGGATGAGGATGAGGATGAGGATGAGGATGAGGATGAGGATGAGGATGAGGATGAGGATGAGGATGAGGATGAGGATGAGGATGAGGATGAGGATGAGGATGAGGATGAGGATGAGGATGAGGATGAGGATGAGGATGAGGATGAGGATGAGGATGAGGATGAGGATGAGGATGAGGATGAGGATGAGAATGAGAATGAGAATGAGGATGAGGATGAGGATGAGGATGAGGATGAGGATGAGGATGAGGATGAGGATGAGGATGAGGATGAGGATGAGGATGAGGATGAGGATGAGGACGAACACAAATATGGAAGCAATGTCCTCTGAACTCTGAAGCCAACGTCCTTGCCACCATCGAAGCATGACAGTGCACAATCTCCCGCGCCTGCCTCCATTTAATCGCAGATCAAAAAGCTGAAGTGATTGTGCGAATGAATGAGCAAAGTTCAAGCGATTTTTCACAGCGTTCATTGTTTGCGCGGCCCCGGGTTTGTTGACAAGAAACTTTCCTAATCCCATCGACTTACCGCGCCAAACACACTCGTGTCAAGTGTCAAACGAAAAGAAAGCAACAACAACCAGCAGCAGCAGCATCAATCATAATCACTTAAAAGTCAGATCCCCGCACACACATCTGACGTCGCACATATCATCGCCATCATATCGGCATCGTGACAAACAAGATTTCAAAGAAAACTTTAAAACTCAACACGAGCCAGAGGCTGCCTCGCACCTCGCGATTTGTCACCATTAATTGAGGTATTTTCACGCACCCGCACAGGCACTGACTCACTCGGCTTACACGGCTCACACACGCCTTCGCATTCGCATAGAGGAAAGAACAACACAAAGTGAGTTAGAGTAATCCATCAGGCCGTCGCTCCTGATGCCATTCATCATCGCTGAGCTCTAAGAAGATTTTCGCACTCACCTTCTGACATTGGCGATGTCACCCCTCTCGACGGCAAGCAGGAATTTCTTCTCCTCCAGCGACAGCGGCTGCGGTAATCCCATCGGCAGTAGGCCCCCATAGCAACTGGGTTTCCTGTAACCCATCTCACCTGTGGCCGTGGCATTCGGTGTCGTTGCCGTGGTGGTGCTCGCGGTGCTCGTGCCGCCATTCGAGCTCACCTGTCAAACAGAAAGAAGGAGACAACCACCCCCGATTAGCATCTTTTCCATCTTCGATCACAAAAGCATAAAAGATGATAGCATTCAGTGTGTATCCGCTTTTCTTTCTTAAACCAAACCAAATAGCACTAAAGGATGAGCGCAACAAAAAAAAAAGAAAAAAAAAATGAAGAAAAGAAAATTGTATTTACCCTTCACTCCACCCGAGGGGTGGCGGGGGGTGAATATGAGTGCGAAAAAAAAACTGCTGACACTTAATGGAGGCACTTTAAGCAAGCTTCACTGTGCACACACACAGCCGAGTTGGTGTACTCGCTTTCTCGCACTTGGTGAGTTGGTGATTTGCTGTGTTTGCACGAGAAAAACGGATACAAATATGCATTATAATGAGGAAGGAAGAACAGCATCCTGTTCTCTCCCAAAGCCGACGAGAATATCATCACAAGCAGAAGAAGCAGCAGCAGCAGCAGCCCAGCGCAACACAGTAATGGCGACAAACTACGAACAATATTTGACACTTACACCTGCAGGAGTCTTTTTCTCGTTAGCCATTGTTGTTTGCTCCTATTGTGTGCGCCGTGGGGGCGGGCTCCCACGTCCCTTCTGAGGAGGATGTACTGGATTCTTGGTGTCTTCTCTTTTGGTTCTCCTTCCAAGAGTGACGATTATTTTCCTTTAAGAAATCGGCGAAAACATAGAATCGTTGTTTGGATTGTGCAGATAAGTGGCGTGAGTTGGGGTGAGGACAGTCTGGACAGAAGTATTTTATTTTATTGCCAACACTACCACTACCGCCGGCAGCAGTACCTTTTGGACACAAGCCACCCTGTGCGGGATTTCACACACAATGGTGGTGAAAATTTCCTTTGGCACAAAAGGAATCCTTTGTGTGCGCGACACAACAATTCAGCTCATTCGGTGTTGTTACCCTCTTCCGGAGGCGGGAAGACACCAACTCAGTCACCTGTGTGGAAAGACAGAGAGAGAGAGAGAGAAATGTGAAGTGGGACAGCATTTATTGAGGCCTGGAATCCCTAGTGAATGGGTTCTTAACGAGGTTGTTGGCATGAAATTATATTCTATTTTTCCACCTCAACTGAGGGCAGAGAGTGGTTTGGATTCTAAGCGAATGATCTGGAAAATTCATCGTGGTAACTAGACAACCGGAGATTGGGTGGAGAATGGGTTGACAACACTGTCATGACGTTTGAACTGAGAATTTTGAGAAAACAGTCTCGGCGTTTTGACATTTTTGAACCATTTTGACAGAAACAAACTCTTGACGGGTATTTTTGAAGTTTGAACTACAGTCTTGACGGTTGACCTACAAATTGTGGGAATATTTGGCACATTTTTGAATATCCTCCTGACGTGTGACATCTTTTGAAATTTTGTGGAACACATTTTGACAGAAACGAATATGACGGTTGACACTTCAGAAAATTCAGTACTTTTTGAACACAGTCCTTTCATCTGACATTTCTCAACTTTTTGTTGATCCAAGCTCTGGATATATTGACAAACTCGTAGTCTTGAGGGGCATTTCGGGTGTTTTTGAACATTGTCTGGGCGTTTGAAAAGAATCTGATTCTTTTCTGAACACAGGCCTAGCGTAGTTCATTTTGGAACTTGTTGTGGATCATAAGTCTTAACATTTTGTCAATCAGGCACACTTGACGATTACTGTTGAACACATTTTTGGCATTTGTACCACAAGTCCACAAGCACACAGTCCTAGCTTTCGAAATTTTAAAACCTTTTGTGGTTCACTAGTCGTGACAGTTGGACAAATTAGTACCCTTGACGAGCACTTCGACTATATTCGAACTCAATCTTGACGTTTGACACTTCAGAAGAACTGAAGAACCACAAATTTGGAATATTTCTGAACACATTTCTAGTGTTTGACTTTTCTAAACTAATTGTGGATCACAAGCCTTGACACTTTGACAATCAGGTACACTTCACGGGCATTTAGAGTATTTTTGAACACAACCTTGACGTTTGAACCACAAAATTGGGCAAAATTCGACACATTTTTGAACACAGTCTTAGAGTTTGACATTTATCTCTTGACATTTTGGATATTTTTGAACACAGTCCCATCGCTTGACACTTCTGACGTTCCTACTTCACTAATTTTTGAACACATCCTAGTAGCTTGACACCGACGTTCCTAAGCACATCAAACTTGACTAACTTCCGAACACATCCCTACCCCTTGACACTTGAAAACATACTTCTCTTCTCGATCCTCGATTCAATCACGATCACTTTCACTTTTCTGAACAAAGAAAAAAGCTCCCGGTCCTCGTGTCCGTCTTTGTTCTAAATTTATTCACGAATCCCACTCTCAGTCACTAGGGACTTCTTGTTCTCCACTGAACCACTGGCACACTTTCCGAAGCGAATCAAATTCAAACCGACCAACCAGCTACCAGCTGCAAGATATCCGCTCGTAAGTTGCTCGAAATCCAATTCAAATAATCGACCTCGAAATCATAATTTATCACCCGAATTGGGAGATCCAGATCAGACTTCGATTTTCACACTATATCCGAATCGAATTTTTGCACATCTTCTCCTGTCCTCAGCCTCCTCGGATAGTCAATTTGAACGAAAAGAGATTTCGCCTTCGCCCCACTAATGATGTGGCACACGACGATGAGAGGGGACGTGTGAAAATAATTAACAGATTGATACCGATTCCGCGAATCACCATTGAGTGTGTCCAACAAGTTCACACACGTGTACGTGTGTTCATCATCTCAAGCGACGACGGCGACGACGATGGAAACTGAACTGGATGATTGTTTGTTTGTACAAGACTTTTGTGCAACTGTCGACGGAAACGAAGAGGCGCACACCGAGTGAACAAAACGAATGGAGGAGAATGAATAATACACTTGTTCAAAGGCGATTTGTGTTAACAAATTACTCGAGGAGTACCGTGGTGGATGATGGCGCCTGGATGGAGGAGGGAATGGTGTGTGTGCGCGGTAATAATTGGATTATCCTTGCGGGGGTTCGCCGGTCATACATACCATACATCAGATTAGTGGGCGAAAATGTTTGAAATTGATTTTCTCTCTTGGTCATGCCGGGAAGGGGGACATTTTTATTGTGGTCGTCTTGAACTTGAGGTTATGTTCATTGGTCGTTAAGTGTCGTGAAGTGGTTTTCAGTAATGCAGTGGGTAATCCAATTTTCTTCGGAAACTGTTGTGGGGTGTTGATCAGGGGTGGGGAACATTTTTTTACTTGAAGGAGTCCGCGAAAGGCATTTGGTGCCTTTTACTAACACCCCGTGACATATGACACGATCGTCCTTACTTTTGATCGACTGAAAAGGACCACGTTCAGCTGAGTGTACCAGAGAACCCTAATCCAAGACAATATTGACTGGGGCCCAGGTCCGCTTAAAAAGACTCCGAAGCACTCCTACACTGACGCCTATGCTTTCGACTTGCTCCCTGTCTAAGTGGCAGTCAGAAATCAGGTCCTTTAGTTATATCGAAGCAAGGCAGCAGAAGAGGTTGAGTGTGGGTAGAGGTAGAACCTGTAGAATGCCAGGGCCTAGCTTCTCAGCAACCACTGGTTTTGTGCGTACTATTGTTCTCTTACGAGTGGAAGGGACCTAACATTTTGTGTCAACTCCGAATGGGCAAGTTATACTCCTTGACCATTGTCAGCAACTCCAAGCGGCCAAATTGTACTCCTTGACCATTGTCAGCAACTCTAAGGAGGTCTTTGCAGCTGAAACATTTTTGGCTAAGCAGACCGACCACGACCAATCAAAACTTCATGAAAATGCATAATAAACTGTCAAAATTCCCCTCGAACTCATGGACTGAGGGACTGTCAGTTGTGAAGTGGGTCATATGCGTGGCAGTCCTCTCCATTCACTTTCAGTCAGAATATAGTGCCTTAAGCATTGCCTGTCCTACATTAACCTCAAGCAACGAGCCCTGCATTCAAATCAATAAAAGCCGGAGTACCATAAGAAAGCAGTCTAGGTCCAGTACTTTATGTACTTTGTACCAGCGACATACGACGTGGCTGAGTAACAGAACAAACGCAATTAATTTTGGTGGCAGCTTAAGTATGCGAAGACTCACGTGGCAAATGTTCACTGAGGTATCAAGGGAAAGTTTTTGTGGAGCGAGAGGTCCTTCGTGGTGTTTGCAAGTCTTCTTCTAACACACACCACTTTACACACATTCCTCCGATGTACTTGCCACAGATGTTATGCCTACCCAACCTCTTCCTTCCCCTTCATTTTATTCACATTCAAGGACCTCCATGAGCTTGCTCCTAACGAGCTTGTCCCTAACGAGCTTGTCCTTCCAAACAAATTTTCCACCTCCAACAGCCCTCTTATGTAGGTACACACATCCCAGGAAACGCGCTTTGATCAAGAAGACTCTCATGAGCGCGCATCGGACGATATGCGTACAGTCGGTTGTACGGTCCTGACTCTATACCAATTTCTTCGCAGTCCCTTTTCAACACCCTCCACTGTACACACATTCGAAGAAACACATTTGGGCAAAGAAGACCCTCAGGGACTTCTCCTGCATACGGTCCTCGCAAATAAAAAAAATTAAACAGCAAGTCCCCTTTGAACACCCTCTGCTGTACACACGCCCTTAGGAACTCAAGAAGAACTTAAGACCTCGCATCTAATGGTGTGCGTACAGTATTCGGTCCAATCGCTTCGATCAAGAAGACTCTCATGAGCTCGCATCATCACCTTGTGCGTTCGGTCCCCAGTCCTGACTTAACACCAATTTCACCACAGTCCACTTTCAACACCCCCCACTGTCGACCACCATTAATTCGTCCAATCACCGTTAAATTCAAAACGATCGTCACCACATGCTCTCCGTGAGCCCCTCAAATGGCATCACTCACACGAAGTTATTCATTCAAATGTGCTCCTGTCAAGGATTACTCAAACATTCCAGTCAGTCTCACAGTGCAACCGAGCAAAAAAGAACACAAAATGCAAGGAGACGTCCCCTCCCCCACCGATGTTCACAAATTAGTCGTATAAAATATTGACACAATGTATCCTTCACTTGCACAAGATCCAGGAACAACAAGAGAAAAAGGAGCACTGTCGTATGCACATTAGAGCGTGTGTGTGTGTTTGGATGAGTGTTCATGTTGGACATGTCCTTCGTTGCTGTGTTTATTAATCCATTCGCTTACATTTAATTTCCATCGGGAGAATGAATGCATGTGAGGGTGTGTGTGTGTGTGTGTGTGGATGACATAAGGGCGAGGTCAAACCAGGAGGGGACAGGCTCCGGATAGTGGGAGCACATGTAAGTACACAAAGACACTTCACCAGGATAACAGCATATTCCATCGGGAGATTTGCATAAGCCCCCTGCATCCGAGAGGACATGCACACGGCCACCCACACCCACCGCCACCGACAAGATGGATGATGTAGTAAAAATTCATCGCCTCCACACTCACTCATCCATTCGATGGAATTCTCAACTTCATTGTTGCACTTTCCCCGTTTCGCTTCCACAATTGCACGGATTTTTTTCTGCGCACACACACAGCAAGAGAGAGGTTTTTGCACTGAATCAACAGGGATTAAGGACTTTTGTGCCGATTTCATATTTCACTAGCGCTCGCACACAACAAGTGGTGTGCCCCTCTATGCACGGATCATTTATGTATTTTATCTTCTCGCTTTTACACTCGAAATGTTGTGTTTTTTTTCTACTCACTTGTTGTTGGGGAAGCGGAGAGGGTTGGATTTCGCCGACAAGGACTACGACGACAACACTCACTGACAATAGACGCGTAACGAATGTGGTCTCTGTGTGTCTTTGTTTTCCCTTCAATCTATTTAATCCGTGGAGTGTCCGCGTTTTGTGGGCACAAATTCACCGCACATAGCCGCACACGGCCACCGCTCATGCAAAGACTCTATGCCGCGATACAACACCGACTGACTGACTGGCTGTACAATGCTGGCGTATCCGAGTGCCTGATGTTGCTCGCGAACAAGCTGTTTGCAAAGCCTCTGGAGGGCCGTTGTGGTGCTCCGTTTTATACCTGACGTAAGCCCCATTTCCTTTCTCCGGGAAATAATTTAATTAGTGCATGCACTAATGTGCGTATCGGTTTGGTTATGTTTTCCATTTCTCATCGGATGTGGACTCACGACACGGGATTAGGGGATGTTTCCAGCATACTTATTGCTTCTTTATTCTGTTCATAGGGAATCGCCCCGAACATGGCATCGAATTTGTGCCGGCGCGACGCTGCACAGGAATTCGATACCCAGTGAAGTCGTACTGGTCGTTGGGAGGAGGTTGGGGCCGAGGATCGATTTGAAATTCAATTGTGTTTGCTTATCCAGTTTGCGGGACTGACTCACAGGACTGCTTCGGAAAACTATCCCGCCCTTAAAGTCGGCACCGGTGGAATGGTGGTGTTTGCACATGCTTGCGAGACAAAATTAATCGATTTGACGGAGCCCATCTATCAGCGGCCTGTTGACATATTACTACTGACCGCTTTCTCTGTCTCTGTCTGTCTCCCGGTTGCCATTAAATGTGTCAAGCAAATGAGGTCGCGCCCAGTTCACGGAGGAGGATGTTAAGCCCATTTTTGTGGTGTCAGGGAGCGGGTCGACGATGTGAGCCCATTTTAATTGATTGATGGAGCATTGGGGCGGGTGCTTGATTTATCTCATCTCACAACCGTTGGCTACTGCCGGTGGTTCATAGATGGCTAAGCGATGTTGCAGTGGAGGCTTGGAGGCTCACTTCTCTTGCTGCTCAACCTTTTGGAGATCTAGTATGCCTCTGATCTTGGGACCTCCAGATCTTGGATTTTATTGTGCTGGACCAAGGTTCGACTTAAGCCCGACTTGATTATCCGGAGTTTCTTCTTCATCTAATGGCGCTACATTTCGGGATGAACCTTGGCCTCAGCAAACAAGCCTCTTCAGCTGGCACGATACCTGGCATACTGCCTCCAATTTCGCACCCCAAGTTAGTAGAGGTATCCACTTATGTGCGCCATCGTGTTCGTCCTTTATTGCGTTGTCTCCCTGTTTCAGAGTCGGGCTGGAGCCGTTTTGTCCATGCGTTCTACATGGTCTAGTCATCTTAGGCGTTGAATCCTTACAGGCCTGGCTTGATTCATGTCGCTGTCGTACAGTCCGTACAGTTCGTCGTCGAATCTCAGAACGCCGAACTTTTCTCTCGGAAAGACCAAGGGCTTCTTTATCCACTCTTGAGATAGTCCAAGCTTCCGCGCCCTAGACCAGAACAGGGATGACCAACATCTTATATAATGTTAGCTTGGTCCTTCGAGAGAGGGCTCTACTACTCAATTGCCACTTGAGCCCAAAGCAACAGCACGCAATTACACGTACTTTTGAAAAGTCGTGCCGAGCGAATTCTGGACGACAGCAAATTGAAGGTTTCGGTGACTTCGCTACCGACTTTGATAGAGTAGCGAGAATGGCTCGACTCTATAAGCACTGTGCGGCCTTGAAATCGACGAATACTTGATGGGAGTCGATCTGCATCTCTTGGAGTTTTTCAAGGATCTTAGCCGAATTCCTGGTCCGTTCGTAAAGATTTGATCGACTTCCTGAGGTGCAATGTTGCCGATTCCTTCGGTGCTCTAGTGATGACTTTGGATACTCTACGTCGTGAAGTAAGATGGTCATAGGAACAGACCTGGAATTGGTCGACTTGGTGGACCCTTCTTCGAACATGTCAGGCGCATGTAAATGATGTTCTGAAGTTCTATCTGAATGGCGTCTTCTTGATCTTTGAGGGAAGGGTGCTGAATTGTTGACTTGAAACTACAGCTGACTTGTATGAGAATGGGGAGAAGCAATGCTATTAGTAACACCAAGCTAAGCCTACTTCGCTCCAATGTTAGGTCAGTGCTCTTATGTGAGTGCGGCGATAGGACATTGACCTCCCCGTTTGTGAACCAGTGTCTACTAAGCGTACTAAGGACACTCTGGCCGAACCGTGTTCTAAACGAGCACGGGAACCTATAGGCTCCACTATTCAACGAAGCAAGTTGCAATGCATTGGTCATACCCTTCGAAAAGGAAACAGTTCCATACCAAACCTGCGATGCTGTGGAACCAGCAATAGCGCGTCGTCCGAGAAGTAGACGGCGCAGAATAGTAGAGGAGGAGTCCCAACAGCTAGGGAAGCGTTGGAGAGAGCTGGGACACGATGGAGCGTAGGTGTAGTGGAGGCCTTAGGACACACAAGGGGATACAGAAGCTAGGTAAGTGGTTGGTGGGAGACTTCCTAAAAAGTGAGGTCTCTTACGAAGGTGTGTTCTAGACATTTTGTGTATTTATGTGGGTACACGGTTTCTCTGATCAGAATTGTTTACATTTTCAGGGGCGTTACTTGGACATTGACGCAGTTAGTGGTTTGGCGGAGCTAACGCTTAGAATGAGTTCCCTGTTGGAGATGTATGCTTGTTTGAAAGAACAGCCTGTCCATCTAGCTCGTGCTCGTCCATCTAGCTCTTCGGTTAAAACTGTTGTGTTTTGGTCAGCTAGAGTCGTGTGACCGTCTTAGCGACTAAGTCAACATCGCGAACGCAATCTTATTCTGGACGATTGAAGGCAGCGTGCCTACGCCTAGCTGATGGGTTACTGGAAACGGCGGCTGTCTCAGCGTGTGTGGGTAATGTCTGGTTAATATTGCTCAGCAACCTAGGTCAGCATCCTTCCTTCGTGGGAATGATGCCGTTTCAGTGTATTGCTCAGAGCGTGCATTATGTCCGGTTGACGTGGATGTGACTGATCATTTGTGGATGTTAATTGAGACCGATCGATCAGTCGCAGGTCTGACAAGTGAGCCAGTAGGAGTGATTATGATCGACGACTCCTACATTGAGGGCGCTTGATTCAATTCCCGAAATGGGAGACAGTCACACGAAAGAGGTGGAACCGTAAAGGTGCATACTTTGTCGACTAAAAGTGTGAGATTTCACGGTTACACACCGTTCGTGTCACTGGACAGTCTCTAAAGAGGATTTTCTGTGTCAACTTTCGCTTTTTAGAGTCAGCATAACACTGCCCGTCCCACTCCGTCACTCGTGCTTATTTTAAGAGCTAAGGCCAGGTTCATCGCGGGCTGTAGCTCCACAGACTCTTAGCGGCTCGCACCCTGCAACCGATCAGTCTGTCTTCCGGTGGGTCTTCTCTGAGTTCGGTCAGGATCGATCAATTCGTACCGAGGTGCGTTAGTTTGAACCTGTTTGCCGGAACATCATGGCCTGCGAGGACTGTCTTGTTAGCTGGGTGCTATGACAGGGATCAGTAATGCATTTATCGATGTTGTTGGAATGCGACGATCATTCCGATGACCACCATGTCCGCTTTGTAACTTTTCTGAAGGATGCTCATAGGTGGAAGCACAAATAATATTTAGACTTCCACCATCGACTTCAATAAATCGTTTGAAATCCACTCACAACGCTTGCCTATCCACCGCCTTGTCACCGCTCAGTCTCCCACATGAAGCTCAATCCCAAGCCCCTTACCTCACCCCATTCATCCCGCCGCCAGCTTTTAATTAAAAATTCATGACTTTGAAATTCCCACGCCACCAAGTCATGCGTTACGTTCCACAGCTCAAATCCAAAATTCCTTCAATCAAAATCATTGCCACCCACAAACACGAAGGGTGGTCGTGCAGTTGACACCGTCGCCTCACACACACCCTCGATTGGATCACCGGCAAAGGCAGCACTTATTGCAAAACTTCCGGCAGCGTTCCCACCACCGAAGCCCACAAACTGTTGCTGTTTTGCCGCTGTTTTTGCGTTCATTATTTACGCCTCTTATCACACGTTTAACATTTCGATGAAACAACACCATTAAAGGGGTGTTAAACATATGCTGAGCCTCCCCCTCCGTCTAGCCGACCACTTGGACAGCGACAAATGCGTGCGATTCAACACACAGTTATCCTCATTTATCAGTGATCGATGGGCGCCGGTGAGGGGAGGGGCGTTCGGAGGTCGAGTGTAATGGGTGCCCGAGGAGCAGGATCCCTGATGTATGCCACTCACATTCGTCGTCGTCGTCGTCCTTTCCATTTCGTTTCGCTGTCATGCGGTGAGAAAAAGTGTTCGTGCCGCAAGCAGCCCTTGCCTGAGGACGACCGACGGAACGCGCATATCCATCGCAATCATCGCACGACAGATGCAGTCGGCAGTCGGCAGTCGGGCAGATTGTTTTTCTTTCATCAGATCTCGAGCATCTCGAATCTCATTTGTTCCATTCGTCGTGGGTGGGGAGGGAGAGCTCTATCTCGCTCATTACGAGACTGGGTTTACTGAGCAGCGCCTAGATTCAATCTGCAGTTGAAGCAGTTGTCTGGTTTTAAATGGCGAGAGCTTTACTTTTCCTTTGCAGTTCACTGGGAGGTGAATGATATCTTTAATTAAATCACGTGCCGTCAGATGAACTCGTGTAGACAGCGGGGGGCCTTCGCGTTGATTTGCATACGATTTTAAGCAGAGAGAGGGAAAAAGGATTGAGGTTTTGTGTTTGACTTCCCTGACGAGACTATCCACCTTGTCGTGGTGTCAGGGCTTAAGTAGGACCAGTGATAGTGGACATCGTGTCTGCCTGTGGTCCGAAAACTAAGAGATAGTCACAACTGTCTCCTCTGAGCACAAGCAACATATCGACCAAGTTGCTAGGAAGTTCGAACAGCCGTTAAGGTGGTACAGCTCCACAAACATCGAAATGTCCCTAGAGTGTCGCCAGATGACCTGATTCCGGCTGAATGTTCGTTGCTGATGTCTATTGGTGGCTAGCTGATGGCTAGAGGCAGGTAGCTTGCGCCGGGTGGATAGTGGCTATCGGCTGATGGGTAGTGAAAGGGTGCAGATGGCTAGTGGCTGGTGACTAGAAGGACTATTGGCTGGTCTTTAGTTGCTTGTGGCTGATGACTTTGGTGGCTGGTGGCTAGTGGTTGGTGACTGGTGGCTGATAGTGGAAGCAGCATGTGGCTCAGCGTGGGTAGTGGCTGGTGGCTGTTGGTTCCATGCTGATACGAATCGAACCCACCAAATTTGAATTTTCAGTACAAGTTTGTTCCCGGGTTTGAGCTGTCAGAATTTTACTTATGAACGTAGCTAATAAAAAATGTGACCAGAGGGCGCTGACTATCTAAGTCGATTGATCAATTGGAAGCGACTGGTGTCTGGTGGCAGATGGCTGATGGTTGGTGCCTGAAAGGACTAATGCCTGGTAGCTGGAGAATATTTGAAGTCAGGGTGAGATCTAGAACCACTTGGCTATTTCTAGTAACTAAAGGTATGTTCATCGCATTTATTGCCTATCTCCAGACCTCCTCGTAATGTGCGACCCCATAAGAGATGATGTGAAAGTCACAGCCAATTATGAAATATGCACTTTCGGGCAACGCAAGTCTAGCCATTTCATCTATACCGTTGGGGGTTAGTTTTCCGTGGTAGGCCGTGTGGGAGAAGGCTGTGCAGAATTTTGAGTTTCCTAGCTCTAGGCTGCCGCTGTTTGGTCGATGGTCGATAGGCTAAGGAGAAGAGATGTGTTGATTTCTAGGTTTACCTGCATTCTTTACGTGGAGTACTTAAAGGCCAGATCGTTTATCTGGTCTTGAACGACCGAGGGTTCAATATCTGACAATATCTTTTTCGGTGCTGATTAAGCGGAGAATTAGGTGCGGCAAGGCTGTTTTGGAGTGATGAAGGTTAATCTTAAGGAACTCCAACATCAGGAATGTTCTCAGATACCTCTGTGATGTCGGCATCGCCGGGGTCTGACAAAGAATCTCCTGGGAGGATTGCAGGAGTTCCTTCTCGTTTTCAGAGGAGGTGTCGTTAGTGGCATCACCCGAGTCTGACATAAGTCTAGCTCCCGTTAAGGTTTATTGCGTGGTTGCCCCTTCCTATCTGGTTCCAGGATCAGAGTAAGGACTGTTGAGGACAGACCAGAGCTACCTCCAGAGCATAGTGTGTTCGAGGTTTGACCTTTTCCGATGTGGATTGCTTCACTTTTGCCTTTCCGAAACCGAAGCTGATTTTAAAGTCGACTGTTTCCAGGGGTGGTGGCCCTTGGCGTTATGTGTATGTGCAATCCCTGGTCAGAGCGACAAACAAAATTTTCACGGCCCCAGCTCTTCCGAGTCGCTGTTCTGTGTACAAAAGGCTTCCCAAACTTGGCCCTTCGGATTCGGCATACTGTAGGACTCTTTCACTCGTGACACAACAATAGCACACACAACACGAGTGGTTGCTAAGAAGCTTCGCTCTGGCCCTCTACGGGCTGCAGCGCCACCCATATTATTACATTATTTTTGCAGGAGCCCAAGAGATTCTTCGTTAATCACAATGATAGCGATTCTGTAAGATCCTTTGGGCTAATCTGTCGTCAGTCGTCATTACTGTGTTGCATGTCCTCATGAGTTTCATTATTGACTTATGATCTTCCGGTTAGACTGATTGACGGACGCGTGCCCTAGGCCTGCTGGGAGTGTGATCCACTGACAGAACTTCCTGGCGTGCGCACGGTCATAGTTGTCCAATCTTCGCGATGGCTATTTTAAGAAGGTCGCTGGTAATTGTACGTGCTCTTGATATCAGTTGATTTGGGAAAAAGAGGAAGACCGAACTTCCGGTACAAAGATCAAGTCATCGCAGATGTAAGACAGCTTAGCCTTTATGACTGGAAGCAGCGTGCCCGGGACCGTCACCGATGGAAGGCAGCAATTGCTCAGGCTCAGACCCTTCATGGTTCCTCTGCCTGATAAATTCAGAACTCTTGATACCAGGCAGCGTCTTCACAAAAAAAAATCCACAAGAAAATAAGAAGGATCTGAAATGAATTATAAAAGAAGAGGTTTCTCTTGCTTCGACTTCCTGTTTGTCAATTCTTATAAAACTGCTGGGGAGTCTGATTGCAACAAGACGTGATGAAGATTACCTACTTACTTAAGCTGGCGCTCCAGTCCGTGGAGGACCTGGGCCTCAAACAGTAGGCGTCTTCGCCTGGTTACGGTGTTTAGAGGGTTATTTTGGTTGTTCGAGACAGAGCTTTGTTTATGAATTGCTTTCTTATCCCAAGGATGCAGAAATTCAGATTTGCAATTCTTCGTTGAATTTCAGCGCTAGGTAAGTTGCCTGAAGGAAAAGTAGGTAAAGTCTTTGAATAAGAGACGTCGGTGTTGGGTGTCCTTTCGTGTTGGCACCTGGTCTTGCCCTTTATGTACAGCTAAAGCCATCTTCGCGGTCTGCGTCGTAATGCACTGCTGCTTACGCCGCATTTTGCAAACAGCCAAACACAGCCAGATTCTAATTTGTCTTCAGCTCTACTCCAGAGCGTTGGTTTCACCTTGGGATAGATCCACTTCCGGTCCAGTCGCAAGAGAGCAGTCTCTCAGGTCTCTTTCCGAGTAGATGGCAAAAACCCTTTATCTAGCCCGTCCTTCTTTCTAGGGTCAACTGTTTATGAATGACTCTGCAATGACACCGGCTGACCTTGCTTTCTGCCACTCACTCCCGCCGCCCTTCGCCTTCTCGTACCTCAATCTAATCGATTTCACTTAAAGTCTCCCCCATCAACACATCATCACGCAATCATTCCTTCCGATTTTTCCAAAGCGCGCACGTGAAAATCCAACTCCATGCGAAAATCTCATCCGCGGGCCATTGAAAAACATCTCTCTCCCTCTCTTTGCTACGATGCCAAAAACGTAGCCCCCTCGTGGGCGTTCGATTCAGATTCCTTTCGCGACGCAAAACACACGAGAGATCTTCAATGAATCTGTGTAGTGACAACAAATTTTCCATTTGTGCTCGCCTCGCTTCGTTTGGACACCGGACGTCATAGCCGAGCGAGTGGAGTGGCATCCCCAAAAATAACTCGTTCTTCTGTCCTCCGTCTCATCTCGTTTCACTACGTCGTCGTCGCTTCCATATTTGCTTATGTGCGCGCATATTTAACGCGCAAATGAAAACAATCGCGCGACCATAACGAGCTTCGATCGGAATGGATTTATACGGTTCATCTAGCAGCGTCATACGTCATGGTCCCCGCGTTCTGCCGCGTGCCGAGCATCCACCAGACGCGTAAACATTCAATTAGACTTTTTACGATGAAAAACGGCAAAATGGAATTGACGGGAATTCGGATCAAAGTGGAATGCGTTCGTCGTCATGCCTGAGGCCGCCGTCGCGTCGAGAGATCAACAAAAACCGTGTGGGGGGCGGCTGTCAGACATTCGAAGGCGATTCAAGGTCGTTTGCAAAATGCAATCACCCCTAGAACGACATCGCTACCGGGGATACAAATCGATTTAAGACTGCGCGTAAGGGGGTGTCCTTCTGATTGCGTTTGAAATGAAATTCTGCTGAAAATGACGGTGTTTTTGCACGAATTTGCCTACGGCCTGCATTCGTGATGATCCTGAAAGGGGAGGAGGTTGTGGTGGACCACAGTCCACTCTCTCCCAGCGCGGTGTCATCGTGCGCCTGCTGTCATCCTGCCGACAAATTCCTTCGATTTCACATCACAAAGTCAACTCCAACGACCATCTGTGTCTGAAAAGTCTGTCATGGCGTTTCGTCTTGACGAGGGTTAATTGGAAAGATGAATAGCTCGACCGGGGCGGAGGCGGGGGCAAACGGAAACCACTGGCAGAGCAGAAGAAGTAGAAACCCCAGACAACACACAAAAAAAAAAAACACACACAAACCACCCGAGATCAGAATCCCTAATTATAAATATTCCGCCGGTGCCAAGTAACAGCGAGTCTATTTGTCGAAAAACTGGTCGCGATTCGGCGGAAAACCGTTCAAAGGACATCCTCCACGGGGAAAGGTGGGCCTGTGACGACGAACGGGAATGTTAATGACTATTAAATGCACGTGTTCCTTGAGCGCTAAGCGCTCGTCCTTCGCTTGTCGATACTGATGAAGGGCAACCAAGCGAAGTGGATGACAGGTTCGATGAGTTTCTCTGGCAGATTAATCAGTCTGGTTGGTGGCTGGTGATAGGCTGTGAGTAGGTGGTGGTGGATGCTTGAGTTTTTCCATAGATGAGGGGTGGCGGTTGTGGTTTTTGTCTAAGGCCACTTCTGTAGGCTGTGTGACCGAGAAGAGCATTCCATATTCCATGCGGAGCCGCTGAAAAACCGGTCTCTAAACTGACTTGTGCTCCCGAAAGCAGGCTAGACGACAAACTGATGTGTGTTTTGTTGCGTCTGGGTTTGTGGGTGTTTCCATGGAGAGGAGGAATGCAATTGCTCAGCTCCCTTGAGCATAGTTAGTCAAACAAGGAAAAAGATGCCATAATACTCCCGTGTTCGACAGAGTCTAGTGACTGCGCATATTTTTGAGTTTAATGGCTCGCTTTTGAATTCGATCTAGTAGGTTTGGGATGGTAGTCGAGTTGCAACAGAGCGTAGAGGGTATATACGCCGGACAGAACTAATCTGGAAGCAGCGGCTGTAAGGCTTCTAGGTAATCGACTGACAAGAGTGCTCTGGCTGCGAATGCAGTGAACTACCGATTGATCACAATCCTTAAGACTGCCCTTTACAATTTTCAACGCTGGGAACCAGACGGTCAAGCGCAAGTATCCCAGAGAGCAGCTACTTCAACGGGCAGCAGCTGATGACTGGTGGTTGACCACTACTTCCATTCAGAATACAGTCACTTCAAAATATAGAAGCCAGCTGGAGCCTCTTATTTGTGGCTCACATTTTCTTCTTCTTTGATTGGCGCTACCGCCCGGGGTGGACGTGGGTCTCAACCAGAGGAATGTCTCTCCAGCCGCCAAGATCTTTCACAAGCTGCCTCCAGCTGCGCACTCCAAGTAGGTTGTGGCTCACACCGGCCCAGGAAAAAAAGGTGACGCCAATCAGAGAAATCTGTGGATTACGGACAAATTTCTATTTTTAGGCGCTCTTGCCAGGAAGCTGCACAAATGAAATCAGAAGAGCGTTCCATGGACGGACCTCTGATGAGCGGCAGAGACAACAGATCAAGAAAGAATAGAGGCCATCATCAACAACCTCGTGGCAACAAGACAATGACTTTGTGAATCCGTTGATTGCTTTACGAAAATATAGGCTAGGCTCTAGGTAGGTCTGAAGTCAGTCAGCAGCTTGAATGCCTCATGTTCCTAATTAAGGTGGTACTTGCGACGTAGGTATATGGTGGCCTTGTTACCGCGGTTTGGGTCCATTGTGGACTAAATTGACGATGTTCTACTGCCATGAAACTTATTTTTTATACTAGAACCATACTACTACGTTGGAAAACTTTAGAAGGTCTTCCAACTCTACACCGCACAAGTCCTCCAACTCTACAAGGAAGTGCTTACCCAAGTATTGTTCCCTTTTCATTGTTGGGCTGGGCAGTCGAGATTCTGTTTCACTCCTGGCCCAAGCATCTCGCCTTAGTCGCAGTTCCCCACTATTTGTGCTATACTATAAACGGGCAAAAGGTTCTTGGCAAGTATACTCCCTGGCGGGAAAGACAATGAAACGTGGACCGTGAGTTGAAAGCTGTTCGTGTCGGGAATCGCTTGTAGTCCTCTTTGAGCATGGACGCGGCACCAGTTGGCATGGCATGACTGCATGTTCGGCTTGGACCAGAAATCAAGTACGAGTACAAGCAGCAGAGATGAGGTTTCTTCGTGATGTTGTCCCCCTTTATAGAGTGAGAGACGGCTGTACTCATTCTTGAGCAGCAGAAGATGGTTGCTTCGATGGTTTGGCCACGAAGGGTGAATGTCCCCATCATCAACACTTCCGAAACTTGTCCTGTCCCGTTGTCGAAAATTAATTATTCCTCGGCTTTCTGCAGCATTCTATGCCTTTCATTTCTCGAAGTGTTTCCCACAGCATTGAATGCCCGCTTTCGAGAGTGAGCAAAAATAAAACAATCCAGAGCCTCCATCAGTGTCGTCTAGAAGCGGAGACTGCTGTACATCTCTAAGACTCCAATTGTGCCAAGAAAGACGTTATAAGACCCAAAAAACCTGATCTGGGGTTCCATTTCGCAGAGCCCCTAGTCCCCAGTTTGTGGTAAAATCCTCTGCTCCAGTGCACATACCACAAACAGGACGAAATGCCATGAGCCACGACTCTGTTTTTTCCATCAAACTACAAGTGAAATTCATGAATTTGTTGATCAGGTTGTGGACAGCGACGGGACCATTGTTAATTAGTTTTCATGCGCAACACCGCATCCCACGCCAACGCCTGCCGACAGAATGTCCTCCTCGACAGAATGTCCTTGCAACTCTCAATTTCCTACCGAGGTGAGAAGCTCTGCATGCCATCTAGAGACAGTGATCGCCGTGTGGACCATGTCTAACTTTCACTTCCTACTCGACAGCGCTCCAACTCTCCCTAGTCACCGGCAACGATTAAAAGCAGTGACTTTCACAAAAAGTCGGGCATAAAGCTGATGGACATCCAGTTGCGACTAGGCCCAGGAGCACCTCAGAAGTGTCCGATTACCAAATCCCTTTCCAGTTAAAAGCCAACTCCACTCCACTGCATCGGGCCTAATGGAAAAGTCATTATTTTAATTTCGAATGATGGAAAATTGAGTCCAACAGCAAATCCCCTACGGCTGCCTGTCCGTCCGATGTAATCCTTTATTTCTGCTCGCCACTGACACTGCTCGACCAGGCGTAATAATTCCCTTCATTTGACTCAAATCTGTGTACTCTCGGGTAACCTTCTTCCAAACGAAACGCACTCCATTCCGGGTCACTAGCTGTCCGTTGGACAGTGATCTTCAGCCTCGGGCAGCACACATGACCTACCCTCACCACCATCCACACACAAGCTACATAAGTAGCTCCTGTGCCAACAAGTCTCCTCCTCGTCTCCACACACAGTGCACAAACAATAAGGACGCCCATCTCCTCACACAAAAATGCAGACGCACACACATCTGTGCCCATAAACTCTTATTTTTTAATACACTCTCCTCTCGTATTTATGTCTTGTAATATCCTTTATATAATCCCTCTGCCACCACCTCCGCACGCATGAGGAATGAGCGCTGGGCTCATCTTCATCCTTCTGCCACCGCCCCGGCCGAGAGGGTCGTCGAAGGACTTAGCCGGGGATTTATGGGCAAGCCAATAGGTAAACATTTTCGTCGACCATTCCAATCGCTCACCCACCATGAGCCAGCGCCGCCACCACCACCACCGGTGTGTGTGCAAATATTCAATCCGAAGTAAGTCGGATTCCATTGCTACCCCTTGGCGGAGGACGTAAACCGTGCCGTACCGTGCTGTGCCGTGCACATCGCATAATTTATTGCGTATCCCTGCAAAAGTAATAGATTCGCCTTCGCTCATAATGTGCTCCCACATGCAATCCGCCGGTCCACCGGGGAGGGGACTGGGCCAGCTTCGGGGGATGATGCTGGCGGTGGTTCTCATCGGATTCCGCCCAAAATTCAGGCAAACAATATGGAAAGCATCAGCAATTTGTGGGCTGTTTATTTTTGTCAAAAGATGAAAGATGAACATGACTTTGAAAGAAAAAAGCCTTCTCCCCCACCATCGCCTCACCCACCCACAACAAGCATAGACAATGACACTGATCTTGTCTTAAGATCTGTTGAGATCGGCAGAAAATGACCGACAGACTGTTTTGTTATTCTAGAACCGTTGTACATCTCATTTGGTTTCCGCAAATCTAGGAAGTTTTGTTCTCTCTCTCTCTCGGTGACTACGAATGAGTGAGTGTGTGTGTGTGGGTTAGTGGTTGCGGTTAAAAATATCTTTTGTCTTTCTGTGTCTTCATCTTCTTTCGACAGAGCAGAAGGACGGGTTGAGGAATTGTGAATTTAATAGATTGTGCCTCACTAATGGAACGGACTACAAATGACATCGTCAGCGAGCAGAGGTGAGAGAAAGTTTTTGAATGCGCACCGCGATCGGGCTTGCGATGACTCGGATTGGTTTGACCGAATTCATTGATCGAATGCCACCCAAATTATGCAAGACACACTAAAGGTGTCAGTTGGATATCTGAGAACTGGTAGCTGACTACGGGCGGGGCGGCGTGGAGAAGCGAACGTTGGGAGAAGAAAGCTGACGATGACGGTATTGATGTTGGAAATTGCACTGGAAAGGAGGCCTGTGTTTGGAGGTGGAATTTCATGGTTTAAAAGACGTGGTAATTAAGGTGGAAAAGATCTTAAAGTCACATGTGATGTTCAAGGAATAGTAAACTTATTTTATTGATCCTTCGAGCCGGATCACCTTGTAAAAGTGCAGCGTCTTTAAAGGTGTGCATTGAACCAAGGTCGAGGTGAATCATTTATAAGGGCGTTTGAATGACATTTACTAAGATCCTTTTCAAACTAAAAACGTAATCCATATAATGGTGCTCAAATACATATGTGGTTTGAGCTGCCAGTTGAAAGTGAAGACTTCTTTCCTTACTCAGCATAATTGGTCATTGTCATCCTCGTGTCTGAGAATGCTCCAGAGAAGGCCATGAAAGACATTAAGACATCCCTTCATGTTGAGGCACATGGTTTGTGACGAATGAAATGACCTTAAAGGTTACTTTGTCCTGATCAAGTCACATGGCCATAATTCAGTTGGTCTTGATGGTAGATATGTGAGTTGTTGCGTAAGACGAAGACAGGACTTGAGGTACCATTGCTCTCAAAGAGCCAAATTTATAACCATCACGAACATGTGACTGAAAAGCCGGGCGCTTGCTAGAGCTAGTTCTGCAAATCTTGACAAGGTCCCGATCCGTCATTCAACTAGTATATTGCCTAAGCTCAAGGCCATACGGATGGATGGGATGGGTCACAGTCCTTCAACCTTGTCCACACACTCCTTTATGTCCCTTCGCTTGATTGCCCACCTTGTCGTGGTGCGAAGGCTCAGTAGGACGATGATTTTGAGGGTAGTACCTACCCTCAAATGAGTCCGAAGCCAAGAGGCAATCAAACTTGAAGAAGAAGTTGGCTGGTTTCGAATGTTCTTTTTTTTTTGAGTCGTCCTTTGAAGAGTTGAAAAACAGACAAAAGGAAGATGGGGCGTAAGGGCATACATGTACCTTGAACCTGCCACTTTAGATCGAGGACAAACTCATGTTCATGGGCAGAAAGGGGTCTCAGTCCAGAAGAAAGATCATTCATTGATGAAAGAGGGTCCTCTTGTGCTGCTCTAAATGCAGTTAAAAAAAAGGCCTAAAGGTTCTTCACTTTTATTTAGTAGATCAGTAGTCTTGTCGAAGATTGTTTTACCTTTGATTTATCAGCGTTGTTGCTCCAGTGATTTGACATTACAGAACGCTTCGTGATAATGATCGCCGATTTCAAGCTAACATGTGCGAGCCCATCCGTATGTCTAGAAAGACAGCCAAAAGTCGCTTTGATAAGGGATTGCAGTGCGTAGCAGCAACAATTGACTATGTCGGAGTCCATTAAGTTGGACGATAGTGCATCAAGTTCTAGCGCCCTTCCTGGAGGAGTTTTAGTCTGTCACAGATCTCATTGACCTAGATTTCGGCTTGGAACACTGTAGAGAGGTACAGAAATGTTTGGGCCCCGATCTTAGTTCTCAAAGGTAGTGGCGTATGAGATTGTCCTCACTGATGTCGGGATCTGCAACCAGTATATGTATGAATAACTTTTGGAAAAGGAGAAAAGGTCCATGTCCTCCCGTTTAGACATCTGGTTCAAGGTTGACTCGTGTTCTTCTCGAGAGGGGCATCAGATCAATAATCCTTATGTGCTACACCACCTCCACATTACACTGGATACAGTCGTGCCGTGATTACCCCTTATAATAATGGAAATCAGGTTCTTAGGAGGCTCTTTACTTCTAGACCACTACAGTCATCCTGTGCTGCCAAGCTGCCGCCGGTCTACCAATTGGTTCCTCTGTTTATAATTGCTTTCTGAGCAACTGGCTCCTTTCTTTGCTGGTGCTTGGCATTCACAGCAGATTTTGGACAGATTCTGTTTCATCTTCATCGTTTTGCGGTATGTTCAGTCGCAATTCATGCGTGCCTGTGTAGAGCAGTGATGACACCTTTTTTCGGCTTAATTATAGCGATGCTCACCACGTTTGCTGTTGCTCCAATTTCTAGACCAAACCATCGACTTCTGGGGCTGTCCATGGGTTTGTCTTCAAGTTTTTTTTTTTTCCTTTTTTTCGACTGTCCGATGCGATTGCCCAATGCTCTGTCAGCGTAACTTGACTGGCTCCGATGTCAAAATGTCCGATGCTATGGCCTACATTGCAGCTTGAATATTCGAATTGTGAATGGGGGTTGTTATATCGGTTACTTCTTGATGTCTCCAACGCGAGTTATCACCTCTTGTATCATTGGCAATTGTCATAGGAGGCCCCCGCATCTACAAACAAGACAAGACGTCCTTTCAATCTTAGTGGGTTCCAGACGGCTTACCCAGTAGGACCGTCGGGGGCTACGTAAGAAAATGTCTGTCGTGCCGGTCTTCTTCTTGAAGCCTGACGTGGGATTGGTTTGGTCTTAACTGTAGATTTGGTGTGGTCGAGCTGCGTCGATGCGGTCTTGCCTTCCAGCTTCTTCTGAACTCCCGGTTATGTATTCTACTCTATTCACCTTCCTCGCAGACGGGAAGACATATCCGTTTCGTTATTTTTGGTACACCCTCGGCTTTATTGTTCATCCTGTCCTCCTTGATTCTGCTGGGCCCATGTTGTGTCCCGACCACGAGCTCTGCTCTGTCTGCGTTATCGCCCACAGTCTAGCTACTCGTTCTTATCTAGGCCACCACCAAACAAGTGCTCTTGTTCAATCGCATCGCTCTATCGAATTCCGTCGCATCTCCTTCAAAAACCCATTCACAGCACCTTTGACCCAAATAAACCCAATCATTACCCCACTTTGCTCGAAAAAAATACACAAAAACAAACCAAAAAAAAAAAAATATACAATCATCTTCATCTAGTCCACACACTCTCACTTCCGTGTCCAATCTAGCGAGGCCCGAAAAAAAACACAAGCCAAAACATTCCGAGATCTAGATTCACATTCACCACGCCAATTGAAACCAAGTGCACGAAGTCCCCAAGAATCCTCAGCCATGCATCGGTGCCGGCACGGCCGCCTCGCCGTCCAATAAACATTAACCCACCCAATTGCATATTCTAGCCCACAACTGCTCACAAAATTTATCTAAAACGAAAAGTAAATTACACTCTCGAGTAGTGTGGTGTGTGGAACAAGTCAAAGCGATTGTCTGCCGCCTGCTGCCTTGCTACCGACGACACGGACGGACAGAAAAAAAAATCAAAAAAATAGAAGAAGAAGAAGAACAAGACGAAGAAAGAAGGAAAAAAATACCGAAAAACAGTCCACTGAAGCCATCGTCTACCGTCTTGAATAAGAAAACAAGATCCGACGAGAAGAAAAGCACTAGCGTTCACTAGTGGACGAAAATAAGAATTCTTTTCTCTTTGGGCTGTGCTCTGTTGCTGCTGTGCGTGCGTATTTTTTTTCTCCGATTCTGTCTGTGTGTGCGAGTGTTTCTCGATGTGAATTGAAAAATTTATTTTCGGATACGGAGCCCACCCCAAACCGTACTCGTCGGTACTCAGTTGTTCCGCAAATGAGACGTTGAACGGACTCGCTTATTTTCTTACACGAATTTTTGTGTTTTTTTTTGTTTTTGCTTGCATATCGCGCCACCGGACGCGGGATATACGTTGCGCTTGGTGTTACGACGTTCTGTGGTGTGCTGTTTTTGTAAATCCTCCCGCACATTAAATCAAAAAGAAAAATAAAACAATTCAACCTATTTCTACCCCCCGGGATAACACACACGAAGCAAGGGAGTGAGAGAGACAAAAATTCCCTGCGTCCCCAGTAAGATCGTACGATCAGGAGTTTTGGTTTTTTTTTTCGAAATAGCAGTCCAGTGATGAACTAGTTCGAGTATCCGAGACCACACGTACTTTCTTCACGTCCCCAAAAAACTCTGCAGAACGTTAAGATCGTATCTACGATCTACGAGTGCGATCAGTGCGATCAGTGCGATCAGTGATCAGCATTGCTGGCGTCGTCGTCATCAGCGATTCAAGGTGATTCATTGGATTCGAACGGAGTACTCCTTTCAATTTTCTTCGTTTTTTCTTGGTCAATTTGCAAATTTTCGTCTTATTTTACCTGCCACCACAAAAAAAATACCCACAAAATCCACACAAAACAAACGATCCATCTCGCGGTGTCTCTGGCTGGTTTTGTCGTCGTCGTCGTCGTTGTCGCTGTTGTCGCCGTTGTCGTGTCTTCATCGTTTCGTTGCCCGTTTCCATCGTAGTCGTTAACTTGGGCCTCACTTACGTGCTCCGATTGTGGAATGAGAATAAAAGTGTGTGCTCGTCGCGATCGTGTCGGTTCTTTGTTTTCTAAAAATGTGCGACTTCCCTGGTGACGATCACAAGAGTAGTCTTTAGTCTTTATCTCTATCCGCACCCATTTCCATACCCCTTTCCAAAATCCGAAATCCAAATCCCCGACAGTCTCTCCTCTCTGTATACGTATGAACGTCCGTCTATGTTTTCGAAACAAAAATAACAAAGTTTCAGTGAAAAAAGTCGCGTCGCCGTCAGTCCTTCCGTGTCGCGGACAAAACACGCCAAGTTTTCTGAATATTTTTTTGGCAAATTATTTGTTTTTGTATTCGTGCAAGTCAACAACGGGAACGTTTTCAGTTTTGTGTGTTTTTCAAAAATTTTGACTTATTTTGTCGAAAAGATATATTTTCATCAGCATTTTTTTTTTAAATAAAACTGTTGTGCGGAAGAAAAATGAATGCGCAGTGGGTGTCCTTTGAACGAAAAAAAAACAAAAAACAATCAAACTAAATATTTCGAATTTTTCGAAAAAAAGAGAAAAAACAAAAAAAAATTGATTCCCCTTGAGATTTGGCAAATAATTTATGGAAATGTTGCTGCTGGCGATGGCGCTGATGGTGGCGGTCGTGGTGGAGGTGGTGATGGTGGCAGTGGTTTGGAATGTAATAAACTGCGCAAATTATTGCCAAGGAAAATCAGGTCATTGGTTTTGCTAATCAGCGGAGAAAAAGATTCTTAAGATTTCTTTTAATTTTCATGCGGGAGAACACTTGAGGAACTTCTGAAGGAAATGGAGCATAAATTGTGGGCTTTTTTTTGAAAACTGCGGAATGAGGTCAGGGGATTGATAGGCTGGCAATAATTTTTGCGGACAAGACATGTTGGTGACTGTGTTTGTTTGATCTAATCGGAGATCTCTGAGTTTCACTGATCGGCATTCACTCAGTTGATTGGGCTGTGCAGCATCTGGGGGTTTTTAAGATCGTGTCTAGATCGACAACAGGGCATAAGACTACACAAGCTGTTCCGCTGCGTAGCCACGTGGATATAAGCCCCTAACTGACGGACTTCCGCAGCCAGGCCAATCAATTCTTAGACGTGGCTTCTGTTCCTCTGTCGAACCACAACTAGAAACGCAATCACTTCTTCCATCAAGGGGTATGGTTCAACCTCTATCGTCTCACAACTAGAAACGTATTCACTTCTCCCTTAGAAAAGGTTGGGCCCTAGTTTCTCAATCTCGAGTCACCGTCACCTGTCCCCGCGTTTTTCACTGCCGACTCATCTAACTCACAACTAGAAACGTACTCACTCCTGCCATCAAAAGGGGTTAGTCTGGAGTGTTTGCATGTACAATCACAATCTCAGTCCATTTTGGCAGCATAACAACCTCATCTCGTGTCTGTCAAGTTTTACAGCATCTTTAAGATTACTTCCTTACTCCTTCGACCATCAAGACGAGGTGGATCTGAGCCAGATCTTCAGTCTTGCGTCGATGAGCAATAGCCCAGAGATCACAAAACGACTGAAGATTGGGTTCTTCTTTCCCTTTAGACTCAAAGCTTCTTTCTTTTCATTGATGTTCGTGCGATCGAGGATGGCCCAGGCGCTTGAGTTGACAAACCTTGGCCTTCCTGCACATTTTGTAGAGCTGATAGAGCTCGCGATTGTGTCTCCACCTTCGTCGTAGACATGGCCAATTATTCACCACGGAATGCTTTAAAGCACCAGCAGTCAACTCTGGTTCTGCTCTTCTTATCGTCCATCTTTAGCACAAGTGGTAACTTTCCAAAATTGGTCCTTCGAGCCGGGTTGCATACAAGCTGCGGTTGTAAAGAGCGATTCTGCCTCGGATCTCCTCCTCACTTGTGGATTCCGCTCGAGACAAACAAACTGCTTGACTGCCTCACTCGGCTGGATGGCGTAGTTGGTTGAGGGTCTATCCTCGTGTATCCTTCTTGACCATGGGCTGTGTACTTGGGCATGTGGCCATCCAAGGTAATGCTATAACGGAGAGTTTGAGCTTGGAGAAGTCCTTACAATCCCTTACTTAGTAAGCAGCGGGATGGGGCAGTTGATTGAGTGCTTGCCCTTCGTTATGGGGGGTCCCCGGTTCGAATCGCAGTGAAAGAAAAAAGCAAAGGTAATATGCTTTTATGTGTTTTTCAAACCTGGCCTAGTCATCAAGTTATCGATCAGTGGTAGTGGTCTGACTCACAATGGTCTAAGAGTGCCGGCTGCCCAATAACCTAATATCTCGGCAAGCACCTCCACGTATCACCATATTGACGAGCCCGAGGTAGCGTTTGTCGTTTAATCTCTTCCCATTAAATGGATGAACACAAAGTGCCTGTCCTTCCTACTTAGTCATCAAGGAGCCAACTAGAATATGAGCCTATCAACCCACCAAACTTCTTCCTCGCCTTCGGCTATACTTCTTCTCTTGTGCGAATCTAGGCCTCGCCCCTCCTTTCCTTATTTCCCAAGAAGAATCATCTGCCTTTGAATCTCGCTTTTCCCGATTAAGCAAAGTTTTCCAATAAAATTCACAACCTCCCTCAACCATCTTCTTCTTCCCCACCTCACCACCACCCGCAGACAGGTCAGACATCATCGCCACTTTGGCAAGAAACTTTTGACACATCCAAGTGAAACTTCGTCCCTTTCGAACTCTCCGTTCAACTCGATTGTGAATTGAATCTAATCCCGGTTGCGTTCATTGAAAAATCTCTCACCAACTGCACTGACAGACTCAAATACCGTGTGATCCCCCCAGATTAGACCTCCATCTTTCTGCTGTTCCTTTAACCGGTTACCTCGTTGGAACAAGTTAATCCCAGCAGACGTCACCGGGTCCCCATGTCCAACTGCTGGTGCCGAAAAAAAGGAAAAGGACCCAATTTATTTACCATCACCCCCAGGAGGGAGGGCGAGAGTTTCCATTCTTCTCTGCTGTCCTCCCCGCGCACTTGCGTCGTCCTAAACGACATTTTAGATCGTCTCTCTTTTGTTTTCCTTGTTCGCCAGCGTTTTGTTCATCTGATCATTACTGTCTGCATCTTTATCTCGTCTTTAGAATTTATTCACTTCCCCTGTCTCAAATGCGTTGTCTTGCACGAAAAAAAAAAACATCAAAACAACAGAGTCTTTAGCATACAATTTCCATGAATTTCATGGATGCACTTAACATCTCATCCATGCCTTGGCCGGGTGTCTTGTATTTGCATTTTCTGCACTTATCCTACACTCCAGCCGGGCTACCGACAACCGGCACTGTGCACCGACCCAAGTGTGATTTCCTCCCGGGGTGCATAAATTCAAGGGATGTTCTCATTTCGTACCGATGTCTCATGCTCTCTTGCTGCTGATGAGGCGGTGGTGTCGGTGGTGGATGGTGGTTCGATGAGGAGTTCATAGCGTGAACTATGATTTCGGAATGAATAACTTCGGCGAGGATGATCCTAGGCAGTTTGAACCGACTTCTTCGGTAATCTCCGGGATAAGGAGAGTTTCAGGATGTGCAACCTGGCCCGGGCCCACATGTACTAACTTCGACATGGAGCACTTGTGGGAGGCAACCGGAGGGCTCTGCCGTACGTCATATCGTACGTGATCCTTTTGTGAGTTTTTAAGAAAATTAATTTTTTTTTCTCTCCATTCACCTCCACCTGATGACGGTCTTATTTATAACTCATCTTGTGGTGAGAGAGAGAGGTTGGGCTTAAAAGTGAAAGGTGATATTCTTGAAATTTACGTCGGATTGTGCTCAATGTCTCAAGTTACTGCGTCGGGGTTCTGAAATGCAAATGGTAATTGGCGATGAAGGTGAGTGAGGTAGGAAGGTCTCTAGGTGGGAGAAGTGATTTGGAAAGGATTCATTAAGGCTGGTGCTGTGGGAAGATCATCCAGCTTAAGGCATACCCATATTTCAATTAGATGTGCTTAGCTTGTGTGAGAGCTGCAAAAAGGTTAACCGAAAGGATTTGCAATTTGTGAAGTGTCCATTATTGCTTCTGGAAAGAAGGAAGGGTCTAAATGCCTTTTAAAGAAATTTGACGAAACTTAACGAACTTACCAAAACTCAGACATAGTAACACCAACTCTCTTCTAGTACATAAAAAGCTCACATAAGTGTGAACAATTTAACGAAACTTAACGAACTTTTCAAACCAGATCCGCACCAACTTTGATCTCGTACATAAGAAGCCGTTTCTTAGCACGCCACTTAAGTAAGCAGAATTTAACGAATCCTAATTGACCATAATTTCTTTTGGAACGTGAAGCAAAATTCTCTACCAACGCGTGGCGAGGCTCTCTTAAGTGAAGCACAAGTGAACGAAACTCAACGAAGCTCATGGATGTGCTTATTGTGGTCCCAATGCTTCAATAGACACGAGCCGCCCGACGTCTATGATGTTGGTGCCTTCAGGTCTTTAGGGCGGATTTCAACAAGTCTTTTCTCTGTACACACTTGACGCGGAAACAGAGCCAATAAAATCCATCAAATCGGAAGAATCTTTCTAAATCCACTTTCTAGTCGGTGGTCATGGTACCCTCGCACAGATTGAATAGCTCTATTAGATTTTCCACAAATCAGTGGTTTCTTTTCCCTTCGAATCCATCAAATCCTTCAACATTCCATTTTTTGTCTCAAACACACAATACAATCCTGGCAACCACCACTCTTCCCAGTCAGCTTATGAATGTGACTTTCGCCGAGAAATTCAATTTATGTAATGACATCCACAAGCAAGAATACATTCCTTCTTCTCTCAGGATAACTTCAAGTGGAGAGTTACCATTGCTGTCTGTTCCACGACGGGTGTGGGGGTGGGTTGCCACACGGGAGTTTCATTGAGTACGTTTTGCCGCCGCGACTGGTGGTGGTGGCTGCTTCACCAGTCTCTGGTTTGCTGAGTTGTGTTGAGTGTGTTTCTTGCGATAAGTTGATCCTTGTGTGATTGTGGATTCTCTCAAGGCTCCTCTGCCTCTGGCACAAGTGGAATTCCATTTGCCGCATAAAGGTGCACCACCAACAAACATAACTTTCGCTCTGAGGCTTTTATGGAATTCGTGGCAAACTGCTGTTTTTGTTCACTGTTTGCGCGCGAACAGCGAACAGAACAGAACACATTTCCACATTTCGGTAAACTTTCACTTGAGTTGAGTTTAATTTACGAGAAGCCCTCCGGTTGTGCCTCATATATACTCGGCCAGGTGGCTGTACCCGGCTGTACCTGGGAAGAGATTAAAGCAGATTGGTCCATTTACATCAAATAGATGACAGTTAATCATTTGTCTTGTTTGAGTGCGGCACCAGCCGGAAGGGAGAAGGAAATTGCTTAAAGTCATCGGAGTGGGGTGTGAGTTGGTCGACGGGAGCTGGCGAATTCATGCCTCCTCATCGTGAGATGTTGTTTGTCGAAGGCGGCTTGCCTGTTTAAGGAGTCGGTAAAATTTGTTGGAGCGATATCGATTTTGACGATGAAGTGCTCGAAGTTGGTGAAACATAACGAAATCCAGCCACAAGGACACCAACTGTCATCTAGTCCGACTTATTTCAAGCCGTCTTGAGCAGGAAAAAATGAACGAAACTTAACGAAACCCCAAAAAAATCTCTCTTGCCCTCAACTGCCTCTGGGAACTTACGCAACCGGAAAGGGAAACATAATCTGCACACATTTCCACCTCCGCCAACATTCCCATCGTGATTCACAAATCAATTCCCATTTGATGTATGTCAACCTTCAATCCCTGCTGCTCAGTTCACAGTCTTAAGCCGGTACAAATCACCCAAAATCACCTGCTCGTCGTGCAAATGTCGACACGATAAACATCTGGCGAACAACCACCCACCCCAACCATCGGCCCCCATGCCACTCCACCACACAACACAACACACAAGTCAGTCGGCGTCCATCTATGCGTTATCGGATTGCTCATATCTGTCATTGCGGGTGCGTGACATATCGTATCTGCCGAAATTGCTCGTTGACTCGGTGACGTCACGGTACTCATCGATTTAATTCCTATACTTCCATATTTCCATTATCGATTCCGATTCGTTATCCACGTCTCCCGTCTCTGTCTCTCTCTCTCTCTCTGTGTGGCGTGGTGCAATGTTTGTCATACTAAACACAGTGGCTGCCATGCAAACAAAGCAGACGCGCCGCACCGACCCATCTGCATGACAATCGTAATTTGGGTCATTAGCATGACAGTGATAAGTTGTTTCTTTTTTTTTCGTTTTTTTTTTTGCGACAAATCGAATCGCAAGGGAAAATTCGAACTTCGATTGTTTTGCGTTGAATTGGGCCGAGATGGCCAAAGCGGTGTGCTTGGCGATACATTGTGTGGGGCTCTGTTCGGTGGGCCTGAGATGGTGTTCGTTTATCAGCTGCTGAGTGTCACACTGACTCACGGGAAGGAATGCCTAACTGTGGGTGATATTTATCGTTATCTACTCAACTGACATGAGTATCGGAGACGAGATAAGTTAGAAGTTTCTTTGTGCAAAGTGGTCGACAGTGGTGGGCTGCGGAATTGATTCAGATTCAAAAATGGAATGGAGGACAAGGAAATTGTGATATTTTGTGGTGTTGGAAGTGAATGTGAAGAGGACATGGATGGAATTGGACTCGGCTTTGACAAGGAGTCATTGTCGTCATTTTTGATGATTTTGTAACATCTAGGCTCTCAGTTGTGTGCTTGAAATCGTTGGCGAATAACTAAGAAACTCTCAAAACCAGAGTGACCAGACAAGAATGATAGGAAAACAGTCTCAAATAAACCCACAACTGTGTAAGGTATACAATTGATTCTAGGCTTATTTTGAAGCTACATTCGTGCCATTTTGGCTGATGTGGCACATGACTGCCTTTGTCTTATTGACAGTGCTTCAAGCAGTAGGACGAATGTGTGCAGTGTTATTGCGAGTCTCAAATGTTTGCTGCTCAAAATTGGTTGCCTCGACAGTGTGGACTGAGTCCGATAGTGATGTCAATTCGTGCCATCTTAGCGGTCAATGGCTTTATTTACGACTGTCCACTGAAGAGGGGTTAGGTTCGTTAGTGTTGCCCTTCAAAATTATTCACATGTCCTCCACGCGAGCTCTTGCAGAACTCAGGCCTGACATGGGGTCATATTCGTCCTTCTTGACAGAGTCTTCAGGTGATGATGCTGTTGTAGACAAACAACATTCCAGCCATCATTTATGGGCTTAAAATTGATGGTAAATGCCTAAGAGCCACTGTAATCCAGTGCGACCAGATAAGAATGATGAGAAAAGAAACTCAAATGAATCAACAACGGTGTGAGATATAAAATTGATTCTGGTCTTAGTTTGAAGCTGCGGTCATGCCATTTTGTGTGGAGTAGCGGTCGACTGACAAATTAAATCAATTGCCTCAAACTGATGTGGAAGGACTAGAAGCCCTGCAATACAAGGCGACTACATAAAAGTGATAGGAAAAGAATCCCAAATGAATCAACAACTGTGTGAGATATAAAATTGATTCTTTCCTTATTTTGAAGCTACAACACAAGTACATGGCTGACAAATAAATCGATAGCTGTGCGAGATATAAACATGAACCTAGCCTTATTTCGAAGCTAAAATTCATGCCATTTTGTATGGAGTAGCATGTGACTGCCCAAGTGGAGAAAGACCTCAACCAAATTGGATGGCGAAACTGGAGACAGCTAGCCAGATATCGCGCTCGTTGTAGAGGTTTGTTGGGTGAGGCCAAGGTCCACCCCGGACTGTAGCGCCACACAAACAAGAAGAGCACGTGACTGCCTTGGGTGCTCTGGCAGTGTTTCAAGCAGTTGGTGCAATGTTGGTCTTGAATCCAGCCAAACCGGCTACGCTGACGCGCCGACTGATCTCCAGAGTGGTGTCAAGTCAATTCAGTGCAGAGCAGTTGATTTAAGACAGTCCACCCAAGTGGGGCTGAGTTCATTAGTGTCTCGTGATTCAGGACTGTCCCTCGAAGTGGGCCGATATTCACAAGAGTCGCCATGCATCGTCTGATCCCATCTACATCCCTGTGGGCCTGCGTTCACTAGTGTCGCTCTTGGTCGTCTTTCCAAATTTACACTGCTTTCCCCTTTCTAATGCAGAATATGCCCTCCTGACACAATGTCTATTCGAACAGAAATCTCTCGTTAAAATCGTTCCATCATCCGGTGTGGCCTTCGCATATCTCGTCCCATCGTCTAAACAAACCGCTTCATCATGACGTCAACAGTTTTTCTTTATTTCGAAAATTGTTTACAAAAACATAAACAAACAAGACAAACTTCCCATCACCACTGTGCAGAAATGCCACAGAAAGACAGAGAAAGGAGAGAAAACAAAAAACCACCAAAAATAGAGAAGGCTTCACACTAGGTTATATCACCACCCACCATCGCCGTCATCAACATCATCGCACTTCACTCCCTCTCTCACACACACACCCACACAAACAGACGATCAAATCACAACAGAAAACTGATATAATTTTATTTTAGAAAAAAAAAAAAAAACAGAATTATTCGCATGCATAGTCATTCATTCGGTGGCGGAGCTTTTAGCGATAATGAAGGTCGACATTGCTACAGTTCGCTTTAAACAGTGCCACCACCACCATCGCCACCGTGCCACCATCAACAGCCCCTCGCGCTTCGGTTCATTTTTCGACTCGCGCAAAACAACGAAGCCTTGTCTAATCGAAGATAATAACCACTCACTGCGCGCGGCATGTGCCTGTGTGTGTTTTATTTTCAGAAAGAATACGACGAGTGCGATCCGCTTCTTTCCAATTGGATTCAATAAAGTCTATAGACGCGCATAAAGCGCTCCAAATAGAAAAAGCATAGAATTTTCTATATTTAAACATCGAAAATGATATAAGATTATCCTACGTTTTGAGTGAAACAAAAAAAAAATAAAATACCGAAGTGAGGATAAAAAAAATCAAATAAATCAGTGAAGTCTAAAAATAAGGGAAAATCCGCGAAACCGCCGCCAAGATAGGAAACGAAAAGAGGATACACAAGAAGAAACCAAAACCAAAGATGATTTACATCGACGACACAGATCCTGAAGGGAGTAAGTACTTTCTCTTTTTTGCCCCTCTATCGTTTTGTTTTTATTTTGATTGACAAATTTTGCTATTAATGTACATCTGACTTAATGGTTCCGGCACACACTTGTTTACCCCGATAAAGACACACACACAGCTCGTCCGAGCGGCCGAAAGTTTCAAGTGCAAACAAAGGTGCCAAGAATGAACAAGGCAACAAAAAAAAGAACTGATAATGGAAATTGGTTAAGTGTGCTTAGCTTCTTGTTCAGTGAGGAGGGATTTAGTTTTTTTTTGGGTTGGCCAATTATGAAATTGAACCCCCAAGACAACGGCGTCGATGTCCTTTTCGCAAATCTCCCAATTGTGCCCCTTTAATGGGCGGCGAGAATGCGAGAAAGTTTATACCCACTTTTGTTTTCGCAATTTCCCTCTGTTTTGTTGTGTTCACCGGCTTCCTCCCGCCCTCTTTGGAAGATAAAGCTTTGGACTGTACCCTTTTTTGTTGTGCCATCTCTCGTGCGCTGATAATCATCATCATCTTTTGGGGGCTGAGGCCCTTTTCTTTGAATCCCCCTTAGGTATTGATTTTTTTTCTTACTCTCCGTCTCCTGGGGTGGTTGGGAAAAGGGAAGGTAATCCGTGAGATAATTCCATTTTAAGAGATTACGATACAATTGTGAGGAAGAGGAGACCTCTCTGTGGATGTGGAAATTTATCTAAAAGTGCGGACAGTTTTAACACCACCTCGCAACAAATCGCCATACGACGGTGGTGACAAGTGAACAGTGGGTTTTCTTGGTTTTCTTGGCGCGATGTGGGGGAGCGCTGATAGCAATCGTGTGATTTACGAATGCAAAGCGCCTAACCTTGACATAGAGAGAATTTACGCACTCGCTAGAGGCATGGCAAGAATAGGTGCCAACGGCGACAATAGGCTTACGAGCGGCAGATTGATGGGACAAGTTGTTGATCTAGTTCGTGACGAGAAAAATTTCAACAATCTTGAAGAAAAGAATTGAATTTAGGGTAGCGTCACGTCGTTACTCTGCCCCGGTGGTTGATTAAGTTCGTGACGCTTGCCTCATTCATGCTTGTGACCTTGAAAAACTTAGCTGTCTTGGAAGAAAATACCCAATTTTTGAGGAATCGTCAACTGAACTTCGGTAGCGTCACGTCGTTACTTTCCACGAGAGGTGGGTGTATTTCGTCACGCTTTCCGTGCTCATGCCTCCATCCGTACAACATATTGAAGAACTGAGTTCTCTCAATTTTAGGGGAATCGTGGTCTGAAATGGTGTAGCGTCACGTCGTTACTCTGTCCGGGTGGGTGATTTAATCCCCGACGATTGCAGTGTGCTTGCTTGTGCCCTTGTAAAAGTAAGCTTTCTTGGAAAAAAATACTCAATTTCAGTTGAATCGTCAACTGGACTAGGGTAGCGTCACGTCGTTACTTTCCTCTAGAGGTTGGTTTACTTCGTGACGCTTGCCGTGCTCATGCCTCTACCCGTACAGGGTTTGGAAGAACTGAGCTCCCTTGAAAAATCACTCAATTTCAGTCGAATCTTCAACTGGACTGAGGTAGCGTCACGTCGTTACTTTTCCCGGGTGGTTGATCTAGCTCATAACTCTTGCCGGTTTTATGTCAGCCTTCGTCTGGTGTATGGAAATATTGAAATCTCTTGAAAAATCCCTCAATTTCAGTCGAACCGCCGATTAGACTTATGGTGCGTCACGTCGTTACTTTTCTCGAATCTGTGGTCTACTTCATGACGCTTGCCGTAATTATTTGTCTTCTTTTAAAATTGAAAAAAAAATAGGTAAAAAATCGCGTAATCTGATCCGTATAGTCCTCTGACCTGGTGGACCGCCACGTCGTTACTTTTCTTGTGTGAGTGATTTAGTTCGTGACGCTTGCCACCTTTCTATTTGTCCCCGACTGATGTCTTGAAAAACGAGAGCCTCTTGCAAAAACTCACTGAATTGTAGACGAATTGTCTGCTGATAAGATGTAGGTAGCGTCACGTAGTTTCTTTGCTCCAGTTCGTGACGCTTGTGGAATAACGCTGAACCAGAGCAGAGACCTAATTTGCAAGAGTTGAAGACGAGTCCCCTCAACAACCCACTTACCCCTTCATTGTCCGTTGAAATCTTGTGAGAAAGACTGACCCACTTCGCCCTCGTCTTTCCACAGCATTTTAACCGCATCAGAAGTGCACATTCCTTATTTCCCCAAATTCATCATTCACAGCACCTCCCTTCGTTTTGTTTCCTCCAAGCAGCGCTCCTTGACACGTGCCGACGATGTCTTAAAGTCGCCTCCCTCCTGTCCTTCTCACTCTCTCTCTCTCGTCCCTTGTTTCGTTGAATTTATTGATATTGTCACGTTCCCTGATGTAACTCGTCGTATTCCCCTTGCTTTGATTTATCTGATTTATCTTTTATCTATATTAACCACCTTATTTTTCTTTCTCGCGTCTCCTGTCAATGGCCCATTCAGGGACGGTGCTTCCCGCGCACACGTTTGTCTTCACCGAGGGCAGCCAACGAAAATGCCATCAGTTTAAGTCTATTTTAACCGACAATTTTCGCATCATTCAATAATCACATCCGATTCAACAGATTCCACCACAGCCCCGCAACCGGAATCAATTAGTGGTCACAAAAAAAGACACAAACAGGGGAGGGTTGCCCAAAAAGTTATCAAAATTCGGATCACTGGCAACCGGCCAGAGAGTGTGTTTACAACAATTAATGCCGCATAGCCATTCAGTAGGGCCTGGGGGCTAGCACACACTTGGACTTCTCTCTCTCTCTCTCGAGTGGTTATTAATAACCCCCATCCACCCCCTCTGTGATGGCATGGGTAGAGCAAGGAATTCCATTGAGTGTAGTCATCGGCCGCACGTCAATCGTGCAAAAATCCTTCAATGCAAAGCCGAGAGCCAGCGCCGCCGGCCGTCGCTTCTAGTTTCGTTTTTTTTTTGGTCCAAAAATAGCCCCAAGACCCGTAGGCCAGTTCATAATTCGTTGCATTTTTTCGCGAGCAGTCACCGAACACGGAATTAGTTCGAAATTCGACAACACCCCGACGTGCTCATGCTCGGGCCCACGCTGTTGTTGGGTCTAATATTAGCGCCGCTCCGCCTAATCCTTCCTTTGTCACATAAACTACATCCTCTCTCCTCGGGCTAGCCACAGAGACCAATCCGCTGTCCCGCTCTGATATAAATACGCACTCGATGACGCACTAGCCAGGCAATCGTAAAAACATGTACTGGCCGCACACCGCTCCCCTGCGGCACCTGTCGAGCGAAATTCACTGTCCGACTGTGCGCGCGGACCTTGAAGATGTGTTTTCCAAAGGAAAATTCCGAAGCAAATGTCATCCGGTCATGAATGTGTTTAATGGCGTCGCAAACATCAGCTTTTAGCCGCGCGCGTAGGCGTGTGTAACCTTCTCGCGGGAAATGAATCGTGCTCGGCGACGAATTTACACAAGAATTTTCTCAAAGTACTTTTCTTTTGATTTCTGCCCGAGTTCAAAGTCAATGTGTGTGGACTGTGGCTGTCACTGGGGGAGCCTTTTGTTTGGGCAGGTGTCCGCTGAGTGGTCGACTCGCTCAAGATCGGTGTCAATGGACCGACGGAACATGGTTTCGCAATTATTTCATCCTCACATCGGGCACATCCACTCGTTTGTCAGTTGCCAGCCGTAATTGACCAATCTGAGTGGAAATTGGAAACAAATTCCAATATCGAAGTGCTTTCGACAATCGAACATATCTCTGCTGTCACTCCGAGTGCAGCAAGATGAATAATTAAAAGGCGGAGCTGGAGAGACTGGTGTGCACTGACCCTCCAGCAATGGCAATTATTTTTCAAATCAATCACGTAATTCCGGTTCCGTTTTGGTGCACAAAATTCATGCGGTTAGTTAGCAGCTAAACTTTTGCAAACCCATGGTGGATGGTGGGTGCGGAGTGGCAGCGAGTGATAATCAATTTAAATTGATGACACGGGAACGATGCTTCTGTCCAGGTGACCATTTGCAACGATTCGAGTATGTTTCTGCTGCTGTTTCGGTTCGATAAACTGATGACGAACGACTGGCTTGTGTTGAGTGTTGTGAGGGCATGGCGGGAGATACTGCCTGCATCGAGTGCGACTATCTACAACTGTGGCAGTCATGCTGGTGTACTGGGGATGGAAGGAAGCATGCAAATGACACGAGCTCTCTTTTCTTGCCGTCGCTGAGGAAAATGGTCAGTCCTTCATTGTATTACATTCAGTCAGTCGCAAGAAGAAGTCCTATGCAGGCACTGATCGTCGCTTACAGAGGAATGTCCAGTTGGACGATTGAGCTACGAATAGTGTTCGCTTTAAGATAGGATCCGCCTAGGTCTCGATAACATGTCCTGACTAGGCGGTTACAGTGACACAGGATATGTTCTGCAGTTTCTTCATCCTCGTTACACATTCGGCGGGTGTCATCTTGCCTTAAGCCCATGGTATTGAGATGTTTGGTTACTGGGGTTTTACGAATCTGAATCCTTGGCTCTGTCTATATTTTCTCTGAGACAGAGGTTGTGGGTGTTGAGTAGCGTCTAAAGTAAGGCTCTTGATGCCTGCCTAGCAGCTATCTAGTTACCCTTAGAGAAGCGGCGTCGCGACTTCTACTAGCCGCTCACAAGCCACGCAGAAAGGTGCATAGAGTTGTACGAATGTGCGCCTCTATCCTTAACTTTCACCATGGATAAGCTCTCGGATTTCTTAAAGAAGCACGCTAAACATCTTTATGCTTGGGTGCCTTCCATAGTCCGTAGTGGACTTGGGCCTCTCAACCAACAGGACTTTCTAGCAATCTGTCTCCATTTCTGATGTCTAGGATTGCCCGCTTCTGTTACCATGACGATTTGAGAACACAAAACCTCATTGGCGTTTTGGATAAAGTGGTAAAGATGGCTGATACGAATGCTACTCTGTTCCGCCAGGTTGCGAAAGAAGGAGGCATCTAGGTGTCTTCTGCTATGGAAAGAGAGAGCGCTGTATTTTGCACTAAGGATGCACAATAGTTTTTCATCCTCGTCCTCGTCTCTACAGCTTCTTCTAGCTGGTCTTTGCTACAAGTCGAGTGCAGGCGCCCTATGCATTTGGACCATTTATGATGTATACTTCAAACGTCACTACATGTGTTTGCGTTGGTGGCTATCATAGACCATCCCAACCAGTGCCATTTCTACTAACTTCGTTCGCTTCACAATTATCTGGAATGTCACTGTATCCCGGTACACCTACATAAGCTGGAGACCATAACACATGGCCACCTCGTCGCTATATAGCTGGCAACTCAGGGAAGTCTTTGAGGTTGAAAGTAGCCATCGCCTGGCTTTCAGGACAGATGACGATGATGACAGGGTAAAGCTTCAGTCCTCTTAGTGGTCTTTACCCATCTTTATTGCTTTTGTGAAAATAAGCAGTGGACCGCGATTTGTTCAGAACTGCGCACTTTATCCAGCGGTTTGCGATGTTCTTGTTGGGAGCAGTTCACCAACAAGCGACCACTGCTACCAGATCGGAGCAGGCAGTGGTCCTGTTCGAGGCTGTAGTTCCTAGGAGCACCCTATACATAGCTTCTGCACACCTAGTTGGTTGAAGTCGTCTTGCCTTTCACTTGCTTGCGGAATTCTTAAACGTTGTCTGTTTCATAGTTCCACAGGCTCGAAATCAAGGACTTCCAAGGCGTTCAACAAGACAAGTCTAGCATCACAACTTCCCATGTCGATGTGCACTTTGTGCTTCAACCTACTGTTCTAAGAACCAAGACCAAAGATCATGTTTTCTGTTCCCCCTTCGGGTAGGGCTTAGAACATACCCGAG
The DNA here is from genome assembly GCA_916610145.1 of Eristalis arbustorum. NCBI lineage: Eukaryota > Metazoa > Arthropoda > Insecta > Diptera > Syrphidae > Eristalis > Eristalis arbustorum. Next base: position 81,215,000 of record OU744317.1, read on the forward strand.
GTAGGCATGTCTGTCGTAAGAGGCGACTTAAATCCTAAAGCTGCGACGACGAAAAGCAGGACGCAACGCAGGACTAGACTATTGGTATCGTGGAAACCTGCAAAGCAGCTTACTAAAATCAATGACTCGTCAAGAGCTTCGCCCAAGATGGTGCTGTAATTGGAAGTGATACCTTGATGAAAACTGTGCAAGCGAATTACAATTATTGTAGCCAATGTGAAATAGAACAAAAGGCATGGACGAATCTGAAGGCAACTTTGCTCAGTCTTAAAGTGGAAGATCAAAAGGATCGAAGTGAGAATCAATCTGTTGGGCAGTACCGCCTGATGTTCTGTCTGACAAATAAAACTGAAGAACAGCTACAGACAAACAGAAGACCTACGAAAGAACTCAATGCAAAGTCCTGAAATGTGTGCGTCTGCATTCATGGTCAGTTACAAGCAAAGGCAAATGAAAAGAAGACAACCAGCCAGCTCTGACCTGGCAGCAACCAGCAACCTGACGAGCTTGGAATGGAATGTCAGTCGAGGATGTTGTTCTGGTCTTTGGTGTGTGAATTGTAGGCTTCCCGAAGCGGGAATTAAGACGTCTTCTAATCATGCTAAAGGACATGTTGGTGTACTCTAGCTCGTCTCCACTAATGGATCCAACGCGTGAGGCAGAGAGAGCCAGGGTTGTATATGATCATCAGGGCACACCTCTCTTTGCAGACTGTGCTGACCGTCCATGAAATCGACGAAAAGACGATGAAGGGCTACAAAACTGCTCAACGACCAGCTTGTCTATAAAAACAGCATACATCCAAAACTCCCTCAACGTCCACCTTAGTGGTGGTAACGCAAAGCACGCCTGTCCGAAGGGCGGGAAGATTAAGTTTAAATTCAAAGAGCAAGAATAATCCCCATCCTCATGAACACCTCCAGCATTCCGCCACGATTTGCTGCACTTTTCCAAAGAATAGAAAAGATCTTCATCTCGTGCACCTTTAAGGAGCGAACCGAGATTATCATTCCAATCCACACCCGAAAGCGAATTTCGTTCCCGTTGATGGCATTTCACTGTCGGTAAAGAACCCCTTCAACCAGGTAGAACGTGGCGTCATCATCACGAAAGCAATGCATCCCAAAAACGCCTCATCAGCGTCACCACCACCACACACGCGTGTGTGTGTGCAAACCAAGTCCGCAGTGCACCTACCAACGACGACGACGACGACGATGGCAGAGCAATCTCATGTGCGAGCATGAAAATCTGAATTTTCTCCTTGTTTTTGTTTGCCTCCCCCTCTCGCTCTCCCGCTTTTTTTGTTTGAGGTTGAGATATTAGTTCCAACAACAGAGCGTCGTCATTCTTCAGCTACATGCATCATGAGGCGCTATTTCATCCGTTCGCAAGCTTCAGCTTCCATTGCGCGAGTACAACTACGTGAGGGTTTTTTTTTCCTCTGTCAGTCATCGTTACATTTTCAAGGGTTAAATGAAGCATATTACATTGTACGAGCACCTTCTTTTTTCTCGCCACCGTCGCCACACCGAGTTCCAGTGTTCCTCCCCCACACACAGCCATCGTCCGTGTCAGCGATTCATCCAAGGATTACTACAATTACACACACCACAGCGTCGAGTTGAGCTTGGTTGCGTGTCGATTTTGTATAAATCTCCCACAAACAGACCACCCTAACCAAACCCCTACCCCCACCCCTCAGCCTGCTAGTGGCGGTGAAATATTCATGAAAAAGTACTCATGGCATGGTCCTGCATCCTTAGGATACGCAAAACAATTGCCTGTCCTTCGTCAATTCAAATGCCATTCAGCGCATGTATTAAATAATGAAGACCACCTCCTGGCCCATGAGCCGAGCCACCCCCCATCACAAGGTACACAACAGTATCTGCGCGCAGAGGTGTGGAAGATGAATACAAAAATTGAACTTGAAATGCCAACACTGTGTGTGCCTACACCCTCGGCATTCCCACCCCCGCGTCACAAGCTACCAAAATCCGCTTTTATATGATGAGCGCAAATTGCTGGAGTCGTTTAATAAATAAAATTTTATGATTTGCAAATCCAAAAGCAACGAAAAAAAAACAAAAAAAACAGATCTGGGGGTGGGGGAGGCTGTTGGTGTTGATGTCGGTTTGGGATAAAGATGATAACGCCAGTCCGCCCCATCGCCGCGCCGACTAGAAATGTGCTACAATATCCCGCGCAGAGGGTATTTCCGCAGGCTCGCACTTTTCGCTGTCATTGTTCGAGGCATTATTTGCGTTTTTACTTCCGCCGGATGTTTATGATATTCAAGACGAGGTGGCAAATCGGTGACGGCGGCAACGATGAGAACCGACTGAAGCAATGTGCCGCAGTCCTCTGTCCTTAATAGAGCGACAGAGATCCACTAAAGAGGCGAAATTTACGTCAATTTTATGCCGGATGTCATGGCGAAAATGGAAAATACTCATATCCAATGGAATTGTCATGGTAATTGCGCGGAGGGAAAAAAATATAAACAGGCTGGGTGGGGAAGCAGACAAACTTTTGTGAGAAGTTAATTTGAGGACATTTGGGTGTTTTTGTTTTTTCTGTTGAAGTGGATGACACCTCATGTGTCGTCACAGGGAGGGTGTGGTGGTGAGGAATTAATGGAAGTCCTTTGATCGTTTTAAGTGGCCAAGGGAGATGTTGTTTCATCGGTAGTTGCGAACGATGTCCAGTCAAGTGGGAATGTGGAAGAGGCTCATGGTCGGCTTCGTTGAAGGAGCGGTGGGGGAGTCCTTCTAACCATGAAATCCATGATAAATTAAACCGCATTTCAAAAAAAATTCAAGAATAACGCCTCAGCGCTTAAACATGTCGACATTTCCGGCAGGTTGTGCTGGACGACGTTGCAAAGCTTCATCAAAGCCGCTAAGGACCTCGCCGGGATTTTCTTAAAAATCCTTTACCTCTTAGAAAGTTTTATGCCGCCGACATCAAGTGTAGAAGACTAATGCAATACTGTCAAGACGCCATCAGAAAAGCCACAACTGATGTGCTAGGTTTCAGCGCGCCCACAAGAAGCCCCATCGTTCGACGACCACTGTCATCGAGCACGTGCAACCAAACTGCGGCTCTGCAGAGAAGGACGAGGGCTGCTCGTGAGCTCTACGAGCAGATAAAAAAGGCACGAACCCCGGCTTCACAGTAAGAAAAAAACAGAGCATAAGAAGCGCGGGATCGCGAAAATTGAGAGAAAGGAAGGAACAATAGTCAAACATGGCGCAGAAGCATGGACAATGTCAAATGAGGACGAAGAGATGCTTGGTCCTTCGAATCATATTCAGTCTCCTTTGCGAAAAACGTGGTCGGAGGAAATGATTGAACGATGAGCTCTACGAGCTGAACAACGACATTGGCCAATTCCAACGAATTCGTTGGCTTGACTCACATGACATGGACACTAACGCTCCGGCTCGGAAAGTCTTCGAGGCCAACCCTGAGGATTAGGAGAGGAAGAGGAAGATCTCGCCTCCGATGACGAGATCTTAGTCAGCTGGGTGTACGAAACTGGAGGCTCCTAGCCCAAGATCATTCTAGATGCAGAGGAATGCTAACTGAGGCCCAGGACCACACCGGACTGTAGCACCAGTCAAAGAAGTCGAAGAAATAGTCTTAGACAATCAACGCGCTATAAAGTGGCAGGCACAACCAGACAGGCACGACCAGAGTCAGCGCGCTGACTACAGACTGTCGTCGAATGAAGCCAGAGGCACGCGATTAAGCGATTCCTCTTCCAATTTGAGATTACTAACTAACTAGTCTTAAAACAAAAGATGGGGGTGTTGGCTATACGGGCCCAACATTTTTCATAGCCTTCAATACGTTGTCCATTTTTTTTACAACGAGGCATGGACAATCTCAAAAGCGGATGGAGCACTCCTTGGTCTCTTCGAAAGAAAAGTTCTGCTTGTGAAATTTCAGTCACGAACTGTACGGGCTGTACAGCGACATGAGCGTAGACATGCATTTACGTCTATGTTGGCTGGGCCATGTAGAGCTTATAGACAATTCGCCCCCGGCCCGAACTTCGAGTCCGAACCTGTAGGGGTAACGCAACAGAGGAAGTCTGCGTCTTAAATGGCCCACACAATTGGAGAAGGACCTAAACTAACATGGTGTGCGCGACTGGAAACAGCTAGCCAGAGATCGCGCTAGTTGGAGAGGCTTGTTGGGTGAGGCTCAGGTCCAACCCGAACTGTAGCGCCATGCAAAGACGACGAGGTGATAGCTATCGCTGCTCTGGTAGAAGCCATGCAGGTCGTTGTTAGGCGTCGATGTTAAGTTCTGTTCACTTAGTTAGACTTAGGGCGTTGACTTAGCGGTGTCCGAAGCTTCTCAGTTTCCCCTGCTTCTCAGGTTCCCGATTGTCTCATTGGGAATGTTGCTGATGTCTAGCTGCGGTTTTATGGACAGTCTCGCCATGTGCTGTTGCAAGGGTTGATGCGTGCTTCGTCATAGAGCGTCCTGTTGCTGCGGTGTTGTCGACGGCAACTGTCGAAGGTGAGTCCGGTACATATTCGCAGTAATTTTCCTTTTCATATTTCGAGGCTCTCCATGCTGGTCTTAGAGACGGTGTGCCATTTGAGGAAGATGTATGTTAGAAACGAGCACATTCACTGGCTGTTGAGAAGCAGCTTTATCCTCTGATTTAATCCATCAAAGGATTGATGCGATGGAAGCATTGGTTGGCTTTCTTCTGGGTCAGTTTCGAAAGGCTGTTGACCGTCGAGCTACTTCGCCTGTTTGTCCGTTGATATCACTGTACCCATTGGAAGCACTATCTCTACGCTCTGACATGAGGCTGATCTGCAACCACCTCAGGATGGTGGAATAAAGTACAGATTCTCTGGCATTTATGTGACTACCACATTTGGTGTAGTAGTGGACTTTCCTCGCTGTCTCAATTTCGACCCTTGTTTGAGGAGCATCGGTCTCAGCTTCGATAATTGCGCAACTCCCGCCTTGGTGCTGCGCTCAGTTGATTGGCTGCCTTCCACTTGGACGTAGAATCATCTGGAATTTAGAAAGCTGTAGACTATCATCTGATTCAGCTTGTATATGAGGCTCTCTATGCAGAAGAAGGCCTTTTATACGTCGAGGACGTCCAGGCGACGGTGACTTCGGGTTTGTTCAGAGCACCTACAACATCGTGGTGGAATTAGGGAATATAGCGTCGAATGATTTTTCCCCTGATTCCATACAGCATGTCCGATACGAGCTTCGCAGTCCAATCTATACCGCCCTCCCCACCATCACCTCAGTCAATCGGCGGCATTTCAGCCATATCCCACCACTCCCTCCCTCCCCCTTAGCGACTCACTGCCCTCATAATTGCCACCAGCTCACGGGCAACTCCTCGCCATCCCAGCACCCAATCCAAACGCAGATCGACCAAGACAGGATCACCATAAAGTTCACAAGCGAAATTAAAGTTCAAAGGCGAAAAGGTTTTTCGTTTCAACATCTGTCGCCAACCAGCCAGCCAGCAGCCCCTCCTCACCAACCATCATCCGAGTGGCCTTGTCCCACTAAAAGAAAAAGAAGCGAAGAAGAAATAAAGAAACGAAAAATAATGCAAGCAATGCACACACCCCGAACTAGAGTCGCCCTCATGCACCAGCGCCGCAGAATTTCGCATGCATGGCAGGTCATCATAAGCATCCTTCATCCTATCCAACCGACCGCACATACCGTCGACCTGTGTGTGTGTGCCTCGCATAGATTGCCACAGGAGATACCAGCCCAGCGCGGCGTGCCATGAGAGCGAAACGAGAGAAACGAGCCGCCCTCAGGCGCGCGGTGGGGACATGTGTGTGTTTTGTTGGTTGGTCCACCGACCATCTGCCCCTCTCTCGCTCTCTCGTTCATTTGGTTAAAAGCCTTTGGACCTTTTGTGTGCGGCGTTTGTGGTCGGCCTCCGCCCCTCCGTTTGAATCTTTTACTTATCGTGATTAAGGGTCTTTAGACCGCCCTAGTCAAGGCTGAGAGATGCAATTCATTCGCAACTAGTCGCCCCCGAGTTGCATCCCCTTTTCAGGTTTCTTTCGGCCGCATTCGCGCTTCATTGTTTGAGTCGTGGGGTTTGTTTTTCTGTTTTTCTTCTGAGTGCACTGGCAGATTGAAGTTAATTCAAATTATTCGCTGAGAGTGCAGTGTTATGAAAGGAATTCTAACTGATTTAGCCCACTGAAGGGTAAACACCAAAGGTCCTTGATGCAGTTGCTGTTGGCCGTTCCAAACGTTGGCGGCGGTCGGGTGCATAGTTTAAGTCGGGCAAAAATGCAATCCCGAGATTCACTCGGAGAGCCGAAAGAAAACCAGGAATGTCGGTGGTGGGCGGTGGGAGGGAGGTGATGCCAGTTGGGCATAGTTCTCGGTTGGCATTTGCATGGAAATGAATCGAAAGGAAGCTGCCTTGTGCAGTTGTTTTCGTGGATGGGAATCGATGGGTTTTCGTTGTGGGAGGGGGAAGGAAATTCGTTTGATATTTGATTTGATTTTGAGAGAGCGCAAGGGGACAAGGAGAACGAGTGCAAACATGTTTCAGCGAATTTGAGACGGAAGGCGGAACGTAATCCCGGAGGATTGAGGTAGATTTTAAAAATTCTTGGTTGACTTGGTTGGGTTCGTAGTTCTCCTGAGTGAAGACCAAGGCATGTGGGGAATTTGCTCTGTCAAGTTATCCGGACCAAAAAAATGACATCTATTCAATTGGGCAACTATATGACTACGAATGCTGCTCGTTTTGGTAGGACGACAGAGGCGACTCTTCACTTAAATCAAATGTGTTCAAGAGAAGTGGACTGCCAGAGGGCTACTAATGCTGGACGACGCAAGTGATTCTTAGCTTAGCTCATCAAGTCTCTGTATGTGACGACTTGGCTGAAGATAACTTATCCGGCTCGAAGGACCAAGTTCTACGAAAGTTCTACGGGGCTACCAAAGCGCGATTGCTGGACTTCAAGGAGGACGAAGTAGGAAATTCTTTGCTCTTGATTTATTTAGTTCTGCATTTGACGACTTGGCCTCACTGAAGGGCGAAGTCAAAGTATCCGGCTCGAAGGACCAAAAAGCGAAGTGGACTGCCAGAGGGCTACTAATGCAGCACTTTCGCACGAAGACTGAGCTTATTTTTCCCTTAAAACAACAAGGCCTACATGTGGCGACTTGGACTCGCTGAAGGGAAAAGTCCACTCATCCGGCTCGAAGGACCAACAAAATGTGGTCTATTGAGTTTGTATACTAGTGCTGGAAGTTCTTGCAGGACGACGTTTAAGTCCACGCCTGAAATCACCGCTAAAGACCATAGTCAACTCATCCGGCTTGAAGGCCCAAGGTCTACCGAAGTGGGCTGCCAAAGGGCTACGAATACTAGACTTCAAGCAGGACGACGCAGGACATTTCTGGCAAAGTCAACTTATCCGGTTCTAAGGGCCAAAAAATGTGCTCTTCAGTAGTGCACCGCTAGACGACTACGAATGCTAGACGCAGCTGATTTTTCACTCAAAACAAGAAAGCCTGCAGGAGTCTGTAAGGACTTGTCCCCGCTGAAGGGTGAAGTACCACGTTCTTTAGAGGTGTGCCGCTGGCGGGCTAGGAATTCTGCAATACGCCACAGGTTATTCTTAGCTTCAATCAATAAGTCGTACATGTGAGGATATGGCTCGCCTGGAGGGTGAAGTGAGCTTATCTGGCTCGAAGACCGAAAAAATGGGGTTCAAGTTAGCTGCTAGAGGCTCATTTCGTTCAAAAGGACGCCGCAAGTGAATCTTCGGTTAGTTCTCATGCGTCCCTTGTGGAACTGGGGACGACCAGGAGTTCTCCAGTTCCATTCGTGGCAACTGTAGTCATCCAGAAGCGACGTGCTTCAGTATCAACTGATTTGGGCGGACTTGAGGCAAGCTTCAAGAGCATTTCTCGTGATGTGGTGGTCTAAATGGCAACTCTTCTCTTTTTCTTGGCTTTCGCACATTGCCAGCGACTGAAAAGTCACATGAGTCATCGCGCCCATGGCCACCAGCCCGCCACATCGTCCACATCATGGCTTCTAGAAAACCAAAAAAATTCCATATATTTTTGGTCTGCTCGTAAACCATTCAAGATGCATTAACAAGTACCTCGTTAAATGGGAAATTTTATGAAACCACTCATCGCAACCACTCATCCAAAAAGAAGAAGACGAGGAAAAAAACAAGAAACTGAAATAAAAACGAAAAGTAAATCAAATCCTTGACAATGCTCGTGAATTGATCGAAAAGAAGTCCCAAAAATTCAATCCAATGACACATAGGACACAACACCCCCGAAGAACAGCACCACACCACGCCACCCCCCGGACGAAAAAATTTAAGAAAAAAGAAAAAACCACTTCGTTTCTTTTGAGTCGCATTGACATTAATTCCCATTCCATTCCTCGACTGTTCGCCTCTGTAGGTGTGTCTATAAATAATCGTTTAAAATATATTTAATTCAGCGCGAAACAAGAAAACATCAAAAAACAAAAAGAGAGCGAAAAGAACAAACCCCACGTTGAGAGATGTGCTTTGACAGACGACTGTCAGTCAGTCTGTGTGGCTGTGTGTTTCGAATTTTGACAGGCGAACAGTCGCGTTTCACTCGCTGGCATTAAGCAGCAGTCAGCATTGACCTTGGCAGATGCATGCCACCGCCGCGCGACGACACGACACATCCGTTCGTTTTGCCGTTCAGCAGAACAAGAACACGCCGCTTCATTAAATTCGTGTAATTCAACGAATTTTCAAAAATGTTGTTCAACATTTTACGACTAATTAGAGTGAGCCGTCGCCGTTTCGAATGCACCAACGGTCAGCTTGTCCGTCGCTTGTGGTCGGCAGTCTGTCAAGCTAACAAGCCGCGGGAGCGGGCTAATAATGGCAGCGCGAATAATTATGTTTCAATATCGCGCGACGGGAAACGGACGGGAGTGTGTCTGCATTTGCCGTGACTAATTGCCTCCTGGGCTGGTTTTGATTTTAATTTAATTTATCGATAATCTGTTGGAACATTTATTTTTTTCGGGTTTTTGATTGAAATTCGTGTTCCTTGGTGACGGGGTGAATTTTTTCTGTTTTTTTGGGAGCTGGTTGCGCAAAACGAATTCGGACGGCGATCACGATGGCGCCTGATGAGACGTTTTCACCTTGGGGTCGGACTTCTAGACGGCGACGGCAGCTATTTCTAGATTCTAGCTCTAGCGATCGCGGTGACTTTGAATTGAGATGAACTTGACGAGGGGGGCTGTGCTTGGGGTCAGGGATGGTCTGAAATTGTTCAGAAGTCTGTGGGAATTACAGAGAGAGCGATTGTCACGGGCTGTCAGTGGTTAGAAGGTCTTGCTTCGGTTTCTGACACAACAACTTTTGTATTCGCTGCATTAGCTTTTCTCAAAAAACGCATGGTGATGGACATTTACTGAAGATTTAGGATTGACTCCGGGCACTACAAGTCTCCTCCCTCACTCACCGCCTTTTCATTGTTCCCAAGAGTTCCCAAGTCATTGGGACAGTAAGGGAAGTCAAATAATGGCAGAAAGGGCGATAAAGATTGATGAGGGTGATATTTGCTGAAGGTCTTGGTTCGACTCCAGACACTACAACTTTCGTATTCACCATAGCACAGTTTCCGTCTCATCCAGTGGCATACCATCGGCGAATTGATAATGAAAAGTATTGAAAGTAACATGCGCCGGAGGTTTAGGTTCGACTCCGGGGACCATAACTCTCATATTCACGGCGCCGCCTGTTATAAGTCACTGACTGCTGTAAGCGAGGCCAAACAGTTGTCGAGAGCGGCGGAGGTGGTGATGGTTTTCCTAAAGGTCTAGGTTCGACTCCGGTCACTACAACTCTCGTATTCACAGCACCACCTTTCCGAAGTCATTGAGGGTAGTGAACAAGGTCAGACAGCGACATTCACTCGTGGGTATGGTCAAGAAAGGCGTGGAGAGTGCGATTCGTTGAAGGATCAGGTTCGACTCTGAGGAGTACAACTCATATATTCTAGGCCCAGCTAGGCCAAGCAATGGCAGAAAGCAGCAGAGATAGCTAGATGTTTGTGGGAATAACTTTTGCTGAATGCACTGGTTCGTGCGCACGGTGAAGTTTACGCTAAGGTGTTAGAGACGCGCTCTAGAGCTGTGGTCGATTCCAGCCTGGGGGATGAACATTGTGGCTTTTGTTCATGCAGAAGCACAACCGATCAGCTTTTCACTCGAGAAGGCTTGGGAGTATGCCAAACCAAGCTACAGCTGGCTTGTAGATTTGGACAAGGCATATGACTGAACGCCTCGAGGAAAACTCAGGAGTGTGTCCTCTTTTGAGGGCCATTAAGTCGTTATACACAAACTGCAGCAGCTGTGTTTGGGTTAACAGCTTTCACCGTGGGCGTTGGGCTTCGTCAAGGCTGCGTGTTGTCACCTCTTCTTTTCGTTATATATGTGGATTAGATGTTGCAGCACAGCCGATGTGAGGAATGTTCACATTGGGAGAGTAGTAAGTCATCTGCTCCTCACATCCTCCCAATCGGACCCCAGAGAGCACTCGATATGTGTGTGGCCGTATGTGCAGATGCTGGGATGAACGTCAAATCAGAGGTTATGACACTGCTGACACTGCATGTGAGTGGAGTCCCATTGAAGCAGTTGGAGGAGTTTAAGTATCTCGGAGCCTTTTTCACGACTGATGGCAGGAGTTATGCTCAGCTTTCCTGGGGGATTGGACAAGCTGGGTCAACAATTAAACGCCTTGGAAAATACTGAGCTTGGGGTATAAGCCAAGCTATCGGTTTTCAACTCAGTATTTGTTCCAACTCTCACCTATTTTCATGAATTTTGACCCAAAGAATAAGATCGCGAATACAAGCTGACGGGGGAGATTTCTTCGTGCTGTTGTGGGCGTTACTCGCTGGGATAGGTTGAGAAGCTCGGCAGTACGCGAAGAACTCAATGTCGAGCAGCTACTTGTCGGAACGGAAAGATGATTTGGACAAGTGGCACGAACGTTCCCATCATCTCGTCTCCGAGGTGTGCCTTAAATGCTACTCCATCAGGAAGGCGTCCTAATAGGAAGACGCAGGACGAGGTGGTTGGTCCAAGTCAAGAAACTGGCTCGGTTGCGCCTGAGCATAAATCTAGAGGAGCCTTCAGGAAGGCTTTCCATTGGAAGACCCAGTGCGAGGCTTGGTTGCAACTCGGCATTAATCGTGCGCAGGATCGAGTGGCCTGGAGATCTCTAGTGAGTGCTTTAGCCCTTTAATGGATCATGCGAGTCAGAAAATCATGATGAGGATGGTCATGGCTCGACTCTCGAGACAATAACTCTCGTTTTCAAGACGCCTACATTTGAAGTCACTGAGGGCAATGAAGTCATTGGCATACGCTGAAGGTCTAGGTTCGACTCCGTTGTCTGCAACTCTCCAATTCCCAGCACCCCCTCTACTGAAACCCTAGCGATGCTTTTTGGGGTTTTCAAATTGACTCATTCAACATCACTCTCCTCACCTAACTTTCAAATCAAAGGCTTCATTAGCATGGGCGCCCATAATTAAATCCAAACACATCTGACGTCAGTTGACTGAAAGTTCAGTTCGCAGCCGCCCCCCTCCCGAAAACCAACAGATCATAGGCGAAAGGTTATGTCTATAATTAAACTCTCCCCAACTAGTCCAATCACAAGTCTGTACTGCGAGAATCCTCATGACAACCGAACTTTAATGAAAAACGCCGCATGCATGCGAACGAACGAACACACACGCCCCGAACAGATGGTTCTCATGACCCATCTCATCCGCTGTGCGCCTCTGCACCTGTACCTGAGTGCATGTCCACCTTAGAGTAAATAGCAAGCCCGCTGTCAGAAAAGAGCCGGGCCACCACGGGGGAACTGAATGAATCGCAAAAGTTCCGCACTTTGAATGGGTTTCTCGTTTTTTTTGTGAAAAGTTCATAAAAATTTCTTAACACACACACGCGCGCTCGCCTCTCCACCTGCACCGCCAGAGAGTGAGAGAACAAATCTGGTGCAGTGAACTGCATAGATTCTCTGTTTTTAATTAAAACAAAAGCAGCTCACATCGGATTCAGCAAATCACGCAGACACACCAGCAGCCTCAGCCTCAGCCTGTGCCTCGGCGCCAGCCCACAAAGTGCCGCACGAAGTTACGGCTAGGGACGAACACAATAGAACACAAGGAACGGGCGGCTGGCTGGGTGGGGTCTCTAACCGCCCTCAGGCCTACATTTGTACGGGATGCACTTGCATGCGAATGCGGCATTCAGATACACTTGTACTGCATTTTATGGGGATTTTTATGAGATTTTGTTCACAACACCATCGTTATCCGCTGCTGTTGCTGCTGCTGCTGCTGCATCATCATCATCATCGTCGTCGTCAGAAAACTGACGCTTGTGACCTCAAAACTACTTCACTTCATCTACGACGGGCGAGAGTGAGAGCGGGCTCTGATGTGATTGCTGCCAAGTTGCCGAGGAATTTCGATAATGATGGAGCTGCATGGGGATTATGGGGATGCCGACGGTTGATGGGTTCCTTTACATGTGACCATATCCATCATAATGAGACTGGGGCCTGCGTCTCTCTCTCTCTCTGCACTCAACGGCCGTCGACACAGTGCCCGGATGTCTTCTGTCTTCTGTCTGTACTCTGCTGTGTCTGTTGTGTACGCTTATGCAAAGTGACATGCGACTACTGCCGGACAGGATGCCAACATGTAGTCATCAACATTGTCGCTCGTTGGCCAAGTGGCGGGGACGACTCGACTCGTTTAATTTCTTTTATTCTTCAAACGTTTCCTTTTTGTGATTTTCTGTGAAAATCTCTGTGTGTGCACGTATGTGTGTGTGTGTATTTTGCGCAACTAGTGGGGCGGCGTGGTGGCGTTTCTGATGGTGGGGGGAGAAAATTAATTGCGACAAGGGTTCTGCGAGAGTTCCTGTTGTGTTGGTGATTATTTTGCCCAAATGAGTAATTGAGCTCATTTGTAAGCCGCCCGGCGGAGAGGATATCGATGATAAAGTGCCATTTGAAGAGGTCTTGGGCAATATTTCGACGCGAATAATCCGAATTGACAGGTTAGTCCGGACGTGACAGCATGAGATATTCCCTAGAGACGGTTGCCAAGATTGGGCAAAGATGAAAGGTGCGAACGGATATTTGGCGCCATGAAGGGGTTTTGGGGGAAGGGTGCAGCAGAAGGGGATCAAGACATTAAGACAAACATCAGCCGTTTAGGATACGTTTAGGACGACAGAACTGGGTGCTTCTATAATCTCCTCTAAGTGACATGTCAGCTTTTGACACCAAGATGGGCTAAGAGACTAGGAGACCTCAGCTCAAAAGCTGAGGTAAGAGGCGCATCTTTGCTCATCAGAGTCATCCAGGAAGCCACCAGACTGACACTAGACTCTGTCTAATGAACTCAATTGCAGAGCCAAATCTTGCACTTAGACTTGACGGTTCATAGGATCAAACATCTCGTACGACGGCAGATGCAGATGAAGAGAGAAAGCAGAGCTTGTTACAAGGACAGTGCCCACCAAGGACACTCCGATTTAACAATGCAGCTGTCTGCTGCAACCTTTTCTGATCACTACAGTTTCTCTCGACGAATCTAAGAAAGTTCCTCGCCGACTGCCCGAGCAATCGAAGAAGATGGGATTGTTATACGACTGAACGGTTCGTCAAGCAAAAGCAATGTTCCACCCACGATGAGCAACGAGGACGATGAAGTACGGAAGGACTGCATGAAGAGGGATGATATGCAAAAGCCTCAGCAGGTTTATGAAGCAACCGCCTGCTAAGAACTTCGTGGAAAATTGGAAGCTCTTCTTTTTCGTTGAACGGCTGCAAGGTCTCAAAGATAGTGGGCAAGCAGAATGCTCCGATCTTGAGGACGATACTTGGGAATTTCTTCAAGAAGAGATAATGACGCCAGTAAAGTCTAACAAGTCGGTGGGTTGTGTTCGAAGGAAAGCATGCTCGAAGAGTGAAGTTACAGTATCGACGAGAAAGTCTGCGCCGACAAACGAGGACAAGGTCTCTTTAACATCGTCGTTTTGTGTAACCCACTGAAGTCCTCTAGCAGAGTCTCATGCTACGCCTACGACACAGAGAAATCACCCAAGAAACGTAGCCCACACTCACCACCCATGATGGGCCTATGCCATAAGGCGATAACCACATATTCTCCCTTCGACACCTTCGACAGACAACGCAACAGAGGACGCCGCCTTTTTAAAATTCCCCACAGAAGTAGGCGGCTTGCTCTTCTCAACGTCGCGCCTAACAGACAACGCAACAAAGGACGCCGCCTTTTAAAGTTCCTCACACAAGTAGGCTGGTTGCTCTTCCCTGCTCAACGTCGCCTACAAGATCCTCTCCAGCGTGTGGACGTCTAAAGCCGTTTTGCACCGCACTAATCGGCACGTACCAGTGCGGCTTTCAGCTCGGCAAATCGACCATACACCAAATATTCACACTAACCAGATCCTGGTGAAGACCAGCGAGTTTCAAATCGATACTCACCATCGTTTCATCGGTTTTAAAGCTGCTTACGATAGCATTTATCGCAAGGAGCTGTTCGAAGCGATGGACGAATTCGGGATCCAGGGAAAATCTAGTTGTGTCGCACCACGCTAACACATACGCGATGCACCGTGCAGTTCGATTCAAAAACCTCGGAACGGTTCGAAACCTGGACCGGACTTCGGCAAGGAGATGCGCTGTCGTGTGATTTCTTCAATTTGGTACTGGAGAAGATAGTGCGGCGGGCAAAAGTCAACAGGGCAGGCACTATCTTCTACAAGTGCCGTAGTGGAAGCTTTCGCGGCGAAACGAGATAATCTGAAGGTCAACCAGGACAAGACCAAATATAAGCTGTCGACCAAAAAACGATCCGCCGCACACCACCTAGGCCAAAACGTTACAATCGACTTCGAGGTAGTAAAGGAGTTTGTCTACCTTAGAGCAAACGTAAACTCCACGAATGACACCGTAGTGGAGGTCCGACGAAGAATGGCGCTAGGCAACCGATGCTACTTAGGTTTGTCATAACAACCGGGCTCGAAAGTCATGCTCTACAAAACCCTTATCCTGCCAGTCCTGCTTTATGGACGAAGCTGGACTGCCTAAGCAAGACTGCAGAGCTGATTCTTGGTGCCTTCGAATGAAAAATTCTACGTTGGATATATGGTCCCGTCTGCGAGGAAGGCGAATGGAGGAGAAGACACAGCTGCCAAATCTAGGAGGTGTACAAGGATGTGGATGTAGTCCGGCCACATCGAGCGAATGGACAACGACGCCCCAGCAAAGATTGTCCTCGAATCCAAGCGTCCTCGTACGAAAAGGAGAGTAAGACTGAATCTTCGGTACAGAGATCAAGTCATCGCGGATGTAAGACAGCTTGGCCTACTTGACTGGAAGCAGTGTGCCCAGGACCGTCAACGATGCAAGGCAGCAAATGCTCAGACTCGGACCCTTCATGGGTCGTCTGCCTGATATGTAAGTAAGTAGGCACACTGACTTAAGTAGGCCCTGACTATTGGGCAGAACATTCCGAATCCGTCACAAATGACTTTTAAGATGGAACCCAACAAGCTATGCATATTCTATGACAACCCCAAAGTGCCCGTTACTGGTTCCACGACAGCCCCTCCGAAGCACAGCGTCTGTCCTCCAATTTGACAACAAATCAAAGTCAACCCTTCAGACTCCGTCAAGCCACCAAGTCCAAATCAATAATTCACAACTCCTCGACGCTCCCTCACTCACCGGCCAGCACTTTAATCGCGCGCGCCTTCATTGCCAGTGCCATTGAAGCCGTTTTGTATTCAATCCCTCCTTTCCCCCGGCACAGGAATTAAAGTGGCCTGGCCTACATCGCTCTTCAATTCGAAAGGAAATCCTTAAAAAATTACATCGCCCGATTCGCGAACCGTAAAACCTGCTTGCAAACTATTTTATTTTTAAATATCTCCTCCGACCCTCAAGGACTCTTCTAGGACTCTTCCCCACCCCCCGGTTGCCGTTTGCCACCGAAATACACCACTCGACTCTTCGGTGCTCCTCTGGCAAGCGGCATTCATCACGAATGGAGACTGGGAGCGACTTTAAAGCGATTTTCTTCTTCTCGGTGGAAATTCATTCAATCCAATGGGCGGCAGAGTAGTTTGTGAGCGCGCAGCACACATCCCTGGCAAGTGACACAAAACCAAACTGAACCATCACTTGGAATACCTAAGTGCTGAGGTGGTGGGCCACACACAAGCGGGAACGTGACACAGCGCTCTTATTAATTATTCATTGCAAGACACAGTCCGCACAGTTGGAATTTTCATTAGAATCTGCCGAGGAGGACGACGAGGAGGAGGAGGAAGATGTCGGTGTGTTGTCGACCAACAAAAATGAACATTACAACGCATTTTTTCACTTCAAGGATTCCTTCCCCTCCTCTGCCGCCCATCAACCGAATGGTTGGATTATGTTAAAGAGTTCTCCCTCGCGAGCGAGCACTCTCCACTGTCGGTTAAGGGCCCTTAAAGCCTGCCTTGTAGCAAATTAATTCGCATACAAAATTAAGTGATGGGAATTAATTTAAAGCAATGAGTGGGGGGGCACACGAAACGAAAAAAAAAACACAGCGAACGGAAACTAACACACACCACTCTTGGCCTATTTAGCCGAGTTAAGCACGGCCATTAGAGCCGACTTAATTGCTGTGAAATGCAAATTTCAAGTGTCACACACACACACACAGACGTAGGGCACATGCACCTTATCACAATGCAAATGTCAACATTTGACATTAGTCTCCAAACATGCTGCCGCCAGGACGACGACGACGATGACGACGGAGGGGCTTCGGAACTGCCGCGAAGTCGGACCCGAGAACGAGGAAAGGAAGGAGCTACGAAGCGACGGATGACAGAACTAAATCTGTTTGCCGCTTAAATGAATATTTTACGGGCAAGCGTCTGGCTGAAGAGGCAGCGCGGAGAAAAGTAGTTGCACGCGATGAAGAGGGAATTGTGTGATGTGCTGTGGTGGTTCTCATTTTATTTGAATGAAAAGCGCCGCCTTCGTTGCTTCGCTGTGAGTTTTCTTTTAATTTGAATGTCTGTCATCGTTGCCTGACCGGGAGGGGTGCACGGACAAAGTGAATATTTGGTTCCGGCGGAAGGGTCGAGCACTTAATTCTCGACGAGTGACTTTTCAATTATCAATGTTGCTTCGCTTCCGGCAAAGAGGTCTCTGTCCACTGTCAGCTTTAAAACTCCGCACACACACACACACACACCGTCAAGCAGCTCTGTCAAGGCTGTCGAAGGACCAACAAACAACAGCGACACTCAATCATATTAAATGACTTCCATGAGAGTTTGCTGAGTGGTCATGGGGGCGGTGGGGGAGGGGGTCGGTCCGGTCGGAATCGTAAGTGCTGCTACCTTCAAGTCTGAATTGGATTTGAGGACTCTTCTGACGAAGTCCTAAAAGTTTGTCTTTCTCAAGGAGTTTATGTTGAAAACTGAACCTTCAGGTGTGCGAGGCGGTGCCGGGCGGCTCTTCTTTCAATTGGATTTTTGGCAGTCGGTCGAACAATGAGGGGGAGGGGGTGGAACAAATAGAGGCAATGTGTGCTTTTTGTTTTGGTCCAACTCTCATGACTCACGTCGCCTGAGGATGACCACGCGGAGGGCACTCTCTGAGATGGAAATATCAAATATTCAGGCGCGTAAAGGAAGTCATTTGTCAGAAGGTGGGAGGTCCATATGTCAGGGGACGGCGAACAGAATCAACAAGAGCGATCTTGGTCCTAATGGCCCTCCTTGCGTGTGCCAATTTGACCAATGGCGGGCCCTCCTCTGGTCTTCTGTTCTAGAGGCTTGAAGTGGTTTGGAGGCAAGATGTCCAAGGGCTCTACACGTCTAGTCGCCTTAGGTTAGATTAGGTTATAGTGGCAGACTACTAAGGGCAGTCACACTTAGGCCAGATTAGGCCCATTGTGATACCACGCGGATTGACTCCTATTAACACTGGAACCAGTTGGTGCTTCTAGTGAAGCGATTTAGCTGGCCTATGCTGGCGCTGTTTAGCTCATTGAGGTCGCTGAAGTAGTAAACCCCTAGGTGTAAGAACCTACGACTAGCCTAGCCAGAGCGCTGCACGAGCAGAGTAGGTGATGAGTGTTTTCTTCCTCCTCTTCATCCATGCAGCTTCTGCAGAAATAATTCTACGGGGCCCATCCTGCGAGCATGAGTGCCAAATGCAAAGTGCCCGGTTATGACTCGTATGAGTGGTTGCTGAGTCTAAGTAGACTATGTGACAGTTCTAGGCTAAGTGATGGCCATTGTTTTGTTTTAAGGCAAGTGGTGCCTTCTAGCCACTTGTCATTGATGGTTTGGATTGTGTGAATCTTTAGAAGATTGTAGGCTGGAGCGATCGGCATGAAAGGTGGTACCAATTGCTATTGATAGGGATGAGGTTGCACCACACCCGGCGAGTTCATCAACTTTGCAGTTTCCTGGTATGTCACAGTGTCAGTAGAAAACAGCCAGCAATTAAGGGATGTTTTTGAGTTAAACAAGACACTGTCCAGGGGATTTATAGCGGCCTGACAGATGGTGATATCCCTTTTTGATGCCATGGCAACGCCTCTTTAATCTCTAGGGTTTCTGCCTGAAAAGCGCTACAGTGATCAGGGAGCTTCTGAGATCTTGGGAATAGACATCCGCACCCACCCCTTGGTTTGTTTTCGATCAATCTCTAAAAATACGCAGAGGTTCATTCAACGTTTGCCTATCAGACATCCAGACCGATCTGGAAGGAATGCTGATCGAGAATTTCTTCTCGGAGATAGCCTGGGGTATTAGGCGGTCAGTGTCGCTAGGAAGGAAGTTGAATTCCTTGAGAATGGCTGAGTGGCCGATGTTGAGTTCGGACCACAATCGGAGTGTTTTGAGTCTCAAGGCTGTGCTTGCTGCTATTTGTTTGCCGAATATTTCCAGTGGTGGAAGAGTGAACGAGTGTGCCCAACTGGAAGCATTTACGGTCTAAATTATTAATTACACAGTCTAAAGTGACTCTTAGAACTCTTAACAGCGTCATTACTGGTTACTGGACCAGTTTAACCCACTTTAAATGTGGTCTGTCGTACAAAAAATTCATAGACGATTCATAGACCGTGTGGCACCGCGGGGCATGTGGAACATTTTCCGAATAGACGCCAATTCACTGGAACTTAGGGCGTATGTGGAACATTTTCAATCGAAAGCCAAGAAGAAGAGTCGAATAGAGGGTCGTTTGTGGAACATTTCCGAAAACATATCACAAGTATACGTGGATGCTGTGGCGTATGTCTTCGAAACCGAACCTGTCGGCCAACGCAACAGAGGACGCCCGCGTTTAAGGTGGCGCACCCAAGTGGAGAAGGACCACAACCAACTTGGTGTATGAAGCTGGAGACAGCTAGCCAGAGATCGCGCCAATTGGAGAGGCTTGTTGGTTGAGGCCCAGGTCCACCCGGACTGTAGCGCCACACAAAGGAGAAGAAATGGCGTATGTTGAATAGTGTTAGTTCAAAAGCGAGCATCAAAATTGCATAGAATTCTCAACACTATGGCGGTTGTGGAATGGTTTTACTATGATGGCATGAAGGATGATAATGATAGACCAACCTTCATCCTCTCATCTTCGCACTGTCACAGCGGATCTTTTAGACCAACATATGACTTCTGTACCCCTGTAGGGAGTTATGAAGACATCAGAACTTTTTCAATTCTGTGGCAGTGGACGTTGACTGTTTTATTATGAAGTTCTCCTATGTTCGAGCAAAGATGGCTCCTCGGAAGATTGGAACAGTCGATGAATCTTCCTGCGGAAAGACATTTGGACATTCAATGATTGCATGCAATTTTCAGGGCATAGGGTTAAGATGACACTGTGTGCTCAAGGGTTTTTAATGTGTTGTTCGAGAGGACCACAAGTCTCAAGGCTGTACCTTTAGAAGTTAGATCTGTCGTGTGCTCAGCAGAGGAACAAGTTGGGTGACAAGGTTATATCATCGCTGTTGCCATAGAGGCCAAGTTCTCCCTACAATCCCGGCTGCAGCTGGGTCTGAAGTCTCCACCAACAACCACCTGCTTTCACTTGCACTCACCGAGTTGGTTACAGACTTCCTCCACTCTAGTGCGCCACATTCAATGCAGGAGCCTCTGTTGCCTCTGTTGTCACGATCTTCGACCACTGCCCTTCGTGGCTCTTTCTGCGAAACCGAGGTAATTGAATTCATTTCTGTTTCGTAGAGCCTACCAACTGCTGTCGAAATTCAATGAACCATTGGCCTCACTCGTTGTCAAGTTTCTGACACCAAGGACATCAGCATTCGCCTCATTCAACGTCTTTGATTTCGTGAGCAAGCAGAGGCGGACTACACAGTGTTTCTTAGAACCTCGAGCGGCGCCAGCAAATCTGTTTGATCTTGCTCGTCTCCCATTTCCCCTCTCTGGCTGCATTAAGGAAAAGTTGGCACCCATCACATCAAGGAGTGCTTGTCGTCGAATGCAATGCCGTTGAGTACGACAGCCCAATGAGCTCCACAGTACAATGAAGTCGCATCGACTCTCTTTTCATTTTCTCCTTGTGGAGCTACATTTTGGTTGGCGACGTTATTTGGGACTTTGCAGCGGTATAACAATGCAGTCCTCTTCGATTGCTTGGGCAGTCGGCGAGGAACTTGCTTAGATTTGTCGAGAGAGAGACCGTAGCGATCAGAAAAGAGGGCTGAGCAGACTGTTGCGCCGTCAAATGTTTGCATTCTTGGTAGTTCCCTTTGCAATCCATTTTCTCTGGCTGGCTACATTAAGGATAAGTTGGCTCCTAGGAAGGTTTCGGACATCAAGGAGTGGCTGTCGTTGATGATGCAATGTCATCGAATACAACAGCCCAATGCATTCCACGGAACTTTAAACTCGCATCGACTTTCTTTTCTTTCTTCTCCTTGTGGAGCTACTGTCTGAACTGGACTCGGCCATCAACCAATCGACCCCTGGGACAAGTTTCCACTAATGTGAGACGAGCCTCCATGCGAGCGTCGTCTCTTGCGCTGGTTTCCAGTCTGCCCCCTTTCTAGATTGTGTCGAGCTGTCACTTGGACTGATACATGTCCCTTGCCCTGCCGCCAAAAATCAATCGTGATGACATGCAATTGACCGTGAAGCCGTGAACCATTTATAGGCTTTGTTAGATTTGTTAACAAAAAATCCTCCCTCCCTGCTCCCATTCCATTCCCAAAGTGCGAAATGAATTCATAAATTCAATGACACACTTTGTCACCTATTCAAATTCAAATATACGCTTTGATTGCGACCATTCAAAGGGCAATTGACGCCCGCCATCAATTCATGTGCGGGGAGGACGACCATAAACGACAAACGCCAACGCCAACGACAAAGGCAACGACAATCGATGCGCCTCGATTCATCCATTTTTAATTTTAACATAATTTTATCGCGCCAACAGTAAATGTTTGACTTCGATTTAATGCCTTTAATGAGCGTGTGTTTTGTTTAACGTCCATTCCATGCAGATTTCCTGTGAATAAACATACAATTTATTAACATTTTCCCTTCCGTCATAAAGTGCTGTATGAGCGTTCACATTTTTTGTGTGCGCGCTTTTTTCTTTATGTCCTCTGCCCGGCAACGGGAAATATGCTTTGTCTGTGCGTCGCATTTTTGGAGGAGGCAGGCACCACGCCCATAACAAAACAACACTTATTAAAAATTCACACATCGGATCCCTTGAAATATTGTGTATCAGGAAAAAGATACTTAAGAGCGAAAGTGCGCAATGCTTAATTTGTATATCGCCCCATAAATGAACGGGCGACGACACCCGCCGCCTCGTGGATGACGTCCATTTACTCTCGGAGAGATGGTGTGTAGCAGCGCACAAACAATCAGAGAATGCGGTGCTGCCGAAAAAAGCAGCAGAAAGAATATTCATAAATATTTTACGACGTTAATTTTTGAGTGAGTTCTGACTCACTGTACCCAGTGTTCCGCTGTTCCGCTGTTCGTCTTGATGCTGGCGTGTAATTAAATGTCAAGCAAATGAAAATTTCGCCCGTTCACATCCTTGGCACAATAGACTCCCATAACGTCTTGCGAGATCCGAAGTTTGGGTGGGTTTTTGGCGAGGAGGGATGACGGAGGGGACGGCTCTGAACAACGAGAACAACTTAAGGACACGTTAAGTATCTTTCAACAAGTTTATCCTTCTTGTACATCAAGCTCTGCGAGGTTCCCGCGCGGGCACACACGTGCTCTGTCATCGGAGATTTCCAGCACCATCGGGGGAAGAGCGGGCGGGCTATCTATTTTTTTTCCGTGTGTCGGATTTCAGGAGATTCAATAAGATTCGAACGAACGATGCTAGGGAGGAGACTTGGCTTTTAATGAGTGTGCTGCGACTAATAAAATTCACTCAGGTGTTGAATCGGAAATGAGTTCCTTTCTTATGGTTTTTGATGGCCCTTCAGTGGAGGCGGGGCGGTTTATGTAGACTTTTTGTTGTTTTTCGTCGAAGAGCACTTACGGATGCGTTTGATGATTGATGGGATTTGGTTTTAGGGCGGCGTGCGAGCTGCTTTGTAGGCAGTTCTTGGGAGAGAGAGAGAGAGAGGGTTTTTCCTTCCGGAAGCCGGAACCCATCATGCCAGAAGGAAGATGTTTCAATTTCGCAAAGCTGTGGCGACAAGGTCTTCAGTTTCCCGAAGAGTTGTTGGCTTCTTATATTGCAATCTGTTGGGGGAACCTTTGCTGCTCTTTTCAGCCGTAGGCCATCGGGTTAGGCTTAGGTTATTGGGCCGCCAGCGAAAATTGCCAGCACACTAAGACAATTTTTGGTCCATTGCGATACCCAGTGCCGTTGATTTGATCCCAAATGGTGACGGGATCAGTTTTGAAAAGCAAATGAAAGCATATTAAAGTTAGCTTTCACTGGGATTCGAACCGACGACCCCTACAACCAAGGGCAGACGCTCAACCACCTGCGTTCATCCAGTCGTTTGAAAAAAAATCGTTGTATATCCAAAAGTCCGTATAAACGCTGTGACAAGGGTCCACTTCATGAGCTTAATAATCTCATTTGCCACCAGAGGCGCAGACGCGAAATCCGCCGTTCTCCTCCTAGGTCCTGAGAACTGTCGCTTAAGGTGACTCGTAAGGATGGTCTACGATGTCCACGGAAACGTGCCATGGACTCAGTGACTTAAGTTCACGTGAATTTTGTCCAGACTTTACATCTTACATCCCTCTTGAAGTAGTCTTCCACTGGAATTAAAGAAAAACATGAGTACGTTGAAGGCGACTTAGGAGAGCCAACCCTACGTGGCATGCACTCTTAAACTGACACCTTCTGATCGGCTTCAAATGTCCTCATGAAAGTTCTTCATTGAAATTTAAGAAAAAATGGGGATGAACCTGTCACGTACTCCGTGACATAGTTTCACACGAATTAATTTCTTTTTCTGCCAGCACATGGTTGATAGTTTAATATTGTAACTTAAGATCCTCCCTCCCGTGTTGTGTGAACGCTTGAAGTCGCCGTACATTAACAGTCTGAGAGGTCCATACTCTTCTTCTTCAGGGCAGGAGACCAGATCTTCATACCAAGGCAGATCCTGGAAAAAACACCCAAGAAATGCAAATCGACACTCACCATCTCTATTCGTCGATATGACAGCGTGCATAGAAACGGGCTATACAGCGCCATATCTTGTTTTCACTCTCCTGCCAAACTCTTCAGGTTGTGAAGGATGACGATGGAGAACTCAGGCTGGTCCATCAAGATCGATAACTAGCTCATCGAAGCCTTCAATGTCAAAAAAGGTTTTTGGCAAGGCTACACGCTGTCCCTTGACTCCTTCAAGAACATACTTGAAGATCGTGCCTCTGGTTTTTACGTTTAACTCAAACGCGGCAAGATCTTCTCAAGTATGTTGCTGAATAAATCGAAGATGGTGCCAAACTCAAAGGTCTACACCAGAGGCACGATCTTCCAAAAGTCCGTTCCATTGCTAGCTTCCACAGATGACACTGGCGTGATTGGACGAATATAGCGAGATGTCAATGAGGCGGATACAATCAAGCAAGCAAAACAACGTACATGCTCTCATCACAACATCTACGTTTCGGCCAGTGTGTCATATCGGGCAGCAGAGGCTTTGAGGTAGTCGGGAACTCCGTCTACCTCGGCTCTGGAGTAAGCAAACACCAGTACCGAGATCAAGTGCAGAATTACTCTTGCCAATCGGTGATTCTTTGGGCTCAAAAGCCAATTGAGTTACAGGGTCATCTCTCGAAACACCAATCTAGCGACTCTGATCATCCCTGTCCTGCTCAATGGCGCAGAGACATGGACGCTATTGAAAGCGGATGAAGAAGCTCTTGGTCGTTATGAGAGAAAACATCTGCGTGCTATCTTTGGTCCTGTTTGCATAGATGGTGTCTGGAAGGGAAGATTCAAGCATGAACTGCACTGGCTGTATAGCGGCATGATTCTAGTCAAACGTCTAGGATGGCTACATCATGTAGAGCACATGGACACCACAGCCCCAGCCGAAGAGTCTTCGAGTAGAGCGGAAACTTTCGATGGTTCCTTACAGAGATGTCAGTCTGCCCTAGACGATTGCAATTGTTTAGGGTTCAGTTTACAATAAAGCAGGGCAGAGCAGCTCAGATGGATCAGGAGACAGAAGCAGAAGAGCACGAGTCGTGCAACTGCTTACAAGTCGAGACGAGATTCCGTATAGATTCGAGCTCCTCCTGTCTAGTCACTGACAGTGTGTAGAGGGCGGACCTGCTTAAAACGGATACTTCGCTTATCGCGGGGATAAACAGCAGCTTCTTTTGGAGAGAAAATCTCTGGCATGGAATAAGTCCCACCGTCCTGAGCATCATTCTTAATCCACTCCACTTCATACGATTCTCTCACAAAAGACGTTACCATCCTCGCCTGTCGCACTGGTACAGTCGGTATGTCTGTTTGAAAAACATGTCAATTAAATACAAATCACATTATTCCTCCCCCCACATGCTCAGGGAGATCAATGCTCTCTGCCTGACCCAACCAATCCAAACCTCGTTACACACCACTTACCATCGCAACCTGGACCTCTTCAAAGGAAGCCACTTCAATCGCACTGCTAATCCCGGCACAACATCATTAAGTGAAGCATCTAATTATGACAAACTACCCCAAACCACGACGTCGCATCATCCTCCGTCTCAGTCTCAGTCCGTCCCATTTAATTACAAGGCAGCAACCGACAAACTTCCTCAGTCTGACCTCGTCCACGACCATCACCTCCTCTACCCGCACCCAGTAATCACTACAATCATTCGAAATGATATATCTGCTCTCGTTCTCCCTTGTATACTATCATTCTTTGAATAATTAATGCACGACATAATTTCCCGCGTTACCCGACACTTTAATTAATAGGACTCCCCAGGTGGGTGCGCGTGTGTGTGCATGTGTGTTTGGCTTCAGAGACAACAACAACTGCTACTATTCAATTAGATCACTCAAAGGAGACTCGAGAGAATCTTCGTTCGTTCGTCATCGGTTCGTCCCCCGGTGTGTGTGTGTCTGCGATTGAGGGCGGACGGGACTGACTTCTGCCGGGTGACGACAACTGGGTGACATTACTCTCGGACGACGGCCTTTGTAATGGCATTTCAATTGAAATGAAGTTACAATTCCCCATCTCAGATCGTGTGCATTCCTTAATTGGAACATTTCTCGTTAGTCAGGTGAGGGAGTCTGGGAATCTGTCAGTTTTTTGCTCAAACTCTTGACCAATTGCATTTTCCTTTCTCAGATGTTCGACAACGACACAGAGTGCTGAATTGAAAATTCAATAAAATCTAGATGCCATTCTTGGCACCATCCTCTTCATCCACCTTATCGTGGATCCCATTAGCTTTTTGTGCGACATCCCGGGGAAATCCTTGCAATTCCCTTCCGATAGAAGTCGTCGATTAAGCTCTCGTTTCGCGCTACTCTCTCACGCTCTACCCTCCATCGATTCGTGGCCCTGTTCCCTGCCGGGGACAACAGACAAAGCATGCATTGGCTGGCAGTATTTCGTATCTTCATTTGTATTTAATTGTGGTTTAATGTGGTGATGGCACACATGCCTCGACGCTATCTTCCTGATTTAATGGGGATGCTGGCGTTGGTTGGTTTGTGTGGTGGAGCGGGAGGGGGAAGAGATAATTTCACACTTTGTGCGCGAAATGCATCTGAAATGAGCATGCGGTTGCACATGCATGTCCTCGCTTTGGTGTCGCATCTTAAGGGGGGCATTCGCACTCGCACTCGCATTCGTGCTCCTACCCGTGCTCGTGCTCGTATTCCAGGACAACTCAATTAGAAGTTGGAATAAGCAATTGCTGCAGATGGCAAAGTGCGATGTTTGCGGTTGCAAATTAAGAAAGTTTTCTTCAGCGGCGCTACCTTTTATCGGTTCGGTTCACAAACGTGCCTGCAGTCGTTGCTATCGAGACGACGGGGATGACGCGTTTGGCAAGCCAAAAAGGATGTGTGACAGAGGGGGGAGGATGGAGTGGAATGAATTTGTTAAGTCTTTAAGTGGTCTCGTGGTGCACTCTTGGACATCACGCTTGTCGAGTCGATGGCAATGGTTACTTACTTAGGTGCTGCCACAGATCCTTCACAGAGACCTGCACGTAGAGTCGAGAAAAAGGAGAGGCTTCAATGTATCCCTGGGAGTGTGCTTCTGGGAACTTGGGCAGAATTGCCAAGCATAAGGATGTTTGAAACGGACGAGGATTAGTATTTCAATGTGTCCCCAAGTACTTCTGGGAACTCAGCTTTTCCAGGCATGGCGGTGATCAGAATGGACTGGTCTTCTCATTTTAATGTCGGAGACTTAGGCGGACAGTTCAAACATCAACTGTCATTTACGGTAGTTGAAAGTGATACATTTCAATCCCACTAACGTCAGGGAGAGTTTACGAAAACTTAACGAAACTCAACGAAACTTAACGAAAGTGCATAACTTCTGTGTCTCGAATATTTTTCAATGTCTCATGCTCGACGACGACGAACAAACAAGTGGTGGCCTCTGGAAGGGTCTGAGACTTAGCCAAAGCTTTTTTTCCTTAGCAACGCTACTTCCAAGCATCAGAAGCAAGTCATAGTAGTCTCTCTCTCACCAGGACGATATCTCCTTCGTGATGAACATTGATGGCCAAACTACACTGCAATAGCGTCGATCTGAGCATGGAAGAGGTGGAGGCGCGTGACTTCTCTCTCTCTGTTGTTTGCAACTAAGAGAGGTGAACGAGTGAAGGGACAGCTCATGGAGGTGACGAGCTGAGTCGTGCAACGATAAGTGTCCCCTGTCTTTCTCCTAGAGGCTAGAGGCAAACCTCTTGCCTTTCAGCCCACATCCACATCTTTGTGCAGTTCGTAGAGTTCGTGGTCTCCTCCAGTCACCTTGGCGGCGTTTCACGTTTCATCACCACACCATCAACAATAGAAGGAGACATAGCCATCGTGATCCCCCAAGTGAGCACCCACCCTCCAACGTGACTTTTTTCCCCAATCCCACCCGTCTGATTGGATTCAGTTTGTTTTTCACAAACCCCTTCGCACCGTGCCCTTCCCAACCGAACGAGGTACACTCTAAAGTCCATTTACACAGCAATCAATCGTCGACAATGTACCCGTTTGACAATCGCTAAACAGGGCCGCCAATAAGCCCTGCCACCTGACCACTGCGTCTATTTTTTTTTTCTGTAAAGTCATTTCTTTTTTTTTTGCCTGTTCTCCCACAAGAGAGGCACTTAAAACCCAATTAACAATTAACATAACAAATCGCCGCCCATTTTAGATTCAATTAAGCAAATTAATTCTAATAATCTCCGCGAGTGGTGAGCCGAAGCACCGCCGCGCCGCGGCCGAACCAACAAATCATTAATCTCTCGTTGAATTATTGAAAAATCGATAAACAACATGTTTCCAATCGCGAATTATTAATTAAGGCGAGCGCACACCGGGCCCAATTGGGTCAATGTTCGTCTAGTTTTGCCAACCTCCCATCCATCTCTCCCACTCCTCCCTCTGCCCGGCTCGTCACAGATGCAAAGTTCATTGCTGGCAATAAATGAGCGCAAGAAATAAATAAAAACAAAGTGTACACACAGAAGCATAACGGTTATTGAAAAGTTTCCCATTTGAGCGTATTAATCCATTCGAACGCCTTTTGGTGACAACAGAAAGTAATAAATTTTCACTCCCGGCACCATGAAACCGTTGGCCGACGGACGGGGAGGCAATCGTCACCCGGCTGATTCCGGGTTGAAAGACACACGCAGTATGCTTGGAATGGTCGAGGGTGGTCTGAATGGGGATGACTTGGGAAGAGGGAAAATTTCTTTCGCTTCCTTCTTCGATTAACTTAGTGACGCTAAGGGGAAAGATGACGGTTGGGCGTTCATTTCCCTAGTGCATCAAGTTCACAGTCGTGGGTACAATGATGTTCCTGCTTCTGACCTGGTCGTAAACCGTCTAGAAGTCTCCTTGACATTATCTTTGCGTGTTGTGTGTCTTCATATGACGTTTGATCACTGAGAGAACTCAATAAGGATGAACCTGGAAGCGGCTAAATTAGCTGTCGCGTGAAATGGAAGCCAGACGAAGTATTTGTTGTGTACTGAGCGTCACAACCATGGGCAGCTAGTTATTCGTCTATCTCGTCGGTACCGAGATCAAACACAGAATAAAACTTTGCAACAGCCGTTCCTTCAGGCTCGAAGGTTTCCAGACAGGAATGTGTAGGAGGTCCACCCAATTGGAGAAGGACTTCAACCAACTTGGCGTGCGAAGCTATAGAGGCTTGTTGGTGTTGCCTAAGTTCTCTCCGCATGGACAACAGCAAATTCTGCCAGTTAAGCGAAAAAATGCTGTCAAATCAGACTAGATTCAGAGGTCAGTCAGGGAGCAACAAGTCAACTTCTTGGACTTCTCGGATGTATTTTTTTAACACCCTGGCCGGACAACTGCTGTGTGAGGTGTTATTTGCAGTTGCTTTGCCTTCTACTTGTCCATATGTCGATGGATGGGATCAACTATTGGTCTGGTTCATGTCATTTAGGCTGCTCTTTCTTCCTTCATAATTCTGATGATGCCTAATTGGTCTAGTGGTCTCAGGTTTCTTCTTTTGTATATAGGGATTATCCCAGTTACTATAATGGCAGCTTCGTCTGAAACCCTGCTAGAGCTACCGATGGGTCTTAACGCACAGAGACTGTATACCTACTGACAACAGCTTCTTATTTGTTTCTTCGCCGTCAGTTTCCTCACCCAAACCTGCGTACGGTATAGAAGAACTGAGCTACATAACTAGACTAGACTAGACTAGACTGGACTTCTTGGCCGACAGTCTCCACTTAGGCACGTTTTCACGCGCCTGTCAAATATGTTGGATCGGAGAAAGAGCTAATGGTGCCCCTTAATTGAAAGAAGACACTGAAAGGCATCCGTTTCATTCCACCTCGTCCCATCTATTTTCGTCATTTTATATTATTCTCATTCACTCGTGGGGAGATGCCGAAGTTAGTTACGATTTTATGATCGCCGGTATAACTGCGATTGCGATTTGCTATTCGCAGTGATTTTCAGTTGAGATCATATTTTGCGATTGTGACTGTTCAGAACGTAATCGAAGCTTAGAACTTACTCACAGTGTGGATTACAAGCGCAGTTTAAATCACGGCCAATCGCAGATTGCGATTGCGATTGCGACAGCCACTGACTTGTTGTCCAACACTAGGTATAACACGTCTGTCGAGCTCTCTACGGACCAACACTCAGACCAGTTGTCCTTTGAACTATTTTATCTCCAACAACCTTCTCCGCAGCCCGGCTGCATCTAGTGATGACATTCCATTTCACTTTAAAGCCTTACAAACCAGGCGTTAAAAGCCCAATAAAATCACAACTCCTCATCTCTTTTCAATCCCTCGTCATCTCTCAAACGCCCATTAACTCCTCCTGCACCGATAAACTCGTTTAAAAATCATTGCATCCCGTGTCGACAAATCCCACCCTGATTGCCAAGCGGCTCTCAGCCAGCCGCACAGAATTCAAAGCAACCTAATCAATGTTCTTCCTCACTCAATCCTCACTCTCTTCAATTAACGAGCTCTCCTATCCGCACAGCAGGGACAAAAAAAAAGGAAATCACACAAAAGAAGGATTTAAAAGACCATAAAATCATCAACTCGACTCCTACTCAATACCCACCGCCAAGAGATGTAGACAGAAGAGGGAGAAATAAAAAGAGAGAGTTATCATAACCAATTAGCACAAGCACGCATGTGAGCATCATTCCGTACGAGTCCTTTCACCACCAGTCCTCAGAGACACCGGCCGACAGACGGGATGCAATCCAATCGAATCTCTCCCCTCAACCACCCATCCCATCCAATTCGAATCGAATCCAATCCAATATCCAATAATTACTGAATTGTGGTATTCACCCGATGACGGTGACGACGACGACGACGATGACGATGACGGCAACCGGCAAACTACTATGCACTCCACACGTTCACCGGCATATCCTCACCGACTCGGAGGAGGAAAATCATTTTAATTGAATCATCTGCCATTCTGCTCAATGGTTTAACTTAATGTTTGCCAGAGCCATACCTTTTCATCGGAGCTCCTGGTGGAGCCGGACGTGAACTTGATTTGTTTTCGCACATTAATTGGACTGCGAGCTGCGATCTGCGATTGAGACTCAAAGGATGTGTCACATTTCACATTATCATAATTTATCCCTGTATGCACTTTTAATTCGCCATACAGCTCGGGGATGCAGTTCGAATTTTCATAATTCGATGGTAATGACATTCGGTGTGAGTGCGGAGGATGCGGCAGTGTGAAGAGATATATTGAAATGTTGCCATCGTCTGAATCGTCTGAATATTCATTACTTGCCTTGGTGCTTTTGCTGAACATGAACATGGGAGCAATTGTCGAAACGATAAGCTGTCATGTGATGGCTGTCATAAATTCATCCAGTCATCGGTCAGCAAAGTAATGTATTTGTCATCTTTGACAGAGGAAAGGTGGCGTGTGTTTGAGAGATCTGTCATCGACGTGTTGTGATCTGTCAAAGGGTGACATTGAGTTATGCGTCAGTGAACATCAAAGGAATCGCTGGTATCTTTGACAAAGCTTATAAAAGCCGTCATCTGTGTTCCGAGAGTGACGTGTAGACGTCATCTGTCAAACGTTCACATTTAGTCGTACGAGATTTCATGACTGTGGGAGTGTCCTGAGTAGAGGAAACGCGTCAGAGATCGTAGAGGTGATTAAGAATCAAGCTTGTCCTCTCAAGACTTTTCCGTCAAACTTCCAACTGCGGACTGTTAGTGTCATCTGTCAATTCATAACAGGCATTGACACAGAGTACAGTTCAGGGAACACCTTGCAAGGATCTTATTCGAAATCTAAAACATGTCCATCAGTCAGCGTCCATGCTCAAGCCTGTGGTCGAAAGAGCGACTAAAATGGCATCTGTCAAACTTTGGCATGTTTCCGAAAGAATATGTGACAGCTGTGGCGTCCAGAAGGGTATGATGCATCAGAAAGTCGTCGAGACCTAAAGACAATCTGTCAAACTTTGGCATGTTTCCGCAAGAATATGTGACATCTGGACGTCCCAGCATGAGAAGGGCGTGATGCGTCAAGAAGTCGTCGAGACCGAAATACAATGTCTCAGACAAAGCCTCAAACTTGGTTGTTTCTTCGCTGTGACTTCTGTCAGCTGTCACTACTGAGTTCCTTCAGCTTGACATCTTGACATTACCCAGACTGATTCAACAACTAACATTCAATTTATTTATAATTTAAAATTTACATTTTCTCTCTTTCTCTTCTTTTCAGTCCTTGAACCTGCCTTCCCGCCACGTGATGTAACAATCAAGCGCGGTGTCGATGCCAATGAAATCTATGAAATGCTCAGCGAAGTTGGCAGGTACGTTGCACACAAACAAACACCCACATGCAAAATGCAATCAGCCGAGAGCCAATCAAGTGTCATTGAAAAGCTCTCGATTCCCTCTCTGACTCTGATTCCCATTCAACAGCCACGCTAAACACATACCGCTTTCTTTTTCCTTCTCATTGACAGGGGAAAATTTGGCACAGTCTATCGATGCAGCGAAAAGGCCACCGGTCTGAAGTTGGCAGCAAAATTCGTTCCGATACCAAAGCGTGAGGACCGTCGCAATGTGGAACGCGAAGTGGAGATCATGAACTCGCTGCAACATCATCTCATCATCCAGTTGTATGCTGCGTACGAATATCAGAAAATGATGTGTGTCGTCCTGGAATTGTAAGAATAAGTTTTAAGCACAGAAAATTCGAAACAACACAAAAACAGAACCCCTCTTGACCCCTGAACAGAAAAACCACACACAAGCACACACACACACTCGCGACGAGATTGTGAATGTGTCACAGGACTTTTTTCCACACATTCACCCTCGTAGCACACATGTTGCATGAACCGAACACACGAAACACAGAAAAACTCTGCATAGCAAGAAAAGGAAAGTTTTCCACTCTTGTTGTTTTTTTTCCTGTTGTTTGCTCTCTCGCGAGTTGGAAACTGTTTTAGGAAAAGTTCTGTTCGACATTTAAGGGAGCTCCGCTTTTTTTCCCGCATAAAGTAAATGCACACGTCCCACGGGAACGCGCGTTGCGCGTTGTGGGACCTCGTATCAGAACTAGGATTCAATTAAGTGCCGTGTGGTG
The DNA here is from genome assembly GCA_916610145.1 of Eristalis arbustorum. NCBI lineage: Eukaryota > Metazoa > Arthropoda > Insecta > Diptera > Syrphidae > Eristalis > Eristalis arbustorum. Next base: position 81,247,930 of record OU744317.1, read on the forward strand.
GAACGGACGAGTTTACTCGTTTTCTCATGTGAATGAATGTTGAGAGCTTAGGGCGATACGGGTGTGGGGATGGGGGTTTTTGAAGCGATTACAATTTGAAGCGGAGGACACCAGTCCTTATCTGCTTTTCGTGCGGTACAATTGAATAGGTGAGAGTGGTTAACACCGAGTCAGGTAAGAGGCGCGGCTGTAAATAGGCTTTGAAATGAATTGGTTTGCTTATGCGACATGCGAGTTTTTTTCTGTGAGTTCTGAGTAAATCGAGTCCGTTCATCAGTTTCCATCGTCCATTCATCATCATTTATGCCATCATTTATGCTTCGAGAATTTTGAATCGGCTTTTGTACATACGCATTCCAAAATTGGTTTATGCATATACCCGTCATTCACAGTGGATAGGAGGGTCTTTCATTTCATTCTCTGCCACGTCATTGTGAATTGTTCAGCAGGTTACAGTAGGTGAAGGATTTCTCCGATAAAGGTCTTCGATAGGAACGCTAAGACCCTTGTTTTTTGACACGTTACTTCAGGGAGCATCAGTTTTTTGTTCATGACAGATCACAGTGGTCTATTAGGACCAGATCACAGTTAAGACACCTCTAGCTACTGCTACACAATTAAGTGGTTTCAGCAAACTATCTCCGCGCGATTCTGTTTCGGAAAAGATATTGCCGGCTCCTTGTTCACGCCTCGCCCCTAGGTTGAACGTAGACGACCTCGACTACGCAGTCCTTGCGAGGTCCAAGTAAGAGCCACCATTCCTCTTTCGGCGTTTGATCTCTGTTGCGATGGGTGCTTCTTCGTTTTTGGTCCATTTCGGCCAGAAGACTTGTTGGCTAAGACCTGAAGCTTGTTTACAACTGTCTTCTAGGTCTCAAATGCATTGCATTTGAATATTAGAAGCATTAGTGAGGAGGCAACCTCAAGACGTTGCCAAGCGAGATGGAAACAAGGCGTCTAGTAGGACAAGCGCCACGCATCATAAAATAATTCCCATAAGACTTGTCTTTGCAACGTTGCATTTGAGTTCAGCTCTACTGGCGATGAGGTCTAATGCGATCAGTCATTCCTGGGCAAAGTGTTAGCAGATAGCAGACAGATGACGTCGGCGTGGAGTTTTTCAGGCAACTTCTCATCACATGCATGGAAAGTGAAAGAAAGTGCCCTTTGTAATGAAATGTTGGCAACAAAATCGAACCTATTTTTGAGCTCAAATAGAGGACTGAGTTTGAAGACAACACATGATGGAAAGATTTCACACACTACTGAATAGGCCAATTTCAAGGTTTAAATCTATTAAACTTGGCGAACTAGAAGCGGTAGAGTGAAGCTTCTTCTTTGATTTTCTTTGACTTTTTAAAGATCGAACGAGTGGTTGAAATGGCAAGTACCCACGCGACATGGCCTAAAATCCAACGACAAGATGGTGTGGAGACCCGACATGCATTGCATTTAGTTTCATGTCTTCTCTGATCAGTCAGAGGCAGTAAATTCCTGTAAAGTCTGTGTTCGCTCCATACCCTAGCTCCCTGTGGCTGCTACCATCATCATGAAGAATCAAAGTTCGTTCAACTACAGCGCTAAAGTCTCAACCGCCTGGTTAAGCTTTCTTTGCCTTGACTTCGTATAGCTATAAGTGCACCATCTTCAACCACCAACTTGCAGTCTACGTTACCTCATCCTTTCTTAAAGATTCCACACAGACAATTTCGTAATCTTTCCGTTTCTACAAGATGTTAAAGCGCCATAGTCCCATAAGACGCCATAGTTCCACCGTTCTATCAACTTTGGATTGTGAACAAGTTCTTCCGATTCGTGTCCGTTTTTCCTTCCAGCCACTGGGTTCGTAAAACCAAGACCGTAAATAGGTATAAGATAGGGATATGGGTGCTTACGGCCTTGCAGTCGTGGCTTACTTAGACCAACATGCTGGTTCCAATATTCCAATATTCTACTGTACTGTACAACTGTACTAAAACCTAAAACCTTCTGTGTTTAAAACCTTAGAATGTTCCTCAACTCTTCACCGAACAAGCTCTCTAGCTCTGCACAGTAGTGCTTTATTTTCTTTGGTAAGGCTGAGCATTCGCAGAGCAGATGCTGGATAGATTCCTCATTTCTTCAGCTCCTGCAAAAATCGTTGCCGCGATGAATGCTTGTCTATGACGCCGTGTCCGGTAGGGACTTCTATTCGTTTTCGAACTTTACTGCGACTAAATCTGATCAGTTCCGAATGACGTGTCCAGTTGGAAAGGGGGCACAGCAAGCTGTTTGTAGGAAACTGTAGGCCCAAAATGGTGCTAGTTGGAGAGACATCTTGGCTGAGGCTCAGATCCACAGCGGAAAGCTATTTAGTGATGTTGATATCTTTTTATTCAGAGCCGGCCACGCGGGCCTTGCTATTGCTCCAATTTCCACTGAACCATAGAGTTCTTACTGTAAGCAGGCCTTCGTCTTCCAGTTTCAGACTTCCAGGGATTCTTCTTCCATTCTTCGTGAAACTGTCCGGGTTTTCGTTGCCATTCATGGCTACATGCCCAGGTACCCAGAATAGGGTCACGGTCTTCACCAAGGATATCTTACCGACGTTTGGTCTTCATAACAAGTTTCGAAGTCAAGATGGTGAATGCCGCTTGGCTGTCGGAAAGGAAATAGAGATCGTTTTTTTTTTTTTTCTTGTTATGATGCGCTCTCGCGACGCGTTGGCTGCTTCGTGTATCGCAGCCACTTCCGCTTGGAAGTCCGCTTGGAAGACGCTGAAGTCGTCTCTTTATGCCAGAGATCTTTAGAATTGATCCAGAAACAGGGGTCTTGAGTGATAAATTCTGAAGATCCCTGAAAAGACAACTTCAGCGTATCAGCGGTATACAGGGAGGGTTCTCCTGCTGTTGCTGCCATTTCCTCTTCCCATTTCTCAATCTTCTCCAATGCTGATGTTGGTGGCAGATAATCCAGTTCTGGTGCTGTCCAAATTTCCCTGATACCAGGATAGTCGCTATGTCGCCTGTGTAAGCTGCGTACGTGAATCCTTCGTTTTCCAGACATAAAGACCTCTTCGTCGACTACTAGGATCCTTAGAAGAGGCGTGGGGACTCCTCCTTGCGATGTCCCTCTGTCCAAGATGGACATTCTACTTGAATTTCGCTTCCTTTTGGTTCCTAGGCTAACAAACATCAGCGACAACATGTCTCCAACTCAAAATTCACATGTTCTTGTCACACTTTCAGTTTGTTGCATCAGTACAACCAACTGATTTATCGCAACAGGAAGCAATCAAAATTCGTTTGATATTCCCTATCACCTCACTTATCACACGTTCAAGCTTGTAAATTTCGCCTTCCTGTTCGCACATTTATTGCAGTTCCACTCGAGAAACACTTCTCCCCGGTCCCAGTCCTCTATCTTATCGAATTGGCAAAAACACATTCTCACATCACCTTCACCCTTATCGCGAGCAGAAAATTCCAGCGCACTTCAAATTGCGACATAACTCATTGTAGTCGCAGCTCACTCTCAGAAGAACACACAAAACATACCCACCACCATAGTTCATCAAGGCATCCCGTTGAAATCCAACTAACATCGAAAATCTCTCCCTTTCTCCACACAGAGTCGAAGGCGGCGAACTCTTCGATCGGGTTATCGACGATGAGTTCGTGCTCACCGAACGTGCCTGCACCGTGTTCATCCGGCAGGTGTGCGAGGCCATGCAGTTCATCCATCGCAACAACATCCTGCATCTCGACCTGAAGCCCGAGAACATCCTCTGCCTGACGAAGGAGGGCAACCGCATCAAAATCATCGACTTCGGCCTGGCTCGGAAATTCGATCCCGACAAGCGATTGCAGGTAATCAAGGAACTCAGGAATTAATTTAAAAGTCCTCCTCGACGGCGAGCCGACGCGTGAACTTCTTCATTTGCACATTATTCACAGAGCCACTGCCATGTGGCAAATTAATGGCACCAGCGCTGCGATTTATGCCACCGCGACGGCACGAGGGTGCGGCGGCAAACGACGATTCCCCTTGTGCAATTAAAAGTCACAATTTATTTCCAACACCTTCAGTGCCTCCGTCCTCTCGCTCAAAGCCAGCGTCGGTATCGTCGCCGTCACCTAATCCACACCCAGTCGTAACCACCCCTGATACTTAAGTTGTTCTCCGGTTGTTCTCTTGCAGATCCTCTTTGGCACGCCGGAATTCGTCGCCCCCGAAGTGGTTAATTTCGACTGTATTACCTACGGAACAGACATGTGGAGTGTCGGCGTGATATGCTATGTCCTGTAAGTAAAGCCCCGCACTTTCCAAGCCACACGAATGTCTTCATTTTCCCCGTCCTTAGACTCTCTGGCCTGTCACCGTTCATGGGAGAGACTGATATTCAGACGATGGCAAACGTAACGATAGCCAAGTACGACTTTGAAGATGAGGCATTCAGTAATGTGTCCCCCGAGGCGTTGGATTTCATATCAAAGTTACTTGTCAAAGAATGCAGGTGAGTGTGTCTGTTGAAAAACTAATTGGCGCGTCCTCCGCGTCGTGCGTGTGCTAATTAAAATATTTCATTCATTCTCGCAGCGCTAGAATGACAGCCACCGAGTGCTTGGAGCACAAATGGCTGAAGCAGAGGCCCAAGCCACCGCCAATTGTCAGCCCGAAACCGACGAACGTACCGCCAGTCAATTTGAAAGCGTCAACGCCGTCCCCCATCCCGGCCGATGTCATAGACGACGTAAGAGAGGTGAATAAGGTTAGTGCCCCATCCATTCGCAGGAGGGTTAGAGTTTGTTTTCACAATTTTTTTTTGTTGTCATTCTAGGAACTGGAACAGACAAAGGATAATTTAAAGAATTTCATCGAGCGGTGGGAGGAGCACCCCAACAGTCCGTATGTCTTCGATGCGGAAGAGAATGTGATCGCACCGCTGAGGGACTCACGGGGAGAGAGTATATCGTCGTCGAGAGGTGTGTACACATACGGATGGGACGCACCATAGGCAAATCACAGTCGTCGCATCGACTGGGTTAACCACACTAGCTTAGGCATACTCATAGGCTGTGTCGAGTGGGGCACTTAAAGTAGTACAAAATCACAAGACAAACTCGTGTTTAGTGTGTTAAATGTTATCTTAAATGTTGTGTATGGATGGAAGTGGAACGGAACTCAGCCGTGAAGGGAGAGACTTTAAGGTGGATGATTGCTGAAATGTCACGCATTGACGTGCTGTTTGCGCCCCTGATTGTCGGCAGTAGTTGGGAGTCGTAAACACCGATGAGGGCATGAACGCACAAAGGTTGTGATGTGCATTTGATTAGGTTGTTAGCTTCTGAATTCTGGGTGGGAAGCCTCTCTGGCGACAAGCAACGAATTCAATATGTCTTGCCTCTTAACATTGACAACATTATGAACCACGCGATCGAAGATCCTCCAAAAAGTCGCACATACCCATCGGAAGATAAGGAGACAATCAACTGTGAAGCTGGACGTCTCTCTAATAGCTGGTGTCCAAGCGTTATAAGCTTCATTTCGGTGCAGGAGGCATCATTGGTTCCTCAACGTAGGCTTTTTTCGTTGTCTTTGACAGTCGTGCACACTTTACTGAACCCATTGACAGAGTCCATGTTCTTACAGAGAGAGCACCTAAGCAGAGTCAAGTTCCAAGACAACAGCAGCTCAGTGTCCCATCTGTTAAGCTACGCTTGAAAAGTACTTAGTTCCCAAGTGCGAATAACAAACCTTCTTTCTCTTGAATTGTGCCTTCTGTCAAATGTCAGTCTGGTCCTGAAGTCCCACGTTGCTCGAAGCCGTGGACCGTGCCTGCTGTTTAGCTGTTCTTGGGAAATTGTAAGTTCACATGCCCAACGAAGGTACCTTCTTTCTGTTTAATTGCTCCTTCTCTCGAGCGTAGGTTCAGTCCTGAACTTGTGCAAAGTTTCGCAAGTAATTTGAGAAGATTCGCATGATCTCCGCTGTTAGTTCTCCTGTTCTCGTCTGTTTCTCGTCTGCTCATAATACAGCCAAAATGAATCGGGTTATGTGTGATGTGGAAAGCAGCCCTATGCTTCATGAATCCATGTCCATGTCGGCATCCCCCAGCACCTTCCTCATTTTCGAAGAAGCACCGCAAAGTGAACCTAATGGACTTCCGAGGGTTTCATGTCGTTTCAGTTCTACCACGTAGCCTGTTCATGCTTCTTTTTCTTCTTTATTTGGGGCTGCACTCCGGGTAGGTGGACCTGAGCCTCAACCCAGAAGCCCCTTCAGAGCCCAAGCTACCACGCTGGCTCCTCTGGGTTGAGGACGTCAGCGCAAGTTGCCACGTTGACTCCTCTGGATCGAGGACGTTCTAGATTACCTTGCCGCAATGGCTCCGATTCGAAGAGCTCTCAACAGCAAATGAGCGCCATTGTTGTTTGCTCACTCCATCGATGGTTAAGCTTCCAATCGACAAATGTTCTCAGCTCACGACCGGTTGTCAGCTCGCTTCTATTCTTCATTGATTGTGGGGCAACGCAACTGAGAACGCCCGCGTTTAAGGTGGCGCACCCAAGTGGAGAAGGACCACAACCAACTTGGTGTACGAAGCTGGAGACAGTTAGCCAGAGATCGCGCCAATTGGAGAGGCTTGTTGGTTGAATCACAGGTCCACCCGGGACTGTAGCGCCACACAAAGAACAAGAAGACGGCGTTGAATAATAATTCGCATCTCTAGCATGAAATGGGTAGCCTTTAGCTAAGCAGATGGCACTTTGTCCTTTTAGTCTGCCGAATTTGATTAAAAGAGGATCCATGGCATGACGTAGCCCCTTCAGCGCGCTCTCCTATTGTTAGGTTAGACTGGTTGAACAATCACAGTCAAGCATGAGTGTGCATCAGCTAGTGTCAAATTCTGATTCTATCGTAGGCACGTTGTATTACTCAACACAAATGTCGGACGTAGTAGGTGGCGTTGCAGTCACAGCTGTACCTATGAACTTAGCATCTACACCAACCCCCTTCAGTTCTCTTTGATTTGGTATAAGTCATAAGTCAACATTTCGTTCCACAAAAAGTGCTCCCAACTCGATGTGCTTGTAAGTCTGCCAGGAGTGAAATCAACACCAGCTCTCCTCCTCTCTCTTGTTTTCTTCTCAAAACACCGATCTACACATAAACATTATACAAAAATATAATCTCGTCCTATATATATATACTTTCAGACTCAAGCTTTTAAGATAATCTAGAGGAAATAATTTATTAAGAAGGACGCTGCCGTTTGTGGCTAATTACACATGTATGTTACAAGAAAAAAAAACCCAACCAACAAACATATAGTATCTAGTATCTAAGTTTTCTTTTTGACACACATTTGATGCTTAAAACCTAAACCGAGTGCTGATGATGAGAGGCTGTCCTCTGAACGCGGAGCTCTTAACGCTTCTCGAGTTCGCCTCACCACACATTTAGTTGTTTTTTTTTTTGGTGTGTGATTTATCTTAACTGTTTGTCTTTTGTACACAACATCATTTTTGTTTTTGTGCACTAAATTGTTTTGTGTTTAACTCAACATTTTTGGCGTGTGTCCACTGCACCGGGGGTGGACGGAGAAATTGGTTTTTGTCTCACTTTGTGCATTTGTCCAGTTTGAAAATTCAAAATTAGTTTTGTATGTTTTTTTATTGGCTTCTGTAGATAACCACACTCATTCGGGTACGAATACAACACGAACAAAAAAAAAACACACGTCACAGTGTATAATGCCTAAAAGTATGCCTAACCTAGTCTTTGGTCTTTTATTACGAAACTTTGTTATCTTTAAGTACGTATTTAGTTTTTTATAGAGGGGTGGGCGTTGTGTCGTCGATCTCGACAGCCAATCAAAGGGAGTTGAAGTTAACAATTGAATGATGGTCGTTGTCATCTAGTTCCGAATATCTTCTCGCTTGTATACTTGTCTTCAACAATTTCAATGCTTTACCAATGGTTTCCTGCCAACGATGGGGGATTAGGGTGTTGGCTCAACAATACGGGCCCGCTGCTTACAGTTATCAAGGCCAAGCTGTCTTACATCCGTGATGACTTGGTCTCTGTACCGGAGGTTTCGGCATCGGAGGCTCGATACCACGCCAATTTGGCACAGATTGCGGCAGCATTGGTCTTGAACAAGCTCCCTTCTCTTAAAGGTACAAGTAATCCATCACATTTCACTCACTGAACTCAACTGTTTGCCAATCTTTTGTCGGAGAACACTCACATCTTCTTGAGCAGTCGTCAGGAAGCCTCAATTATTTGCATGAAAAATTTGGACCGTGGTTAGTCAGGCTTTTCTGGTGGATTTCATGGCTCATCTTTCAAGTGCCTCTGTACACCATTCTTCAGGTATTCGCACTACAACCTTTGTACTCATCTTGGTTTTTGATTGAAAATGTTCCACATACGCCCACCGTGGAGAGACTTTTCCTTCCTCGTCAAGGATTTGAAAGAAATGTGAGGGAGATTGGTTTGATAATCTCTGGTCTTCTCCAGGACTTGCCTTAGTGTGAAGATTTGGTTTGCAGTCGATCGATTGGTGCGGTCGGCGTGCACCCAGTACCCTGGACAGGACTTTGTACGCCACATTTACCAGGGATATACATACTTCTGTAGTTGTTGCAAAAGTTAAGATTACCTTTTTTTCTGGACAAAGCGCATGGAGCTGATATTCTAGTCGTCGGCAGACTTTCATCTTCTCAACTTCGGCAAGTGATTTGGTGCATGCTCTCTACTAGAACATCGCCACTAGCCTTTAAGAGCTCTGATGGTAAGCCATCTGAGTCGGCGACTTGTCAGGTAAAGTTAGGATTGTGGCCAGACTACGTCTCACTTATGTCCAATTTGACCCATTGTGATGCTATCCCGATGGACCGTCTATCCTATTCGTTGAGCCTCCGATATGCAGATGTTCTGCTGTCTCTTCCAGCCATCCGGTTGTCAAATACTCTTCCTCCATTCTGGAAGAAGACATGTGCCAGTGCGCTCAGTCTCAGTGTGGAGAGACTGGGGCAGTGACAAAGATAGCGGGAGGAATCCTTAATCTCTTCTTCGACCCCTGGTGTCATGGGTAAGTCCTTTGCGGCTTTGTTGTTCTTTAGCCCTTTAAAGGCGGCTGGTTCCCTATCACTCTCCGCATCATCTGGCGTCTTAAATGTAGCCCTTGAATGTGGTCCCATATTTGGCCTTGTCGTTGAAGGGATCGTGTGCTTCCAATACGAGATCATGGCAGTGTGTCTACATCATCTTCAGGGCCCTTAACGAGGGTCTTCAAACGCCACTAGAGTCGTAAAACTCCTTGTGATGCAGGAAGCAAAGGTAACGCGGTTTAGTTGAGTCTTACTGACGTCTAAGGTTGCTTGTGTCCGCCTCAACATTGCCCAACAATGAACAGTGTCTCTATTCAGTTGGTGATGGGATCATTTGTCAGTTTTGGTGGATAACCACGCCTAGAGAGATGCGAATATGGTCGCATTGATCACTCGACTCCACTCGATTGACAAGTCAGTTCACAAAATGAATCTCCCATCGGTTCCTCTAGCCGCGACGCGCCCTTAAGCCCGTCATTCCATTTCATCAAGTCAGTTTTTATTGGAACCATTTGATTTCATCACTAAATCTCAAAAGGATCCTGATTCCCTTAAGCCAGCCCCTCCTTCCGTCGCATAAAATAATTCACTCACATCAATCGCGTCGAAACTGCAACCATCTTGGTCCTCCGCTCGGGTTCCTCCCAAGCACTTAAATTTTTACGTCCACACCTCCTCTGAAGACATCAAGTCGGCCAACGATGTCATAACTATTGATGGGCGCAACTTTCACGAGGACACACATTCCCCTCACATGCGACACAACTCCTCAGCCATTGAACACTCATTTATGTCGCTTCCTAATGAAGCTTTCCAGCACCCTTGACAGACGCATTCCCCTAGAAAAAAAAAACAACTTTATCCACATTTTCCCTTTTTTGCTCCCCCTCTCTGATAATCTAGACGCCTAACCACCGCCGGGAACAGGTATGAGGACTCGTATCCATTCCCATCCTGATTTATGTCCCTTTCCAGTCTTTATGACTTCTAACTTCTGCCGTTTCACAAATTGCTTTACAACACTCTCCTTGCGTCCTGCGCGACGTCGAATGGCTCAAGTTTGCTCGTAAAAAATTATTCTTTATGTCCCCTCCAATACGGGACGACACAGAGTCTTACGTATTTACGTCCTTAAGCAGCCTCGGCCTTGTGCGACGGTACAGGTTGCACAATTGCAAAACGGAAAACACCCCAAATCGCCTCTTGCTGCGCCGTGTGGATGGCGGTGGCTTCGTGTAAAATTGAAAATAAACCCACGTCCTTGCGGCGCTGAAATTATTAATTAAATATTTATCATTGTTTATGGGACGACGCTGGTGCTGTGTGTCGTCGGACGTCGTACATCGTACGTCATCGTCCTCGTCTGCGTCTTCGTCTTCCAACTTTACGACTTAAAGACCTTTTGATTGGCAGTTGAGGTCAAACGACGACCGCCGTCTGGGATCGGCCGAGTATGCAAATGGCTGTCCATCCCGGGACGGCCTCTTACGGGGGATTACGTGGGGACGGCCCTCAAGGGCGTAGCTTTAAATTCAACCAGATGTTCATTAGCATATAACTCATGGGCTCATTCTTGTTTCTTTCTTTCCTTCAGTTTGCTCACCATCACCCTGCGAATCAATTGGCACGCTCACGGACGATGACACGAACAACGACGAGAGCCTTAGCAGCGCCACGGACATGACGCCGATCAACGAACGCTCGGACATCTTCAACAAGACGCCCCCGGAGACACCGACGCCCAGTGAGAGCGAGGACGTTCGGGCGGCCAGTCCGATTATGAGGAACTTCCGCGGCTACCTTCACTCATTCGATCGCCGCAACTCGGACACGAACTTCCTGCTGAAACGGCAGTCCAGTGGCGAACGAGTCAACCTAGCCGAGGAGATCCGAAAGCTTTCCGACCACCTCCTGATGCTGGCCAAGATCAACGACAAGCTAGGCGGCCGCGCAGGCGGCGAGAGTGGCATCGATACGGGGAACGTGACACCGACCAACGAAGAAGAGCGCAGCACGAGCACAGCAAACGCCACAAGCGGCAGCACCACAAGCAGCAGCAGCAGTAGTAGTCAGACTTCATCTGTGATAAAGGATTCCTCAAAGCACGTGTCCAGCTTCAGCAGCAGCAGCAGCTCCAGCTTCACGTCCAGATCGAGCACAGCGGCGTCGACCTCCACCAGAGTCAGCTCCTTGTCCGTCCGCCTGCAGCAGTCGATCGAGGAGACGCCCACAATCCTGTCCAATGGCGGCGCGCAGAAACTACCGCCGACGGGCGCGTCCTCGAAGCACACACTAGTCACCCAAGTCGCCCAGCAGAACGGCGTCAAAGCGCAGTCCATTCAGAACGCCATCAACAGCATTGCAACGTCCAGCGTGTCTGAGGCGAGCATACGACGCGCGAAATTCCGCGTCAATCAGATGAGCCGCGACGTTCCGATCGGCTCGCCGGACAAGCATCAGACCGTGAACCTCGAGGAGGCAGCGAACACCACCAAGGACTGCCTGCTGCATCTGCTGGAGAAGTACAACGAGAGCAAGATGCGCAACCCCCTCGGCCGGCACCAGAGCATCAGCGGCGACTGGAACGTCTCCGACAACCTCGAGTACCGCTCGATGAGCTCCATCAATGCGTTCTTCCAGCGGCACAACAACAGCGGCAGGAACGTCAAGCAGCTGCAGGCCCAGCTGGAGGGAAAAATCAACAACAATTAGCCCAGATGCGAGAGGACCTTCATTTAGTACTTAAGACGCGACGACGTCCAGAAATCAGCTTCTATCCTTTCTCTCTCTCTCTCTCTCTCCCCCCGAAGAAAGAAAAAGAAAGCCTACCAGCTACACACTATTTTACGATTAATTAATTAATTTATTTAAACAAAACCAAAAAAATACTTAGGAAAATATTGTTAACCGACTTCCTACACAGAAGCGCAGGCGCGCACGCGCTGCCTGCAGCAAGCATAACATGAGAACACATGAGTAGCTATTAAGGCCTATTGCGAATAGAGTAGTTAATTTATTTTTAGTCAAGAGCAAATAAATACGTTTACAAATTTTGTTGTTCATTGTGGATGATCCGAGGACTTTCCTGGCGAGGTGCATCTGGAGTTTGAGCTCCGATGGGAGGGGGCGCAAAGGAGGTTGGTGTTTGGGTGAACAGGGAGTAAGTTGTCGAAGACGGCCGTTGGTTCGTAGGTACTCCTTCAGGCAGCAGCTTTCTTCAACAATTTTGCTTGAGCGAGTGCGTTGTCATGGGAAATTGCGCTTGTTTCAGCGATTGCCACAAGCATGAGGGTGGTTGCACGCCGTATAAGCTACATTCGACGGTAGCACCAACGCAGAATTGTGTTTCAGACCATATCCTTCAGAACTGGGTTCAAATGCTTAACAAGTGGTGTTACAACAACGTGGTCTAAGACAAGCCCATATCTCTCTTCAATAGAACAGTCTTAGACTTCAAGTCTGTGAGACAAGGTAGTGGATGCAATGACTACTGCGACGCACACAACATGTGGACAAGAACCGCGAGTAAGTTTGTCCAATTGGGAGCAGGTCTACCTCGTTAAAAGCAGAAAATGCTCAGACTCCCAAAGACTGCAGCGTCACGGAAAGATGATGCTTAGAATCCCACAGACTCTGGCGTCACGGAGAGACCATGAATCCATCACTCCACGATTCGTTGGAACAATACGCAGAAAGTATGCCTAAATCTGGTCCACAGGAGGGCTAATCTGGACTAGTATGATTGTTGAAAGTCTGTTGCACAGCGATCTTTAGATCTATTGTGCCTCCTTTTTGTACGTTGTTCTCCTGGAGGTCCCCTCACATCACCCTATTTTCACAGTTGCATTGAGGGCTGTGATTTCCCGTTTGAGCAAAGGTGGAACAGATTCAGTCTATGCCGGATTCCTTGAGGAACATGAGAATGGGAGATGGTTCTTAGGACTTCAGCTTGTCCTCTGATACCAGGGCCTTGCTCAGATATCATTGCCTCCCAGTGCATGCTCTGGTTTGTTTGTATGTTCCTCGCAGGATCTGAAGAGATCTTCTGATACTCCTAAGTGCTCCAGGTGCTACCTGAGTCCAGCAACCTTTTCAAGGACATCTGTGCGCCACTAAGGGATTACTCGGCATCATCTACTACAATTGTCTACTCGCTGGCAGATCCCCTACATACAGATACCCAAACCAACTTCACCCGCTTTGTTTTTTCTTCCTCGGGTTCTTCGTCTGTTTTCTGCGAACTGCAGGTCCAGACGGTTGTGGATAATTAAATTTCATTTCATTACAATAACGGGGACAGACCTGTCAGGAAGCCTGTTAGGATACAGAGACTGTTCTTGCTTATCTCGATACAAGGCTCAAACATATTCCGGCTGTCCCTGGCCCAAGAGTTTCCTTGACTTGTCATGAGCATTATTCCAAGTCTGTCCTTTTTAGTTTCCTGAATTCTTCTCTGAGGACATGGTCTCACTGGTGCAAAACCTCTGAACGCTTCCGATGCTCCTTTCCTAGCTAGGGTGTCCGCCATTTTATTGCCTCCTATGCCTCTATGGCGTGGTTGCCCGTGGCGTTGTGGGTATGTGCGTCGACCCCAACCTCGACGTCGTAGGTTCGACTCCTGCTCTGTGCGATGAAAACAATTTTCACGACCCCTCCTCTTTCGAGTCACTGACAATGCTCAAAGAGTAGCAAAACCTACAAGCACTCCATCCACTAGCCTCATCCACTAGGCCCCTTCACTAGAAAGCTGACCATAAGCAGGAAACCACATCACAAAATCCATCAAATCGCCACTCGTACGTGACATCCAGAAGCAAACAAAGGTCGTAACAAAAACTGTTCTTCAAAAAAAAAAAGCCCCATAATCCCAACCAGTCCTAGTTGTTCCACCCTTAACCTATCCCAACAGCATATCGAACAAATTGAAAAGCCAATCACACCAGCAGCCACTACACAAAACCCACCAAATCTGACCATGAACAAATTCCATCAAATCAGTGGTCACCAAACTCCCAATCGACTCTGTAAGCCTCAATAAAGCACCCGTTAAACAGCAGAAATTAGCAACGAACCACCGATGCGACCACATCATCACAATTCATGCGAGAGCGGAAAAACATTCCACAGTCACCACACGATGTTGATGTAAATTTGCACACAAAGTACTAGGCAGCACCGAGCAACACAGAAATCACAGCAGGATTTGGGAAGAACAGACTACAAGGCACTGATCGAGGCTCATCGTCCTCTCAACTTCGCCTTCCGTCATGGGAAGGTTAACACAGACTCAGGTGGACTCACATCAAGAAATGCGTCCCAGACGAAAGTGCAAACAACCAGCATCAGCTCTAGAACTCCTATCCAACAAGTCCACCCAAACAACTATATCATAATATGGCCTCCTGATTCTACTCACCTTGTGTGGTCCTGAAAAGGACCTTCTGTGTTTGTGATGGTTACATTTAGGTTGACTTTTATTCGAAGGCTTCTGGCATCCATTGGGTCAAGCAGATTTTGGCTGCTGATCCAATTGGATGTGCCTGCGTTTTATTTCTATCTTGGTTCAGTATTTACATGAAGCTTCGCAATCTGCTTGTCACTAGGTTGTTGTGCACTTACCATCAATTAGCCCATTGTGTTCTGCAAGTGCTGGCAAAGATAAGTAGGTAGTGTTCTCACACGCTCTTTAATCAAAAATCAGAAACATGGTCACACGGGGTGAAGTGGTTAAAGAAACTGTCTTTAGCCCACTCCACCCGTCGACCGACAATTTGGTAAACCAATCCAGATCTTCCAAAGTCATTTTCGACTTTGACATCAAAGTGGTCACGAAGAACGGAGAGGCTAAAGAAAACGAGTCTTTAGCACGCTCCTCCTTCAGATCTACATTTCTGGTCAACCTACCAATTTTCATAGCATTTCAGCCACATTCCACTGAATCCCAAAAATCTTCGCTTTTCATACGAAATCTGGGCAAAACACCAGGCCACCATAATCCCAGCAAATGCAGTAGGTGTCTCACATTTACGCCCGGAGGATATGCAACGATTTTTGTCAGGGGCGCCACGATCATGGGGTCAAAAAATCGTTGCATATCGTCCGGGCGTAAAATTGGGATACCTACTGCTTTTTCTACATTTCTGGTGACCTGGTGTTTTGCCCAGATTTCATATGAGAAATCGGCCGTTTGTACCGCTCTGGTTGGGCGGACCTGCATGGTCGGCGGTATTCTGAGCGGACGGCGCTTTGAGCGGTATGGATGACTGTATGGTGGGTGGTACGTTAGGCGGTACAGAAGGCGGTATATGTGGTGATACCGAAAGCGGTATGCCGACAGCATGTGGTCCAGAAGGTCAGGCAGTCTGTGGACGGCCATAGGAAACCGATTGCAAGGCGGTATGTCGATGCGACGAGAGCGGTAGGCAGTCGAAAAAATTAAAATTTTCCAAACAAATCCGGCCGGGATACTAGGTACCCAGAAATTGCAGTAGGGTGCCTGCTGATTTTCGGGCAATTTTGATTGCGTATATCTCGGGAACGGTGGGTCCTACAGCAAAATGACCAAGGACGATTTGGTAGCTAGTAGCTTGACTTAGATGATGGCACTTAGAAATTGACAAATTTACCGTTATTTCGGTATAATTTTGGGCAAAATTGCTTTTATCTTCTTGAAATATCGGTAAATGTGTCTTTTTTTCAATTGCATCTCGTAGACCAAGTCATAAGCTTCAAGTTCGTCCTTGGTCATTTAGTGCTGTGGTGTACCGTTTGCGAGATATATGCAATCAAAAGTTGCCAAAAGGAGTAAGCACCCTACTACAATTTCTGGGTACCTGGTGTCTCAGCCCGATTTTGTATGGAAAAATTGGATTTTCTTGCACAGCGAATTTCTGGAAAATTCGTCTCGTACTTACCTGTTTTGTGCCTGAAAGAAGAGAATGATCCTGAAAAGGACCTTTTTGTCGTTTGACATTTAAGTTGACTTTGGTTGTCGAAGGCTTCTTGCATCCACTGAGCCAGCAGATTTTAACCACTGACTCAGATGGATGTGCCTACTTTTTATGTGAAAATTATAGTATTTCAAAGGATTAGTACACAACCATCATTTTCCATGTTCTGGTGTGTTTACTAACAGATGCTGTGAGTTTGGAGGACATCCGACAACTTTCAGATTTTGACCCCAAAATCCAAGCAGTGGTTAGTAAGGCATTTTTGTTAGATTTCGGAGGTCATCTTCCAACTACCACGGCGGCCCTATTAGGGCTACCAGCGACTTGCGCACACCATTTTTCATGTCCTGGTGTGTGTACTAACAGATCCTGTGAGTTTGGAGGACATCCGACAACTTTCAGATTTTGACCCCAAAATCCAAGCAGTGGTTAGTAAGGCATTTTTGTTAGATTTCGGAGGTCATCTTCCAACTACCACGGCGGCCCTATTAGGGCTACCAGCGACTTGCGCACACCATTTTTCATGTCCTGGTGTGTGTACTAACAGATCCTGTGAGTTTGGAGGACATACGACAACTTTCAGATTTTGATCCCAAAATCCAAGCAGTGGTTAGTAAGGCTTTTCTGAAGGATTTCAGAGGCCATCTTCCAACTGCCACAACGGCCCTATTAGGGCTACCGGCTACTTGCGCACACCATTTTCCATGTCCTGGTGTGTGTACTAACAGATCCTGTGAGTTTGGAGGACATCCGACAACTTTCAGATTTTGACCCCAAACTCCAAGCAGTGGTTAGTAAGGCATTTTTGTTCGATTTCGGAGGTCATCTTCCAACTACCACGGCGGCCCTATTAGGGCTACCAGCGACTTGCGCACACCATTTTCCATGTCCTGGTGTGTGTATTAACAGATCCTGTGAGTTTGGAGGACATCCGACAACTTTCAGATTTTGACCCCAAAATCCAAGCAGTGGTTAGTAAGGCTTTTCTGAAGGATTTCAGAGGCCATCTTCCAACTGCCACAGCGGCCCTATTAGGGCTACCAGCGACTTGCGCACACCATTTTCCATGTCCTGGTGTGTGTACTAACAGATCCTGTGAGTTTGGAGGACATCCGACAACTTTCAGATTTTGACCGCAAAATCCAAGCAGTGGTTAGTAAGGCATTTTTGTTCGATTTCGGAGGTCATCTTCCAACTGCCACAGCGGCCCTATTAGGGCTACCAGCGACTTGCGCACACTATTTTCCATGTTCTGGTGTGTGTATTAACAGATCCTGTGAGTTTGGAGGACATCCGACAACTTTCAGATTTTGACCGCAAAATCCAAGCAGTGGTTAGTAAGGCATTTTTGTTCGATTTCGGAGGTCATCTTCAAACTGCCACAGCGGCCCTATTAGGGCTACCAGTGACTTGCGCACACCATTTTCCATGTCCTGGTGTGTGTATTAACAGATCCTGTGAGTTTGGAGGACATCCGACAACTTTCAGATTTTGACCGCAAAATCCAAGCAGTGGTTAGTAAGGCATTTTTGTTCGATTTCGGAGGCCATCTTCCAACTGCCACAGCGGCCCTATTAGGGCTACCAACGACTTGCGCACACTATTTTCCATGTTCTGGTGTGTGTATTAACAGATCCTGTGAGTTTGGAGGACATCCGACAACTTTCAGATTTTGACCGCAAAATCCAAGCAGTGGTTAGTAAGGCATTTTTGTTCGATTTCGGAGGTCATCTTCCAACTGCCACAGCGGCCCTATTAGGGCTACCAGCGACTTGCGCACACCATTTTCCATGTTCTGGTGTGTGTATTAACAGATCCTGTGAGTTTGGAGGACATCCGACAACTTTCAGATTTTGACCGCAAAATCCAAGCAGTGGTTAGTAAGGCATTTTTGTTAGATTTCGGAGGTCATCTTCCAACTGCCACAGCGGCCCTATTAGGGCTACCAGCGACTTGCGCACACCATTTTCCATGTTCTGGTGTGTGTATTAACAGATCCTGTGAGTTTGGAGGACATCCGACAACTTTCAGATTTTGACCGCAAAATCCAAACAGTGGTTAGTAAGGCATTTTTGTTCGATTTCGGAGGCCATCTTCCAACTGCCACAGCGGCCCTATTAGGGCTACCAGCGACTTGGGCACACCATTTTCCATGTTCTGGTGTGTGTATTAACAGATCCTGTGAGTTCGGAGGACATCCGAAAACTTTCAGATTTTGACCGCAAAATCCAAGCAGTGGTTAATAAGGCATTTTGTTCGATTTCGGAGGTCATCTTCCAACTGAAACAACGGCCCTATTAGGGCTACCAGCGACTTGCGCACACAATTTTCCATGTCCTGGTGTGTGTACTAACAGGTCCTGTGAGTTTGGAGGACATCCGATAACTTTCAGATTTTGACCCCAAAATCCAAGCAGTGGTTGGTAAGGCATTTTTGTTCGATTTCGGAGGTCATCTTCCAACTACCACGGCGGCCCTATTATGGCTACCAGCGACTTGCGCACACCATTTTTCATGTCCTTGTGTGTGTACTAACAGATCCTGTGAGTTTGGAGGACATCCGACAACTTTCAGATTTTGACCCCAAAATCCAAGCAGTGGTTAGTAAGGCATTTTTGTTCGATTTCGGAGGTCATCTTCCAACTACCACGGCGGCCCTATTATGGCTACCAGCGACTTGCGCACACCATTTTTCATGTCCTGGTGTGTGTACTAACAGATCCTGTGAGTTTGGAGGACATCCGACAACTTTCAGATTTTGACCCCAAAATCCAAGCAGTGGTTAGTAAGGCATTTTTGTTCGATTTCGGAGGTCATCTTCCAACTACCACAGCGGCCCTATTAGGGCTACCAGCGACTTGCGCACACCATTTTTCATGTCCTGGTGTGTGTACTAACAGATCCTGTGAGTTTGGAGGACATCCGACAACTTTCAGATTTTGACCCCAAACTCCAAGCAGTGGTTAGTAAGGCATTTTGTTCGATTTCGGAGGTCATCTTCCAACTGCCACGGCGGCCGTATTAGGGCTACCAGCGACTTGCGCACACAATTTTCCATGTCCTGGTGTGTGTACTAACAGATCCTGTGAGTTTGGAGAACATACGACAACTTTCAGATTTTGATCCCAAAATCCAAGCAGTGGTTAGTAAGGCATTTTGTTCGATTTCGGAGGTCATCTTCCAACTGAAACAACGGCCCTATTAGAGCTACCAGCGACTTGCGCACACAATTTTTCATGTCCTGGTGTGTGTACTAACAGATCCTGTGAGTTTGGAGGACATACGAGAACTTTCAGATTTTGATCCCAAAATCCAAGCAGTGGTTAATAAGGCATTTTGTTCGATTTCGGAGGTCATCTTCCAACTGAAACAACGGCCCTATTAGGGCTACCAGCGACTTGCGCACACAATTTTCCATGTCCTGGTGTGTGTACTAACAGATCCTGTGAGTTTGGAGGACATCCGACAACTTTCAGATTTTGACCCCAAAATCCAAGCAGTGGTTAGTAAGGCTTTTCTGAAGGATTTCAGAGGCCATCTTCCAACTGCCACAGCGGCCCTATTAGGGCTACCAGCGACTTGCGCACACATTTTCCATGTCCTGGTGTGTGTACTAACAGATCCTGTGAGTTTGGAGGACATCCGACAACTTTCAGATTTTGACCCCAAAATCCAAGCAGTGGTTAGTAAGGCTTTTCTGAAGGATTTCAGAGGCCATCTTCCAACTGCCACAGCGGCCCTATTAGGGCTACCAGCGACTTGCGCACACCATTTTCCATGTCCTGGTGTGTGTACTAACAGATCCTGTGAGTTTGGAGGACATCCGACAACTTTAAGATTTTGACCCCAAAATCCAAGCAGTGGTTAGTAAGGCTTTTCTGAAGGATTTCAGAGGCCATCTTCCAACTGCCACAGCGGCCCTATTAGGGCTACCAGCGACTTGCGCACACCATTTTTCATGTCCTGGTGTGTGTACTAACAGATCCTGTGAGTTTGGAGGACATCCGACAACTTTCAGATTTTGACCCCAAAATCCAAGCAGTGGTTAGTAAGGCTTTTCTGAAGGATTTCAGAGGCCATCTTCCAACTGCCACATCGGCCCTATTAGGGCTACCAGCGACTTGCGCACACCATTTTTCATGTCCTGGTGTGTGTACTAACAGATCCTGTGAGTTTGGAGGACATCCGACAACTTTCAGATTTTGACCCCAAAATCCAAGCAGTGGTTAGTAAGGCATTTTTGTTCGATTTCGGAGGTCATCTTCCAACTGCCACAACGGCCCTATTAGGGCTACCGGCGACTTGCGCACACCATTTTCCATGTCCTGGTGTGCGTACTAACAGATCCTGTGAGTTTGGAGGACATCCGACAACTTTCAGATTTTGACCCCAAAATCCAAGCAGTGGTTAGTAAGGCATTTTGTTCGATTTCGGAGGTCATCTTCCAACTGCCACGGCGGCCGTATTAGGGCTACCAGCGACTTGCGCACACAATTTTCCATGTCCTGGTGTGTGTACTAACAGATCCTGTGAGTTTGGAGGACATACGACAACTTTCAGATTTTGATCCCAAAATCCAAGCAGTGGTTAGTAAGGCTTTTCTGAAGGATTTCAGAGGCCATCTTCCAACTGCCACAGCGGCCCTATTATGGCTACCAGCGACTTGCGCACACATTTTCCATGTCCTGGTGTGTGTACTAACAGATCCTGTGAGTTTGGAGGACATCCGACAACTTTAAGATTTTGACCCCAAAATCCAAGCAGTGGTTAGTAAGGCTTTTCTGAAGGATTTGAGAGGCCATCTTCCAACTGCCACAGCGGCCCTATTAGGGTTACCAGCGACTTGCGCACACCATTCTCCATGTCCTGGTGTGTGTACTAACAGATCCTGTGAGTTTGGAGGACATCCGACAACTTTCAGATTTTGACCCCAAAATCCAAGCAGTGGTTAGTAAGGCATTTTTGTTCGATTTCGGAGGTCATCTTCCAACTACCACGGCGGCCCTATTAGGGCTACCAGCGACTTGCGCACACCATTTTCCATGTCCTGGTGTGTGTACTAACAGATCCTGTGAGTTTGGAGGACATCCGACAACTTTCAGATTTTGACCCCAAAATCCAAGCAGTGGTTAGTAAGGCATTTTTGTTCGATTTCGGAGGTCATCTTCCAACTACCACGGCGGCCCTATTAGGGCTACCAGCGACTTGCGCACACCATTTTCCATGTCCTGGTGTGTGTACTAACAGATCCTGTGAGTTTGGAGGACATCCGACAACTTTCAGATTTTGACCCCAAAATCCAAGCAGTGGTTAGTAAGGCATTTTTGTTCGATTTCGGAGGTCATCTTCCAACTACCACGGCGGCCCTATTAGGGCTACCAGCGACTTGCGCACACCATTTTCCATGTCCTGGTGTGTGTACTAACAGATCCTGTGAGTTTGGAGGACATCCGACAACTTTCAGATTTTGACCCCAAACTCCAAGCAGTGGTTAGTAAGGCATTTTTGTTCGATTTCGGAGGTCATCTTCCAACTACCACGGCGGCCCTATTAGGGCTACCAGCGACTTGCGCACACCATTTTCCATGTCCTGGTGTGTGTACTAACAGATCCTGTGAGTTTGGAGGACATCCGACAACTTTCAGATTTTGACCCCAAAATCCAAGCAGTGGTTAGTAAGGCTTTTCTGAAGGATTTCAGAGGCCATCTTCCAACTGCCACATCGGCCCTATTAGGGCTACCAGCGACTTGCGCACACCATTTTTCATGTCCTGGTGTGTGTACTAACAGATCCTGTGAGTTTGGAGGACATCCGACAACTTTCAGATTTTGACCCCAAAATCCAAGCAGTGGTTAGTAAGGCATTTTTGTTCGATTTCGGAGGTCATCTTCCAACTACCACAGCGGCCCTATTAGGGCTACCAGCGACTTGCGCACACCATTTTTCATGTCCTGGTGTGTGTACTAACAGATCCTGTGAGTTTGGAGGACATACGACAACTTTCAGATTTTGACCCCAAAAGCCAAGCAGTGGTTAGTAAGGCTTTTCTGAAGGATTTGAGAGGCCATCTTCCAACTGCCACAGCGGCCCTATTAGGGCTATCAGCGACTTGCGCACACCATTTTCCATGTCCTGGTGTGTGTACTAACAGATCCTGAGAGTTTGGAGGACATCCGACAACTTTCAGATTTTGACCTCAAAATCCAAGCAGTGGTAGTAAGGCATTTTTGTTCGATTTCGGAGGTCATCTTCCAACTGAAACAACGGCCCTTTTAGAGCTACCAGCGACTTGCGCACACAATTTTCCATGTCCTGGTGTGTGTACTAACAGATCCTGTGAGTTTGGAGGACATACGAGAACTTTCAGATTTTGATCCCAAAATCCAAGCAGTGGTTAATATAGCATTTTGTTCGATTTCGGAGGTCATCTTCCAACTGAAACAACGGCCCTATTAGGGCTACCAGCGACTTGCGCACACAATTTTCCATGTCCTGGTGTGTGTACTAACAGATCCTGTGAGTTTGGAGGACATCCGATAACTTTCAGATTTTGACCCCAAAATCCAAGCAGTGGTTAGTAAGGCATTTTTGTTCGATTTCGGAGGTCATCTTCCAACTACCACGGCGGCCCTATTATGGCTACCAGCGACTTGCGCACACCATTTTTCATGTCCTGGTGTGTGTACTAACAGATCCTGTGAGTTTGGAGGACATCCGACAACTTTCAGATTTTGACCCCAAAATCCAAGCAGTGGTTAGTAAGGCATTTTTGTTCGATTTCGGAGGTCATCTTCCAACTACCACGGCGGCCCTATTAGGGCTACCAGCGACTTGCGCACACCATTTTCCATGTCCTGGTGTGTGTACTAACAGATCCTGTGAGTTTGGAGGACATCCGACAACTTTCAGATTTTGACCCCAAACTCCAAGCAGTGGTTAGTAAGGCATTTTTGTTCGATTTCGGAGGTCATCTTCCAACTACCACGGCGGCCCTATTAGGGCTACCAGCGACTTGCGCACACCATTTTCCATGTCCTGGTGTGTGTACTAACAGATCCTGTGAGTTTGGAGGACATCCGACAACTTTCAGATTTTGACCCCAAAATCCAAGCAGTGGTTAGTAAGGCTTTTCTGAAGGATTTCAGAGGCCATCTTCCAACTGCCACAGCGGCCCTATTAGGGCTACCAGCGACTTGCGCACACCATTTTCCATGTCCTGGTGTGTGTACTAACAGATCCTGTGAGTTTGGAGGACATCTTCCAACTGAAACAACGGCCCTATTAGGGCTACCAGCGACTTGCGCACACAATTTTCCATGTCCTGGTGTGTGTACTAACAGATCCTGTGAGTTTGGAGGACATCCGATAACTTTCAGATTTTGACCCCAAAATCCAAGCAGTGGTTAGTAAGGCATTTTTGTTCGATTTCGGAGGTCATCTTCCAACTACCACGGCGGCCCTATTATGGCTACCAGCGACTTGCGCACACCATTTTTCATGTCCTGGTGTGTGTACTAACAGATCCTGTGAGTTTGGAGGACATCCGACAACTTTCAGATTTTGACCCCAAAATCCAAGCAGTGGTTAGTAAGGCATTTTTGTTCGATTTCGGAGGTCATCTTCCAACTACCACGGCGGCCCTATTAGGGCTACCAGCGACTTGCGCACACCATTTTCCATGTCCTGGTGTGTGTACTAACAGATCCTGTGAGTTTGGAGGACATCCGACAACTTTCAGATTTTGACCCCAAAATCCAAGCAGTGGTTAGTAAGGCTTTTCTGAAGGATTTGAGAGGCCATCTTCCAACTGCCACAGCGGCCCTATTAGGGCTACCAGCGACTTCCGCACACCATTTTCCATGTCCTGGTGTGTGTACTAACAGATCCTGTGAGTTTGGAGGACATACGAGAACTTTCAGATTTTGATCCCAAAATCCAAGCAGTGGTTAATAAGGCATTTTGTTCGATTTCGGAGGTCATCTTCCAACTGAAACAACGGCCCTATTAGGGCTACCAGCGACTTGCGCACACAATTTTCCATGTCCTGGTGTGTGTACTAACAGATCCTGTGAGTTTGGAGGACATCCGATAACTTTCAGATTTTGACCCCAAAATCCAAGCAGTGGTTAGTAAGGCTTTTCTGAAGGATTTCAGAGGCCATCTTCCAACTACCACGGCGGCCCTATTAGGGCTACCAGCGACTTGCGCACACCATTTTTCATGTCCTGGTGTGTGTACTAACAGATCCTGTGAGTTTGGAGGACATACGACAACTTTCAGATTTTGATCCCAAAATCCAAGCAGTGGTTAGTAAGGCTTTTCTGAAGGATTTCAGAGGCCATCTTCCAACTACCACGGCGGCCCTATTAGGGCTACCAGCGACTTGCGCACACCATTTTCCATGGCTTGGTGTGTGTACTAACAGATCCTGTGAGTTTGGAGGACATCCGACAACTTTCAGATTTTGACCCCAAAATCCAAGCAGTGGTTAGTAAGGCTTTTCTGAAGGATTTCAGAGGCCATCTTCCAACTGCCACAGCGGCCCTATTAGGGCTACCAGCGACTTGCGCACACCATTTTCCATGTCCTGGTGTGTGTACTAACAGATCCTGTGAGTTTGGAGGACATACGACAACTTTCAGATTTTGACCCCAAAATCCAAGCAGTGGTTAGTAAGGCATTTTTGTTCGATTTCGGAGGTCATCTTCCAACTACCACAGCGGCCCTATTAGGGCTACCAGCGACTTGCGCACACCATTTTTCATGTCCTGGTGTGTGTACTAACAGATCCTGTGAGTTTGGAGGACATACGACAACTTTCAGATTTTGATCCCAAAATCCAAGCAGTGGTTAGTAAGGCTTTTCTGAAGGATTTCAGAGGCCATCTTCCAACTGCCACAACGGCCCTATTAGGGCTACCGGCGACTTGCGCACACCATTTTCCATGTCCTGGTGTGTGTACTAACAGATCCTGTGAGTTTGGAGGACATCCGACAACTTTCAGATTTTGACCCCAAACTCCAAGCAGTGGTTAGTAAGGCATTTTTGTTCGATTTCGGAGGTCATCTTCCAACTACCACGGCGGCCCTATTAGGGCTACCAGCGACTTGCGCACACCATTTTCCATGTCCTGGTGTGTGTACTAACAGATCCTGTGAGTTTGGAGGACATCCGACAACTTTCAGATTTTGACCCCAAAATCCAAGCAGTGGTTAGTAAGGCATTTTTGTTCGATTTCGGAGGTCATCTTCCAACTACCACAGCGGCCCTATTAGGGCTACCAGCGACTTGCGCACACCATTTTTCATGTCCTGGTGTGTGTACTAACAGATCCTGTGAGTTTGGAGGACATACGACAACTTTCAGATTTTGATCCCAAAATCCAAGCAGTGGTTAGTAAGGCTTTTCTGAAGGATTTCAGAGGCCATCTTCCAACTGCCACAACGGCCCTATTAGGGCTACCGGCGACTTGCGCACACCATTTTCCATGTCCTGGTGTGTGTACTAACAGATCCTGTGAGTTTGGAGGACATCCGACAACTTTCAGATTTTGACCCCAAACTCCAAGCAGTGGTTAGTAAGGCATTTTTGTTCGATTTCGGAGGTCATCTTCCAACTACCACGGCGGCCCTATTAGGGCTACCAGCGACTTGCGCACACCATTTTTCATGTCCTGGTGTGTGTACTAACAGATCCTGTGAGTTTGGAGGACATCCGACAACTTTCAGATTTTGACCCCAAAATCCAAGCAGTGGTTAGTAAGGCTTTTCTGAAGGATTTGAGAGGCCATCTTCCAACTGCCACAACGGCCCTATTAGGGCTACCGGCGACTTGCGCACACCATTTTCCATGTCCTGGTGTGTGTACTAACAGATCCTGTGAGTTTGGAGGACATCCGACAACTTTCAGATTTTGACCCCAAACTCCAAGCAGTGGTTAGTAAGGCATTTTTGTTCGATTTCGGAGGTCATCTTCCAACTACCACGGCGGCCCTATTATGGCTACCAGCGACTTGCGCACACCATTTTTCATGTCCTGGTGTGTGTACTAACAGATCCTGTGAGTTTGGAGGACATCCGACAACTTTCAGATTTTGACCCCAAAATCCAAGCAGTGGTTAGTAAGGCATTTTTGTTCGATTTCGGAGGTCATCTTCCAACTACCACGGCGGCCCTATTAGGGTTACCAGCGACTTGCGCACACCATTTTCCATGTCCTGGTGTGTGTACTAACAGATCCTGTGAGTTTGGAGGACATCCGACAACTTTCAGATTTTGACCCCAAAATCCAAGCAGTGGTTAGTAAGGCATTTTTCTTCGATTTCGGAGGTCATCTTCCAACTACCACGGCGGCCCTATTATGGCTACCAGCGACTTGCGCACACCATTTTTCATGTCCTGGTGTGTGTACTAACAGATCCTGTGAGTTTGGAGGACATCCGACAACTTTCAGATTTTGACCCCAAAATCCAAGCAGTGGTTAGTAAGGCTTTTCTGAAGGATTTCAGAGGCCATCTTCCAACTGCCACAACGGCCCTATTAGGGCTACCGGCGACTTGCGCACACCATTTTCCATGTCCTGGTGTGTGTACTAACAGATCCTGTGAGTTTGGAGGACATCCGACAACTTTCAGATTTTGACCCCAAACTCCAAGCAGTGGTTAGTAAGGCATTTTTGTTCGATTTCGGAGGTCATCTTCCAACTACCACGGCGGCCCTATTAGGGCTACCAGCGACTTGCGCACACCATTTTCCATGTCCTGGTGTGTGTACTAACAGATCCTGTGAGTTTGGAGGACATCCGACAACTTTCAGATTTTGACCCCAAAATCCAAGCAGTGGTTAGTAAGGCTTTTCTGAAGGATTTCAGAGGCCATCTTCCAACTGCCACAGCGGCCCTATTAGGGCTACCAGCGACTTGCGCACACCATTTTCCATGTCCTGGTGTGTGTACTAACAGATCCTGTGAGTTTGGAGGACATCCGACAACTTTCAGATTTTGACCCCAAAATCCAAGCAGTGGTTAGTAAGGCATTTTTGTTCGATTTCGGAGGTCATCTTCCAACTACCACGGCGGCCCTATTAGGGTTACCAGCGACTTGCGCACACCATTTTCCATGTCCTGGTGTGTGTACTAACAGATCCTGTGAGTTTGGAGGACATCCGACAACTTTCAGATTTTGACCCCAAAATCCAAGCAGTGGTTAGTAAGGCATTTTTCTTCGATTTCGGAGGTCATCTTCCAACTACCACGGCGGCCCTATTATGGCTACCAGCGACTTGCGCACACCATTTTTCATGTCCTGGTGTGTGTACTAACAGATCCTGTGAGTTTGGAGGACATCCGACAACTTTCAGATTTTGACCCCAAAATCCAAGCAGTGGTTAGTAAGGCTTTTCTGAAGGATTTCAGAGGCCATCTTCCAACTGCCACAACGGCCCTATTAGGGCTACCGGCGACTTGCGCACACCATTTTCCATGTCCTGGTGTGTGTACTAACAGATCCTGTGAGTTTGGAGGACATCCGACAACTTTCAGATTTTGACCCCAAACTCCAAGCAGTGGTTAGTAAGGCATTTTTGTTCGATTTCGGAGGTCATCTTCCAACTACCACGGCGGCCCTATTAGGGCTACCAGCGACTTGCGCACACCATTTTCCATGTCCTGGTGTGTGTACTAACAGATCCTGTGAGTTTGGAGGACATCCGACAACTTTCAGATTTTGACCCCAAAATCCAAGCAGTGGTTAGTAAGGCTTTTCTGAAGGATTTCAGAGGCCATCTTCCAACTGCCACAGCGGCCCTATTAGGGCTACCAGCGACTTGCGCACACCATTTTCCATGTCCTGGTGTGTGTACTAACAGATCCTGTGAGTTTGGAGGACATACGACAACTTTCAGATTTTGACCCCAAAATCCAAGCAGTGGTTAGTAAGGCATTTTTGTTCGATTTCGGAGGTCATCTTCCAACTACCACGGCGGCCCTATTAGGGCTACCAGCGACTTGCGCACACCATTTTCCATGTCCTGGTGTGTGTACTAACAGATCCTTTGAGTTTGGAGGACATCCGACAACTTTCAGATTTTGACCCCAAAATCCAAGCAGTGGTTAGTAAGGCTTTTCTGAAGGATTTCAGAGGCCATCTTCCAACTGCCACAGCGGCCCTATTAGGGCTACCAGCGACTTGCGCACACCATTTTTCATGTCCTGGTGTGTGTACTAACAGATCCTGTGAGTTTGGAGGACATCCGACAACTTTCAGATTTTGACCCCAAAATCCAAGCAGTGGTTAGTAAGGCATTTTTGTTCGATTTCGGAGGTCATCTTCCAACTACCACGGCGGCCCTATTAGGGCTACCAGCGACTTGCGCACACCATTTTCCATGTCCTGGTGTGTGTACTAACAGATCCTTTGAGTTTGGAGGACATCCGACAACTTTCAGATTTTGACCCCAAAATCCAAGCAGTGGTTAGTAAGGCATTTTTGTTCGATTTCGGAGGTCATCTTCCAACTGCCACAACGGCCCTATTAGAGCTACCGGCGACTTGCGCACACCATTTTCGATAACGCAACAGCATGGTTGAGGGATTAAAAGAATGGTATTTTCAAGCAACTTCTCTCATTCATTCCCTGTCGTCATTTCCAGCAACTCTGCAACTGGATTGTGTCTCCGATAAACTCACCTACCCGCCATCTGTTGGCAAACGCGAAGCACACCACCATCCAGTCACCGTCTCCATCAGAGACAACAAAGAATACACGATTTTTTTTAAATGCCTCGTAAAGAATGTTTATTGATTACGTATAATAACTTATCGTTTACGAAACACATCAGATTTATTTTTTGTATATATTGTGAAAGATCTACGATTACTAACTACAATTTGTTTGTACATGTATATATTATGTTCTATGCTCTTATTCATATACTCCACTCCTCTGTGCTTCTGGTACCGCGTGGAACGGGTCAAACCCACGGTTTCCCTCAAAAGAAAGGACACCGCCACAGAAACTCTCACACTTATTCATAATCTTAGCCTAGATCGTCTCTTATCCTTAAACTTATGTCTATCTTATCGCTGATGATGGGGAAGGCGACGTTCGGACGCCTTTTTCTGTGTGGAGAATTCTGTCGACTTATGGATGCTCCCGCAGGACCATCCATAGGATCAAGAGAATTCGCCGTCCCCCGGTGGGGCCTTGTTTGACTGAATTCAAGATCGATGCTGATTCAATGACAGTTTAAAGACGGAGAGGGGGGTTCTCTGTGACAAATTGCACAATGGTAAAAACACAACAAATGTATTGCTTGTCACCACACACACACACCTCGTATTTGTCTCTGCCTTGAGAGAGAATCGAGATGAATTCCGGTCACACAAAGATTAAGGGGGGACGCCTGTGCTGCTAATCGGCGAATGTTTCCTCTTGCCTTCCTCGTGCGTGGACGCGAAGGGAAGAGCAAACATTCAGTAAATAATTTGAGAGAAATCAAATACAACTGAGAATGCAAGAGTTAGCTTGTGTTTGTATTTCTAGGCGCGTCGCTTCAGTGACGATCTTACTATACAATATTCCAAACGGGGGTCATTTCTTCTTTCCAATTCAGATATTGCTTACATAATGTCATTGTTTATGATTAAGTCTAAATAAATTATTTACAATTTTGCGTTAGCTTGTGGTTTGGCGTGTTGTAGTTGGGAGATGCACAGCTGGCATTGTGGGAGGACTCATGGAGTTGGTCATTGGAATGTTTTTTAGGGACAGTGGTTTACATCACATGGATCCCGATGTTGGACAACATTCCAATGAGCACTGCATGTGTGTCCACTCTTGGCCAGTGCTCCCAAACGATCACACAATGGTTTAATGTTTCGAGAAAGGAAATAAATTAGAGTAATCAACGAAATGGTGGTTCACACACGAACCTTCCGTCCTGCCCGCGCACCCACACACTGGACTACACTTGATCGTCGTGTGCACAGGCGCGGTAGGAGTTAGGAGAAAATGTGTTGTTTTTTTTAACTACTAATTGTTTAGTATATGGCATTTATGTGGGAAGGTTGAAGTGTTTAAAGGGGTTTTTCTTTTCAGCTTTAAGGATGAGTTAAAATTAAGGAAACGTTCTTGTTTACTTTTGTGTTGAGATTGAATGCTTAACGATTCCTCTGCAGGGTCTTGAAGGAGCTGTGCAGCGATGAACTTAGGCTACTGCTGTTGCTGCTGGAGCTTGTGGTGCGGGCACGTTTTGCTGGGGAGATCTTCTTGGGGGTTTGCGCTAAACGTTTACGTTTCTTCATGTATTCTGAAAGGAAAGAATGGATTGAGGTTAGTTTTGATGGGTTGAGCTATGGTTTAACACAATGTGGATGAAATCAAGCGTTCATTTGAGAGGCATTATCATTTTCCTACTTCGGTTGAAAAAAACCGATCGAAAGTACCCGACCTTTCCCAACAAAATTGTAACAATTCCCTACCTACCCACGCTGGGTTCACTCTCTATCTCCTTAAGCATCAATCGATCGTCAAAACATTGGTTTCACACCTTCTTTCTCATCCTGATCCCTCGATAAACAGTGGCTAACAACAAAAACACACCGACCGCCGTCTGATGACTCAACTGAGGAGTTTCTGGGGAAAACCCACCTCTCTTCGCAGGACACTCTCTCGGCAACCAAAACAACACGAGATTTGTATTGTTTCTCTGCCTGGGTGTGTGTGTGTGTTTCTTCAATGACGCGTGCCTGATTCATCAGAGGTCGGTCCTTGAACCTGACGCACACACACACACTTCCGCCGAGAAAGGAGTTCAATTCGTGAACACAGACAGTCGCCGCCAGCCGCACAAGTCACAGAAGGAGGGTCGCGTGGTTTGTTTGGATATTGGATTACGCAGTCGAAGGATATCTTAGAACCGGATTTCCTTTGACAATTCCTCTTTTCTCTTGTGCTTTTTCGACGTCATTTGAGTGGAACAATATATGCACTCCACCTCGTTTATGGTTACCTGATCAAATTAGCATTCTTCCCTCGATCCGTCGTCGCGACGGAATAAATTTCTCGGTGAGCAGGCGCAGCAAGGACATATGCCACTTTTCCCGAATCCTGCAGCTCGTGCTATGCACTTTACATATTTCCCCCGATAGCAATCGAATACCTGAATTCATTAAATGACTAGAGCACACAGCAGGAAAACACCTAACGTTCGCGGCTGAATGCGGGTCATGCTGTTGTTGTGTTGTCGCGAGATATCATAGTGGTGGTGGCTGGCGGTGGACTGATGCGTCTCGTGTAACGGTCAGATGTGAGGACTCTTATCAATTTCTATTCATCAGCAGTCGCGAGGTGTAATTAGTTACAGAGAGCAGGAGAGATGAATGCGCGCTGCGTCGACAAATGATCATCCCTTGTAAAGTGCACAAGTCTAGGGGTGCATTGCATGCCATCTTTGTGAACTGAGTGCTCGATAAATCTGTTTGCGCTGGGCTGTGAGTAGTAACACGCGCATCGCAGAGGACAGCTGCTCGTCACTGGATGTGGCACGCAACATTAAGTACCGAACACATCGCTGAGGGTTGAGAAGGGTGAAATGCTTTCTATTTTCGGATCATTTTCGGGGGGAGGCCCGACTGACTGACTGCACATCTGTTTCGCATATTTGATTTTATGGGATGCAGCGGCAGAAGAAGGGCTGCTCGGATGCAAACAGATGCAGTGTGCGTTGTTTCGAGGGGGATTAGGGTGCGTCACGAGAAACCAGATTAACTTGACGCCACTGGTGCCGTGTGTGTCCCTGAACGGGATGAAAATCGATAGACGCACCAACGAACAACCACCCTCGCGATCGCGTCAATTTCCTCCGACACATCCTACACGCCCTTCAATTTGAATTATGACTTGGACTTGGAAATCGAGGGTAGATCACCGACGTCCGACACGCCAAGCCTAATAACGAACATCTGTCGCTGGCCTAGTAATTATCCTCCAAACCTACAACTAGTTCCCTTTTGAGAGCCGCTCCCGTTCGTTCCTTGTTTTGTCTAACCGTCAATAGGACGTCAAATCACGCCCCTTCCTTTTTTTTTCCCTTTCAAAAGCCGCTCCTCCACTCCCTCGCAATCGGATTTGAAAAATCAAAACACACTAGACCGTAAAACCAAAGGAAAACAAATCAACGAAAAGAACCCGTCCCCGTGATGAAAGGGTAGCGTGCTCGCGAGTATCCCGTAATTACAATTCAAATGACGACGCATTTCCGTTTCTCCCCGCGAGAAGACGCACCGCTGTCGCCGGCGAGACAAACTCCACTTGAGAAGAAGGGAACTACACTGCATCTCCACTTCCCACCGGACGTGGGAAAGAACACAAAAAGGCCATCAGAGATGGAAAAGCGAGGAAAAAAACCGTTGAAACCATATCACCATAACGTCCAATCGACCGCGATCGATCCGGCGTCTCAATTGAGTAATTTCGTGGCGTTATCTCGCGCGAGGGTGGCCGCTGTCGCGACTGGTGTATATGCACATGTGAGCTATGAGAAAACGTTTCCTTTCAATTTTCCGCTTGATTTCATCAGAAACACCGTGAGAGAATAGTATAGACAAACAAAATTGCTCTCGCCACTCACCTGTAATCTTGGGCTGACGCTTGGGTTTCGGTTGAACTGCAGCCGCCGCCGCGGCAGCAACATTTGATGGGGCAGCTGATGCGGAGGGTACTTCGAATGCAACCATTGATTCGTCCTGCGAATCTTCGCACGAGTCCTCCTCCTCCACGGTCGACGATGATGAGTTCGCACGATCGGCGCGTTCGTCCAGCAAGAGGTCATACGATGTAATTTTCGCTTCGACACGGACATGGGCCGCCCGGGTCAGGGTGTACATCTGGGGGACAATCTCTTTTTTATCGACACGTTCCCATGTGAACTGTGTGCCGGTGCTGTTCAGAGGGCTCCCATTGCGGAAGTCAAAGCCCCATTTCTGTGTTGCTTTCTCTTGGTATTTCTCCAGTTGTTCGGTGCAGTGTCTGAAAGTGAGAAGAGAAACAAGAAGAAGAACATGCCATTAAAATAGTTCGTGGTTGTGTCATGATGAATGGGTGTGGGGATCAAGATCTTTATCGACCATGGGAAGAAGGGAAATTAAGAGTTCATGAGATGGTCCTAGACGAGCCGCCACTTTAAATTCCATTTAAATCGAATTTCAGTCGCGACAGGCGGAAGGACCTGCGCTGTGACGAAACGACTTCCATTTACTTGCAAGGGACGAGTAATTAGGACGAAATGCGTCATCGTCGGCGACGAGGATGTGTGCAGAGTACACTGCTGCGATAAACAACAATTAAGGTCATTGCGAGCTCACTGAGTCACAGTGCAAGTGAATGAAAACAAAACCGAACATGCAGCATAATCGAATAAAGAAACCATTTCAAGGTCTCAACGTCTAGATGATGCGTATGCATTTTTAAAAAATAACTCACTTTGTTGTCTCTGCAGGTTTCGGTGCTCCGAAGAGATTCCTCTTGATCTGTGTGACCTGCCGTCCGCAGGACAGATTCCGTCCGAAGGTTTGCATTTCGTGCAAATGGTGTCGCTGATTGAATTCTGTCAAAAATGCTGGATTCAATAGACTTGCGGTCATTTTTGTTGTCTTCTTTTTTCTTCTCCAAACTCTGGGTTCCTCCTGGTGATTATGTCAGTTGCAATACCACACGCAAGTGGTAATGAAAAACACAGAAAAACTGTCGAATGTGTCGAATTTCCTCGACGAAACCCCACAAGTTCACGGGTTTTTTGTCTTCTATTCTCTTTTTCTTCGTTTTGTTTTGTCTGTTCGTTTCGAGCTTTCCTCCGACACCAGTGAACCAGCACACAGATATATACGACGAGCGTATTGTTTGAGGTTAAGTCCGACACTTTCAACAAATTCGATTTCAAAATAAACCCTCAAATCGACGCACTAGTCAAAAAATCAACGTTTTCCTTCAAAACACGAACAATCCAATTAGTTTCCAACCAAAAAAAACTCGAATTCACTGCACTTTGGGGTGTAAAATAAAATGAACGAAGAAGAATCCACTTGAAATCTTTTCTCAAGATGTCGGATAAATGTCAGATTGAAAGAGAGACCAGATCGTCCCGTGCCGGCTGAGCAAGTGAGATAAACACAGGCGCACACACACGCTCGACTTCACACACTTCACACGGAAACTCGAAAACTGCGTTTCGAAATCCCAACTAAACTCGAAATCAAACCAAAAATTCTTTTCTTTCCAATGTTTCTTGCACAAGTGAGTTGCAAATAATTAAATGATGGATAAATAAACAAATGATTTAAGTTTGTTCACGTAACAGCGAGAGAAACTGCTGCCACCACTGTTCACATTCAGAGCGATTCTTGAACTGACGAACTGTGTGGAGAAAATTTATTTTGATCGCGTTGGGTTTGTGTCGTTTGCCTTCGCTGTCTCTGTCGCCGTCCGCTTGCCCTCTCGCTTGTTCCTGCAGTGCCACACCAACACCACTGTCGGTCCGTTGTTTTTCACTTCGATTTCTGGGCGAAACTATTCCGATGTTTGGAACTCGGATGCGGTGTCTGCTGTCGACCGTCTCGCTCGGACTTGTTTGTTTACGATGCTGCTGCTTGCTGACGACTGGGTTGGATAGAGTTTTTTTTCGGGCTGTGTTTTGTGGTCGCTTTCGCTTTATGTGGATGTTTTTGTACACGTTACGCTCTCCGGGTGCGTGCTTGTGTGGGTTTTTTTTTGTTCGTTTTTGGTTGGAGGCCGATGCGATAGAGAAAGACGGGCACGGCAATGGGAATCGTTGTGGAGGAGCGAATCGAGCGAGCTTGTGGTGTGATGATGCGCAAATTGAAGGTAACAAAAAACAAAAGAAAAACTTATCGAATGTGAACTTTTTCATCGACATCCCACGATTTGGCGCGCAAACTTTTGCAACGTACCGAACGGGGTCGTTGCCAGATGTGTTGGGGTTTCGTTCCGATTTGTGGAGAATTTCGGAGAGTCGCTGGGCGATGGTTGGATTGACTGGGTGGGGTTTGAGGGTCGTGCGGCGATTGTCTGCCATGTCTGGTGAGATAGACTAGACGGGGACATTGACAAAAAAGATTGCGTCTTCCAGGGGATCGTTTAATGCGTGCAAAGTGAAAAATGTAGGTATCGACTTGAACGTCCCTCTAGAGCAGCTGGGGACTGTTAGCGACCTTCGCCCTGCAATCAATGCTCAACAACTGGTCTCTGGCCAGATGTCTAGCTACAGTGCCATGCCTACTTGCCTCTGAGCCGCGGCCTAGAGGGCACTAAACACCTTGAAATTTCATGAATTTCTAATGCATCGCCAACTGGACCGAGGATACACACAAAAGGAGACGAAGTATGACGTTTAGCCAGAGGTCCTGCTGGCTGGTGGAACTTTGTTAGTTAAGGTCCAGGTCTCGCCAATCAAGATCCAGGTCTCCCTAGTCGTGGCCAAGGTCTCCCTAGTCAAAGGCCAGGCCTCCCTTGTCAAGGTTCAAGTCTCCCTAGTCAAGGTCCATGTCTCCATAGTCGAGCTTCAGGTCTACGTCGAGGTCCAGGTCTCCCTAGTCAACGGCCAGGTCTCCCTAGTCGAGGTTCGAGGGTGCCTAGTCAAGCCATGTCTCCCTAGTCGCAGTTCAGATCTCCCTAGTCAAAGTCCAGGTCTCCCTGGTCCCTAGTAGCGGTCCAGGTTTCGCTAGTCGAGGCCCAGGTCTCCCTAGTCAAGCTTCAGTTCTATGTCGAGGTCCAGGTCTCCCTAGTCGAGGTTCAGAGGCCTTTGTCGAGGTCCAGGTCTCCCTAGTCGAGGCCCAGATCTCCCTAGTCGCAGTCCAGTTCTCAATAGTCAAGGTCCTGGTCCAGGTCTTAATAGTCGAGGTCCTGGTCCAGGTCTTAATAGTCGAGGCTCTGGTCTCCCTAGTCGAAGAAGAAGGCACAATCATACTTTGAACTGAACCTATGCGCCTTTGCACTTCGCAATGAGCTTCCAACGGTTTGCCTCTAAATCTCTCTTCAAATCTGAAACCCATTCCTGGTCGCATCTAGCCACTGCATACACCAATAATGAACCTCATTCCAAAACATCCTTTTCCCATCTCTTCCCTCGCATCCTACAAACCCCCTCCAGCACTCCTCCTTAACAGCATCCACTTTGAAACAAAACGAAAGGAGTGACTTTTTGCCTAATGCCCCTACTGAGTGCCTTGATTGATGTTTCGCCCATTAAAGGATACGATTTCATAATCGATCAATACTAATCGTTTATCCAATTCCCGCTTCCCCCTAATTATCTTGACACTCAATTAATTTTTGACTATGCTGCGAGGATCCAGATCGCGTCTGCAGATACTTCGACAAAATGATGCGTTTTACTCGGAAAAATTAACCATAATCACCCTCATGCGGATCGGTGGTAATGATTTGTTGATTGGAAATAAACCACGAAGGAGCACTGAGTACAGTCTTTGTTTTTTTTTTCGAATATCGCGCACAAGCAGAGAACGGGAAAGGATGGGTGTTCGGGAAGAGCGACGCTGCAGGAGATTGGATTGTATTGTGGATTGGAATAGAAATACCTTTGGAGTGTTTAGAGGCACATTTCGCTGCGGTGGGAACTGCGGGAGAATGCTGGTGCTGGTGATTGATGCTACAAATGTTTAGGTGAGGTTATGTTCTAGTGGATGACGAATGTCTCACGCGAGATCATCAACAGCAACGCAATTATTCAGTTTGTCACATGAGGTAGATGTGGAAATCCTTCAGCACCTAATCAGGGGACACCCGGCAAACTAAGGGAAGACTTCAAGCCAGATAATGTATACACAGATGGCTCCAAGCGGCATGGGGTGGTGGGTAACAAAATGCTTAGCAAGACGTTAAGATCCGCTACTAACTGGATGAAAGAAGCAGTATCCTTCAGGCGGAGCTGATGGCCATCCAGAAAGCTGCTGAATTCCTGTTAAGTGGCGCAAATCGCGCCCGCAATAACCATTCTATCAAAAAGTAGGTCTGCCCAGAGGTTTTTCATTTTCGAAACCTTTATATTTATCAAATTTTCTGACCTTGTCAGTTTCTATATTTTTATTGCCTTAGTGTGGACAATTTTTTGAAAAATCAGAGTGGATCAGAAAATGTGTTTTTCTCTGTATCTGCATTAGGAGGTGTCCATAACGCTGCCGCGATCGTGGGGAATTTGCGTCTGACTCTACTAGTGCCCCAACAACGATAATGATTACGACACGAGTCAGAGGTGGACTTGGGCCTGTTCCTTTCAACTGCATTCGGCGAATAACTTGCGCACAGCTGCTGCAGCATCCACTCGTCCACCAACGTATGATATTTTCCTCCCACGAGTTGATGGAATCTTCAGCTTTACGTCCGCTCCGTGCCTAGATCAATTTTTTGCACCAACCGCTCGTGTTATGCGCCCTCTAGAGCAGAGGAGACTTACAGTCTTGGGAAGTTTTAGAAGCAGTGACTCCACGGCACAACGGACCCCACAAATTAGTCGAAGTGGGACACTGCATAAAGGGCACTCTACCACCTACCAAGTGAATACATGAATTTGAGTCGCGAACTGAACGAAGGCTACCAACAAACGATCCACAGCGAATACCGATTCATGTTTATTTCTAGTTCCCCCCGAACATCGTGCCTCAGAACAAAAAAAGGGGCTCACTTGACTCTGTTCTTCAGAGCTCTCAGGCATGGCTCAGGATTGAGCTTGGCTTTGTTATGTCCCCTTCAAGCTATGTGCCTCCATGAGTAATAGACTTCGGCTTTAGAGCAGAATCAACGCAAGATCTTTGGCCTACAAGCCGACGCATCGAGAGACTGCCTTACGATCGCTACACGCTCCAGCTATGATAGCCTTTGCTTTTCGACCTCTTTTCCAACGATGCTTGGATTCTCTTTCCACAGATAAATATAACAAATAAAAGGGGACCTAGGTATGTGATGCCTCTGCGGTATCCTCGAGCTTCATTTAATTGACTTTGATAAGGAGTTTTCAATTTGAACTAGCGGAGTGGCTAAGACTAGGGATGCCACGCCACGTCCAAGGCCGATGCTTCAGGGATGTCCAGCAATTCCCCTAATTATTGACGCAACGCAATGTTTCCACTCTACTTGCTTACTTTACACGTCGGCAATCCCTGGAAGATCCAAGCCTCAGGAATTGCTGCCTTACATCGATGACGGTGTAGCTGTCTTACTTCGGCGATGCTTTATTCTTTGTACCGGAGTCTCGGTCACCCTCTCCTTCACGCACCAGGCGGCTCGCATTCAAACTCCTTCCATTTGCAGCTACAAAAACCACGCGCCATTCAAACCCTCACACCAAGATCGCGATCTCTCCACAAAAGGGTTGACAACATCCTAAGATCGCCATCGAAACCCTTTTACCCGCATTCAGCGTCACAACAGCCATCCTCTTTGTCGCAAAAATCATCGCAATTTTTCACCTAAATTCAGACCAACGAATAAATCCTAATTACCGTCAGATAACAGCTCATAAAATCCATTCCGTAAAAAAAGCGAACAAAAAAAAGGAACTCACACTCTTCCATGTGCAAACCCATAAAAACATCAAACAGAACAGGATCCCCCCCTCCTCGCAACAGCAGATCATTTTTATGATTTTTACGAATGTTTTTTACGGAATTTCACGATCATTTTCGTCCTATCGAACAATACACGTGTATTCAAGCCGAAACAATAAAAATTACGATAATGGCCGGTAAACGCAGCGGCGGCAGCCTGCGCGGCGGATTAATGCGCGACCATGTCCTGTCCTTCCGTGTGTAATTCTATCAATCAATATTTGAAGAGAGCAGAGAGACAGCAAAAAACAAAGCAGAAATGTCCTTTAAGGGGTTGCATGAGGCCTCACATAAATTTCCAATTTTCTTTCGTTTTCCTCAGTTTTTTGAGATCCGGTCAGACACAATCAGCCTGCATTATCGTTTGCACTCTACTCCTCTCCTGTGCGCACACAGCGCCACGCCGCGCCGCTCCTCGAAAAGGTGCACTTTTGCGTCGTCCTGCCTTTGTTCGCGTCCAGTGACGTAAGAATGCAACCCCTACCTCCTGTGATATGATACTTAAGTCTTTAATAGGGGCACGCGGTCCCGGTACGAGTGGTTTGTGTGTCCTTGTTGGCAAAGGTAAGGAACACACCGCTTGGGTATCCCTGCTCCTTATCGCGGTTATGGTTCGGCATACCACCGACGACACACCATCGTGGAGTGTGGAGCTGGGTTTGGAATAAATTTACGTAAATTCGATTGAGTTGATGATAATTCGAGTGTGCAGGAGTTTCCTTTATGGTTTCTTCAGGTTTCGGCGGAAAAAGGACACAGAAACAACTCGTGCCCTTATGGAAATTCTCGACCGGGTGGAGTGGAGTGGACTGGAGCGAAGCGAGGATATTAAGAATATTTTCTGGCATTTGGCGCTGTTGCCTTGAATTGGAGATTAATGGCGCATGGTGCACGTTGCACGGTGGCGACGCAGGACCGTAACGAAGGAGAGGGAGATAGTTGTGCATTTGAATGGAGAGTCGGAGTCTACTTTGTGTAACGGTTAGAATGGCAATTAGGTATTAAAAGCAGACCCAGTCAATGTGCAACAATGTGCACTTGAGGATAAAGATTAGATACGTTTGTAGGAATGCAACATGTGAGTGGAAGACAGCTTCAAACGCGAGCAGCTGCTGAATAGCGCTGAATTCTCTGCAAGCACTGACAGCTGCGGTGTGAATGTTAATCGGTAGAAAACAGATATAGTTCTCTTCAGCAGGAATACAAGCCGTTTCAAGCCACCAGCAAAAGTGTCACCAACCATAAAAGGTAGTTGCCTGGATCATTTGGAGTTCACATTGAGCCGTTTGATCCCCTTGACATTCGTAGCTTTGCAAGCAGCTCTTCTTTTGTGGTTTCTGATGGCATCTGGTCTACTGCCATATTCCGCCTCAAACGCAGTGACACCAGAAGCAGGTGCTTGAAGCATGGCAGGATTGGCATGCATTGGCTTGAGCTTAGCTCATTTTTTTTTATTGTTTCCTTTAATCGATGAGGAATCCCTTTAAAGATGACTGATAACCCGCGCTACCGTCATGAGCGATTCATGGAATCACGCATGCGTCCTAGATCACAAACCTACACTCGCAACTGTCGTCGGGTGGTCGGCGTATCACGCTGTGTGCACCATATTTGCCGCTTCGATTTCCTTTAGTCTTTCGAGCTTTCTTAGGTCGATCTGTACACTAGTTATGCAGAGGGAGCAGATCTCTGGCCAGCAGCAGCGTCTGCAGACTGGGTAAGTTGTAAGTTGGTAGACGTCTTCTTGCAATCGAAAAAAGCGTGCTCTGCATCTGCATTTTCCTCCGCGCGTTATGGACAAGGCGAAGCTTTAGGAAGTAGAAGCCAGCAGGTGGACTAAGAAGCTTGAGATGTAGACAGGACAATGATAAGGACGAATAGGCAGGAGAAGAGGACATGGACATGAGGTTGGACAAGCAGCAGCCAGTAGACAAGCATAACGATGAAGAGCAGGAGTACGAAGTAGAGGCAGAGGCAGGAGAAAATGAGGGCAGGACATAACAAAGCTGAAGGCAAGACAAGCAGAAGCCAATCGTTGGAAGATGCAGAAGAGGCAGGAGAAGATGGAGACAGGAGTAGTAGAATGACTAAGAGGCAAGATAGGGTGAAGGTGGTACAAGATGGAGCTGAATGAAAGTCAAGTAGAAGCCAGTAAGTGGAAGAAGATGCTAAGGACGATGTAGACAGGGCAAGAATAAGGACAAGGTAGGATAGAAGAAGGACGTGGATACATGAAAAGACGAAGTTGGAAGCTTGTCAAATACAAAAAAAAAAACCATCACAAAACCCATGCGAAGAAATCCACTCAAAAACCCTCTCAAAAACTTCTCCCAACCCTCGTCCAAAAAAGTCCCAACCATTCCTCGACAACTGGCCAACCGCGGAACATACATAGCCTACCCTTAATTCTAAACTCCCATGCCACGACGATAGGTATGAACAGGTCGAATCTCAGAATCCTTATCGACGTGTTAACCGAACACTGTGCCATTGGCCACACGCCTCCAGATTAGACATTCCCCACAATTATTTCCACAGAAACTGCAAAGATGCAGAGGAGGAGGAGACCATTGAACACCTTCTCTGCAACTGCAATGCCCTCTCCTCTAGCAGACTCCGTCACTAAGGTGCGATGTGCCCAACAACCTGACAGAGCGGAAGAATGTCAGTATTTGTCACTTTTATCGCTCCAACTGGTTTGTGGATCCTGTGGTAACACAATAGCCCTACTCTGGACTAAGTGGGACTACCATCTATGCCAGAGAGGACCGCCTCTTCTAGGACGAGTTGCCAGGCAGAGCCATCTCTTGTACAACAAGAGCCTCCTTCGCCGATTCACCGACTGACAGGGACATCTCCTCTAAAGCCAGCGCCTTATGCGCCCACTGTCATCATCTCTTCTAGAAATAGACCCTCCTCCTTCGACTGACGTCTCCAGGGCGGGCCATCTCTTCTATAACCAGAGCCTCCTTCACCAACTGACTGTTGCCAAGGAGCGCCATCTCCTCTAGAAAACTCCGGCGACTGCGGCCATATCTTCTATAATCAGAGCCAACTGAAGGCTGCTAGAGAGGATGACCTCTTGTGGAACGAGTTGCTAGGCAGAGCCATCTCTTTTAGAAGCAGAGCGTTCTCCGTCGACTGTTGCCCTCTATTCTAGAACCAGAGCCTCCTTCGCCGATTGCCGGCCGTCAGCGTGGACCATCTCTTAAAGAACCAGAGCCTCGTCCATCTACTGACGGCCGTCAGAGATGATCACCTCTTCTAGAACGAGAGCATCCATCTCCGGAGACCCCACTGTCGACTGCCGCTATCTCTTCTAGAACCAGAGACTCCTCCGTCGACTGACGGCTGTCAGGCAGAGCCATCTCTTCTAGAAAAAGAGCCTCCTTCACCGTTGACTGTCGACATCTCTTCTAGATCCAGCTTCTTGTCCACCTACCACTGAGTTCCCTGCCACCTGCCAGTGACTGCTTTAAAAAAACAACGATTCCACCACCGAGTCGGGTCCCCTCCCATCATCGCTCAGCTCCTACCGAATTCCACAGTTGTCCCAGCACAAATATGACACTCATGACTCCGAGATTACACATCCACGTGGTCTGGCGATCCTACTCGGTTCAGGAGAACCGTCCTAATCATCCGCCGGTGCTGCTGCTGATCACAGTACGTAGATGTACATGACCTGCATAAACTCGAGGACACACACACGGGTACACACACACACACACACAGAGAAATGTCCCCCGAGAACAATGACACTCGTTCTCTCGGTCGTGGTTTTTCGAAATTTGTTTAAGACACAAACTGACTGCTTCCGAATTGCGTCGCACTCTTATCGTCGGCTCCACCAGCACACCACGAGGCAGCGCACTTATCGCCAGGCCTAGGTAAACAACGCTTGTTTGCCACACCCTGTCGCGGTCGCCCTGAGTAAACCTCAGCGGTCAGATAGAGTGCCCGGGCCGGGGGTGGATCCCTGTCGGGAAACCTGTTTCCCACTCCATCCACCGGCCGAGCTCCCCAGTTGCACGTGCATCCACACACACACGCACACACATGCACCCGTCATGCCTGCGTGCCTGATTAGGGTCCTTAATGCCGTGGCGAGAGGAGATCCTAATTTAAATCTTTGTCCATTTTATTGCTTCACCTTTCTGTGTGCGTCTCTCGGTGG
The DNA here is from genome assembly GCA_916610145.1 of Eristalis arbustorum. Classification (NCBI taxonomy): domain Eukaryota; kingdom Metazoa; phylum Arthropoda; class Insecta; order Diptera; family Syrphidae; genus Eristalis; species Eristalis arbustorum. Next base: position 81,290,790 of record OU744317.1, read on the forward strand.
ATCTCGTCTGTTCCCCGTCATTAGAGAGTCCACGGCGAATGGGATTAACCGACAGCGACGACGACGTTCGGACACGAATCGGTGACGAACTGTACTGCCGAGAAGCGATCGGCCGCGTGGGATTGATCGCTGCGTGGTGTGGTGTGTGGCGAGTGGTGGTGCCCTATGGGGAGAACCTGTTTTCATTTTTTATTTTCATAATTTTTCTATGACGCAATCGGAGGACGCTGTGCCAGGTTGTCATGTTTGACACGGCCGATCGAAACAGTTTCCTTCTCCTTGTGCTCCACGTGGTGGTGGTGGTGGTGGGACTCGGTGTCGGGGTCGGGGTTCGTCTGATGGACGCATTGTGCTGCACCCTTTCGCTGGAGGACGTGATTGATTGAGGCTTACTGGGCAATTTTTTTTGACAGAAAAAAGTGAGTACTCTCCTTTGGCAGCGCATCCGGATGAGTGCGTTGCGCTGTGGTTTTTCGGTTTAAGCGAGCGTTTGCCCTGAAAAACGAGAGATTTGTGGGAACGCAGTTGAAGGGTTTCTCGACGAAGTCTCTCGGGTTTCCTCATTACCGGGGTTGATTATGCACAATTAGGACTCGTACATGTGATGTGAGAAACGTGAGACTTGAGGAGGTGGGGTGAGCTAAGCTGCTGTCGGGATGGGATGCCTGATGGTGAACGGGGAAATCACTTTTTGATTAGATGGAGGGGGCTCTGTCCACGATGCGGAAGTTTCAGTTTACTTCAGCTGGTTCTTCTCTCAGTTGATCTTTTCTGTGGCGACGGGGTGAAGATGGGGTTTGACCAACAAAACTCTCCAGAAAGCGCGGTCTGTGGTTAGTTGCTGGCGGAAGTCTGCTGGGTTTCTTGGTTGTGCCACTATAAATTCGGGGCTTCCTCTGCTGCGTTGTCCCAGAGCTGCGACGTCACTTCTAGTACAAAATTCGCCTGTCTTTAGGTCTAATAACTGACTATACAAGGAATTGATGGCGTTTCTGACTTTTGTTGGTCACTCCCGACTTCAAGTCAGACTTCCTCCTTAATGCCTCCTCCTGGTAGAAATAAACCAACCAGTCATGTGATTAGGCTAGGTTATTTGGCTGACAGCACACTTAGACCATTCTTGTGACACCCATAGTTGGACTGATCAACAATTCCAGTGATAGTGCTGTTCATTTTATCCCAGCAGAAAGTGGTGACTGGACCATTTTTGAAAACCAGATAAAAGCACATTAACTTTGCTTTCACTGGGATTCAAAACAAAGGATCCCTCTAACCAAATGGCTGGCACCCATCCAACTGCGTCGTCCAACCGTAATCATGTGATGATTAAGTGTCCAAATTCTGCGTCCGAACACCAAAGGATGTCTCAGGAAGATGGGGAAAATCCAAGAAAGCGTCACGGGAGCTATTTGATCTTCACTATCAACAGCTCCAGGAAACAACAGCTGTCAAGTTAGGCTTAAAGAGCCACCTATGAAGCGAATCATGCAGCAAATACGGAAAGAAACCGTAGCAGACCGTAGTTCGATGTCAAGACGCATCACGCGACGATGGAGGGGACATGGAGAGAAGGAGGCTCCGTCCACAATGACTCTGGATTGAAGTGAGTAAAGTGAGCATCATTAAGACTAGACAGATAGATTATACAGACAAACTAGACAGACGGACTAGAATGATAGACAGCTAGTGGAACGGACTAGACTCAACTAAGCTCCCAGGTTGCAGAGAGCTGGATAATAAGCAAAACAGTGGGGCTGATCCTTGAGCCTTCCGACGAACAATTCTGCGTCGTATATACGATAGAGCAGATTTTCCTTTTGAAACAGCTTATAAATCATTTACCACAGACTATTTGACTTGTGTTGTGCGTTCTATCGCTGTGACGACCCATGGCGTTGGGTTCGACGCATTTACTCACCACGGACCGCCACAGATCTCTAGTCGAGAAGATATAGCAATGAACTGTACGAGCTGTTCGGCTACAGTAGTAAAGTGCAGATCCAACCATTGAGGCGGCTAGGTCAAATAGAGACCAAGCAGCCCGGGAAGTCTTCAAATCCGCCCCAGATGCGCAGCATAAGAGAAAAACCGCGATTCAGGTTTCGCACGCAAGTGGAGAGCGACTCTCAATCAACTATGGAGGCAGCTAGCTCGATGAGTTGTTGAAGACCAGATCCACCCCCAGACTGTAGCCTAACCTTAAGTAAATAATTAAGTAGGGGACAAAATCGCTAACACTAGGATCTGTACAAAGACGTCTATGAAGTCCGGAATAGGCTTAGCCACATCGAGCACATGGACACCAATGCTCCAGATGTGTGGCCGTTTGAACCCGCCCTCGAAATTGAGACGAAAGAAGATCCGCCGTACAGTTCATCACCGAGTCAGAATGTCGTTATCCCCGTCAGTTAATCCCATTCGTTGTGGACTGTTTAATGACGCGGAACAGACAAGATCCAACGAGAAACACACAGAAATTTCCACCGGTGTGTAAAGATCAAGGAATCGCTGCAGCTTGGTCTTGATGTCTGGAAACAAGGACCCTCAGTGATGGCGATTTGCTGAGACCTCCCATGAGTCACAGGCCTGATAAGTAAGTAGGTTAGGTTAGGATTAGTGGCTGACTGTTACGAGGGCAGTCATACTTACGCCAAAGAAGGTCCATTTTGATATTCACGCAGATTAACTACTCCGGATCGTGGAATTATTAAGTGCTTGTATTAAGGCAGTGTAGCTCGCTAAGTACGTTGATACCATATAGCAGGCGCCTATGTGTAAGTACCTTCGTCGTGCCAGAGCACTACAGGAGCCGAGGAGGTGCTTTGTAGTTTCTATCTCTCTTCATCCATCCAGCTTCTGCAGAGGGCGTTGTATGGGACACTTAGCCACGCAATGTCTTGTTATGATAATAATATAATATAATATAATATGGTTGGCGCTACAGCCCATAGAGGGCCAGGGCCTAGCTTCTCAGCAACCACTCGTGTTGTGCGTGCTAGTGTTCTTTCACGAGTGAAAGGGACCTACAGTTTTATGCCGAATCCGAACGGCCAAGTTTGAGAAGCTTTTTCTAGACAGAAAATACTCTTTGAGCATTGTCAGTAACTCGAAAGAGGTGGGACCGTGAAAATTATTTGTGTCGCTCAGAGCTGGAATCGAACCTACGACGTTGAGGTTGGGGTCGACGCACATACCCACAACGCCACGGGCCACCACATGTCTTGTTATGACGCCAATTAATTTCCTAAAAGAGGGTCTGATTAGTATAAGCACGAAAAAGTAATCGTTTAAGATCTAGTTCTGGTCATATCCTTTTTATTTTGAGGCACTGGTGCCTCCTACTGTAGCGAGTGGTATAAAAGGTGGGTCTTCTTCTCCTGCTAGGGAGGATCTTGTACCACATCTTGCGAGTTAATTTGCCTTGCAATCACAGTGACACAGTACCCACATGAGGTGTTTAAAGTCTCAGCCATCGCGTTGAGAGACAGTCTGTAAGTTAAGGAACATCTTTGAAGTAAACATGATATTGTCCTGGGATTTGATTGCGAACCGACTGTCTGTGTGTGCTTCCTTCATCGCAGTGGTTTCTGTCTTCAGTGGTCAGGAGACTGCAATGAGAGAGCAATATCTGAGGACCTGAGAATAGACACCTAGAATACTAGAACTCCTGCCATCTTCCAGCATCAAACACACGCTCGAACCTTGAGAGTAAACTAAGGGGTGATAAGCGAGCAAGATGACTCTAGAATTTTTCAGATTTTTGTGGTGACACCGAATAAGGAACTGAATTTCGGTCCCTTTGGCTGCTTCTTGAAACGCTTAGGAGAGACTTGGACTAGGCTCGATCATTCTGGAGTGTGTGGCATGAAGTGTCTGTCTGCTGCGTGCAAAGTCAGCCTAATTGGTCTAAAAGTCTACCTCTACACCGACTCTGTTCACGGCGGCCGCGATTTGCGATCGAAAGAGGCCCAAAATGCAAGTTGCTGTTGATTAATTCTTTCGTCTTACTTTTTGACCATGTTTGCCATCGATTTGGTCCTCCTCCTCCTCTCCAAGAGTGAGTCACTCTCTAGAGGGACTAGTGCTCGCACCTCTCATTGGTCGAATTCCGAGTTCGGTTTACAATCACTGAGGCACCCAGCACTCGACCGCAGGAAAAAAAAAAAAACAAAACAAATTCATTTTCAATGCCCCCAGTGGCCAGGGCACTCTCTCTCCATCCATAACGAACTGAGATCCCATAAAATATCAATTCAAGCTGTCCCCCGTAATGTCCACGGTTATTGATGTCCTCACTCTCGGTCCCATTGTGTCCTCGTCCCGTCGAAACCTGTCCTGCCCTCGATGCCTGATGAATGGATCATCACCGAGGTGATTTTTTATTTGTCAACAACACGCCGTGCTGAGGTTGTACATAAATAATCAGAGACATCTTTGTAGCTTCGATAGCACTTCTGTGCCGTGTTTAGCAGTGTCACAGCGATCAATATTCGCCCCGATTGCTTCTGAAACAAATGAAACTGATAAAAAAAATGAGGAGATGGAGGTGCAGGATGGAGAGAGAGATGAGATTTCAATTTGTGAGTGGGGGAGGGGGAAGTGCTCCAGCTCCAATCGGAAATGGGTCCTTGATGCGGTTGCCGAGAGTCTAGTCGACCCGCATGATAAGCTGCACCGCATTTCCTGCTCCTCTCTTAAGAGGACAATCTGTTCCTCAGGATCGTCTGCGATCGCACTCGATGCCTCAAAAAACTCTCACAGATTTATGTCTGTACGTTACGTTGCGCCATCTCTCTCCTGTCATCCCCCATGTCGTCAGCATGCTGTTCACCCTTCATCTCAGTCCCGGCTGGAAAGTGAATGCTCTCATCGCAGCTCGACTCAACTGATCTCCATCGACCCGCATCATCTCGCCAACAACAAATAATAACCATCGAACGACCCAAATCAACTTTGAAATATTCAAATCCAGACACGATTCAGGTGTTAAACGAAGGAAGGGTTCAGGGGATCGCGATCGTCGCGAGGACGACGAGGAAAGTGAAGCAGTTTTGTCGTCGTCGCGATATCAAATATCACTCGTGTGTGTGTGTGTCTGATCGTTTTGTTTGCTTTTCTTCAAAAAAAGAGAAGAAAAAAAAACAAGTCTACACATCGTTCGAATTACCATTATCCGGCAACAAAGGACGATGTGACGGCTTCTGGTTTTTATTTTTTCCCCAGGTTTTCCAATCATTTCTCGATCGTTTACCCTGGAAATTGTTTTTTTTCTCTTTGTCCGCGTCGTAATTGAAAACGAACAAACAGAAGAAGAGGAGGAAAATTGAAGCAATTATCGGTTGAAATGAAACGACGAGAGATTCGTTGCCGGATGGATACGACGGTGCTTGTGGAATACTAAGAGGAGGAGAGATCTGTCGCGCAGATCTGGGCCACGGAATGGCGGCGAAACTATCGATCGGCGGCTAAAGGAAATCCGGCACGTGATCAAGTGATCAAGAGCTGGAGCGGATGACTGGCGGCGTAAGTTATGAGCAAGGCTTGTGGTTCCTTCGGAGGATACTTGGTTATTCGACTGAGGGAGGGATCATAAATTGGCCATTGATGGGGAAGGAGTGCTCCCAAAGAGGCAGTGTCTCGTGGTTATGGGCATTGGTAGATCGGGTCGGAAGCATTCGTCAGTCTGAGGTGGACATGGGACTAGATTCTGGTGTACAGGCACTCGTGCAGTGTGTGCTACTCTAGCACAAATGGATGGGTCCTGGATTTCTGCGGCACGTACGAGTTATTTTCTAAGCAGCTGACAAGATGCAGGTGAAGCCGCCGACTAAGAAGCATTGCTGGATTCGGGGATTGAGCCAATAGGAGACAGGACTAGTAGGTTGGCACCACAAAGGTAGAGTCTAGCTACAGTTCTGGATGGACCTGGGGCTCAACCAACATACCTCTCCAACCAGCACTATACCTTACCAGCTGCCCCCAATTTCGCACGCCCAGTTGGTTGAGATGGTGGCCCGTGGCCAGTGGCGCTATGGCCATGTGGCTATGTGCGTCAACCCCAACGTGCTTGAACCACGGCGTCGTATGTTCGATCCCTGGTCTGTAGGTCAAGCAAGAAAAAGCTCCTCAAACTTAGTTGTTCGGAGTCGGGATAAAAACTGTAGATCCATTCCACTCGTGAAAGAGAACGCACCGCTGAGTAGTTGCAGAGAAGCTAGGCCTTGGTCCTCTACGCACTTTAGCGCGACCCATATGACATAGTTAGTTGAGGTTGTAGTTATTGTTGATTGAGGTCCTTCCTCCAACTGAGTGAGCCACCGGTTTCGTGGGCGTCCTCTGAATCGTTGTCCCAATGACTCAGATTTGATTGACTCCTTGGGACGGAGCTGTAATGTCCATACTCTCACCATGGTCTAGCCATATTAGACGCTTGACTAGGTGCATGCCACTGCACAGCCTATAGTTTTTCGTTAAGCCTTCTCATCCAGACGCCATCAACGCAAACAGAAACAAAAATCACTCGGAAAACTTTTCTCTTTCGAAAAGATCAAGATTTTCCTCATCCGCATTTCATAGCGCCTACGCCTCAGCGCGGTAGAGCAGGACCAGGATGATCAAAGTGTTATTCAATGCCAGCTTGGTCCTACTCTTAAAAAGTAAAAGTTATTCTGCGTTTGATCTCGCTGCTGATGTTGTTGTCCCTATTCACTGCGGTGTCGATGTAGACGAAGTCCTTTGTTATCTCGAAAATGTTGCTGCCCATTTTTGCATGCTCTGCCCAAGACGTCGATGTTGTATGTGCTTTCTTGAGGACGCTGTGTATATCGTTTCGCCTTATTTACTGCCAGACACATTCTGTGTTGCTTTGTTCGTCCAATCAAGTCGATGTCAAGCAAGCAAGCACATATTTTTTGAAAATCATGGCCCTATTGTTGACGCCTGAGTTTTGCACGATCCGATGAAGATGTAGAAGACATCATACGACAGCATGTCGCCTTGCCTAAAACCTTCTCGGTTATTCCTTTGCCGACTTTGATGGAGCAGCATGAATTCCCCATAGTCATCCTGCACAACCTGACGAGTTTGGTAGGAGTGTCAAAACTAGACATGAAGCTGTATATAGCTCGTGTTTATGCACGCTGTCCCATCGACGAATAATTTGTGAGTGTCGATTTGCACTTTTGGGGTTTTGTTTTCAGGATCTGTGAAGATCTGGTGTCCCGCTCAGAAGCCACACATATATGGACCTCTTTAGATTCTTAATGAACGCCGGCTTAAGGCTGCGTTCCCGCAGAATGGCAGAAATCTGTACACGGCAGATCTTGTGCGCAACAAGGAGACTCATCCCTCTGTAGTTCGCGGAATCAAAGGAGTCTCCTTTCTTGTGGATCGGACGTACGATACCTCTGAAAGGCACCTGCAAAGTCTACGTACGGCGCATACCCTTCTCTTCTCCTCAAGTCACTTTCAGGACAATGTTCGGTTTCGCTATCGACGATCACCTTTCAAGCTCGTGCTTCATAAGCTCGAAGACGTCCCCAGGATCTCCAGTTGAGCTCAGAAGTCGTTCATTAACACCTAGACGTCGTCGAGAACCTCCCTTGAAGATCGGAAGTCGCTCAACCACTCGGAGACATCCGTCGCGGATCTCCTTGTCAACCGCACATCATCGTCGTCACCGCAATCATTTTGTCCGTCAAAACGCTCCATCAGTGTCGTCTCCAAATGATCACGTCATCTTTGCTTTCATTTATCATCTATCGCAGCCCGCCTCCCAGTCACCGTTTTCGTCTGTTCACACGCAACATGCTCGCATCCAAGGTGATTGGCAATTTCATAATTCTCCTCTTCAAAGAGAGGGAAATTAAATCAATCACACGAGCAATGACAACGCGAATGGGAAATGAATCCAACAAAAAAAGGGAATCGGAAACTGGGCCGCACCGCAGGAGGTGGCTGCGTTTATAGCTTTGTCTCCATTGTTCCCCTCAACCGCCGTGTTGTCATCATCATCGAAGGCAGCCCAGGAGACTTCAGGTTTCGCCGTTTCTGCATTTTTTTACAATTCTTTTTTTTTTCTCAAGACGCCGTCACAATATTTACGATCTCGGCAATAAAATATTAAACTTTACGATCTCGATAAAAAAAGGAAAAGAAAAGTGTTGTCCTTCAGCACAACAAGGAGAAAGTGCCTCCTTTTTTGTCAAATAATCACCGTCGAGGGAGCCACCGCCGTCATCATCATCCCCTGTGCTGTTGCGAAAGGATAATCGATAAAAATGCGATTTTATTACCTCCTCTGACAATACTCCTGGCTGTCATCAATATGTCAATAATGTGCGAGCAGGAATATGAGTGTTCAATGTCTGATGCGAAGATGCTGCCAGCCGCCGGGCAGGGGTTGGGTCGGGCTCAAAGTTCCCGGGTTCGAGAGCGGAGAGAGTTTTCCACTTTCTTTTGTCAGGGGGAGAGAGTAGGAAACCCACTCTAATTGATTCTCCCAAATGTTGACCTCAATCAATCAGAGGACCCATTGTCAGTCGATGACACGCTGAGGAAGCAGCGATCGCTGGGTGCGGCGGGGAATCGAATATCGAATATTGATGCCGGATAAGAGATCCTCTTGCGGCCACACTATTTTCGAATTTTGCCCTGAGATGGTTATCGATTGAGAGGGAAGACGACTTCTGGGAACCGCCAAGTGCTTGACGGCTGTCTGAGGAAATTATTCAATTTATCGACAGATTCGTGTGGCTGTTGGGAGCGGGGGTTTTATGTCAAATTACCTTTTGAGAGGAGACTCTGCCCTGAGACCACCGAGGGGCAGAGGACTGTAGAGGTTGGTTAAGGATTAGCTTTGAAGCAAGCCAGCAGGCTAGGTGGAAGCTGACCGCAGAGGTTGGCGACTAGTGCGTGGTTAAGGACGCATCCAATGGCTAGCTTTGGAGCCGAAACCGAAACTTAGTTCTTGAACTTATGGGTCGTAAATGGGTTGGTCTTAGCAAAATATTGTCACGGGCAACGTTGCAACTCGGACCGATGGACTGTCTAATGAGTGACCTTCACTCCTCTGACAGCATCTCGTTTAAAGCGATAGAATGAGTTGTTGAACGACTTCCGAGTTTGAAAAGACATTCTCGAGGATGTCAACGGCTTCGTAGCTGGAAAGGAGATTCTCAGAAACTGCTACGAATTGATGAACGACTTGAAAGGAAACCCTCGAGATCTGCTTCATCGACTCCCGACTTGTCCCAGTACGACGCTATTAACGGTAAAACGTTTTAGCTGAGAAATGATCTTCTAGGTCCAATCTCGTCCTTCAACGTTATCAGTCTGGGCATGGTTGTTGATGTCCTGACCCTTTTCCCGTCGACAGGAGAAATCAAAGGGGAACCCTTGAAGACTTCAAACTAATAAGCCTTTTGGTTGAGTGTCTTTAGTCCCCTGATGGCCGCAAGCCTTCATTTGAAATTGAGCACCAATTGCTTCTAGAATAATGACACATCGCGCGATTCCCGCTGTCACACACGTTTATTCGCGCGAACGACCACTAAAGCCGCCGCCTCATGCGGGTTGCGAATACATCCCCCAGGCCGGCTCGCAGCCACAGGTGCTCATCGGTGTCGTCCTTTGCGGTAGTTGCAACCATCAGAATCCGCCCATGGGAACGACGGCTCTCTTCGACGAGTAATTAATTTCCCGTCTTAACCAGACTCGCACTCTCTCCTCTTTTCCTCCTATTTCGCAAGAGGGTCATTAATTCCCCGTCCATTGGCTGTCCAAATACCGGCCACCGTTTGCCTGCCGAAAGACCAAAGCAATGCGACCAGCGAAAAGCGAAGAAAAGGACACATTGTTGTCGTCCATGGCTAATTGTCGCCGCATCTTTTCTGTGTTTCTGTGTTCTTCCGCAAACAAATCGATGTTCGCTTTGAAGAGCGCTCCATTGTCCAGCCACTCGTCACGGACATCGAATCAGGGATATTTATGTGCCAAGTGGCGGGCATTGTGGTCCCTCTCGTAAAGTGTCCGATTAGAGACCACCGATGACAGTAATCGGCGACCGGTGTGATGCGGTGCGGTGCTCGTCATCACCAATTGCTGGCATGCTGGCGTGTGTGCCAATCACAACCGACCGACTGACTGACAGATGCTACTAGCAATCTGTGCTCGTTAAATGAACGCGCTATTCAATAGATATTCGATTCTTTGCACCTTTTTGTCGAGTGATTACGGATAATGGACAGGAGAGTGCGATTTGCCACGCTGCTTATGCTGACATCGAGGCTCCGTGTGTTTTACGATGCGAAACGCATTCTCCGCGCCTTTGGGGCCTGGCAAATAAATTCCCGTTTAAGGATGCGATTTAGGGAAAATCAAATGCAAAGTAATCAAAGAATTCAGTGACGCCGGAGGAAGACGAGACACGCCGATCCGAGGAGAATTTATGGCGCTTTTATTTAAATTTATGACACGCCCGGCAATGAACACATCATGTTGGTCGTAAAAGTGGATCCCTCTGGATGCTGGGAAATCGATTTGAGGCAGCTCGCTAATGAGAACGAACGCTGGGGTAACCAGCATCCACTGAGAGCGTATGTAAAGTGCAGCTGTTCTGAAAGAGGGGCGTCCCTCTCTCTGTTCTGTTCCGGAGTGTCGATTGCTTGATGTGTTGCTCAATTTGTGCACTTAGGGGGACCGGGAATCAATGATGCGCGGGTTTTCCGAGAATAGTCGCGTCCTTTGAAGCGACCACACATTCCACCACCGCTCCACCGGTTTCCAATAAACACTCCTTAAAAACCCGATTATCCTTTCCACAAAAAGAAATGCAACGAGTGAGTAATAAAACAACAGCCGCAACTGATAAAGAGGTCCTTTCAAAGACCTGACCGCACCGTGATCGCTCGTGATCACCAGCGATCGCGCTCTGATCGCTGTGTGTCCTGTTGCCATCCCCAACCAATCAAGGGCGATTCATCTCGGAGGATAATTAAAAAATACGTACGCCGTAACTCAACTCGGCCGTCTCATGAAAAACTCATAAAAATGCGAACGTTCACGAGAACAGTAGCCAGCAGCACAGATCGACAGTGCACACGCACTTGATGGACAGCGACAGGATTTTATTTGTTGATCTCGTCCTGATAGGGACGAGACTCGTTCTGTAAATGTTTCCCGGTAAAGTGGATTTATTGAAAATGACTGATCATCCACTTGCTACTTGCTACTGGTTGTGGTCCTTTTTTCTCCCGATTCTTATCGGATTCAAACGAACTGAAGAGGAGAGTGGTTTCAATGGAAATTGAACTGCCACAGTGGAATGTGCGAAAAGGCATCGCCTTGGGCACGCCTTGGTGCCACCTACGATGAGTGAGTGGTGATCCAGAGACCTCCGCAGACCACGCAGCTCATGTGCGACATGTTATCTGGTATTTTGTGGTCGCCTGTGGTGGCATAAAACTGACCCCGGCCACCGAAACAGGTGTTGCGCTGAGTGCGGAATTATTGGCAGCCGGGAGGCGTTACAGCAATTAAAATAGTGGCTGCGGGCGACGCTGGAAATTTCGATGACAGATGGTGACGTATGGATTTTGCGTGGCATGCCACAGGGTTGCATGCTTGCGAGTGTATAATTAAAAGAGCATAGGCTGTAATTTTGCATAATATTACATGTCGCATGAGGAATTTAGGGGGCCCCCTGCGTCGGGGTTGAGTGTGTAGTCGAAGCGAACTCGGCCATGAGTCAGAGGTAGGAGCGGTCTGTTGTTGGGGCACTTCTGCAATGGATGTTGTCAAAACATTTCTTTTCAGCGTGCCGCGACATTGTGATATTCCAGAAAACATAAGTAAAGACATAGAAACCCTCGATTAGAATTGATCACACAGTCTGATCAGATTGAGAAGGCGAAATGGGCACTGCGCTACTAGAAGTCACGCCTCAAGACGGGCCTCTTCTGGAAACACTGATGCAGATGCTGTGGAAAAAGGAAGAGGCGGAGACAGCTATCCTAAACCTTCTCTATAATTCCATTACTTAGTGGCTTATGGGCGAAGGACGGTTGCAAATCAATGCATATATGGATGGGAGGCCCAATACAGCATAGTCTTAATCGACTGGGTATCAATGCTAAGAAGACCAGACAAAACCCCGTGTATTGACACCACCCACTCTAAGCTCCGTCAATATTCAGCCTTATACTGGACAGTAGACACAACTGGACGCTCATCTTAGAAGAATGATTAAGGTAACCTTATTTGACTCGCGGGATTTTTTGAGCTGTGATCAGACCCATCTTACTCATTACTAGTACTTAACTCATTACTCATCTTAAAAAACCTTAGGAAAGTACAGAGACAGGACTACATCTGCATCAGAACTGCACAACTGCAACTCAGCACAGATTTGAGACCCAAAGAACTCCGACTGTGCTCTGATCTTACCAACGGCCGCTCAACAACAGTTCTTAACGATTACATCTTTCTCCCTAACGACTGCCTACCTCTTCATCTTCTCCTCCTGGACAGTAACAAGGCTCGCCAGCCCGCACCCTTTTTTCAACAGCTGCCTCCAGTTACGCGCACCAAGTTCGTTGTGGTCCTTCTCCACTTCTGTGCATAATCTCGTTCGAGGACATCCTCTGTTGCATTGTGCCAATGGCTCGGAATCGAAGGAATCTCGTCGACCGGCCTCGACGAGATGACCAGACTAAGGACAACTGCCGGTTTACCAGACGCAGCAAGAAGTTTGACCAGCAGGATGAACCAACGAGGGCCCAAACTGTGACTCCTGCTTGTCGGATATGTGTCCATGAACCGTTGGAGTAGTTACTTCACTCAACCCAGTGCAGCCTCGCCTCCGATTGTTAAATGAAGCCCATCGACCGTCAACGAAGTCTTCGCTCTTCTCAGCCTGTGCTAGAATCTAAGAAAACACTTCCCTCTTCGTCACTCCTCCTCTCTCCCATCACCATTCAACTGCTCCCCCTGCAGTGTCAACGATACCCTCACTCTCTACCTGACCCACATCTAATTTTTTAGCACTCGAACGCCAAGCGATGCGTAACTTCAATTAAATTTTTTCAGTTTTTCTCACAAGATCCTCACTCATCCCCTATTCGACGCACTCGCCCCCTAAATACGTTCCCATTCGCGTCCGCGTAGCCGTCACCAAACGGCCACTTGGCGAATGCGCGCAACAGTCAGTTAGTGCGCGGTCACCTGTAGCGCAAGCGGTAGGCAAATCAAATCGCCACCGCCATCATCTCGGGGCCCCTTTCAGCGCTTCACACGATGTGCACTGACCATGCGACGAGACGAGAATCCCTCGGCAAGATAAACATCTCCTCGAAGACACTTGTTGGCCGTTGCCCAGTCGGTGTGTGATTGTTAGAGCGCCCGCGTCTCATCATCGGGATTTAATGCATTTTGAAAAGTCCGTTACAAAAATGTTCCCAACAGTCAAAAAACTCACTCGTCCTTGTAGAGCGCGGGAACTCGGTGCGCGGAGCGGCGCGGCGGCGATGCGCATCCCGTCTGTGAATACCTGACGTAATTAAATCACTTTTGGCATTGTTGTGCGCCTCCTGTAATATGACCGATGCGTCGCAAACCTTCCCAGCAAGGACTGCATGCGGATGATTGATGGAATTATGGCCGCTTTTGATCGTGATTTACATCCGTGCTGGCGCTCCGGTGTGTACTCTGAATTTGTGACATAATTCCTGGCAAGCGTGACTGATTTTGATTGATACCCGGGAGTGCATGGATGAACGACAGGCGGAACGGGAAGTGCCAGGACACGAAGATTGATCATTGGCTGCACTCATCCCTCTGCGAGGCGACAGCCCGAGCAGCGCTAATGTGTAAACTCGTTTTGCATTCGAAGATCTCTGACGGAACGATGTCAAGACGTCGACGGAGGTGATTTTTTAACAATTAAATCAGAGCCAGAGGCAGATGCAGACTGCGACGACGATCGGCGGCGATTCGTCGTGCCATTCGAGGAGAGACAGTTTTTATGCAAATTCGAGGTAAACTCGTGGGATCTTCTCTCGGTGGTGATGTAGGTCTCAGCCCATTTGCATTGGCCCGCATGTCCTCTGAGGGTCAAGTCATCAGGAGCAAGAGGTACCGAGATATCAATCAGTCCAGCCACCTCGTTTTGCGTCTGCCAAGCGAGCGCAATCAAGGCACACCTCGGCAGTCGTAGATCACATCACGACACCCATCGAAGCATAGCCCGAAAAAGCTGCTACTCAGCACTGAGTTCAAGGCGTAGCTCCCATAACAGCTCACGACGATGTCTCATGGCGGCAGCTTTCATTCACGTTCTCATTCCTTGAATACCTTTTATAAAAATCTATCCACACCAAGACGTGGCGACAGATATCCGCATTAAACGAGATCAAGGCCAGTGGTGGTAGTCCAGGCACCTTGTTTTGTTCGAGACCTTAGAGACGAGGTAATCACCACAATGTCCATAGCTGCCAAGGCCTTCAGCGACAACGACTCTTCAAAAGATCGCCCATAACTCACTGCCGCGAGCACTAAACGAAAGATCTTCCAGCAGTCCATAGAACATACACAACAGAAAGGTTAGGTTAGGTACTCTGATACCACGTCTCACTTATGTCCCACAAAAGGTAACAGAGTGATCCCTTGAACGTGGCTAGCATTGAGACAGTAGCGACCACAGTGGTGCTGGCGAGGAATGAGGGCAAAGTGAATCTAAAGAAACACCACACAACATCGACGTATTAGACCAAGTGCTAGCTCGCCTTTGAGGTGATTATGAATTCCCTCTAAACATCTTTTCGAGTTCCGGGACTAAGATCCTTTGCGATCAGTTCTGCGTACGATCTCTGGTGGCTGGGGCGGCTGGCATCTACGTCTCCAACGCCTAAGGTGACTCCATAGACCACGTCCTGAGTTCCGAGGACGAGTCTTTGGTGGGCTTTCCGTTGAAAACAACGCACCTAAGGCGTTTGCTCCTAAGCCACATAAAGTCCACTTCCAATTCGTCTTCAGTACTTCATGGATTCACCTGGAAGAGAATTTCTGTCATTTGGAGTCCAGTCCTCCAAACCACATAAACACTCCCAAACATGAAGTCAAGATGAAGCCCTGAAACCTAATTGTCCACGCACTTTCCATGGACTTAGCGAAAGCGTCCTGATTTGGATTTTAGTCGCCTCTTACGACAGGCATGCCTACCTCGGGTATATTCTAACCCCTTCTAACTGCGTCTTGTTTTGTAGAAGACGACGGTGCCTGCGGATCCAGTGTTTTAGCCGATTAGGTTAGATCGGGAGGACGTTAGAACGACTTTCGATTACTCTATTCGTAAGAATGCTGAAGAGGAAGCTTCAAGGTTCGGCGAGTTTACGACATAAAGGGCACCGTTTTCGTCTGATTTTGGTCAAATTTGTTTGACAAAAAAATGTGGACAATCAGTCCCTAAGCGAGGAAGCTGTACTGCAGGCAGTTCATCCAGAGGAATCTACAAGCGCTCCGGAATCCAGGAATCTGCATTCAGCATTTGAGATGAGCACCTAGAGAGAGAACGATTATGTTCTTCTTAGTTAAAAATTATTCCATTTCAATACAAGACGACGAAGAACATGTTCTATGTCTCAATTGACAGAGACTGGGGTGTGGTAGATACAGGTAGTTGAGCTTGGGCCACAGCATGCGATTGATCGATTCATCTGGTGGGGGGTTCGTGACGTTCGAGAAAGCCGATGAACTGGCCAAACAATAGTCTTCGATCCATCCGACATGCGACCAGCTCGGACTCCTATGTGGGATGCTTGGTCACTTGACTGTTATATCTAACATAGACGTCATCTTGACATCTCCCTTTACAGCCTGAAATTCTGTTTGTAAAATTCTGCCACCAGAATTTCTGAATCGCACACAGTGGACAGGAAAACGCCCGCGCATCTACCTTTTAGCACGATGAATGTACACAAGCGTGGTGCATCCTTAGCAAGAGCAAGAGCAGAATTCTTGCCTCACCTTCTCCGCTCTTGTCTAGCGCTTTACAGAGCAGGACAACTGACTCTAAGCAACGCTCCGGATGATGGTTTCAAATGCAGATCAACACTCAGACTTTCAGAGCTGTGGGGTTTTAAACTCAGTGCTTAAATAACCACCACCTCTCAGACCAACACACCTTTTAGCATTTCCGATCGATCCGCGAACACATGGAGTCTCGAATTCAGTGGATAAAAGCGTATGGTGAAAGTTGAAAGCATGGACAAGTCGGCGACGGCCCCATCTTCTCAGTCTCTTGCAAATTTCCCCGAGACTCAACCTTGAACAGTCGCGCAGCCAACTGAGACTAAGCGTTAGCTCTTTGTTCCAAGCATTCGTCTGCCCCACAATCAAAGAAACGACGCAGACCAAACCATAGCGCCTCTCTCCACTTCAAAGCCAGCCGCCCGATGAAAATCCATACATCCCTCCAAACATAGATACAGACTCATCTCCAAACAGGATATCCCAAATTGACATCCGTCCCTCCTTCAGCGACTTCTCAAAAGTTCCCAGCACAATGCGCGCGCCCTCCAGCGCAGCCCAGACGCCTCTGCTAGTTGGTTTCATTGTAACCACACATCGGGCAACAAAGGGAAACAAACGAATTTATCCATTCACATCCATCCCTTCGGAATGGGGTCAAATTACGGGAGAAAAGATTACAACCAAATGCGCAGTCGCAGCACTGCACTCCTCGCAAGCTAGCAACTCCACTAAACGTCAAATCAAATTACAAGGACTCGCGCTCGAAGGCCCGTGAACGGAACCGTTCGCCTTAGTCGAAGGGATTAGAGGACGTGGACTTAAAGGGTTTTTCTCGGGTGCTCGTCGAGAGGGAACATCTGGCTGCCAGATAGCGCGACTGCACAGATGCACTTGGTAACGCGATACTCTGATTGAAAACGTAATCCTCACCTCGGATGATGGATTCCTTCTGTCTCAGGCTGTGGCTTCGGCTCCGGCTCCGGCGGAGTGATCGTAAAAAGTTTTGAGCGCATTTTTTCCATCCGTTAGTCGTAAAAGCGTCAAGCGATCACAGCGAATTCGATACACTGCAGGAAATCCAATTTGAGTGCAATAAAATCGATGTTCGACAAAAAAAGGACACACAATGAAGCGCAGTGGCGTTTATGCAAAAAGGACGAGACGGGGATTGTAAGTCCATTAAAGCGATACAATTGGACTTAGCCGAAGGGGAGAGAGATAGAGAGGCAGACAGACGTGAGAGAATGACGCTAAGGAGGTCCGGAAACGAGCATAAACCGGATTAGGCATGGGCAATAAACGGTGTCATGACGCAAAGTCCCGGCGCCTGACGAATAGGGATTAGACGTCGATCGTCGTTCAGGCGAGTGCAAATGCAAATCCGGCCGAGGGACATCGAGGGGTTGGCGACGAATTTGGCAAACGTTCTCACCTTCGGAGAGTTCCGAAAGGGTTGACAGGGACGATGATATATGTGCAACTCTCCTGGTTCCTGACGCTGAGCTGCATGCCAAATGAGGGTGAGAATGTGTGTGACAAGACAATTTCGCAAGGAAGATGCCTGTTCATCAGTCAAGAGTGAAACGAGGGTCCTGGCGGGGGAAACAGATGTCTTGAAAGGAGATGGGTTCGAGGAGTGAAGTGATTTTTGATGACTCTTGTCTGTCTATCGCGAGAGAGGCTACTTGACTAGGTATTCCATGGACTCGGACTGGGACATCGAGCGGTTGGCGACAAACTTGGAAAACGTTCTAGCCTTGTCAGTCCTACTTTATGGAGCTGAAACTTGGACGATAAGCAAAATGGCAGAGCTGGTTCTTGGTGTCTTCGAAATGAAATGATGCGTCAGATATTTGGTCCCGTCTGCGAGGAAGGTGAATGCAGGAGAAGACACAACCGCGAACTCTACGAGCTGTAATAGGATGTGGATGTTATCTGGAATCCACATTGAGCGCACGGACACCAACGCTCCAGCTAAGAGGGTCTTCGAATCCGAGCGTCCTGGTTCGAGAAGGAGAAGAAGACCGAAACGCGCGTATAGAGATCAAGTCATATTGGTCTTAATGACTGGAAGCAACGTGACCATGATCGTCGGCGGTTAAGGGCAGCGATTGCTTAGTCTCGGACCCGCCATGGGTCACCAGCCTGACAAGTAAGTAAGTATTCGATGGACTGGGCACACATAGTGAAGCCACGTGGGAGGCTTGTTGCCGGAGGTCTAGGGCATTCGATACACTCGACGGACATCGCCAACATAAGCTCTTTTTGTCTGTCATGACCTCTGTTTCTAAATGGAAGGCTCTAGCTCTGCCTGCTCGCTGAGAAAAAAAGCTTCCTTGTAGAATCCATCGCAGCAAACCGCATCTAAAACAATCGAGCCGTTTTCGAAATATGGTCGATTGTTCAAAATTAACTACGGTCACTATTCCAGGTCGCCTCTCCAAAATGTTTCCGTACCTATTCCCTCAAATAAGAAGCACGATTCAGGGCTTCAGAGATGAGTCTATCCAT
Source organism: Eristalis arbustorum (assembly GCA_916610145.1). Taxonomy (NCBI): domain Eukaryota; kingdom Metazoa; phylum Arthropoda; class Insecta; order Diptera; family Syrphidae; genus Eristalis; species Eristalis arbustorum. Next base: position 81,309,327 of record OU744317.1, read on the forward strand.
GCTGAATACAGAGGAAAAAAGGCAGCTAAAGCAAACGACCTGTTTTGGAGATATGACCGATTGTTTAAAATGAACTACTTGTGGCCACTATTTCTGGTCACCTTCTCCGACATTTGTCCCTACTTTCCTCTGGCAGTAGCGGTCGGTATATGGGCTTCAAGGAAGCGTGCTTGAATGCTGAATCTATGGCAAGAAAGGGCAACTGAAACAAACGCAACGTTTTCGAGATAAGGCCGTTTGTTGAAAAGATTGTACTTCTTGTCACGCTCTCCGACATTTGTTCGTCCGTTTTGCCTAGCAGTGGCGGCATGTCTGAGGGCCTGCCTGATCCTGTCTGAGAAAGAAAAGCGCCCTTGAGCGCTTCATATAGAGCAAAAAAAATAAAATAATAATACAAACGTACCGTTTTGGAGAATAAGTTTTGAAAATAAGCTACTTCGGGTCACATTTGTTTCCACTTTCAAACTATCATCAGACGAAGCAACGAGGATCGCTGTCCCACCTCCAGAGATGCAGTCAACGAAGGAAAATCCTTGACGTCCAAGAATTCGTTAAATGTTCGTAAAGAAGCAGCCTATTTGGCAAGGTTTTTGGTTCATTTCGCGTCTTTTTGTCGAGCGGAGGCCAACGTTTCTGTTCTGATGGCTGAACTCCAACAGTTGTCGCACTCGCCAGACATCGTGTATCCTCTGCTTGTCCCACGATCTAGAATGGTAGTCATGTTCCTGGAACAATGCCTCTGAACAAGTGCCTCAGCACTAGATTGAGAGGTTAGTTCCACGAATCGGATGAAAGGCCTAAAATGTCGCACCAATTGTCAAAGGAAGGACCTTTTCTCTTGTTAATCATTCACATTTAATCAATAAATCTCCTTCGAAATGAGTTCAATCAGGACGGGGCGTCTCAGTCTTCGTCTTAGCGCTCGCCAGGATTCACACCTTTTCCGCCGCGGCGTGGCGGCATCTTCGCACGATCCACACAAAGGCCAGATTAGGATCTCATTAATCTTCACTCCCGAATGCGCTCGAAAAGGATGCTGACGCTGCAACAAAGGCCGGCGCATTTGCATTCGGAGCTCTCCAATGCAATGACAAATGTGCGAGGTGACACCTCAAAGAGAACACAATCGCTTTTTTGAATATCATTCCCCCGGCAAAGAAAGGAAGAAAAAAGGGATAACGCCTGGCGAGCGAGAGCAGAGAACAAATATACATTAATAACTCACGCAATATTTACAAAACAAAACGCGTCCGCTTGCCGAGGCATCTTCCCGCTGACACAACGCCACAGTGTGTCCCGAGACCGAGAGAGAGAGAGAGTCCTTTGCTGCATCAGCATCCCCAGTGGTGTGCTCACGCATTAACATAAGTGGGACAATTACAAATATTACAACTCTATTTTGGAGAGGACAATGCAGCAACAAATTACCATCTTTCGGACATTAATCACCGCGCTGCACTCGAGAGGAAAGGACGACGAACAATGGAAAGCAAGAGAGAAAGGAGCAACCCCTTTTTTTTCGATGAATTAATATGTTTGGCACCTCTGCCAAATCCAGGTACAAGCGCTGATTGCTCCTTTGACAGACTTTCTCAAAGGAGCTGCTCATCAACAAGGGCTTACCTTAAGGATTACACCGGGACAACGGGGAGAAAGTCACAGAAAGTCACACCCTTTGATGTTCCTCCCTGAAGAGAGAGGAGAGAATAAATCACACAAAACACTTGGGCCGGTCGCAAAGTCACTCGACAGTCGGGGGATTACATGACGGTCCTTCTGCTCAAGAGGACAACAAACATGCTTCTCACCCCTTTCCATGTGTGGTGCTGCACAGCCGGAGCAACAGCAAACAGGACTGACCGCAATTTGAGAACTGCACCGGAGAGATGACCATCTGCTGCTGCCGCTGCAGCTCTGCTCTGTTGTGGGTCATAAAGATCCTTGGCAGTGAAAGTTATTACTCAAAACAGTGCCCGGCCGGGGCCGTAAATGATTCAATTATAGGAAAACAAAAGGAGAGTGAAGAGACCGGGCACACAACTGGAAAGCATTAAATTTGCATAAACACGAGAGAGCAACTGAAGGACATTCGATATTTTATTTGAAAACTCACCGGAGCGAGGAAATTTTTAATGGAGTCCGGCGGCAAAGGACATATGCTGGAAGGGAAAGGAAGTCGTACAAGGGTCAACTGGCAGAGAGAGAGCGAGAGTTAAGCTGCCTTTTGTTGGTCGGTTGGACTTCCGAGGAAGGACGGCGGTGGCGTGCTACGTGCTGATCACTTCCTCGGCGGCGAACAAGGATTAATGCAGCCCCCCGTTGGTGAGCTCGTGCTGCGCTGAAAGAGAGAGACAGAGAGAGAGGGAGAATGTGTTCGTAAAAGACCGGGACTGAAAATGGAACCTTGTTGGCATCCAAAAAGATTGAGCTCGTGCTACTCTGGATAAGAGAGACCGGGACTGAAAATGGAACCATGTTCGCATTCAAAAGCATGTGTCCTGAACTGCACACAGCGGGACTAAGAACTGAACCTTGCTCCAAAAAAAGTGTGATTAAAAGACCAGGACTTACAGCTGAACCTTGTTGACATTCATAAAAGATAGGCCATGAGTCGTGGAGCAGGGATTCCTGCAGAACAGACGGAGTGCTCGTGCTACTCTGAAAGAAAAAGAGTGAGAGAGGGAGAATGTATTAGTGAAAGACCGGGTCTGAGAATGGAACCTTGTTGGCAGCCAAAAAGATTGAGAATATGTCGTAGAACCAGGATTCCAGCAGTCCTGACAAAGAGCTCGTGTTGTTCTGCAAGAAAGAGAAAGGGGATTGCATTAGTAAAGGATCGGGACTGAGAATGGAAACTTGGTCACATTCAATAGTACGTCCAAATGTCCTGGAATGCATTTGCAAGACCAAGAACTGAACCTTGCTGCAAAAAAGATTTGCAATGAGTCGTCGAATGTGTGAGTAAAAGAATAGGACTTACAACCAGGCTTACAAGTAGGCATTCATAAAAGATGAGCAATGAATCGTGGAACAGGGGATTCCTACAGCCCCCGATGGAGAGCTCGTGCTGCTCTGAAAGAGAGCAGAAGGAATTAGTAAAAGACCAGGACTAACACATGAACCCTGTTGGCATTCATATCATACTGAGAATGATTCGTATAATGCATTTATCAGACGCCAGGAACCTTGCTGCGACAACAAAGCGATCGGCAAAGAGTCATCCAATCTGTTATTAAATCACCAGGACTAACAACTGAACCCTGTCGTCAAACAACAAAGCCAAAAAAGGATAACTTCAATTATATCCGATTATTCGTAGGTAAACCAAACAATGCTCCAGATTCCTTATGAAAAGTGCCAACATTACACCCAAAAACCGAACAATAACTCACCATGCGGGACAACTCAATTGCGTTTCAATTACATAATTGAATGCCCAGTGAATTGGGCTTTTGTATTCCGGCAGCCAGGCGGGTAAATCGAACAACAGAACACAAACGCTGCACCCGCCGCGCCCCTGCACTGCGGAAGTCACGGGTGCAACATTGCAGGGAACATGTACATATGCATGCATGCACTTCCGCGTGCAGTGATAGCATTTTTTGGATTCAACTCCAAGCAGCTACCTCCCTAGGATGCCAAATTCGAAAATAGAATCCGTAAATAGAAGCAACGCACTAGGGGTTGCTCCCGGTGCGTGGTGCTCTGCTGTGCCGGTGGCAGATGTCTGTTGTGTTGTCGAAAGAGGAGTCACTCCTACACTCATTTACTCGTACCTAACACGATCAATGCAGACGATAAGGGATCGCTTGTGTGGTATGTCGGAATGCCCAGACATGTCGACTGAACTGATCGGCTCCTCCGTAGTCCTCACCCACGACCCGGCTGTTGTGCTCTACTCAAAATTGGCCCCCTTCCTTCCATCTCGGGCTCTGGCTCTGACTCTGACTCGTTTCGTTTCGTGACGGGATAATGGAAAAGGTATCAACTAGCGAGCGAGGACAGGAGTTATGGAATTTATTGTGATAACAGATGGGCGGATGCATTTGTGTGTTTTTATTCGAATGCGTGCCGACAGCGGCGAGGGTTCGGCCGCTGCACACACAGAAAACTGGTGCAGAACGCGCCTGTTTTATGCGGGCGTTGTTGTTCGGAGGATAATAGAGCACGCGCTCCGGCACATCATAAGGACATTCGTATAATTAACCACAGTCGTCAGGATGCGATTTCGATGGCACGAGGTCTGGCACTTAAGGATTGATGGATGCGATGCGCATATGGTCACCCAAGTGGCAGTGGCGGTGGTGGTAGGGTGCCACCAGTTGTGTGCCGCCAGTGCAGCTTGTGGAATTCTGCGAAAGGAATTTGCATACAAACGAGGGGCTGTGTGTGTTAAATGGAAATGTTTGGCATTGGGTGCGAATGGAATTCGGTACCGGGGCACGTGAATGAGGTGACAGTCTGTTGGATTTGGGATGATTATGCAGAGGAACCATATGGCACGGGTGGTCTTTTTTTGCATCATTTGTCGGAGGGTGGATTGTTGAAACTGACAGAGGGCGGTGAATGCTTTATCGGAGATCAGCTAGTCTTTTGGGGAAGGAGATTGATGACGATACGCTTGAGGCGCTCGCTGGATCATGTAGAGCTAATCAAATGAGGCATGGTTTTTGACACCACCTCTAAAGGACAACGCTGTAACTGGAGACGCCTATCAGCTGATCGAGCGTAAATCCAAGCAGCTTACACAAGACAGTGTTGGATAGAGAGGCATGCTGGCTGGGAGCCGTGTTCAAAGAGTTGTGAGTCAAGAGTTAAAGGCTAACCAACACCTGAGCCCCTCTGTTGAGTCTGAAAACCAGAGTCCCCTACATCTCCACACAACAAATACAGAGACTGCACAGCAGAGATGAGAATCATTTGCTTCGTAGCAACTTATTTCGACTTCGTTTATGTCAATTCTATTTAATGCGTGTCAGATGTTTGTGAGGACATATATGCGTAATTCTCACAAAAATCTGCCACATTCTCTAACACCTCTTCTTTAGCCAAGGCGCCATCGGCCCACTTGTGTCGTAGTCCATCGACCGACCCCGCATTTGTCTTGAAAATGAACACATCCAGTGGTAGGCGAGCATGTTTTGACCATTTGGTGGTAACACGAGAACTCCTGCGGCAGTTGACGAGAAGTTTTCAAACAAATATATTGTTTTTATACCTTTTTTAAATCTGCTCCACTTTTTGTATATAAATCTCAATTTGTGGGGCACTTTGCTTCACTTTCTGAGCTCTGCATGCTCATTTCTGCTCCACAGCCGACTGAATGCTTCAGCTTATTGCGGACGTTCCGTCAGCATAACCTGGCCCAGTGCACAGAACTTCCAACCTCAAACGGTTAGCACTACCCGGCCTCACAGGAGCTGCCAGCCTTCTAGTCAGAGGAATATGTTCCCCACTCGTCTGGAGCTCAATCGTATACCCCCTCCTGGTTCACAAATCTAATAAGCAAGCAAATACTCGTCTGGTTCTAACCACAGATAGACCTGAAGGTCTCCACTTCCGATAGAAGCCGCTGGCATAGTGGTTCGAGTAGAAACTTAGTCAAGATTTCCTCTCGGCACCAGTTAATAACCCTCTTAGTGATACTGACGCCACACGTTAATTACCCTGTTAGCGATACTAGCGACAATTTGCAGCTTCTCACAACTGCCCGAAAATTTCGGACGACGACGATGTTGAAGCCGACACTAGCGACATTTCTCCGCCATCGCTAGGGAGAACTAAATTTCGTGCTGTTCTCTTCCAAGCACTTCGTTCGTTGACTTCTCTCACGTCGCGAATGGAAATTAACCTGCAGCAACAATCCTGAAAGGAGGAAAGGGACACGCGAACTTCGTGGAACAGAGTCAGAGAGAGTGGCGTTTGTAAGAGAAGCCAGGTTGTGGGGAGACTCGTATAAAATCATTTTCTCAGGCGGCATTTTTGAAGTTTGATGGATGGGTCTACACGATGCGAAAGTGTAGAATGAACAGCTTGACAGTTCGCAAAGAGAATGATTGATTCGCAGAGCAAAACTTTTAAATGATTAATTAACTTTTGTTGATTTTGTCGGTGAAATAACTCGTTAATTCAGTAACAACATTTTGCCATGCCAAGAAATATAACTTCTTGGTTGTATTTGCTGGAAAAGGGTTGTTTCCGAAAGTTCGCGTTCGCAGCTCGCCTCTCATATGTTCGGGCCTTAACTAACAAGAAGCAAATACAGGGGTATTCGTATGAGCTACGAACAGCGAGACAAGGCTCCAGAATTGCTTTCGCCTCAACGCCTTATCCTCTTCGCCTGTGATATCCTGTTGTCCTTACGATGCCTCTGAATGAAGGCACGGTCAAGACCTTAGGAGGCAGGGCATTCTTGCTTGCTACATTCCTACTGACAAATAGACCGTCACCCATTAGAAATCCATCTCCTACCCATCAGCACTGGCTTGCCCTTAAGATTCAGACCCATCAGCTCATCTCTATTAACTGTCACAGGCTTCCATCCACCCAACCAACAAGGTCGGCATAAATGATTTATTTACGACCATCCCGAGTTCAGCGAAAATCCACTCCAACCTGGCAACGCCACCATCTCTCTTCGCAGTTCCTCACAAGCTCTCTCTCACACCCCATTTTGCAGCCATGAATGAACGCATCGCCTCAACCGTTCACGCCAACGCTTCACCATCGCCGCCGATCAATAGCTGTTGCTTCACTCACTTGCCGTGCGGTTAAGAGAACCAAACCTTCTGCAAAGAGCACTCCATCTCAGTGCAATTGACCCGACGAATAGAAAAGACCAACACGATAAGTGTTCCACAACGCATCGACGTCTCTCTCCCTCGCTCGCGTTCGCTCCACACACTCTCCAGACTGACCGACACGACACGCCTCCACTCCACTCTTTATTTCATTTCTCTAGTTATTATGGCGTTCGTTACGTGGTGTGTCTACTTGTGATTTCATTTTATTATTTTTAATTTCCAATTTCCACCTTAAAAACTACCGCCAATCAATTGATATTACCGTCAACACTCTCAAGCCCTGCCAACCGATAGTATTCTCCAGCCAACAACAACCCAAAAGTGCCACAAAAAAAAAAGTAAACCGAACAGAAAATCCAAAAAAAAAGAGAAGACTTCCGAGGAACGAGTGTGAAAAGTGAAAAAATTCCTAAGCCCCCATCGTCAGACATATAATACAGGTCGAGCTGATTGAGTTGCCATTGCCATTTGGTGTGGAGAGACGACCGAAAAATTTCGTTCACTGTTGCTGTTGTCGCTGCTGTCGTCGTCGTCTCGGTCCTTATTCAGCGTATTTGGGCCATCGTTGGTCAGAGTGGGACCACCGAATATAGCCGCCAGTGTGCGTGAGTGTGTGCGCGAGTGTCAGAAGAAGAAATAATTGTGAGCCAAAAAAAAAAAAAAATCTGTGAATCGCGGTGAATCAGAATTCAGAATCGTATTCGTTCTTTCTCCGTTGCCTTTGGCTCGTTTGTTCGTTTCGTTCCCTCGTTTTGTCGGTTTTTCATTTCTCCAGGTTTTTTTTTTTTGGACATCATCGTCGTCGACGACAGTCGGAGAAAACGCCGTCGCCGCAGTCAGAGAGGCGCTCACGAAGCCGACCAGAAAATCCGCGACCAGCACGACGTTCGCGAAGGTTTTTCGTCAAAATAGGCAAGAACCAAAAAAAGGACACGAAAAAAACGAAGGAAAACCGAAAAATAGTCGTCGGGGAGTAGCAACTAGCGCTAGAGCAAGTGGAAAGAAGAAAAGTGTATGTGTTGGGAGTGCACACGAGCACACAAGTCAACACACACACAAACGCACACCCATCCATCTATCCAAACACAACCAGACACACCAGTTGGGGGAATCGAAAAACGAAAAATTCGGAAAGACGATTTTTTTCGAAATATTTTTTCGCGAATTTTGTAACAACAAATCGAGTGTCTTCAGCGTTCGGTTGCCAATTCCGCGTCCGATTCGTGTGCGAGAGAGCGTGTGTGCGCCGCGATAATAAACTGAAAATACATTTTTCGAGAAATTATTTTTTTTTGTTTTTGTTTTCGGTTTTTTTTTTGGGTCTTGTGTGAGAGAGAGGGAGGAGGAGAAGTGCAGAGGAAAGATCACAAAAATGGAAGCAGTCGCGAAACATGACTTCTCAGCGACAGCCGACGACGAGCTCAGCTTTCGCAAGGGCCAAACTTTGAAGGTATGGACGATGACTCAGTGAGAGGAATTTTGTTTGTGCATATTTTTTCAGACATTTTGGCGTATTTTTAGTTTTAATTGAGAAGTGTGGGATATCGGCTGCGGGTCGCCTTTGAAGTTCTCAATTTTATTTGATGCGTGAGAGCGAGAGAGAGGGATTGAAGGATGAGTAGAAGAAGAAAAAGGTGGTGTCTCTGTTGGTCCTTTGTCTATCTGTTCTCCTCCTTGCGAGTGCACAAGTATTCCACTGCATCACTATTCACCGCCACCACCACCACCATCATCACCAGCCATCGGCAGCCGCACCACCACCCAACCCAAAGCACTGTATTCTCTCGGTAGCTGCTTCGACTTCGGCTTCTGCTTCTTTCTGCTCCCACCGGCCACCGCCACCATCGTTGGGGTCAATAACAATTGCGGCGAGGGTGGATGGGATGGAATGGTGGATATAAGGACTTTGCCGACTGCCGGCTAATAGCAGTCATAACATTGGCATTGCTTGTGTGTATCTATGGCGGAAAAGAAGAAATTGTAATATGTGTACCTACCTTGTTTGGGCAGTGAACGTTGACGCGCGGTGTACAACTTTGTTGCGGACACACAGCGAGACAGAGTGTTGCTGAGGGATTTAAAGCTGGCCTGGGAACGGTCGTGGTCGTAGTCGTGTGTGATGTGAGCGTTTTTCTGTGAAAAATAAGGGAATTCTCTTAAGGGAAATAAGCTAATTGACTTTTTAATTTCACGACAAATACAGACGTTTCGTGGAAGTGGAAAATGCCCTTCAAAGGCTTTGCTGTGAAATTGAAACTGGGTAATGGGAGATGTTGAATGTTTTAATTCCGAAGGAAGGAAGAGGGCGTTCCTCTGGTGGGAGCATGCATGTGCTTGCTTGTTGGCAATTCAAGGGCTTCTTCTGTCGATTGAATGGAGCTTGACTTCGAGTGCTAGGGAGTTGTAAAGTAGGATTCGTGTTCGGGGTCTTGAATGGAGCGTCGTTTCGTCTCTAAGACACTGCAGGGATGCTAGGTGGGAGCCATGATCCGCTCGAAGGTCTAAGGAGTCAGAGAATAGGAATGGACTTCTGTGTCTTGGCTTGGAATTATGGTTCACCACTTGGCTTCGGCTGCAAACGGCTTCTAGACTTTTATGCTTAGTGAAGCTTGGAGACATTGCAAGGGAGTCATCACAAGCAATGACACCTCGTCTGTGACTTGACCGGTTTCGTCTCTAAGACACTGGTGGGGGTTTTGGAACGAGATTAGTCATTCGCTACGAGGGCTAGTGATTGGGGTTCGACATCTGTGACTTGGCCTGGAATTGTGACTCGCTCTTGGTTTCGACTTCTAGACTTTCAGGTTTCCTTGGGTTAACTACAGTTGGGCTTCGACAGCATGGGACACTGCCAGGGAGCTAGAAATTAGGATTCGGCTTTTGGTCTTCCGGATGCTTCCGTGGGCTAAAAAACGAAGCTTGGCTTCGACAACAAGGTACCCTGCTAGGGAGCTACAAGCTATGACTGCACTTCTGAGACATAAAGAGAGATCGGCTTTATCTCCAAGACACTTCTCTGTGCTCGGGAGTATGATTCGTCATTCGCATGGAGGGCTAGGAGTTAGAGATTGGAATTCGACGTCTGTGGCATGGCTTGGAATTATGATTCGCCTTTGATTTCGGCTGCAAATTGGGTTTCGGCCTCTAAGCTTCGGTGGGCACAGGGTTTACAGCTTGGCTAGGGCTAGGCTAGTAGTTACAAGTTAGGCAACAGCTTCGCCTACAAGAGACACTGCAAAGGAGCTACAAGCTATGATTCCACACTGATTCTGTGACTTGACCCGTTTCAATTCTGAGACACTGCAAAGGGAGCTTGCTTAGCTTCCACTTCCAGAGACACTGCAAGGGACCTTCGAGCAATGATCCGACTTCTGTGACTTGAATAGATGGCTGGTCTCGAAGACTCTGAAAAGGGCGTTTGAAATTATGGCTAGCCTTTCAAACATTCTTAATTACTTGCCGGGCCTGCCTCACATGGAGGGTCTTGGCCTTGAAATCCTGCTTTTCATAAGTGACGGTCTTGGGCACGCTACTTTCTGTGATGAGGACCAAACTGTATTAGGTTTGGCCTTCCTCTTCTCGAACCAGGAGGTTTGAATTCGAATTCCCTGGCACCTTTCAAAGCCTTTGCCAAACTGACCGATTCGTGTTCAGTGGGGATTCAGGAACTCTGTCATGTCGCGAGGACTGAAGACGTCTAGCAGTCATCGTCGGCAAGGTGGTTTCCTGAAAGTATGGAATGAGTTAGTCTAGTCTGTTAACAATGTTTCGATTGACCCCTCACTATCCTTATCTCAGCGGGCCACGTTCAATTAGGGTCCCCACGGACCCGTTCTGCTGACTTTGCTGACACACCACAGAGACCCTGACAGTCCTCCCATCAGAAGCAACAGTAAAAGTCGGTCCCTTTCACCATAAAAATATGTGTGGAGTTACAGCCCGTCAAGGGCCAAGGCCCAGTTTGTCAGCAACCACTCGTGTTGTGCGTGCACTTGTGAGAGGGAGACCTACAGTTTATATGTCGACTCCGAACGGGCAAGTTTGAGAAGCTTTTTCTAGACAGAAGTACATTGTTAGTGACACACCAGGAATCGAACCTAGACCCCCAAATCCAAGTGCTTAGGGGTCGACGCCAATACCCACAAAGCCACGGGCCACCACCCCTCCATCGCACGAACATAAAATTTCACTTTTCAAAGCTCCGCTCCTCCCTCATTGAAGGGGCCGACACAGGTCGTCAGACGGCAGGGAAATAAAATGAAAAACTCGTAAATTTTCTATTACATCTCCACCCGAGTCGAGGGGGGCAGAGAAATGGAACGCGATCACCACAAAATTAAATCAACATTCGTTCACATGGAAGTTCTGGTGGGCTTGGCTGTGGTCTCTAAATTATGAGTTTCGCTCGTGAGTTCGTAATTAAGTGCAGTCGCTGATGAACTGGAAACATTTATGAACAAGTCAATGAGTGTCGTCGTCGTCGTCCTAATTGAAAATGAAATCACTGATGACGACGGGAGGGAGAACTCTCTCTAGCTCTATTTTGAGATCAAGGCTACTCACAGAGCCACCGGCCTGTCTACGGCCTCAGTCATGTGAAAAATATCATTTTCACCTCACAGAGAGAGGCTAACCAGTTCTAATCAACAATTCCTCCCTCCCCTTGGTCACATGCAAAAATTGCAAGCGATTCAATGTCGAAACGTGATTTGGCAAGCGGCGCATGCAACCGATGTATGGTTTGTTGTTTGAGTCCTTCTCTGTCAACTGGCTCAACGGAATATTGCATCTCGTGTTGCCGGGGCTAATTGAGAGCATGGGAGCGCCGAACAGCAGCAGCAACAGCAAACTCTTATCTAGAGCAGACCGCGATGATATGACGAAAGGCGAAATGCGAAAAAAAAAACGCCACCGAGACTGGACTTGGGAAATGATGAAGAAAAGGGTCGTTGAACTAGAACGAAGCACAGAGATTCATACATGCGATAACTGGGTCAGAAACTGGGCCCCTGTCTATAGATAGTTTATGGATTTCAAATCGACGCACACACACTCACCGCCAGGTTGGGTATTTTTAATTGCAACAAATGAATATAAATAGAAGCGGACCAGACCAGACCAGACACCAAAGACTGTTACAAATGTGTCGAAGTGAAATTATCTTGTCCGACAAGTGTCGGCTGGTGGCTCAATGACTGCACACACCACAGCCATCGTTAAGTAATGTGCGAGGACAAGAATTATAAGTGTTTTCGTGGATTTTTCTCAATGAAACCAGTTTATTCTTGTCGTTTTTCTTCTTCTGGGCTTTCGTTTCGGGCCAGAGTCTGGTGGTTAATTACTATCACCGTCGTCGTTTGAGAGCTGGTGTATCAGATGTTGGTTATGTGCCGTGTGGTGTTAGGCAATGCGATGCATGGTTTCCCATCTCATATGCATAAAAACCTTGCGGTGGCATTATCGATTAGATATTCGATTCGAGATTTGATGTTATTCAATCGGTGCGACCTGCTTTTGTGCATTACTCGCCGCTGGACTCTGTGGTGGTCAGTCAGTCGACACGAGAGGATAGTTTTTTTCCGATAATTCCGTGGGAATTCACTTGGCCGCCTGCTCTCTCCCCTGTCATTGTCTTGTTCCCTAGGTTGGGCACACGAAAAGAAACATACATAAATCAAGACATTATGCGAAAGCGAGAGTGGAGTGGAGTGTGCACATGACAAGGCTGGCTGACTGGCTGGTCGTCGGGTTGGGTGCTTAGTGTGAGCGCCTTTGTTATGCGTGTCACGATGTTCTTTCGTGAAAATATTTACCACTCGCTGGCAGCGAATATTCGCCCCATAAAAATGGTCACAATATCGATGTCTAATCGAAGTCTCGTGTTGTTGTGTCACATCGCGAGGAAGAGAGAGACGTTCTAGAAGAGAATGACGTCTGAGACGGCTTCTGGAACAATTTGGCAAGTTCAATTCGAGTCTCAGACTGACTCACCATCCATGGGAGGCTAGACTGCCGATCAAGCTTGTTTTGATTCAATTCGCTAGAGGCACCAGTCTTGTTATTTCTCATGAGTAATGGAATTCGTTTGAAGTATGTTGTAATACGAGACAAAAGCCAGGCAGCAAGATTTATCTCATCACATGAGGGGGGGAAATTCCATGCAACCTAGGCGCAAACAACAGCATGACTCATTCCTGCTCGACCGTATCATGGCGAAGACGACGGATGGGAGAACGAGAAACACAAAAAAATGGGGACAATTTGTACACATCCGAGGTCAATGACTCGCCGATTGATTGATAAACTGACGAACACAAGACCTTGGACACAAGAACAAAACAAAAAGCGAACCATCGTTCATCTGAATTTCTCAAGTGACACGTTTCGTTCTGCATTCAATCACGCCGCCGACAATAGTTCACATATCGCTCGCATTCCTCGTGACAACACATCACATCCGCAAAATGCACACCAAACGGTGGATTTTTTTGTGTTTCAAAATCAAGGCGACACTATCTTCACGGTATTTGGTCGGTCGGTCGGTTGGTCGCTCGGTCAAAGCTATTGTTTATTGCTGTTTGGCTTGCGTGTGCAAATATTTATGGAAAATATTCCATGTGAATTATGACGGTGATGGTGGTGGTGTGGCCGTCGTCATCGCCAGTCGTTCCATTTGAGGTGATGACCATTGTCAATATTTTATCTCTACAAACGTGAACGGGTTTTGGTCTTAATTCGTCGTCGTCGTCGTCGTCGCTGGCACACACAGATACACTCGAGGGGCTTACATAATTATAATTTGATAACTTTGGGGACTTCTATATTTGATTTGCGAAATCGATTGGCGTGGGAGACGACGATGGACATTCTGCTGATGTCAAACATCTGCCCTTTGGGAAGAGAATTCGATTGTTTAAATGAAGCAGAAGCACGGATAAGATGGTTGAAGGGTGCGCTCTCACACAAATCATGAATTCGTCTGCTCGGCGGCAGAGGATCGTTGGAGGGTGAGCTCTAACAAAAATCATGAGTTCGGCGGCAGAGGATGGGTGGGCGAGTGAGCTTTAACAAAAATCGACTGCTGACTGGTGCCCTTTTGTGGATGGAGGGCAATCTCTCAAAACAATTCCCCTGACCCCCACCGACAGCAGAACTCGTTTCTCGTTCCCAGAAATAGATTGTTATCACACCTCGGTGTCTGCTGAGCCTGTTTGCTAAGCACTTAGCCGACAGTTTCCTAGTAAATAAGTGATTCACTTGGCAAACATCTCACTCGCGGACCTTGGCAGCTGAGAGGAAGACCTCAGCACATTGCGTGCAACACGTCAAAACACCCCAGAGCTTTGCGTATGCAAACAGACTTGTCAAGGTTTCATACACACACACATTCCTCACGCCTCACTCCACACTCCTCACTCATTCCACAGTCGACAACTTAAACGGTGGCAAATAGTCAGCAAATGAGGCTTTCATCTAATCGTCGTCATTGCCACCCACATACTTTCTCCAATTGATTCGCAAACAAAACACCGAACAAGAAAGCAAAACCCCAAAGAAAGCGAAATTTTATTCCAAAAATAACAAGAAACAAAAAAATGATAGCCACCGCTGCTGCCACACTGGGTGGCTGGCTGGCTGATTGTTGACAGTGTCGGCATACTCATGATTGGCGAAATTCCATTGAAATCGAACGTTTGGGTGTGGACACACGGAGACGGAGAGATCACCGAATGGCGGTGATGTTATGAGATTAGTGTAAAATGTGTGTGCGCCGCACCGTCGCTCGCTCATTGAGGAAAAAACCTTCAAGGAGGCGGAATGATTTGTTTTATTTTTCCCCTACACACATAATTTTGTGTGCCCCAATTTTTTTCCGGGCCGGACGGACGATCTATTTTCTGCCATGACACCAACTACACGCACACATAATATCTTGTGCGTCGCATCAAAAATGAACAAATAATTATTTTGCCAACTATTTTTAGATATTAAACATGGAAGATGACTCGAACTGGTATCGAGCCGAGCTGGATGGAAAGGAGGGCCTCATACCCAGCAACTATATAGAAATGAAAAATCACGAGTAAGCAAAAACCGCATATATTCTTAATCAATTTCAATTGAATCACTTGAGCGAGCGACTCTCTGTCTCCCTCTCCACAGCTGGTATTATGGACGAATAACGAGGGCCGATGCCGAGAAACTGCTATCGAATAAACACGAAGGCGCTTTTCTAATCCGTATTAGCGAATCAAGTCCCGGAGATTTTTCATTATCCGTAAAGTGAGTGTGTTCGAGAGTCATGCTGCAGCACAGCATCGGTTTTTGTCACGTTTTTCTTCTCTCTCTTTTTTTTTGCAGATGTCCCGATGGTGTTCAACATTTTAAAGTTCTACGCGACGCACAAGGTAAATTCTTCCTCTGGGTGGTTAAATTCAATTCACTGAATGAACTTGTTGACTACCACCGATCCGCATCTGTATCACGATCACAAGATGTCAAATTGAGAGATATGATCCCAGAAGAGGTAAGTGTCACCCACGCAGCGGGTGCCCACGCGATAGTTATTTGCTTTGATGACACGATGACGGCACGGTGCGGCGTCGCTTATGAATTGTCGACGGAGGAAATTGTTTATCGCTTGCTAATGACACTTTTAGACAAGTGATTCATTTGCAAGTGCATTTCTAATGATCTGTCTGAATGGATTTCAATGGAAATTAATTAGAAATTACTTGATAGTGTTGCTGTGGCGTATGTTGTCTACTTCGTGAGGTAATGCAAGTGATTCTGGACACGATGGGAATTTAATGAGATGGCGATTGTGTCAAATTGGAGGGATTGTGTCCATTTCTGTAAAGAAGAGACCAACCTCTTGGCCTTCTTATTAGGCGATTGCTTGTCTGGGGTACTTACTCCGAGTTAATTGATGCTCAAGGCAGGAAAGGATGTGAATTCGACTTGGAGTGGTCTTTTGGCACAGAATTCGACGACACTGCATTCGAGGCCACTGTCTGTTCGTTCCTGAGCACAATTTTCTGCATTTTAGCCGAGAATTCGACGACATTGCATTCAAGGCCACTCTCTGTTCGTTCCTGGGCTCACGTTTCCGCATTCTAGGCAAGAATTCGAAGTCGCTTGATTTGAGGCCACTGTCTGGTTTTTCCTGAGCTCACGTTTCTGCCTTTTAGCCTAGAATTCGACTAGAATTCGTTCGATCCTGAGCTCAAGTGTCTTCTTCTGCTGGCCACTACAATCCGGGCTGGACCTAGACCTCCACCAAGGAAGTCTATTACACGCCATTAAGCTCATTTTCGTTGCATTCGGAGCTAAATTTCCCCCTTCTTGCAATCCGTGGTGTACCCCAGCTGCAACCATCCAGCTTCTCCAACTGGATCGATCTCTGTCTTGCAGACTAAAGTTTTGGACGTCAACTGAGGGATGTCGACTGAGGTTTAGGTCCTTCTCCATTTGGTTGCGCTATCACGATTATTCTAAGTCACTCGAGGTCACTTTTCGTTAATTTCGAAGCTTGAGTTCCTTCTGATGGCACAAAGTTAAGGATGGGCCTTGGCCTCAAGCAACATGCCTCTAAAACTGGGGCGATTTCTTCCCATGCCAATTTGGTTGAGGACCCTATCCTCTTGGAGTGCGCACCTCGGGAATTCGACTTCGCTTGAGCCCACTTTTTGGAAACAGCCAACTAGGGCGATCTCTGCCAGGTTCTCACTCCAGTGTTAGTTAAAGTTGAGGTTGAGGTCCCTTTTACAGGTTTTTATTTGAGTTGGAGTTTCTTATTGCTGGCACTACAGTCCTGGACAACCTACAAGCCTCTCCAACTGAGGCGATCTCTACCCAGCTGCCTCCAGCTCTGCATGACAGAGAGGTCGTCAGCTGCAACCCAGAATGGACCATCTCCTCAACCATCAAGCCTCTCTAACACGGGCGATCTCTCTTAGCTGTGCCCAGTTTTGGACACCAATGTTGGTTGGGGTTTAGCTCCTTCTCCGTCAGGTAGAAGATTCTACATCGCTTGAGGTAATTTTTGGAGCTAAGGTTACCTCCTCTTCTTCTGGATCTTCAGAATGGACCTAGACTTAGACCAAGCAAGCCTATCCAACTACAGAGGTCTCTAACTGCTTCCAATTTCGCACGCCTAGTTTGATGAGGTCCTTCTTCATACTTATTAACACTTTTCAATCTGACCTTGAGTTCCTTCTTCTTCGGTTTCAACCAAAAAGTCTCTCAAACTTTGGCGCTTTCAGCCACTTCCGTACTTCAGTGTTGGTTGAAGTTGAGGTTCTTCTTTCGGTGCGCCACTTCTAAAATTCGCCCAAGCTCAAGTTTCTTCTTCTGGAGCTACAGTCCGGAATGGACCTAAGCCTCAACTAACAACCCCCTCTAGCTGCCACGATATATCTCTAATTGTACAAATTCAGCACGTCCAGCTGACGGAGGTCCTTCTCCAACCAAGTGGGCCATCAGTTTCGTTGAGCATCCAAAGACTTCTCTCATTGGAGCAGTGCTTAGAATGCGCTCTAGATGTCCTGGCCATATTATTTGAGCTCGATGTTCATCAACACACAACAGTCCACCGGCGAACGTCTCTCTCTCCATCTGCCACAACACACATTAGGTCACTCTGCTGCCACCCAACACTCAACCCCCATTCGCCACTCAATCAATTCGCACTCCAATCAACTAATTGATGAATCGATCCATCAGCACAGTTATTCGATGAAACAAAAATAAAGTTGAACGATCTCCGCCGTCAGACATTCTTTCGCTTGCCGCAGCTGCTGCTCGGATGTTATGCAAAAATCTCCAGTAAAATCACACATTCCTCGTTTTGTTTACGTGACCATCAGCGCATGTTTACAAAACTAATTATACTGTGCATCAAAACACAATCAGACAACCGAAATGAATTCTCTCATTTTTTTTTCTGTTTCTTTTAGATGCTCGTTCAGGCATTGTACGATTTTGTGCCACAAGAATCTGGTGAGCTAGATTTTAGACGCGGCGACGTTATCACAGTGACCGATCGCTCCGATGACAATTGGTGGAATGGTGAAATTGGCAACAGAAAAGGAATATTCCCAGCAACATATGTTACGCCATACCATTCATAATAGGATACACTATACATAAATTGATAGCAGCACCAGTTTTTTTCACCCAACAACAGCGCTACCACATCAACAACAACAGCAACAGCAGCAATAACCAGAAACACAAATTTTTCAAGCAAAAGAATGCAAACAAACGAAAAACAAAATAAAATCAATTTTAGCCGACAAAAGCACACACAAAAAATACATTTATTTTTCCACCGCCATTAGAAGGATATAGACTCGAAAAAAAAGCAGAAGATAAATCCATCCCCACACCACTAGAAAAAAAATACGAAAACGGTTCGAATGATAATCTATTCTGTTGCACACTGTTTTTTTTTTCTAACAATTCACTTTATGGACTGCATATATACATACATTTTTATTATTTTTTATTCTTTCAGAAGAAACACAGAAAACACAAAACAAAAAACAAAAAAACCCTAGGTCTTAAGTTAAAAAGTAGTCAAGAAACAAAACAAAACAAAAAAAAGAGAAAGAAAACGTTTGTTTATTTTGAATGTTGTTACCCCCCCTGTCTTTGTAACTTGTATTTTTCTATCGTGTTTTATTAATTTTTGAGTTTTTGTTTTGACCATTTTTTTCGTTCGTAAAGATATGAAAATGATGATAAATATTTTTTGAGCATTTTATTTCTTTCTCGATGTGTCTCTCTCTCTCTCTGTTTACTTTTTCCGCACACAAGCGCACGGTGTTTTCTTCTCTTTGGTATTTTATTTATTTTTTGTACAAGGAAGCAAGCAGCAATATACAAGGAATATGCCAAGTTTTTCATTCATTTTTCGTTTTTTTTTTCTTGTCGTATTCAAACTTAGATGTAGGAACAAACAATTTATAGCACTCGACAGAAGCGCCCAATATTTAACAAGAGCAGACAGATAAATAGACGAAACAAAGCAATATTTTCTTTTTCGTTTGAGACAAACACTCAGACACGCCACATGAATCGTACGTTTCTTCAGTGTTGTAGGCACGGCATGAGTGGGTGGATGGGACGCCTTTCAGTTCATCGTGTGTTCAGTGGAAAACGATCGAAAGACGGGAGATTTTTCAAGACCGTTTAGGGAGATGGATCAGATCCTAAACAACTGATGATGCAACTGTGCATCAGAAACTGAAGCAGTCTTTAGTCAACAGCAACTGTGCATCAGAAACTGAAGCGGTGTTAAGTCAACAGCAAGTGTTGCATGAGGTTCTCCTGAAGCGGTCTATAGCCAACTAAGCACAGCAAGAGTTGCATGAGATCTTTCTCTACTTTCCCTGGCACAGAGTCTGGCTAATTACAATCTCATTCTAGAGGCCGCCCTTGGAGATGCTTTGTGGAAGCAAGCATGAACTTGAAATGACATGAACTTGAAAATATCTCGAATTTGCCCACGAATCCTTGTCCTCATCCTGCCACAGTCTTGTTCTTGAGATGCCACTCCCAGAGGTGATCACGGGAAAGAAGAGAAGGCCTGTGCGCCTCCTCCTAAGCCCTCTTGTAAGAAAAGTTCATGCTAAGCACTCTGAATTTCGCATCCACTGCTCACTAAAGTGATTCGTCTTAGACTGTTTTCCAGAAATCCAGCCGACTCTGCAGAGCACTTAAGGGACCTCGGTACAGACTCCTGTCTTGGCTGCCAAATAGAAAAAAAACATCAACAGTTTTCAGACTGTATTCAGTCAATCAGTCAAGACAGGTGACCATTCTGAACCTGAATTCTTGAAAGTACCCAAGAACATGAAGCCACTCATTTAAAGTAAAGTCATTGAAGTCTCCGATTCTGAGCATTCACGTGAACTTGTATTTGCGGCGACATGTTGTATGCACTGCCACAGATTGCCTAGAGATGGATACCGTCGAACACAGCCAGCCTTTCTGATCAATTGCATGTATATCTAGGCAACAGCACGTTTCAAAGGTGTCCCCAAAAGTGCGAACGCGGCGATGGGTCCCCCTTAAATGGTTTTGTGTACAGCATGGCTACGTCGCGCAGCAAAAACTCACTCTCCGCGCCCTACTGACTAAACCATGCCGTCTAATCAAAATTCACATGACTTCGTAGCCTCTGAAGATCACATTTTCGCGCCTTCCAGCCTATATCATGCCGTGTAATAAAACTTCACGTGAACTCGTAGCCTCTTCAAGATCACATTTCTTACGTTTGTTTATTTTTGTCTCAATAGATTCGATGTAATAACCCAATCCATCTTTGATAACCTGCCGTCGTGCATGTAGGACCTCATTATAATCATGTCTCTCTCTCTACACACACACACACACTCACCATACACGTAAACCCACACAACACAACACACAAGTTTATATTGCATTATTAAAAGTACATATACATATATTAAAGTAAAGTAAAAATAAAGAGAAAAACAAAATGATTTAATGAAAAGAAAAAAAACCTTAGTTTAAGCGAGAACTAAAACTATATATTTACTACAATGGAAAACACTATAAGAATACAACACCAATTATGTGAAAGAGGAAGTAAGCATGTGGAATAGCTTATACGGATTTTATGTGCTTTTAAATAGGAGTTTCTCTAATATTAAACAAACAAAAAAACAAAATATGGTACATATACATATAAATATATTTTTATTTTATAAGAATATACAAGACCTACGATGATGGGTGTGTATTGTTGTATTGCTTGTGGTGGGGGGAAGATGATGGAAGGATTGGATGTTGCATGCGGGGAGAGGTTGATGGGTCTACTCTTTCCAACAAAGAGGCACTAGAGACCTATCAGGTATGGTTCTGTTCTAAACAAGAGATTTTTGTAGTGAAAGACGAAGACAGGACCTTGTTGAGCTTCTGAAGGTGTATCCCTTTCTGGGAGGGTTTTAAAGGCAGCCACTTTTTAAGACTGTGCCACTTTTCTTTTTCGATCAAAGACTGCGCCTCTTTCTGAGAAGCATTAGGGTCATGCCACCTGCGGCTGCTTCGTCCTGACGAGGTGTGAAATGAAGCTACTTTTTCCATCAAAGATGCGACTAGGGGCTTGATTGTATGCCTCTGAGGATGTGTTCTTTTCGGAGTGTGTCTTAAAAACGCTGCCATCTTTTACAGACGAACAAGAAAGATTTAACGCCTCGACAAATGCTTCGGAAGATCTGCTCCTAAATGAACCTACTTTGTCTATCAAAGATGCGTCATGACATCGCCTAGTTGCTCGAGTTTATGAGTTTGAGGATGTGTCCCTTTCTGAGTATGCGCTACTGTTTCTAAGAGACGCGCCCGGTTCGACTGAGGCTTCGGAAGATCTGCTCCCTTCTGCGGGTTCCCAAATTAAGCTACCTTTTCTGTCAAAGATGCATCACGACATTTATCCTGTGTCTCTGGTCTATGCTTCTAGGGATGTGTTCATTTGCGAGTGTGTTCTTTTTCTTAGAGACGCACCTGGACCATGTCATGCCTTGACTGATGCTTCGGAAGATCTTCTTATTTTCTGAAGGGCTCCGAAATGAAGCTACTTTTTCTATCAAAGATGAATCGCCAAGTTTCTCGAATTTATGCCTCTGATGACGGCTCCTTCCGATCGTATGCAACTGTTTCTTAAAGACGCACTCGGGCCATGTCATGCATTGACTGATGCTTCGAAAGATCTGTCCCTTTTTTGTTAAAAGTCATACCAAGACCTTGTCATGCCTCGACGGTGAAGCTAGGACCTCCAATTTTTTCGATCAAGGCGTACTAAGACCTAGTCATGATTCTGAGACTCTCTTTCTGGGGCTAGACTACATCTTCTATCAAAAAAATCATCAGGACCTCTGGGTCAAGTCGGTGTTCTTCAAGCACCTCATGCAACGATGGAAGGCCTCGACTTGGAGAACCAACGCAATTTTGTAGCGATCCAGGTCGTCAAATCCCATCCCGACCCCTTATAACCTCTCTTCTTCGCCATTCAATCCAGCCAACATCAGTCGTCTGTCTGCAAAACCGACGTTAATTTTTGCAGTCTCCAACTGACTTTGGCAATATCCCTTCCCTCGCACATGCAATACACAACACACCCACATCTAGGGTAGCTACTAAGTGAACAAAAAAACAAAACGTATTTTTGCTCTAATTTATAATCGCACGATTTTAGTTTGCTTTTGTGCTAGATTCATACCGCGTATTCAATGCACATTTATATACCACAGACCGCAGACATTTTCGTTCTGTTCGCAAGCCAACGTCCCTCCCATCACCGACTGACGGGGAGCGAGATGCTATCGAAACAGAAAAAAAACAAAAAACAAATGTAAAACCATACGCATATCAAGTTAACTTAAGAAAATCAAAAGAAAAAGGAATGTGAAGAGAAGAAAATTGGAAAACAATTGCAAACATTTTTTTTTTTTTCAAGAAAATATGACGAGGAAAGTAAAAAAAAAGATAAGGTGCTAAAAACAATAAACCATGAGACTCTCATGTACATTAATTAGGCTCTCTCTGTCTCTGTCTCTCACTCTGACTATCACTTTCTCGCTTCCTGTCTCTCTGTCCTTCCACCCCCTGCTTGTGACTATGAACTTGAATGTGTAAAACGACAACAAAATGATATGTAAGGCTTTTCAAAACAAAATATGATGTATTTATCTAGTTTACGTTCTCTTTTTTTTTAATTGTGTACATAAAATGTTTGTTATTTTTCCTTTTCACATGCATATGCAAATAAAATGAAGAAAATGAAAATCAATCATATATAGAAATATTAAATGAAACACGTTTTATATAAATATTAATTATGTACGTATGTTATTGTGCTATGTTTTGTGTTCGCTCGCATCGCCTTGTATTTTCCCTCCTTCGCGGTTTCTGATTGAATCTTTAAAGCTTTTCCTTGCTATCTACTCTCATTCTCACTCTCTCTCCCTGTCTCTGAATTCTGTAGCTATGCGAAATATGCAAATTTAGATATAAGTTAGTCACTGACTCATGATCCAAGACGGGGCAAATTGTTTAAAAGGCGAGGTTTTGATGCAGGGGAGCTCATTTTCTTTGTTAGGTGTTGTTCTTCAGGAAGGGAATTTGGAGTCGAAACTAGGACTATTAAGGACGATCAGTCTCTTACCGTGTTAGGAGGTTTTTTGAACTCCAAGCTTTTTCTATCAAGGCAGAAAATCTTGTATTTTCTATCAAAGGCTTACCGAGTCCTACCTTGGTAAAGCTAGAGCCTCCAAAAAGAACTGGATGGCGCTGTTGGTTGAGTGCCTGCCATAAGTTATAGGGATTTCAGGTTTGAATCCCAGGGAAAGCAAGGGTAAACATGATTTTATCTGGTCCAGTCACCATTTGCCGCTGGGATCTAATTAACGGCACTATGTATCACAATGTACCAAACAATGGTCCGAGTGTGCCGGCAATATTCGCTCGCAACCCAATAACCTAACCCAACCTAGAGCCTCCAACCTTTTCTATCAAAGATCTTGTCACAATTCCGAGTGTTCCTTTCTGGGGCTAGCCTATATTTTTCATCAAAAAACTCGTCAAGACCTTGGCACGTCGCTATTCCTAAGCATCTCATGCAATGGTTGGAGGCGTCGATGTAGGGAAGCAACTTGTGTTGCTGCATCTTCTATCAAAAAACTTCTCAAGACCTTGTCATGTCTCGGTTCATACGCAACGATTGAAGAACAACAATTTCGTCGCGATTCATGTGAACTTTGGATGTCTTCCCCTTGGCTGAATTCCATACTGTTTCTTCCGCAGACCTCTAGTAGGCTCTCCTCTTGTGAAGTCAATGCAGCCAACATCAGTTGACCGGCGACAGTCGTTGAAGACGAAAGACAGATCTCCAACCACCGAGACTGTGAAGCTCATCGTATTGTAGTCGCAAGGAGGTAGACCATGGAAGTCCAGGACCCACGCAAAATACGGTCACTGAAGCTTAACCCGATTGTCCCTCGGTGAAGTCATTGTAGTCGAAATGAGAATGGCTCCAATAGCATATCAGCTCCAATAGCCTATCTTCTGCAAAAGTCTATCAGCTTTAACAGCCCATCATCTCCAAAAGCCTCTCAGCTTCAATAGCCTATCAGCGCCAGTAGTTTATCAGCTCCTATAGCATATCAGCTCCTATAGCATATCAGCTCTAGTAGCTTATAAGCTGCAACTGTCTATCTGCTCCAAAAGTGCATCAGCTTCAGTAGCCCATGAGTTCCAATAGCCGCCAAAACTGAATCGTGCCAAGTTCGATGACAGACAGATTAACAGCTCCAAAGAGCACTCGCTCACAGTATGCCCTCGACAAGCATCAAACAAGCTCTCATTGTGCTCAAGTTGCAGAAACTTTTTGAATCCTTCAATTAATCCCCTCCCTCCACAACCACCCCATCCGTTCACTCATTGGGACCACTCTCTCCCCTTCTGTAACCCAAAACCCCCTCGCTGTTTAATGTGAGCGCATGGTTTACAAACGGGAGTTTCCACTCACATCACAAAGGAAACAGATTTACACGCACTTCCTACGGACTGAGTAGACACATTCGCTCTCTACACCGTGCCTTGGATCATGTTGCAAAGTAAAGTTTAGAAAATCAAAACCGCCACCACATCCCCATAAGCAAATATATAGATATTCGGCTTTTTATTTCTCAATTAGCGCGCGTCTTCCCAACAACAATACATAGTTATGATTTTGAATGTTTCACAAGGAAGTTTTTTGATATACACCATTATGTACGTTTATATATAAAACAACAACAAAAAGAAAACAGCAAAAAAAAAATGAAGAAAATAAATAAATTAATTAAAAGAAAAAACAAAAAAAACATTTATAAATAAATTAAATTGCCATTAACTAAAGTATAAATAAATAAATAAAAAAAACTATTTACATTAAGATTGAATAAAAAAAAACAGATGAAACGACGGATGGAAAAAATTATAAATAAAATTTACTATTTTAATTCTAAAAATTCTAAATATGAGAACAAAAAAAAACAAAAAACAGAATATTATTCGAAAGAGAGTTCCGAAAGTGAACCGATCACACAAAAAGAAAAAACAAAACAAAAACAATTTTTTGAATATATATTTAATATATTTTTTAATCGCATTTTGATTTTTTTTGATATTAACTTAATGTTTTTTTTATATATTATTATTACTGTATAATTATAATATTACATGGAATATATATATATATGAGAAGAAAAATAAAATAAAAGAAAATAAGATTTAGACTCTTTTGTATTCGCTTCCACGCGATGGAAGACACCAAGAGAACCAACCCGTGCATTCGATTTTAGTTAAACGAAAGAAGAAGAGAGTGTATTTGCCAATTTATTACTGGAGAATATAGTGATTGATTATACAAAACAAAATATACATTTGAGCGGAAGGGGAATGAAAAAAGAAAGTAAAATTATGGTAATAGGGCTTACGAATGATAGACGCACTTGTGTGTACTGTGCGTAGACGCGCTTGCAACACAGACGATGAGAAGATAATGAGTGTAAGAGGTTTATAAGAACATAAAAGTAACATTTAAAAAAATATATAAAACAAATTATTAATTTACATAAATCTGATGTGTTTTATTGGTTCGCGGATTCTTTTCCTGAAAATGGACACCTCTGTACCGAAGATAGGACTGTGTGAGAATTGCTTGGCATACAGCCACACAACTCCACACTGCTCAAGCAAGTTTCGGTGTTATTTCTGCCATAAACCTCACCACTCCTTGCTGCATAGCATCTCCAATTCTTCTAAAATACAGATTAGACAATTTCAACACAAAACACACCACACCAGACTACACTCACATCGCCTAATAACTTGAATACCAACACGGTCCAATTACCACTGTCATCAATCCTATTCACACCGTCTCAAGTAAGTAATTTCTTGGCGACACAGGACGTCGATACCGACGTGGTATTGGCTACTACACCCCTACATGTCAGATCTACTACCCAGTTCGACGTCGTTCGTCAAGGTATTATAGATCCCACCTCCAACCTCCAACTTCAGAGGCTTCATTTACAATGGAGCAAGCCTCTAAGGAAGTACCTTGTAAGCAGTATCATTCTGTTGTACATAAAGACAGTAAATCAAGTGAGATCAAAAATTAGCTGAAATCGGTTCATCAGAAACCTCTGTGAGGACAGGGGTCTTCCACTTGTCCTGGGAGGGTCCCTAGACTCTCGAGTTCGTAACGATTGAACGATGTAAAAAAAATCTCTGGTTTATCAACGAAAGCAGTCAACAGGAGCTTTTCATCAGCTCCACAGAAAAAACAGTAGGAGACCCGGCTGTTTGGCAGAAGAATGAGTGAGTCTAACAAAGCTTCCAGTGCATGTGGGTTCCCAATGCAAATATAAGAAGCAGCTAGAGGTAAACAGCCCTATCACAGAATCCATTCGTTCAATTCAGTGATAGCAAACCTCGCGAAATTTGTAGCAGATTCTTCGCTATTATTCTACTACGAATGAGGTCTATGATCGATTTTCCGGAGTTCGTAGCCCATTTTCGATCAAGAATGATGTATGAATAGAAATCTCTCTGGGGACCGGGGTCTTGTACTCGACCTCGGTGCGTGCCCAGAAACTCGTCTTCGCTACTATTGGAGTCATTGGCAAAGTGTCAGCATATATATATGAGATATAATATATGCATATAATATGAGAAATCTCTGGTCAAGAATAAGAGCTGTTCATCAGTTCCACAGAAAAAAAGATGGTAAGAGACTAGGCTGTTTAGCGAGACAAGGAATAAGTCTCTCAAAGATGGGGTTCCTAGTGATATTTCGGAAAGCAGCTAGGGACAATTTGCGTACGCACATACACCAGTTCCTCTGAAAGACAAGGGCAGAGGTAAGCATATCCCACGGGTGAAGCATCACTTGCTCACTAGTTCTACTGAGAAAGAAGATCCCTTGGACTGCGCAAACTATCGAGGGAGATGTCTCTTAAGTTGCCTTTTTCGACCGGCATGCCTACCTTGGGTATGCTCTAGCCCCTACCCAAAGGGTGAAAGATAACGATATGGATTTCGGGGTGCCTCAATTAAGTCCAACGCTGATCAGGCAGTAATTGATCCCTTCAAGAAAAGTTCTGCATGCAATCGATGAGTCTTCTTGTTTTGACGGCAGTTGGGGGAATGTGTAGCGACATGTGCCTGTCGGACGATAGAGGACGCGGGAGTACGAAATCGAACACTGGACTGCTGAACAACGAACATGTGCGACCCTACGGGCGGCTCGCAGAATCTTTGACTTCAAGCCTGTGGGACGATAGAGGACGCGGGAACACGAGTTCGAGCAATGGACTGCTGTAGGAATGTATGGGCTGAACAGCGAACATGTGCATACCCAGAAGCAGGCCCGGACAATTTTGGACTTTAAGCATATGGCACGATAGAGAATGCGAAGGTCGCCCACAGGATGACAGCTGTAGGAATGTGTATACCCAAGGGTGGAGCGCAGAACCTTCGACATCAATACTATGGCACTATAGAGGACGCGTGGATACAAGGTTGCGCCCAGAACGGCTTCCTGCGCCGCGGCATATGTGTGCCCAGACAGTGCCCGCTGAGTCCTCGACTACAAATGAGACGATAGAGGACGCGCACATTGGGTGCAGCTGAGCCTAAACAAAGCCCAGCTTAGCTATACCCACTAACCTAACCCAAATGACACACGGGTGACAAGAAACCAACTTGGAGCCAAACGGGGGCCAGCATTGGTACAGCCAGGCGTATACGTATCAAAATGAGGCTTGCTTGCTGAATATCGCATTCGGCTTGAAGAATCCTGATCACTGGTCCCATGGGGCAATGTTCGCGTTTGGGATTAACGATGTCGACCACCTTGGTGAGCGCATGTACATAGAAACAGCAAGCTGACTGGAGAGACTAGAAAATTGAGATTAAATGCGCCATACGAGGAATACGACTTAGACGCGATGGAAGACATAGATTGAATGAGAAGTACACAAGTGAACATGGAAGAATGTTGGAAGCTTAGAGGAAGGGACATGCTGAACTCCTCGTTAAAAAGCTCAAGACTATTGTCAGAGCACTTACTGGCCACACACAAGCCGTCTGACGTACCATGACTACATCTGCAGGGGCTGTGGAGACGAGGAGGACACCACCTTCTGTCAGTACAGATTGAAAAAAGCAACGCAGTAGTAGAAGTACACGAAGCAGAACTAGTGCTGAGAGTACGCAGACTGATAGCCAAGGAGGAGTCCGAGCTGTAGCAACGAAGATTCTGACGTCGAAACTTGTCAGGCTACAAAAACAAAGCATTAGTACGAGGCATGATGGCAAAGAGACGATAAGAGTTGTGGGAAGAGATCTGTATATGCGCGTCGAAAACGATGATCTAAATGGAGCAACAAAGGGACGAACACGGCGGCCCTGTGGTGGGTGCCGGGCATAGAACTAATAGTGTGAAACTCGACAAGGAACTACCAACAGATGACTTTGCTGCGAGGGCTTCTTACCGAACAGTGCGCTATAGGTACACTAGAGATCCGTGCAGAAGATATGGAGACGAGGGAGGAATAGAATCAGTCTCCAACATGTGCTCTGCTAATGTTCAGTCCTAGGAAAGAAGTTGGATGGAACTTAAATGAAAGGCCTCCGGCTCGTCAGCCCACTAACCTAACCTAACCTCACACCTCGTTTAGACCCTACTTCACTACGACTTCTGTTTTTTGAAACAACAAACTTCCACTTGCCATCAAGTCAAATATTTGAATATTCTTGTAAGAAATAAACCCAAAACCGATTCTGTCCCAATTGTTCCCCTGAATCCATCCATTCTCTGCTCAAACCTTTCTCCCTATCTCATGGCAATGCCATCAGCCACTCATGCACTCATCTCCCTTCCACTTCAACCACAACCCATCGGATGACATTTCAAATGCGGTCTCCTGAAAGAGACAACCCCTGTGAATCGGCGGCGCTCTCTTCAGTGCAAACACGAAAAGAGAACGTCACGTCACCCCACTTCATTTCCCAACTCACTTGGTCCGGTCCGGACGGTCGCTGATTTTTCATTTATTTGTCAAAACCATTCGATTTTTTTTTCTTTCCATCGCACTACAAACGGGAAAGTACAGGTGACAGAGCGAGCGCTTGGCTACCAATAAATACCATTCACCAGTCCGTGCTCCACACCAAATCAAAATTAAAAAAAATAAAACCAAGAAAGAAAAAACAGGGAAATACCTTCGGAAAAGTGACAGCAGAGTGTGTGCGAGTGTGTGCCGTGCAAGTGTGGAAGTTCATTTCAAGCAGCAAAATCAATCAAAATCTTCGTCAACCCTCAGC
Organism: Eristalis arbustorum; assembly: GCA_916610145.1. Classification (NCBI taxonomy): domain Eukaryota; kingdom Metazoa; phylum Arthropoda; class Insecta; order Diptera; family Syrphidae; genus Eristalis; species Eristalis arbustorum. The sequence continues at coordinate 81,338,534 of OU744317.1, forward strand.
CGTAGTTTTGATTCGCAATTCGCAACATTTTTCGATTGCGGAAAAATTAAATGTTTTCGCTCTAGAATATCTAATCCGATTAGTGAATTGTCGGTGCTTGTGAGTGCGAGTGCGAGTGTGTGTGTGGGCGAGTGTGCTGAAAGAAGATCGCGCGTCGAGGATAGAGGAATGAATTTAAACACGATGAAATTCTGCAGTAAATCGCGTATACTCAGTTCACAGCAGCTGAAAAAGCTGTCCGAGCACAAATACTCCTGCTCAAGTGCCAGCCTCATCGACCCGCTGATGCAGCCCTGGTGGAATTGGCTTGTCTCAAAAACACCCCTATGGCTGGCGCCAAATTTAATAACAATTGTCGGATTAGTTGTGAATATTGTTACAACATTGATTCTAATATCGTAAGTAATGTGTCTCTTGGACTTTTTTGTTTCTATGTTTGAGCTCTCCTCTCGTTCACGAATAACAATTGAATTAAAGAAAAAATTGCTCCATTTGAGGTTAGTTTTGAGTTTGCTCAGGTCACACAGCTGGTTATGATTCTGATTGGAGGTAGATAGTTGGATGGTGTGGTGTTGCCAGATAACGTCTCGACGTCGTGCATATGTTGGAACACAGTTTCGCGTGTTATCGTGTTGTTTCCATTCGAATTGATAAGCTGTGAAACATTGTCTATGAATAGCACCACTTGAAGACAGATTCGTGGTTCATTTCGCTGTCAGACGTATCTAAGATCTCCTAATCTCGAACATAAAGTTGCGCAAAGTTGCGACAAGACAAGATAGTTGCTGATGTCATGAGATGGTACCTACATAACATAACATTCAATCAAATGCTGATAAGGATAAGAATTGGAACCACATCAGCACCTTCCATCCGCGTGCCAACAAATGTGATTCACGCACTCTGTCACACTTGGCATTGAACTCTGTGCAAATGCAACAAATCCCACTCGGCTCAGTGCCAAAAAATCCCTTCTTCCATCTCGTAACTCCATTAAATTGATGTAAAACCTGACATCATTCACACACAACTGTCCCCCCGTCCGCTTCTATTTATAATCCCCTAGCGCAGCCCTTTTTAAATTGAATTATTCGAACTGAACGCATTTATTGATTTCTACGCGGTATAACCAAGCCATCCGCGGCCGGAGCAATCCTCCCGCGCGCACCTTCACTCCTCGGTCATTGGATCGACATTAATTGAATTTCGAAGGCAGAGAATAAATTTTGTTGTTTTCCCATGGGAAAAAAAAGTGTGTGCACTGTGGGCTGTGTGTGTGTGCAGTGCAATTGTTGCTGACTCTTCGGTTCTAGGTGAACGTGTACTTGTCGAAGAAATTGACTTATGCAAGCTTTATCCCCTCAGGGTCAATGATATTCAGTTAGTTATGCAAAGTTGCTCCAATTCGCTCAAGTAACACATGCACAACATGCACAACAGGGCGCATTCTCTTGCGTAGGGTAGCTGCTGAGCGCTTACGTGGGAATGTAAAGGGCCATGTAGATGATGTGATGTCGACTATCCTGCCAGCGTGTGAGATTTCATAATGGTTTTATGTAATTTCATTCATAAATCACACAGCGCCACACAATTGTTGTTGAGTGCTTTTTTCTTCGTTGCGTGCTTGATCTATTTCTGGCAGCAGCATTGAGATGAGCCAAGAATTGGTCTTAACCTAAAATTGAAAGACACATCTCGTTCATCTCGTTGCAGAATTGTTCATTTCCGATGACGCTTCTCTCGCTCGCGCCGCGAATGACAGTCGTTCGAGGCCAGTCTGCCTTTAATTGTCCACTCTTTCTTCACTTTCTATTCATAAATCACCTCTCATCGCACGACCAGTTATGCGCCTAGGCTAGGCGTAAGGGAAAAAGTGACGTTGTCAGTTTCTCTGCTCCGCATAATGCGTTCCATCACAGCATCTTGACACATATGTGTGTGCGTACAATTTCACCGGCGCTCAAGTGAGGATTGCTTACACATCATCCACGGTCCTCCTCGGCAAATGACTCACTTGAAGTCAACGGCATTCGGAATACAGCAATTCAACTGAAACGGGTGATTATGACATAATTACGTCGCGCACAGGTGATCCGAGACGCGTGTGTGCGGACGTGGAAAGTTTAGTAATTCAAGCGAGCGCCCGCTCTTCAGTGGAGATTTGCTCGAATCGATTGTTAATTGCGTGCACTTAAACACACAATGTACAGCCCTGGCCCCCAACCTAGCCCGCAGTCCAGAGTTCAGAAGCTTGAACTTGTTTTTGTATTAACTAGATGATTACTCACTAAATGGATCTCACTTGTTTTTTCAAAAGCAAAGGTCACCTGGGCGGAGAGAAAGTCGTGCACCGAGTCAAAGTCGATTCTTGTTGATGCCGGCGAAGTGGTGGTCTGTGTTGTGTGTCTCTCTCTCGTCTTATCAAATTCTGACGATTCAATATTCATCACGTTTTCTATATTCGATGAGACAACCCGTTTCGGGGAGAAACCACTCGGCGCTCGATAATTCATGCGTCTATTTCGAGAGTTGCCATGTGACCTATTTCGCGGGGGACATGGCCGGGCGGGCGTTGTGGACACCGTGGATCATCATTATTCGATGTGCTTAATTGCGTTTAATAACCGAGGAAATAATGAGTGTAGATACCAGCCGTAGGTGAACTGCTGATAAATTTAAATGCTCTGACATCGTAACAGTGTCGCACCAGTTTCATCGAGGTGTCTCCATGTCAGATTCAGAGATGCTGACGTGAAACGTGACTGTCTCTCTTGCTGTCCTTCGTGCCCGCTGATTGATTACAGCCTGCTGCGCAAAATTGAACGATAAGTACTCGCCGGTAATTTGCCACTTTGTTTATCGTTCAACAGGCCTGCACTAAAATTCGGAATTGTCCGCGCCAAACTGGGCACACAGAACAATAAACGTTTGTTCACACCCGTCACGTCGTTCTCCGACTCCTATCACACATCGTCGCTGATAAGAGATGTGCGAGGGAGAGACAGTAGAGAACCTTCAGAAGACCTCGGCTGGTTAATGTGTTGCTATCTCCGCATTAAGTGCTGAGTGTTGCTCCGGTTGCATTGACTGAGCGCTCAGCGCACATAAGCACATTGCTCAGCTTGTTTTTTTTTTGGTGTGAAATTAGGTCGTCTCTGAGCGTGTGCGGGCGCTGTGAGGTGTGCGACACGGCCAATCAATGGTTGTGTTCTAAAATCACGTGTTTCTCCGCATTGAGTAGCAACGGAGAGACGACGAGAGAGAGCAGAAAAAGAAGAGAAAACGTGTCTCGCCCCCTCTGACAATTCGCATGACCAAATGGAATAAAAAAGTGCTTAAGTGACAATTGAAATTTCATCAATTTGCACTTTGACCCCGCATCGAATGACCACACACATTTTGCACTCACTTGAGTTCTGAACCGTGTGTGTGCGGAGAGCTGCCTCCGATGAAGCGAGATTATGAGATGAATGAATGAAACACACATTTTTTCCTTTTCTTCTTGCAGTTACAGTCCCGATGGCACAGTACCTCCACCGCGATGGACTTGCCTTCTCTGCGCCATCGGTTTGTTCATCTACCAAAGTCTGGACTCGATAGACGGCAAGCAGGCTCGTCGCACAAACACATCCTCGCCACTGGGTGAGCTCTTCGATCATGGCTGTGACTCAATATCAACGATATTTGTTGCACTCTCCGCGTGCATATCCTGTCAATTGGGACACTATCCAAATTGGTTGTTCTTCCAGGTAAGTTGCACCGACCCCCTTTCATCTGTATCAGCACGTCTGTAACTCTCTTCTTTCAGTGCTTCTGTGCGATAACCCTCTTCTACTGCGCCCACTGGCAGACGTACGTGTCGGGTACGTTGCGCTTCGGCAAAATAGACGTTACAGAAGCTCAAATCACCATCATGGGCATCCATGTGATTTCTGCTATTTTCGGACCGGAAATCTGGGTGGCCAAGGTAAGCTGTCGAAGAGAACCCAAACATCTCTCGCTCTCTCTCAAAATGTTTTCCTTATAATTTTTGTTTTTGTATATTTTTTTTCCAAGAACGATTTCCAGGAGATTTAGGTTTCGCAAAACAAAATACAAGTGATTTTCGATTTGAATTTTCTCTGCAGCTTCTCATATTGATGTTGGTTGGTTGGATTTCCGTGTGAATCCGTGGAGAAGCACAGACTCACTTTAGATTTTCCAATGCAAATTCTCTCTCTCTCTCTCTCACCCCCACACAGTCACTGAGTGTGTGCGTCGCGTGTGTGTGTTTGTCAATTGCAAGTCAAACGATGAGCAACACTAGATGTTTATTTTTTTTTTCTTTGGTTTTTTGATAATTTTTCGTTGGTTTTTAATTTCGTTTATATGATTCTTTTGATTTTCCTTTTGTTCACTCAGAGCTGTGCACACACATCAGTTTTTAACCAGTATTTTTTTTTTTTGATTCAAGGTTGACGGTTATTTAATTTCATGACATTTTCTTTCCTTTTTTTCTTTGTTTGCGTAAATTTATTCCATTTGTTGATTGGAATATGAAGAGCGGATATCTTTGCTGAACTGAAAAGAGAGTTGATTTGAGTTAATTTTGCTTGCATACAGATATGCCACTGATCATGCGGAGTGATTTCAGGAGGGGGCTTCGGCTTCGATCTAGGAGATCATCTCACTTTGCTGTTGTCTTTTGTGGGGGGAATTCAGGGGGATGTTGGTTGAATGATCCTTAACCGCTTACTTTACTCATATCCTGTATCCCCTTGTGGATTCTAGGGCCACTACAAGACTTACGCGCCATCGAGTGCGGTTTCCTGAAAATGTGCCTCAGCTCTCCCCAACTTTTTTCTAGTTGCCGTGCTTCGACCTCTGGGACAACTTAATGAACGTGCGGACTCTAATCCCAATTGTCCTTTAGGACTTAACGAAGGATAAAGCATACGCGGAGAAATGGATTTGTCAAGAATTTGTTTACAAAATAACTGCTGTCGACAATCTCTGTATTTCGCATGGTTGCTTAAAGTCCAAAACAGTTTTGTTGGCTTCGTCGTGACCCTTAAACTACGGCTTGATCGAGTTTCGTTTTTTTTTTTGGCTTGGTCGTGACCCTTAAACATGGTTTGGCCAAGCTTTGTTTTGTTGGCTTGGTCGTGGTCTTTAAACATGGCTTGACCAAACTTCGTTTTGTGGACTTGGTCGTGGTCCTTAAACATGGTTTGGCCAAACTTTGTTTTGTTGGCTTGGTCGTGGGCCTTAAACACGGCTTGGTCGAGCTTCGTTTTGTTTTCGTGGTCAGTCAAGCTTCCTTAAGCCCTCTGTTGCAAAAGGCTAAGCGGTGTAGCAAAAATGTCGACAAGGAAGATCGCGACACGCTCGCCATTGTCGGCACTGAAGCTGCGTTGCTTGGCCTTTTGAGGAGCTTAACGAAAGACGCCACATTCAAGAGCCACGAGGTCTAACCTAAGAGGTAGCCAAGTCCTTAGTCAGGTTAGGAGCCAATACTGTAACCAAGTCGAGCAAAAGGTGACTCAGTTGGCCGTAATTTTTCATGAAGTCGTTCACTACAGTGTTGTGCCGCGAGATGGGTATCACATATCGTTAGGGGAATGTTTAGGACCATCGGCATGTTTAGGACGTTGACAGTATTCACCAGACGTCCAGACGAGACCATGAACCGGGCGTTGGAGGATCAGCAAGTTCCCCAAGTTAGAGTCATCTTCAGAAACCTCCAAACTCTATCCGAAGGACAGCGGTAAACTCTTATTCGTAGTCACTGAAGCAGCCTAGCTTGGCCCCTTTGGAGCGCTCGAAGAAAGACGTCCAAGCCACGTTCAAGAGCCACGAAGTACCATACCACACCAATTCGAGTAGAAGGTAGCTCAGTTGGACGTGATTGCTCACGAAGTTGTTTCAGTATGGTGCTGCGAAATATATTTTCGGTGATCCCCACAGAAGACAACAGACAAGTGAATATAAGCCTCGTCTCATCAGAGGCCTTTCCCCATCAAATTCATACCCTAGTTGCCTGCAAAAATCAATCTCACCCGCATGAGAGACAGACACTCAAGCATTTCAGTTTTTTACCACCCCCTTTTCTTCATTTGCATGAAATAAACCGAGAGAAAATTCTGTTCATTGCATATATAAAATAAAATCAATTTTAGAAACCCAAAAAAAAAGTAAAAAAAAAACAACAAACAAAAAAAAAACCAATTCCCTCATTCAACTTCATAGATATTTAACATTGAGATATGGACAGCGCTTTCACTTATGACCGTTGTATGTGGTGTATGGTCCTTATCATACATATTCTCAGTAATTTTGGCAGGCGGTGTTGGAAAGAACGGCTCCACAGTTGCAGTAAGTTCATATCTCACGACAAAACAACCGACAAATACAATCTTTTGGCTACAGCAGTTAAAGCTTTTTGTTGTTTACTATTTCATTTATTATTATTTTTTTTTAAAAGACTAATTAACATGTAAGGAAAATAAGAAAAAAATCGAAAACAAAAAAGAAATGCAAGTTTAACAAAATAAGCAAACAAATTTTATGAAAAATTAATGTTTTTTTTTTTCTTTTGGGAACTTACTACATACAAGATAAAAAAGAAACCGATTACTTTACTTTGTATTCTCTTCTTTAATTATAATGTGTCCTTAATGGCATGATCTAGAACATAATAATCTTATAAGTGTTTTTTTTTTTTTGAAAGAAGTCCAAGAACTCTTCTGAGATTTATTTTTTTTTGGTGTAAAGAATGTTATATAGAGCCTGCATATTTGTACACTTTCTTTCTTTCTTTCTTCTTCTTCTTCCGTTTCTTTCATTCTGTTTTCTTTGTCAAATTTTTGTTTTTATTTTTTGTTATATTTTTATTTTAAATTTTACGTTTCGTTGGCGATGTTTATATGTGTCCTCCTCCTCGGGAAAAAAATGTTTACCTTTCCTTTTATTCTCTCTTAGGAAACAAAAACAAATGTTAAACAAAAACCAGTTAAAAATTCAAATCTTCATATGTGGATAGTAATCAATGAAGAAATATTATTATTTTCGTCCCATTTCATACAGATACCAATGGTTGGCGTTAATTGGAATTATATTATCCTAGCGGGGATAACGTTTTGTTATTTTTTGAATGTCTTAGCGTTTTCGAAAATGTTCATTGAAGGCGGGAGCGGAAAGAATGGTTCATCTGTTGCTGTAAGAAAACTTAAAATCACTATTCTCACAAACATTTGCTCCTTTCTCTTGTATTAACTGGAACAAAAATCAAATCAAATATCAAACAAAAATTGCCGTTAACAACAACAACACTGAACACACACAAAAAAAAACCAAACACACTCGCGCAATGCATATATATATATCTCATTGAACAAAATTATCCTATTTATTATCCACAATCATCGAGCGAACTAATGTTGATGATGCATTGTTTTTGTTAAAATTATCTTTGGAATGTAACAGCAAAACAGAGTATACTCATTGCAGTAGTGTTGTAGTGTTTTTGCTTGGTTTGGAATCCCGACTTGGCTGCAAAAGAAGTTGCGATTGAGCGATTTTTTGTATAGACTAAACTATGTTCCATACTTGTGGCTCGTCTACTAACATGATCGAATCGAAATGAAATTGGCCAAGTAAATTTAAATTTTTCCAAATTCTTCATACCCTCATGTAAGTTTATGTAATCTTAGCAGGAAATGGTTGGTTTTTTGATTAGGTTTAGGTGGACACTCAGTAGGGGGATGGGGTGTGAAATGGGTGGACGTCAGAGACAAATGGCTTCTGCAAGTTTTTGTGTAAATGTGAAGGTTTAGGGTCTTATTGGGGAGATCATCGAAGAGTCATTTCTGTCTTTCATCGCAATCATGGTGAAAATCCGAGACGAATGGTAGAAGACGGCGGCAGTCTGGAGCACTGTCAACTAATTCAGTGAATGCTGAGGAGAGACCAGAGGTATTTCTGGCTGGTTACAATATTCTACCTCTCACCACTCATGTAGAGATTGACCTATTTCGCGCACTCAAAGAAGAAATTAAAACAGAACAAAAATCAACGTAAAAGTGGTTCGTACCCAAAATTCCATCTCTCACCACTCACATCATGTGGATATTGACCTATTTCACGGTCCCATTGAAAAACAAAACTCAACGAAACTGAACAAAGTGATTCTTACACAAACTTTCACCTCCTAATGCTCTCATCATGTAGAAATTCATCTACTTCGCGCTCCTACTGAAGTAAATAAAACTGAACGAAACTCAACGAAACTGAAGAAAGTGGTTCTTACACAAAACTCCACCTCCCACAGCTCTCATCATGTAGATATATCTATTTCGCACTTCAAACGAAGTAAAGAAAACTGAACGAAACTTAACGAAACTGAACAAAGTGGTTCTTTTCACCCTACGAGTTAAGTCGACGTAGTTTAGGCCATAAGTTCTTCAGAATCTTGCTCTTAGGTGCCTTTTTGACAACTAATTCAGGATCATCTGCTTGCTTTCAATTGCAGCGCCAAGCTTGCTCCACAGAATTTTTCTCTTGAATGCCTCTTTTTACCCTTCGCTTACACGGGCGTTGTTGCCTTCACAGAAGCGATAATCTGCACGGTGTGTATTTCAACAAGCACTTCAACTGTCAATGATCTTCGATTACACATCGAGAACTTAAGCTGCACATTCCATTCAGCTTGCTTTAGGATCACATGAAGACCTACGCTGCGAAAACGCGTTATTATTCAATGATTAGGTTCTGAGGAGATATTGACGAGAGGAAAGACATTAAAAAAAGCCACTCAAACTGTTCACCAGCGCTTTCGAGGGTGGATTTTAGTCGCCTCTTACGACAGGCATGCCTACCTCGGGTATATTCTAACCCCTACCCGAAGGGGGTCTGGTAAACATGATACCAACGCCTTTCCCTCACTTGCTTCGTTTCTTTCTATTTATTTCGTTTAAATTTCATTCTCCTTTATTTGTTTCCATTTTTTGGTTATGGTTTAATTTCTATTGCACAGTCAAACAACAACACACTAGATCTCTTTCAGAGTGAAACGACAACCGAGCGATGTTAGAGCTCCCCCGCCCCTGCACCGATCTTCTGGGAAAAAGCTACAAATTCACGCACAATATATTTTCTCTTATTTTTTTTTTTTGGAAAATTTATCACATTTTCTTTTCGTTTTCACTTTAATCAAAACCACTTGCAGAGTAGTACAGATTCTTCTTCTTTTTTTATGAAATATGAGAAAACAAAACAAAAAAACCGAATCCAAACATTTTATATCATTGATTTAGCTCCCATACACAGGACATGATGTAAGATTTATGCCGCTTTGTTTTGCATTCGGCATTGACATGCTCCTAGCACTGCGCTACGCAAAAGTCGTTATGACTGGAGGTTGTGGAAAGAACGGATCATCAGTTGCTGTAAGAGAAAATACGTATAAACAGAAACAAAAATTCACAGAGGGAGCACAAGCACTGTGAAAATATTTCGTAAATTTGTCAAGTCTGTCTATCGCCACCAACGTCGGTCTTATCTGACTGGTCGGGGGCAGAGAACAGGCACGCTCGGCGATTTAACAAATTTACATATTTTCCAGTCTGTTTGGGCGTGCTCGGTGTGTGTGTGTGTTTTTTTCCTTCCATAATCCTTTGTATTTAGCAGACCACTCAAAACACCTAGTGCTAGAGTTCTTTTTAGCAAGTGTGCCGCTGTATATACAACAACAAAAAAAAAAAAAACCATAAATTCTCAATCAAATTGTAGTTTAGATAGTCTTTTTCTTTCTCCTCATTGTGTGTGGTTATCGCTCACGTTCGCTCACACTCCTGGTCGCCAGTGAAGACAAGTAGCAAAGTCAGTCACCTATTCACCAGCAGAACATAGAAAAACTCGAAATCGAACACGAACTTTGTGCTACGTCCTCTAGAGTAGTGGAGTAACCCACAGTGGTAGTGTAGTGTCAATGCATGTTACGCTTAAGGCTTGGTTTGGTTTATTTTTATGTTTTTCTTTTTGTTTGTTTCATTAACCTGCATGTGCATCCTTTTTTTTTGTTTTGTTTGTTAAATGTGTCAAGTGTTCTTGTAGATTTGTCTAAACACTAAAAATCCAAAAGCCAAAAGAAGTATTTTTGAATAAAAATTGTGGATAATTCTGGCCAGATTCGAAGAGATTTGAATTCGAATCTGAGCAGAATGCGTCCTTCTCTTTGCTTGCCACTCGATTTGGACGGTTGCTAATGTTTGTTTTGTTTTCCATTTGCAAAAGGGCACCAGTGTCCTATCGCCGAGCATCCCACTGTCACTGGTTGTGCTGCCAGCGTTCATAATCGCACAAAAATCACCGCAAGGTATTTTTGAACAACACTCGTCTCTGTATATTCTCGCCTTTGGAATGGTTGCTGCTAAAGTGACCAATAAACTTGTGGTAAGTTGATGCGGGGGGATTTCGGATACCGGAGGTGAAATGTTTTGATTTACGTTGCAGATAGCCCATATGACTAAGAGTGAAATGGAGTACCTAGACTGGTCGCAGTTGGGACCTGCGTTGCTGTTCCTTAATCAATACTTCAATTGTGTGGTGCCGGAAATCTGGTTGCTGTGGTTCACACTGATCTGGGGCACTCAGGACTTGATGCGGTACTGTTCTCAGGTATGGATCAAGGCTCAACTGTGATACCGAGTGAATGCACGGAAATGAAAGCAATGTTTCGTTAAGTTTCGTTGATTTTTGCTTGAATGATTGGAAGTTCGATGCGTGGTTGAGCCTCGTCTCGTCTCACTTGTCAAATTTGTATTATTCTACTGCATTTTCTTCCTCCCCCAGGTCTGCTTAGAAATCTGTGAACACCTTCACATCCGGCTCTTTAAAATTCCATACCCACCAAAGGCTCCAGCAACCGTGAGCCAAGGTACAAATCCACCAACGACGAGCCTTAGCATGGGTGCTGGTGGATCATCATCGCACGACAAAAACGGCGGTACACACCATCGGAAGCACACGAAACAGTCGAGTAAAAAGCAGCTACAGCACAGCAGCAGCGCTCACTAGGGTCTAATAGCAGTATTTTATTATTATTTAAATAGAAATTTGATAATAGTAGGATATTGTGTTTAAATAATTCTCTCGTTTTTTTGTTCTCGTTTAATTTGTTCACCTAGTTTTTTTTCCCCCCTCTCTCTCTCTTAATTTATCGTTCCCCCGACGTCCTCTTTTTTCCACATTTTCTGTGTCTCACAGTTTGAAGACATGGATTTATTTTAAGTGATCGATAAGTTTTCTCCCACAAACCTTCTCTCTCTCTCTCTTGTCCCGACTTCCATGAGACTCGCCGAGATCCCAAAGCTTGTAAATCATCGTCAAGAGATCAAGAGTGTTATTTTGTTTTTAAGATGATTTGTATGTGTGTTAATTGATACCAAGAACAAACCAACGTGTGTAGGGCTAGACGAAGAGCAAACAAAAAAAAGACAGAAAAATACAATACAAATACAAAATCAATGTTTATACAATTTTTTTTGGAAAAAAAGCAGAGGAGAAGAACGAACAGGAAATCGAGGGAAAGACAAGCTATGACATAAAAAAAGTTTGCATCGTCATCAAGAAGCTATTTGTGCACTGAACGTTGGATACATTCGCTGAGCGAACTTTCAAAACTTTCCTCTAGAGTTTGGATTTAATTTGTAGTTACTAACGTTAGGTTTTTTTTTCGGAAGGATTAAGACAAAAGAATTATGATATGTACACATAAAAGAATTAGTAAGAAAATAAAGAAAAACAAAAAAACTGTGTAGTAGGCCATGTATGTTTGTATAACTGTTCCTTATGATTTGAAATGAATTAAACAATAATTTTTCGTTTTGAGCAAATCAACATTGAAATTGTATCTATTCTCTCTCTCTCTCTCTCTTTTATTTGCGTTGCATGGTTTTGTTTGTGATGTGATTCTCTTTTCTCGTTTTGAGTTCATGCCGTGTAGTCATGTAGTTGAGAAGATGTGTGTGTTTATGACAAGACAAGACATTGTAAAGCGAAATTGCAGAATTTTAGAAATTAAGTGTTTAACGGAAGAGCTTTGCGCAAGTGGAACGTTTTTAAGCATTAAAGAAGAATTTGATTGAAAATGACTAAACATGATGAGTGTTTCTTTCTTGACTGACTCGAACTGCTTGACATCAACTTTCTTACGCAGGACTGCGACCCAAGGAGGGTTTGACTCTGAGCCTTAGCTTCCACAAGAGGCATCACTTCGACATCTTTGTTCTTCTTTTAAGGACTCGGGCACATGGAGAATTGCACATCTGACATCGATGGTCCTCCTCTAAGGAGTTGCCGGCTGACCTACGGATTAGTAGAAGCAACCTGAGCCCAGCTTCTTCGGGGGATCGCACTTGACATCGGTGATCCTCCTCTAAGGAGATGGTGGCTGGTCTACTGATTAGTAGAAGGAACCTGAGCCCAGCTTCTTCGGACGATCGCACTTGACATCGGTGATCCTCCTTTAAAGAGATGCTGGCTGGTCTACGGATCAGTAGAAGGAACCTGAGCCCAGCTTCTTCGGGGGATCGCACTTGACATCGGTGATCCTCCTCTAAGGAGATGGTGGCTGGTCTACTGATCAGTAGAAGGAACCTGAGCCCAGCTTCTTCGGGGGATCGCACTTGACATCGGTGATCCTCCTTTAAAGAGATGCTGGCTGGCCTACGGATCAGTAGAAGGAACTCAAGCCCAGCTTCTTTGGGGTATCGCACTTGACATCGGTGATCCTCCTCTAAGGAAGTGCTGGCTGGCCTACTGATCAACAGACTATGACATCAGTCTACGGGTCTGAAGCCCACACATTTCGAGGAATCACACTTGACAGCGGTGATATTCTTCTAAAGAGTTCCTGGCTAGTCTGGGGACCAGTTGACTAGGACATCAGTTTAAGGAGCTGCAATCCAGTCTAGGCAACTGACTTCTCGTCAAAGCATTTGCTTCATACCACACAGGGATTCACTCTTTCCCCTGCAACGTGTACCACTTTGTTGACATAAATCACATATAATCTACTTTCTCTGACCCACCCACATCCCATGAAAACAGTCAGAAAAACCCAATTCCCACCCATTTAACAGAAAACACCTGTCCTTAATTACTTTTTGTCATTACTGTCACCCCGTTCCATTCCCCCGCAATTCCTCACCAATCATTCCCGCCCTGAACGCACTCACTTCTCTCACACGCACGACGAGCAGAGAGCCACAGCACACATAATCATCCCGCAGCAAGTGTTCAGGTCTCGGTCTCAACTCTCAAAGTGTTCCCTGATTTGACAGCGGGTAGACGCAAAATAAAATCTCTCATCGCGTACTCGTTGAATATTTTTCGTCGCGATTTACCAAACACAGAGATTCTCCTTCCCAAAACAATTGCATTAAGTGTGTATTTTCTTGTGTGCTTGTGGTCCCCCCTTGTGCAATTGTGGAAAAAGTCAAGCTTTTGTGGCGTTGTGGCGAATTTTTTTTTGTTTCTGAGAGAACGAGAATGAAAATTCTTTTGTGTAGAAAAGATCAAAAGTGCCGAAAATAAATTTCTTGTTCACCACACATCGGTTCATCTTTTGCTGGCTCACTCACTCTCGCTATCGGTGGCTGGGCTCCGTGCGTGCGTGCTTGTGTGCGGAAATTTACTACAATTGTGTTTGTTTATTGTTTTTCTTGTGTTCCTCCTCAACTCCACAGTGACTTTCTCGCTATCAGAGCTCCCCGCTGCTGGATGGTGTGTGTTTGCTGGATTTTCTAGCGATCATCGTGATTCGTGATTGCTCTTCGTGTGCGTCGTTCGTGTTTTTTTTTTGTTTTTTTTTTGTGTGCAGTGCGGGGTGTGTTCGTTATTCATTCGGTTTCGGGGTGCCTCTGTGTGTGTGGGAGTAAAGTAAGAAGTTTCCTTGACAAAAAAAAAAGGTTTTTTGTTTACATTGGCAGACAAAGAGGCAAAGTGCGGCGGCAGAACGAGGACTGCATGTGAAACATGTCGTTTTGATGTGCGTGGGGGATTGTGTGGGAACTCATTGCCGTCCAGGAAGTCACGTTCAATTGAAGCGAATTAAAGCGCAGTCCTTGATCGGAAATTCGGAATTCGGAGACGTGCCCGGAGAGGAGAGCCAGACCATCGCATATGTCATCGGAATCGCAATGTGAATTGTAGTTGGCGCATGGCCGATGCACTTTCAACAACACCTACACCTACACCAACTGTCATCTGCCTGACGGGTGTCGTCCCTCTCAGCTTCCACAGTCATCTGTTATCATCGCTTGCTGCTGCTGTTGCACATCGCCATCAGAATAGTTCTCAGTAGCTGCTCCTCGGTTTGGCCATATATAATACGTGACGCAGTGCAAAATTTCAACTAGTCTGTGTGTGGTGTGCTGTGCTGTGCATGCGAGCGATTGTTTTCGGTTTTGTTCTTCTTCGGCTTATTTTGTATTTCGCGTGCACTTGTTACTGCGAAAAAGATCTGAACAGAGAGACGACGACTTTTGTGCACAAGACCGAATGATAAAACGGGACAAATCGCCTGAATTCAAGTGAAACTCCGCGAATGGGGACGAGAATGGCCCTGCAGTCGTCGTCTTGGTCGTCATCAATGCCATCAGAATGGATACGCCAACATATTGTGATATTTCTTCTCGGAGTAATTCTTCTTTTGCGGCAACAATGTGGTAAGTGTAATTACGTTTTTTTTCCACATCCAAGACATGTACACATTTATTGTTTGATTTGTGAGAGAGTGAGTGTGGCTCAGAAATCGGCTGATATGAATGGGGAATGGAGCGGAGAGAATCTGCGACTAATTGCAATCTTAAGACTGACAGGAAGCACGTCATTAGAGAGAATAAATCGTTACTTAGCTCGTGGCAAGTTGTTGTTGGAGGGGGCGCCAAAAACACTTGTCGTTCGTTCTACTTCCCTATCATCTGCCTGGCATCACAGGCAGAGGCCCCCCGCCTGCTTAGAGGTTCTTCGAAAACCCAGTGTCGTTAAATGCCAATTTATTCGTTCGGTAATCAGATGAACCGCGCTGCGGTCCTTCAATTGGCAACTAACTCACGTAGGCTGGTAAGGAATGGCTCGGTTACGAAGAACCTTACCTACTGATTGTGGCCAGTCCATGTCGCTGGAGCTGGGTGGTGATCTCAGCGGTTGGGAATTTTAACGCGGTGAGTGAGGGGGAGTGCTTTCAATTCATAGCCTCGCTACCTTTCAATGAAGAAATGACTGTCTTTCAGTTGAGAGCATGTTTGATTCTTGACTCTGAAGACATGACGGGTGACTTCAGTTGAATTGATGGATGGATTGACAAGGAGACAGTGGAGGGAATAGTTGATCAGAATGAGAGAAATCAGGGATTGGTATTTTTTTCGATTTAGGTAGGGCCACTTCGAAGACCAACTTGAGTAAGATATGGAGCAAACGGTTGCATTGCACAAGTGGTTCAGGGCCTAACCTAACCTAAGGAAGGTAGCGTCGTAGTTGCGCGGAGAAAGCTGAAGTGAAGCTCGTCAGAAACAAAGGACTGCCTTGGTGACTTGACAGCTGCTTGGATAGAGAGTGCTGTTCGTCAAAAACTAAACCCAGCACGGGTCACTTTAAAGACACGTCTTGATATCTAGACAGCCTGTTTGAATCGAAAAGAGAGTGGAACTCTCCAGAAACCAAGAACCCCCTTGGAATCTGGACAGTTGTAGTTGACTAGACAAGGTGTACTTACTCACGATTTTCAGTAACTCATCTCTGGCCATTTCAAAGACCCGCCTTGGTAGAGAAGATAGTGAATGCTGTCATAAACCAGAACCCGCCTAGGTGTCTTGAGAGTCTAGCCGCTTGGCGGAGAGTAAAGCTCGCCAGATACTAAGACCTGCCGTGGAGTCTATTCAGCTGCAGTTGGCAAGACAAGGTGTACTCCTCTACTTCCACTCTTCAGAAACCAGACCCATCTCGGGCTTTTCAAATAGATGCAGGTAGCAGGTAGAGAAGGGAATGGAGCTAAAGGCCGCCTAGACAGTTGTAGTTACTAGAACAGAGATGTTCTTCGTCAGAAACAAGACCAGTGCGGGCCACTTTAAAGGCCCACCGGGGTAACTAAGCGGCCTAGTTGTTTGAACAGTCTACAGATCCTCATAAATTAAAACCCAGTTCGAGCCACTTTAAAGGCACGGCGCTTGACACCTGCCTTGTCTAAGAATACAAAAACAAAACTATAAAATGGGATGGGATGGTTGATTGCGCCCAAAGATGATATTCAAACGGGTCGAAGTCAGAAAGTGGAGAGGGACCAGGCATTGTAGGTGTAACCTCCACGTGCCACTCTCCAGAGAGCCGTCTAACTTCAACGCTGAACTCTTTGCTATAAAAACAGATATTTAATAAATACAAAAATATCAATAATCTCAGACAGACAGGCCTGACTGCCGTGGTTGAAGCTCAAAACAGCTTCACAATCAATTCCAGGGCGGTCTGGGATTGTCAGAAAATAGTCAACACACTGGCATAGAAATTGATATGGGTGGCGGGAAATGATATCCACGAAGGAAATGAGAAGGTAGACGAACTAGCAAAGAAAGGGGCGTAGTCCCATATATTGGGACTTTCCTTCTTCATGGATTCAGTAAAATTTATGTGCAGCAACGGGACAATTGAATGCAGGATCCAATTGTGGAACAATCGGGAGGGACAACCAGGACACTCCAAAAAAATCATGAGGGCAGATAGAACCAAGGAGACTCTGAAATTAAATAAGTCTGACCTTGGAAAAATATGCAACTACCACCTAAATAAAATGGGACATTGCTGAAAGGAAAGATACTGTGAACAGTCGAAGACCACGGAACACCTACGAGTCGTTGATACCCGACCTTAAGATCTTTTGTGCCCTCTTTCCAACAGTTGCTTACTTAAGATGTATAATTCAATTATTTCTGTATTATCAAAAGAATACATGTATTATTCTTAAGGTACAGCGATATAAAATCAGTAAATAAATGAAAAAAATGAAAAAAATGAAAATAAAGAGCTCCCACCACAAACAGTTCTATTTTGAGTTGTGCTTTGGGTTGTGCTATGGTGGAAGAGATGTGTCTCAATGGTGTACTTTCTGAGCCAGTTTCCTTTAGGAATCAGCGAATGAGAGCTGGTTCCACTGAATTCAATTATTCCTCTGATAATAGGTACCTGCCTAGGTATCTTAGTCTTTTGGGCTAGTGCCTCAGAAAATCCCCGTATGTGTTCTGGATTTTCGTAAGATTCTCCGCAGAAGAGACCTTCTGATGCTCCTAGTTTACTTAATAAAGATGTTTGAGGCACTAATCAAAATGACAAGAACAACCTCAGAATCCTAACAGAGCACGGCAAACGGAGGAGCACAACTTGCAGTGCTCTGTTAGCAAGCCTTTTAGGATTCGGAAATGGTTCTGGTTCATGCCTTAAACCTCTTTCGGCTGTGTTGACGTAAGAGTTTCTCGGCCCGCTTCATGCCATGAGCGTTGTTCCAGGATTCTTTTCCCGGTTTCTTCTTTCAGTTCTATGAACTCTTTCCTGAGGACATGATCACCTACAGAAGGGTTCGGGGCCTATGAGAGGTTCTGATGCTCCTTTCTTAGCGAGTGAGTCGTCCATTTCATTGCCTTCTATCCCCTGTGGCCAGGTATCCAGCAGAGTTTAACCTTGTTACTCTTGCTCAGCTTCTTAAGCTTTTGTAGATATTCCCAAACAAGCATTGATTTGGTGATGTAGGAGTTGAGTGCCAAAATAGCGGCACGACTGTTCGACATTATTGCTATGCCACAATTGATATAGTTTCTGTCAAGATCTTTTTGAACTCATCTGTCTATATCAAAGAGTTCTGCCTGGAAGATACTGGTGCGATTGCTCATGGGTTCATAGTCCTGTTCTAGGTGACTTTCCACTTCCTTCAAAACAAGAAAAGGACCACTGTCGTACCTCGGCGGCCTAGTTGCTTGGAGAGAGAGCCTCATCGTCAGAATACAAGGGTTCCGCCTTGGTATCTTGACCGCCTAGTTTCATGAATAAGAGAGCCAAGTCAGAAATTAAACAAAGCGCGCGCCTTTTATTCAGGCCTTGAAACCTTAGCCTTGTTGCTTGGACAGAGAGTGCTGCTCCTCATAAACCAAACCCAGCTCGGGCCACTTTAAAGGCACGTCTTGATACCTACCTAGAAGGCAATGAAGCTCGTCAGAAACCAAAAGCCGCCATGGAATCTAGAGAGTTGTTGTTGGTTAGACAAGGTGTACTTCGCTACTCTCGCGCTTCAGAAGTCAATCTCATCTCGCGCTATTTAAAGGCCCACATTGATACTTAGGTGGCCTAGTTGCCTGGACAGAGAGTGAAGGTCGCTAGGAACCAAGAACAAGGTGTATTTCCCTACCCCTAGTCTTCAGAAACCAAACTCATCTCCGATCAAATCAAAAGCCCGCCATGGTAGGGAAGTGAGTGCAGCTTCTGTTCGAAACTAAGGGCCGCCTTGGTACCTAAACAGTGGTAGTTACTTGGACAGCGAATGCAGCTTGTGCCCAGCCCGGGCTACTTTGGCTACTTTTACGCGAGCTAAATCGGACAGCAAGCTTTTCCATCTTTTAGGCAAGGGTGGTGAAGCTTTTCCTATGTCTCTCTCTTGCCTACAAGAAAGCGTGCTGTCGAGATTAGCGTGTGTAAAAGTACTCTTTAAAAGCCAGTCGTGCTACCTAGACAGCCTAGTTACTTGGTCCCTGGTACCTGGCCAGTGTAGTCGTGGTATTGTACAATAATTGATCAAGTCCAGATCGGCCTGTCTTACTACCTAGACCGGCTAGTTTCATGAAGAGAGTGCAGCTCGTCACCGACTATGGTCTGTCCACGCTTCTTGTCATCAATCCACTCTCATCAGCAGAGGACCCACAAAGGCTCCACAGTTCCTCCTTCTGTTCCAATCTCTCGCCCCCACAAAATACCCATTTCCTTGCATAAAAAAAAAAGAAAATTAATACTTTTTTCTCATAAGGTCACTCTTTCGTCCCACGGCCTCTGTTGCCGATCGGCGATTGAACACATCGGTGTTCCTTCACTCAGACTTTTAATTAAAGGGCTCTTGGAAGTAATAATATCCTTCAATGTCCTAACCTGCCACCCTCCACCCCACCATCGCAATCGCCATGGCTGTCACCAACATCAACCCAATCACCCACCATCGCCATCGCCACTGCCTCCGTCACCAACAGCGCCACACCATCGTCTTTGTCGTCGTCGTTGTCGTCTTTACCATCATCTGTGTCGCTGTCGTTGGCGTCGTCAGTCGATTGAAAATCAATACCCGCAATATTAAAAGTTGGGAGCGCTGGGGAATCCTTTGTGGATCACACACACACAGAGAGAGACCCACCATCGGCAACCCACGCCGCCTGCAGCGACTTACAAAAACACCAACGGTGACAACGATGACGACGACGACGAGGACAACATTCAGACTACCCCCTTAACCCTTTTGCAGCAGCAGCAGCAGCAGCAGTAACAGCAGTCCCCCCCTCCGTGGCTTTGACATCAAATTCGCCCCAATGAGGGCGGCAGGCACACTCGTACACAGATGTATGCATGTCCCACTGATGCCGCTGCTCTTACTACAAAGTAACGCCAAGCCATTTGGTGGGTCTAAGCGAGGCGACGACGACGACGACGGGCGTGCGGAGGTGACGCCCGTACAGACTTGCAATACAGCGAGGAGACAAAAATCAATGTTTACTGAAAAATTACTTCCAAAAAAAACCCGAAAGAAGAATGAAAGGAAAAACGAAGAAAATTCCTAACGACAGAGAGGAGAAAAGTGAATGAGTCCTTTGAAGTTGTCGTCTCTCTTACTGACTACTGGTACACACAGGAGCAGCACTCGTTTTGCATAATGTCGCAGGAGTGCAGCGCGCTGCCAGTGCCACTGTCATCCAGCTAGGCAGCCAGCCAGTCCCAGTGTCAGCCAGTTCCAGCGGCAGTTTATAGAGGACCCATACACAGGGAGAAAGAGAGAAATAAATTTATAGTAGGGAATATTAAGCTCTCGGTCGAGAGCGGCAGTAGTATTCTTTCTAGTGGAGTATTGCGGCATCCTGGCACACATACAGAACATGAGAAGCAGCAAAAGCAACAGCAGCAGCAGAAGCAGAAGTAGCCTTGCCGCCTACTGCCACCGCTGCTGGTGGGTGTGCACTGTGCGCGCTTCTGCCGTCAGCCTCTGTGTTCACTCACAAAGGAGACGTATGGTGAGCGGTGGTAAAAGTGACGGCGCCATCATGGTAAAAAGGATGATTGTTGGTTGACGGCTAGAAACTGGCAGAGGTTGGTCGAAGGGGGGTGTGTTTGAAGAAGAAGAGGACGGATCCTTTAGCAATTTAAATCCTTCATTGAAGCGTGTGCTCTTAAAGTGAGTGCAGAAGAGTTTATCACACAATCACACTCACCTAAAACACACAAAACGTCGTCGGCGTGTTGCTACCACTGCCGCATATTTTATCACAGCACAGCACGGCAGAGCAGAGCGGAGCGGAGCGCGGCGTGACGCGGTGCGGCACAGAGTCGTTCGCTTTTTTAATGTCGGTTATTTGGTCCTTTTGAGTTGTGTTCTTCTTTAATCCTTTTTAAGCGCGGTTTTTTCTGTGCTTCGTCGGTTCTTCGTTTTTTTGTTAGATTTCTCGTGGGTGTTAATGTTAGGAGGGCACTCGCTCTCTCGGTGAGCCATTGAAGTTGAACTTGAACGACGAGGAAGTGAATGGAGGGGGCTGGATGAGGGGGATGACTGAGTGGAAAAAGAAGTGAGTTCGATTTCGACGATCGAGGGGTGATTAGTTGTGTTGACATTGGCACACGAGAGGACAGACACTTGGATCATTAGTTAACAGAGGCTGGTTCTTTGTGAGCGAGTGCCCGCTTTGTTTGTGACGTGGATGGCCAATGAAGGGGATGTCGGCCGGTGGGAAAAGGACCCGAGGGGAACAAATGGGAAATGCGCAAATAGTAGTAGAATCTCACATGTGGTTTGTTTTGTTTTGTGGTGGAAATCGACGATACCCAAAAAACAGCACTCATTAATAAGCCATATGTAGCCTCTGCAAATAGTGATGTCCCTGCTGGCATTGACGCAGAAAAGAAGGATAGGATTACCATCGGTGTCGAGATCTCTTTGAACGCTTCTGGTCACACGTTTTCCATTTTCGAAATTTCCATCTGTACCAAATTTTCTGACCTTGTCAGTGTTTATACTTGAATTCCTTTAGTGCAGACAAATATAAGAATCTGAGAGGATCAGAAAGAAATGCTTTTGTACAACAACCTCTAGAGTCAATCGACTATGTGTGCCGAAACCTATAAATTAACAGAAGAGTTAAATCGCCAAGAGCCTTGCGCAACGAATTAGCAGCAAATGCCTTCCGTCGTGGTGAATCAGAAAGTCCTCCAGATCCCCTTCATCACACAGAAACAAAGAAGCGGCGATCTGAACACCTAAAATACCACAATGCCTCACAAATGATACGGCGAGCAGAGTCGTGTGCCGTGTGGCATGGAGACATTTTAAAAAAGACGGATATATTGAAAAAGTTTCAAAAAGAAAAACGAGTAAATTTGCAGACCATGCCAGTCTGCACACAATTGCTTACCAATGCTTCACGCAACCGCATGTCTAAACGTGATGCAAATCGAAGTACAAACTCAGATCTTGAAGTTGAAAGTCATCATGACGGGAAAACCTCATTACTTGCAGTCCTTCTCACAGCACAAATTGTAAATCACGTCGCCCAACTTAACACTCAGAAGCTGATGTGATGACTAAGCGACGATGCGATGATGTGTAAGTGCAACGCCAGAAATCAAGAACACACATGCGAGTTGTTGGTCAATGTAATCAAGTTCAGCCGATGCGTCACTGCCCATGAATATTCATTAATGCATCTAGCAGAGATAACATGTAACAGGCAGCTCGAGAAGGACTGTTGAGTACTGAGAATTGAGATTGTGAACAGCCTTCTTCAGGCTACACAGAGATGGACAGAGTAGACGTTTAGTTTGAGAAAGATGTTGCAGCAGGAGAAACAGAAACTATAGGGTTTTCCAATAAGGACTTGAGAATATAATTGAGATTTTTTTTTTAAATAAACGTAAGTCGCTTCAAATGATTGTCTATCGCATGGGTGTATACCAAGACGTCTGAGCGATGCCCAATTCTTCCGTGGAATTGACAAATTTGAATCCTTTGCTACGGACGCCTGAACGGCAGCTATTTTTTCGACACAATGACCATCTCGTTGTCTCACTGACACGGCAACATCTCACAACGAATATGTAGACACAAAATTGTGCATTTAACTTGTAATTGCATGTCTAAGAGGGCGAGAACTACGACCTAAAGACCTAAAATTGGAGTTATGGCTCTTAAAAATGTGGTTACCGACTCAGAATTTCGGTAGATGTTGCTCGTTCGTGTACTTTACCGCGTTGAAAATGTAGAGTTAAATGATTAGTGAAAAAATGCTGTCAGAAATCAGATTCAATTCAAGTCCCTATTCGAAAACTCTTTAAGTACAAATATGCAACAAGATGATGAAATACACAGCCCTTCGTAATGAACGTGGAGCTACCTTTCAACTGCTCCGCTGATCAAGAAATTGTTAAAAAATGTTACCAGTCTTCTTGGGACTACATAAATACCAAAACATACCAGTCTTCTTGAGACTACACACAAGGTATATATATGCACGCCCAACAGGAGAAAGAAATACCTCGTAGAAACCCATACCCAATTACACACTTTCTTCAAAATTTAAAAGCACTTTAGTTAGCCTGACTCTATTAACCCACGCTTTATTGGTATAAGAAGAAACAACACACGCCCCCCGAAGGAACAGCCAATTCTGATGTCACATTTCTATAAAAACCTCTGCCTCTTAGACGGGGTATTTCGCTGAACTCTGAAAATAAACATAAAAATCCATTTAATTTCTTTATATTCCACTAAATTTCATCGAATTCCCGGCAGAAAACCAGCATCAAATGAGAATTTTCTGTGAAAATTATGGACTGCATCGAACAAATGTTAAATGCCACAAAAAACGATAAAAATCAACTAAAATCATTGAAATTTCATGATCTCTATTAAGCCCGACACATGACTTGCGTTTTTAAACAATTTTCCCAGCTCAAAATTTTGAAAAATTCGCGAATTTTAATTTTTTTTTCACCTCCCGACTAGATTTTTGATCCGTCTGTCAACGTGATTGATCCTGCACTGATTAAATGGGAATTTCCTTTTGTGTGGAAAATGTCAAAACTGAGGACTTTTTTATGCCCAAGAATTTGATAGTGGATTAGATGAGGATTGTACTAGATGAGTACAGGGTATGGTAAAACTTTTTTTTAAAGGGGTTTTAAAGATTGGGGATGGGATTGGATGAAACTTTAATTGGGTTGATTGGAGAGAGATAATTAACCACAACCACCAAAAAATTCGCAGTGAAGTGTCAGCTTGCACTCGTAATTCTCTGTGAATGAGAAAGATCTATATGAATGAACTGTCAGAGTTTGAGAAGTTCGCAATTCGTAGCGACGTCATATGAATGGGCCTGTAGTGTATGCGCTGGGTATCATTTTTAGAAAAGGAAATCTTATTTACATTTCTTGGCGTTTCTAATTCGGCAAGACTTCGTGACAATGACTCAATAAGCCAGCCTCGAATCGCAGATCCCCAGCGACGACTCCTGTCAGCTTAATCAAGCCACAAAATGAGGACACTCAGTCACAATAAGCCGATCTTAAGTCGATTTGATTCCCTCCCACCTCTGAAAACTGTCGACGACGTGGCTGAGATACCGGACAAGGCTAATCCTCCTCCACATCTCTGCCATTCTCTCCTTCGTCGCGACAAGACAAAAACCGTGTTCAAAGTCAAATCCATTAGCGAAGCCAATCGCTGTCAAAAATCTGTCACGGAGGCATTAATCATCTCACGAGGAGCTGAAGTACATGCAATTTACATATTGCTTCGTTAACAAGGCCTACTAGTGGTGAACGCACGAAAGGAGAGAAAAGCAAAACCGACGAATTCGAAGGGTTTCCTTAAACTTAAAGACCATGCTGCTGCTGGTGGACTGGTCTTGACCGTCCACTCAGATTTCGTGTTTTTTCTCTTCTCAACAAACTCATCCAACATCCAACACCAGATGGTGGCCAATGCCAGTGCCAGTGGTCTCAGGTCTGTTCCTAGAGGAGCGAGCTCCGTTCGGTTCGTTTAACTTGAAACATTAATTTTCCGTATAACGAGATTGTAGTTTACGCTCCATGCCATTGTTTTTGTTGCTGTGTTGGCTGCAAAGCACGGGGAAGGGCACGGGCTCCGTCCTCTGCAGAAGGCACACGGAGGTAGTTTTTAGTTCTTTTCAATTTCAATTCTCTCCTCGTTTTTTTTCCCTCTCTTCTTTTCTTTCTTTCTTCGTGATTGTGTTGCTGCGGGAGAGTGTGTGCATGGATGGGGCGATATTCAATGGACTCCAGGTGGTGGTTGATTGCATGGCGTGAGGTGAATGGAGGGAGCACCAGGAACACCAGACGAACTGCATGTGAAAACGACGCAAATCTACTGATTAGTAAGTAACCTATAACCTCGACAAGGAGTTCCTGGAAAACCACTCAATCTTCGGTCTCATCGGAAGAGTGAAGCGCAATTCAATAGGTTTTTCCATTCGAGTTGAATGAGACGCTGCCTCGTGGGTGTGGGCCTGGGCGTGGGCGGTGGTGCTTCGACTTTTGCCTCCACTTACTTGATTCAACTTAGCTGACGTTCGAAACAAAAGCTGGTGGAACTTTTTAGCACCTCACCCGGGAGTGGGCCGCAGGAGGCTGTGCATCGTGCATTGAGGTAGGTTGGATAGCACCTTCATCAGGGCGATGAGAGGCGCACTCCTGTGCTCGGGCTCCATTGAGGCGCATTCGACTGGATTGAAAAGGTGGTAATATGCTCGAATAGATCCAAACTAAACATAAATTACTGTGGATGCGGTTGCAATAGGACGGTGTGAGGAGGGTGCAGCAGCAGTCGAAGCACCACCAAGACGAAATGGGATTGCAATCTGATGGAAATTGTGGCGATGTTCGGTTCGGGCGCAACGGGGACACGACACACACAACTGAAGTGTGCATCCATCTGAGGCTGAGGCAGAGGCAGTGGCAGACTCTCTGGGAGTTGTGGTGTGCAGTGTGCACACTATTGAACCAAAAATCTGCATCCAAGCCGCAAAGTAATTTATCACAAGTTCACGATTCAATGATTCGCAAGTGAAGTCCGGGATAATGACGTGGTATGGATTACAGGCAGCAGCAGCAGTGTCTCGATGGGGACCTACCAGGTTTCCTTTCACATCTCGTCGCAACCAGATGTAGATTCATTTTCAGTTCTATTCTGGGACGGTAGTGGTGCGGGGACAAGCTTCTGCTTGAGTAATTTGATTTTTGGAGTGAGACGATAACGATGACGATGACGACGAACCGAGCACAATGATGATGATTTTGCATCCTGGACGACAAAATATGTGGCCTGTGGTGCGGAATGTGTGACAATCTGTGAGTGCAACCTACTCATGAGTACTCATGAGTTTTGAGGTTTCACATCGAGTGCTCGGAAAGCACTGTGCAGTGCCCGGAATGTGCACCATTGGGTGAGTGTGTGTGTTTGGGTGTAATCTCCACATTAGGTGTCGATTCTTTCCCCGGGGAGATGACTTCGTGTTGTGTTTAGTTTGACGCAAAGAAGTGGGTTCTGTCTTGTGGAATGTTGAAACAACGACGATGACGATGACGGAGGCCTAATGATGGATGATGACAATAACGAGGAATGGTCTTGGGTGGAGTTCGTGTTGGCAGTTGCCTTGGGAAACTTGTGGAGAATGAGAGTGGACGAATGCAATTGATTGAAAGGCGAACAGAGTGACCAAGATAAAGTGGAGTAACGAGTCACATATAGAGACGGACCATGAACAAATTACAAGACGGTATCTTTCCCGATGGCGACAGGCCTTTGATGCCTATTACTACTGTACGAAAAAATCGACTGAAGCTGGAGACGCTACCCCAAGCAAATCATAGATGGTCAACTGGCACAGAATGCGTCATAACGAAACGACTCTGGCCCAAGCTGGATCTCAAAGGATTACTTATTCTGATTGACATGAGCAGGGCTAATCTTAGAATCCGTCATTGGTACACACGGCTCTTCTGCATCAGCTGCAGACACGAAGACGAGTTAGACACCACTGCACACCTCTTATGCAATTGTAGCGCTCTCTCATTCCGCAGAGATAGACTTCTAGAAGCCGCTCACTTCTTCTTCTTCTGAGGGCGCTACAGTTCGTGTGAACCTGAGCCTCAGCCAACAAGCTTTTCCAGATGGCAAGATCCTTAGTCAGATGTTTCCAAATTCGCACGCCAAGTTAGTTCATGTCCTCCTCCACTTGTGTGCACCATCGGCTTTGTGGTCGTCCTCTATTGCGTTGTCCCACTGGTTTGGAGTCGAAGACTTTTCGGGCTGGAGCAGTGTTGTCCATGCGCTATATAAAGCTCTAAGTGGTTGCCGGAATAGATTGACAACCGATCAACGTGGTAGCACAATTGGCCTATACTGGCCTATGGGTAGCTGCGGTCCCTTTGCGGTCTGCCACTTCAACATAAATTAACACCTAACCTTGTGCGGACTGAAGAGATGTAGGGACACACCGACTCAAGCCCTCCTGCTAATAAATAGGGTCTTGGCAGACCTTTCCCAATCTCACCAAAATGTCTGATCTTGTCAGTGTTTATATTTGTATTGCTTTAGTGTACAATTAATTTAAGAATCTGATTGGACCAGAAAAAGGTTTTTCTACAACAACCCTAGAGTTTATCGAATACGTGTGGTGAAACCTATTCATTAACAGAAGCGTTAAGTGGTTGACGAGGTTTCATGTAATTAATTGCCCGTCTTTGTCATGAGAAGAGGCACATGCCATCGACAGGCTAATGCCATTCTTGCCACAAACCGCTTGTCACTTGCCACGCTACTAATCGCTTTCTCCAAACTCACGAAAAGGAACAACCGTCCGTCTGAATTCCAATCTCGTGACGCACCGAATTTTCCACTTAGACTTGTCATTTTTCGAGAATGTTGAAATAAACAGACAGACGTCTGCCATATTCCAATTTTCTTGCCAAAATTGTAACCAAAAATATCGCGTCTGACGTCAGAACGACGACTTCGAGCACTTCTCATTGGTGGGCTGTCGCTTCCTTCCTCTTCTTCTCCACGTTTTCTGACATCTCCTCCTCATTCTTCTCCTCCTCCTTCTCCACTCATCTTCCAACTCTTCACATTCATTCAGACGCCAACCATCATCTCATAGCTCACGTCCATCCACAAAATATTTGATATCATAAACTACTCTCTCTGCCGCTCTCCCTCACATTCTCCGCCACCTCCTCTCCCGCCCACACACTCCCACGTGTATCAAGTAAAATCAAACGTCCGGCCAATGAACAAATAAACAGAACAACAACAACAGAAACAACAGCAAAAACAAGCAATATTTGAAATAATCAAGACAACAATCCATCACACATAACCTCAAAGGGCTTGCCGCCAATCGACATTTGCCATCGCAACGCCACGCCACGTCACGCCGCGCCAAGATGTTATGCTCGTCTGGCCTAATCTCTGGAAGACTTCCCGACCAGTAACCGCACAGCACCACCCTGTGCCTTTGATCTTCTCATTTTCAATTTTTATAGATTTCCTCCGCAGGCGTGTGCTTGTGTGTGTGCATTTGTTGTGTTCTAATTAAAAATAGTTCCACAGCCACCACCCGTGTGAAAAATGTGTTACAAAAAATTCCAAACACAATTCATACGCTTTCATCTAGCGTCGCCATCATCTCATCGGTCTGTCCGTGCTGATTTCGGGGCGCTCTCTGTGGATCGAAAACATGCAGCGGGCGGGCACCCGATGGAAAGTTGCAGTCCACGGGGATCGCCAAGCAGCAGCCATTGACACGCGAAATTGATTTAGTTTTTTTTTTTGCCCGCCTGGCAGACGCAATCCGCAATAAAATATCAATTTGCAGCGACGACAAGACATCGAAGACGACGCAACGCCGGTGATGGCGATGGCGATGGCGAATGGTGGCAAGAACGCATTTGCATGGTGTTCAACGGAAGTGCCCGTCGCCGTGTTCCCTGGTGCAGAGGCACAAAGCTCTCACCACCTGGCCGCCGCCGCCGCCGCAATGAGCAATCAACTGACA
Organism: Eristalis arbustorum; assembly: GCA_916610145.1. Taxonomy (NCBI): domain Eukaryota; kingdom Metazoa; phylum Arthropoda; class Insecta; order Diptera; family Syrphidae; genus Eristalis; species Eristalis arbustorum. The sequence goes on from OU744317.1 coordinate 81,366,874, forward strand.
ACTGATTTATATTTTGTTTTGCCCCGCCAGTGTGTGTCCGGACTCCGGCACTCAACCACTCAACAGGAGATATAAGTGCCCGCGGAGGAGGCAGGGGACTCGGGAAACACGGCACAAATTCGCGCCTCCAAGCCAGATTACGGAATCGGATTTATGTACAATCGAGCAGAGCAGAGGAGGGGTCTTAAAGATTGTTTTCTTTTGTATTTCCTCCTCTTTCCGCCGCTCTTTGGTGGCGGATTTATGTTGTTCCACGGGTGAGAATGCTCACTTTTGTTGTTCCATCGGGCGCTCCCCTCTCGTTTGTAAATCGATTTTGTGGTCTTATTTATCGATTCGATGCGGATGAGGACTTTTTCGGAATTCAACGAGATTGCCCGAAGGCAGAGAGGAGTTGCTGGTGGTTGGGGCACGCTTGGGAATCCTCTTTTCGAACCAGTGGAAGTGACTAGCACTTGTGGCAGATAAGTAGATGGGAATGGTCGGTGTGAAGGTGGCGTGGATTTCAGGAGGAGATTTTGAAGACTCGAAGATGATGGTGAATAGGTTCCTTGAGAGCCATGTAATCACAGTCATTGGGTCGTTGCATTGAATTAGCAACTATGTTGTTCCGGGAAAGCGTTTCAATTAGACTCCAGTTCGTCGTTTACTGCCACTTTCCAGCTCAAAGAATGCTTAGCTACTAGACTGACTAAGTAATGCATGTGTCCTGAATTTGGAACCGTTTCATATCCCTAGTGCTCAATATTTTTCAGTACAGTCTACGGCTTGCTGACGAACAGGACAGTAATTCTCCATCGTGGCCCAGATGAAACCTGCATCTCTGTGAACAAGCCACGACGCCAGCTCCCAGAATTCCACGCCGACTTTAGTCAATTTGGAATTTCTAAGGATAGAATAAGAAATCTAGTACAATGGGAAGAAATGTCATGGAATAATAATGCCCGACAGATGTCAGCAATTGGATCGGGATTAAGGGATGCACAACAGGGACTTTTAAATGCTTGATGTCGCAACGCGGACAAGTCAAGCAACTTGTTGTGCGATGTAACGCAACAGAGGACAACATAGGCGATGCACTTAGGAAGTAGAAAATGCCCGCCTGGTCACCAAGTCGATTTGGAGGACTGCGCTATAAGAAGATCAAGCGGTCGATAGCGTATTTCACAGCGGAAATCAACTCATGCAGCTCTAAACATACTCCTCAATCTTCCGCCGATAGACTTGCTTGGCAAGCAGCGACCAGTACGGCATTTGGTCTAAAATGCGTCGCAAATGTGGAAAGAACTCCGTTCTGGACATTCATCATTCTTGACAACAAGGGCCGAGCATTGTTGGCAGAGCAAGTAAACATCTTCTCTACCAGCATTTCATCTAGATTGAACCGGACGACTGTTCTCCAGACTCTTCCTTTTGCGAATCTTCACAGATGGATCGAACATGGGCAAGGTTTCTATGGACTCCAGTGTTAAACTGTCATTCCGCTGTCGCAAATTCCAAATCGATATAATGTCTTTAAGGAGGAGGCGTAAGCGTTTAGGGAAGCTCTGTTGTGGCAAAAAAAATAATTAATTTTAAGCACAACTGGAATGGAGACTGCTCAGGGATGCGCTGCATCAGTATGTCCAGTAAGACTCTTTCCAGCACCTTTCCAAGCACCGAAAGGACACTAATGCCACGATAAGAGCGAGGGTTGGTCCTCACCCGATCGTTAGATTTCAGCAGAACTATCACCTTTGCAGGTGAAACTTAGTCCCCCTGACATAGCACGAGTAAAGAGCCAGGCAGCGGTCACATTCAAATCAAAGACTGCCCTGAAATGACGCCTATCTCTCGACGAGATGGTCAAACTCAGTAGAAATGGCACAGGCTCTGCACTCCTCCAGATGGAGTAATGTCAACGAAAACACATCCACGGAAGATCTTGAAACGAGCAAGGTTACAAAGGTGGTTGGTAGTCTGCTAGTCTGTGCCTCATCCATCCAAAATGATCACTCAGTCCGATCAGAGTGAGTAGGCCAAATATCGGAACTCTTTGACATCTCTAGATTAGCCCTTCGGCCGACGACGTCTTATGCCGAAGCTGCAGCTACAACGAGGAGGAAGAAACTACTGTGCATCTGCTCAGTATTCCCAGTTCCCGAAATTAAGACACCTAAAAACCTTCTTCTTCGACAACCTTGGTGTCAGCCATCTCCATCGCTCTCTCAAATGCCCGAATGGGTTTACGGAATAGGATCCACTAGTTCTGGGTGCCAGGCCATGGAGTTGCTCCAGGCAACTGTGAAGAGCATCAGCGAATGAGACAACTGGGGCAGTAGGGCTGGAGATGGACTAACTACACATCCCTCAACAATCTTTCGCTCCCAGCAGTGTCACGCTAAAAGGAATCGGCTTCCACGGAAATTAAAACGACTCCCCTCGAAATTTCCTGACACTTCCATCGATGTGCCCCCTATTCCAAAGTCATTCCGACCATCCAGCGACAACTTCTCTCACGTGCTCACCAACCACCTCCTCCGGTAAAGCAAAATCACGAAGTGAAGTCCTCATTCCCTAACAATGACCCGAAGGGGGGATGCTTGTTTCAGAGTCTTGTTTCCCTGGTGCGGCACGATGACGAGCCGGTTGCCTGTCTTCCTATACGTGATTTTATCTCTCACCCCGCATTCACGTTTCCTTGACTTTCCAAGACAATAGCTCTCGAAAAGCCAAAGCCAAAGAGCCCAAGCAGAGAGAGAGCCCGAACAAGAAAGGAAGCAGAAAGAGGAGCAAAACGAACAAACTGACGAGATGATAATAAGATCCTCCGGTGGGCACCTTGAAAAGGGTCGTACCCACTGCTGTGCACGAGTGTGTGCATGTCTGTGCCTCCCTCGGCAGCAGATCAAATTGAATGAATCCGAGTTCGCCTTTTTGCCCGTCTTCTTCCTTCCTTCCCTTCACGCCATCCTGACTGAGGTGCTGTGTGCGCACCACCGGAGGTATCCTCGGTCCTCGTCGGTCGTCGTGGCCCCAGCCTGTAATAATCGTTGATGTAAAAATTAATGTTCATGCACGGGCAGCAACACTCCGGTCGCTCGTTGCGTCGTGTAGCTGCAAACTTGGGTTTAATGCGATAACAAGGTGGGATGGACACAAGCCATGAATGAGCACGAGCAGAGCAGCGGAGAGAGATGTCTATCTTCAGGACGAGAGGCGTCGGGCAAAGAAGACGAGACGAGACGAGACGAGCAGCAACCCATTAAAGCTGTCATTTCGGTTTCGGACCCTTGTGTGTGCTGGCTGGCTGGCCGGCCTGCCTCCCCGCACATAGCAATTAACGTGAAGTTTTCGAGAAATTTAAAATTCCCGATGATGTGCCTTAAATCGGTGCGGTGCGGTGCGCATGAGGAAGAGGAGGAGGAGGGAGTATGTTCGATCGCCAGTACATGTCCTGCATGCGAAATGAGCGCGTGTGTGTACGCGTGTTTGTTGTAGCGCTGCGCTGTATCGTCAGCCTTGGGTAAATAGGATTCGAATTGACATTCAATTAGAGAGACGCTGCCGTGGCCCGGTCCCGGTACCGGCCGCCTCGGTCCCCCCACCCGGCAGATGTACGTACATGTTCGATGGTTGATTTTAAACAAAACCCGGGCGCATAATGAAGCAAATAGCGGTGTAAATGCGATCCTGACAGCCGGCTGTGGAGCATATTGATTGGAATTTGGCAATCAGATTGGGACGAGGCGACGGGGTTTTTACGAAAACATGTCGTGTCGTTCCGTGTGATGGATGCATTAAAGAGTCAACCGTTGGAATGCTTAATTTTTATTCGATTGACGGTACGACCGATGGACGGGAGGAGGGGCGGTGAGTGGAACTGAGGGATTGGTTTTGGTTGTTTATGCGTGAGGCATCTGCAATGAGATGGATGACTGGCCTCCAGGCCTTGAACTTGTGAGGCAGGAGAAAGTCGAAACAAGCCTCAAGTGGTGGTCGTATGTTGGCTGGAGTGTGTGAAGATGTCGAAGTGGAGTAGACGACTGGAAAATAAGTTTTTGCAATGCTGCATCGATAGCAACAAACCGCAACTAAAACAAACGCAGCGTCTAGGAGATGTGGCCAAATAAACCACATCTGGTCAGGATTTCAGGTCAACTTGTACGATTTTTTTCCCCACTTCCTCCTGGTTTTCACACCGCCGAAAAGGGCTCAAAACAAGGTCTTTACATGCAGAATCCATTGCAAGAAATCGCACCTCAAACAATCGAACCGTTCTCGAGACATGACCGATTGTTCAAAATGACCAACTTTTGGTCAGAATTTCATGCCACCTTCTCCGCCTGTTTTCTATACTTTCTTCTGAACACAGCGCCTTGACTAAGGACTCAAAACAAGGTCAAGGCAAGCAACAAACCGCACCTCAAACAATCGAACCGTTCTCGAGACATGACCGATTGTACAAAATAAACTACTCCAAAACAACTTTTTCCCAACTCTGCCAAAATACCATCTCCTGACCAATAGACCTTAGCTACATGGCTGAAAACTGAAAAATAGACGTCTCCTCTCCCTTCTGATTGTTATCAGAAGAGCAAATCCTTCCCAGGATTGAGTGCCCCAGGGTTCTCCTTATTGGCCCCATTCTATTGCTTCGCAAAATTAATCACGATTGCTGGGGAATCGACATTCCAGATGAACAGATTGGCGATCGGTTAGCTTCGCTGCAGGAAATACTTAATATTTCGCTCCCGGGAGTGTGGGTGTGTGCACAACCAGCAGCACCCACTTTCAATGCAACGCAGACAAGGTCTGCGGCATGATACCCCTCGAGCCATAGAAGGAGCAGCCATTAATGAACGCCAACAAGAAATCGCAATCGAGAGTCGATGGAAATATTTGCTCTGTGCGCTGGCGGGGGCCCGCTTGAGGCCAGGAGGTGGTTCTGTCCATGTTTGCAACTCGAATTCGATTCTATTCCCGCATCAAGTTGTTAGCCAAACGGCAGCCCGGCAGCCATCGTTCGTGTGCTGGCCAACAGTAGAGAAGTCTTTCTCCACTCGGATTGTGCTTTTTTTCTCCATAAAAAGCCCAACACACTGGTTCGTCGCTCCATACAACGCCCGCATCTGGTGCGGCCGTTTCTTATGGCAAAAACGTGATTGAATCGAATCGCCACAACACACCGCCATTTCGCTGTGCTTCTGCTGTTTCTGCTGCTGCCACCTTCATAGTTAATGCATTTCCACATTGGTCACGACTAATGGACTCCCCCGCGAGAGCATAACACGAACTCCTGCTGTGTGTGCACAGCACAGACAACTCGTACTCGGTGTATGAGTGCCTCGCGCGTCATATTGGGTCCAAGTGGTTCCACAAGCCCGGCGTATGGTTCATTTAATGAAAACGAACGGATGAAACGGAGAAGCAACGCGCGGAGATGTGTGTCCATTACTTCTGCCTCGGTGAATGGGTGGTGTGTTGTGGATTATGGCCAGCCGTTGCTGGGGCGGGGGCAGCAGAGAGCATTACTCTCGCGGTACACAAACGTGCGAAATTCTGTAAATAACTCGAATGTCGTCGTCGTCGTCGACGTTGTCGTTGTCGTCGTCGTCATCATCATTCTACTCGTTTTGTCGTTCGCTCGCATATGACTAAATTAACAAGAGGCTCCTTCAAATCGACGACGCTGCTGTTGCAAATGTTGCCCTCTGCGCGCACAGACACACATACGCTCCTCCACCGAAACCAACGAACGAACGGATGGATGGATGGATGGGCTGAAGGAGGAGGAGGAGCAGATGGGTATTAACGAGGGCAAGACTGCACTGCACCGCACACAACAGCTCGGTCGTCAGCGCGTCATCGTTGTTCGCAAAATTCCCTTACTTGTCAAGTGTACTTCAGATGTTTTTTTTTTGTTTTCTTGCGCTTCTTGAGAGGAACAGGGCCGGTGAATATGGTTTCCATTCCTGCGTCCTGTTTCCTTGATTTTATTGTTACACAGAAATACGCGTGAAGGGTTATTTTTTTTCCTGCACACACATCCCTGGTGCAAGTTGCTACTAGTGCTACTCCTCGACGTCGTGTTGTTTTATTGTTATTCGCTCTCGAAAACGAGCCTTAAACGCTGTGCTGTGCTTCGAGGAGTGTTACTGCATATGAAAAAAGGATTAAATTGAAGACAATAGAATGACGCTGATAGCGGAAGAATAATTCATTTTTTTGCTCGACGGCGTGGGGTCGCATGGCCTGACTGCGAGGAGGTCGGAGAAACATTAACCCTTGCTGGGGTGGGATGAGAGTGGTGGGTGGGCATATGGTGGAATTGGGCACGAAATGACTAGAGAAGAAGGAGGGGGACCCCATTTTTTTGCCTAAAATGTTGCAACAGGTCGTGGTTGACACAGGAAGCAAGTGGAAACATGGGGGCTGGGAGACAAGTTACAAAAAAGTGGAACTTGTGGACCCGAAGTCATGTACCTTTCCATTGTTTGATAGTTTCAAACCCAGGCACCAAATTCGACGATTTTTCAGGCTCTGTACATTCCCACCGCCGCCCTAACCAAAAGAGAGAGATGGAGGCTCTATACATTCAATATCGCCGCTTCCTTAAAAAAAGAGAGATGAGTCCTTTTTGCGAACGCACTCTCTCTTTCCCCCTCTCTCGTCTGCAGCCGCCAACGACAGGCGATGGACACCTCGATTCGTCATCGCGTCTGCCGTTGGGGCTCCCAGATTTCACCTCGCGGAGGTGAGAGTAGGAGTTCGATGACAGAGGCTGAGTGCCGACGCATAAAAACGTCGGCATGATTCGCATGTCATCGCTTTGAAATCCATTTGGATGGATGGACTGAACTGGATTGCATCTGAAATCAGAGGCACTTGATCAAAGAGGCAGTTCATTCCATCCGTCCGGGAGAGGAGAAAGACACTCATTAGCAAGTGCCACTTCGTGAACCAGAGTTAAGTCTTAGGTTTCATAAATTGCACTCAAAGAGTGCGTCAATAAATCCTCCGTGGCCTCGTATTGTTGTAAGAAGGCAATAGGATGCAAGAGGCCACACTGAACTACGCTTGTCAAGGACATCATCTATAAACAAATGAATCGGTTGTAACGGAAGGTATGAAGGTAGTTTGCTTATGCTAATGTTCATCATCTACAGTGGCCAGTCGCATGTTCCAAAAGCAAAGCACACAAAATCCTCCATCTCCTAATCATAGCTCCTCAGGCGCTAGACCGGGGCGCAACTTTGTCCTGCATCCATATAGTCCTCATCTAAGGTCTGCCAAGCTTAAATCATATTCACGGCACGACTATGAAGTCGAGATGATGAGGGCAATCGTGTCACGTGGCCCAACCATCGAAGCATAGTCCTTTTCGTTCCAAGAACAGCTCACTGTTGAGTTTCCCACGCACTTATTTGCTGTTCACCATCACGGCGAGCAACTCCCACCAGAGCACAAATAAGTCTCACCTCGTCAGCTTCTACAACATTTGCGGTCTTATTCAACCCAGCTTGATTTCTGGTCCTGCCATTCAGGGCTTCCAACTCGGACCCAGTCCATGCACCACTTCCTCTACTCGTGCAGTGTCCTCGCTCAACCGAAGGAATTGCTCCTGAATTTCATCAACGAACAGCTTTTTAAATTCACGACTCACGCTTCTTCGTGTCAGTTAACAATGCAAGAGAGTATACCTACTTGCCAACACTAAGACTCAAAGCCAGAGTACACCTTCTAAGACGACGCGTATCAGTCAAAGTTCGAGCATTAGACTGTGGCTAGACACAGTCACAACACACACTTCACTCACTTCGTAGCAAACACTGTCTAAAGTAGGAGAAGGAAGCATCCAATCCACCGACTGTTCTTCAATCTTTCTAGCCCCTAACATCTGCAGAAACTAATCACTCTAGAACCTAACCTCTCTAAAACCCAACCCAACTGCAAATAGTTCCTCTTGGAACACACTACTGCAACCGTGATTAGACTCGGAATAACTTTTTCTCTATCTTTCATCTGTCGTGAAGCATGCTATCATTGAACACGAATGCAGTGGAAATGTGTATGTTTTTCTACGATTTTTCGCAGTTCATATCGTAACTTCAATCCTTACGTATGGATTCTGTGATAGGGCTGAATATGTGGCCTCTCATTGCGGCAACAGTTGCAGAAATGTTTAGAAAATCTCTGTACACAGTCGTGTTCCTTTTGGAGCAAGTAGATCGGCCCATTGTACCTTTCAATGTGACAAAGCAAAGATTCGCACTTTCTTCGGGAAGGAAGACTGACACTGACACTCTCTTGTCTAATTCAAGAGAATTTTGTAGATTGTAGGATTGCAATAGACTAAATAACGCTAAGTCTTCTGAAATTGTTGTGAGTTCCCTGACTGCTCTGATTGCTGTGGCATCGACTTCAAGTTTTCCCGCTCATCGGCACGAATGTGGGTAGCATTCTGGATCAGGATAAGAGTGTGTACCTGGGCCCACAAGCCCGAGAATAACAACGCACGTCACTCAACACAGTCTACTCCTTCTGTTCTCGCCTCTGAATTAGACGTCTACACGGCGAAGGACTTACAGAATCTTCCCCCAATCAATGAACAGGCTACAACCTCTCCATCTCTCAAGAGTCGCTGCAGCTCTCCTCGACCAGATTTCCATCTCCCTCTGCAATTAAAAATGCAAACAAATAAATATCCCCTCTAAACAGGGCCCGAAATCCAATCTGGCCGTAGTTAAGATGCAAAGATATTCCCCGTCAGGTGACCCAAAACGCAAGCATCGTGGCCGAACGGCCACAAAAGACTGTGGGAAGCCGAAACATCGGCTGGACCCAGTGGACGACCAGACCGGGAACGGAACGGTCAGTCCAGGCAACATTTTTACATTTGCGTTGAAGTTGATCATTTTTTGTTTCTCCCGTTTGTTGCTCGTTGAAGCTCTTCATCGTCGTCGTCTCGTTCATTTTATTTATTTTTTTCCATTTCATCCCTCTTCGCATTTATTATGCGCATTCATTGGAGTTTGCGAGGTAAAACAGAACAAAAAAAAAACGGAAAAAGAGAAAACATTCCAATGTTTACGAAACCATACACATACCCCAGAGTAGTCCGGAGGAGCCTCCGAACGACGAGAGAAGCCCCTTCTTCTCCCACTGGTGCTGATGATGGTGGCGGTGGTAGTAGGCTCATTTTAAAATTGTGGACTTCTCTAGCCCGCGCCCCTCCCGACCGCAGTGAGTGAGCTGCTCTTCACAATTTTTTTTTGAAGGGGATGCACACGATGGGGGGGTGGGGGGGAAAGAAACGTTGGCCTTCGACCGAATGGAAATGGCAGAAAAACCCCAGCTAAAGAGGTTAAGAAGTGGCAACAGAGAATGAGGTGGAGCTTTGGAATAATGCAGAAGAGACCACAACCACCACCAGTGCCAGCGCCACCACCACGTACCACGTACCACAACAACTATTCGACGGTGTGCAGGCAACGTGACTCCTCGTTGGCTGTGTGGAGTAGCACTCTTTACATTTGAATGGAAATCGGAATTGCTGCGAATTGAGAGCAGGGTTAAGTTTATCCACATACACACACACACACAGAGTGGCAGTGCACCCTCCGCTGTGCTCCCGCACTCCGCAGCTTGTACCGCACGGCAAAAGCCATAGAAATTGTGTGTTTAACTCCAACCCGGAGTCGAGGAGGTCATAATTTTACAGTTTCGCTGGCAAAATTGCGAAGTTCGAAGACGCCTCGATCGAGTACAGCTCCTCGCTGTTGCCAAGGACCCCGGAGGCTCGTGCTCGTGCTGCTGCGGCTGCTGGTGCTTGTGCCCGGTGATTATAATTTAAATGCGATGATTAAATACTTTAGTTACTTGCAAATGCAATGCACGACGACGACGACGATGAGGACGGATGGAAGGAGTTGACGTTGATGACGACGACGGCCCTCCCTCCCTTTACGAGATGAACGTGCTCTGAATGAGGCTGAAGTAAGCACGAAGTTGATGATGGGTTTTTGCGAGGGTTTTGTTGGTTTTTCCCCCGAAGAAGTTGTTGAAGCAATTATAATCCTTCACGGTTGGATCCAGCTCCATCCCCCTCCATCCCGAATGTGATTTGATGCATTTGCTTGTTTACTCTAGTTGGTAATTAGATTGAAGGACCAACGTCGCGCTGTGACCTCCTTCCCACGGAGACCGACTGGCCGGGTCCCCTCCCATGGACAGCGAACGAGCAGTTGTCAGTGAATCCCGATAGGAATCTCTTCAACGAGCCGAGATCCATCTCCCATCCCGTGTGTCGGATTATTTAAATTCGCCATCACGCAGTTGCACACGAATAACGATGATTCCAGGCATCCACTTGGGCTGGTGCACGAGGAGACGGGAGAAATATGTCAGCCACTCGACGAAAAGGATGTACAAACATGCTTAAGTGCCTAAATGAAGGAAGGAACAAGAACTGCTGGCTGCGGTGGTTGCGCCCCTGCATGCCCCCCCACCTCAGTCAGAAGTGGACTCTAATGAATGCATGTCAGGTAAAAAAAAGCAGCCCTGATGATGCGATGCACAGATGCCGGAGATTGATTGGCGATGGTCTGATTGTGGATGTCGATGTCGATGTCGATTGGACTGCGCCCAGAGGAAGAGGAGGAGATGGATGGATAATCATATGTGGGAGCAGCCACAGAGCACAAAGCACATTCATCAATGTTCAATAAGTCTGTTGGCTGGTCCGATGGGTCTGTCGGTCGATCATCGATCAAGTTGGTCTGATATGTAAAGCGAAGTCGACCCCGTACTGCCGTGGATCATCGTCGTGGAGTCAAAGAGGAGTCGTCTTTGTCTGGCGTCTAATTTGCGTGTGTAGAATTGCAAACAAGCACTGGTACTAGATGGGAAGCCTGAGGCACTTCACGTCGAGTGGAAGGTTTGAGAGGCCATTCATCTCGTTACTGCGTTGCGCGCTGCTCATGTGATGGCGAGCCTTCGGTGAGCCACAAATGACAGACGAATGATTGAATTAATGCGATGCAGAAAGAAGATTGTCGGAAGACTTGATGGGTGTTGTCTACCAGGCGAGATGAGTGGCAAGTTCAAGAGCGGCTGTGGTTGTTTGTTTTTTTCTTGAGTTTGACAAAAAGGACAACGACGCTACAATATGTGGTAGAGGGAGAGACGGACCCTAACAGTGGCGAGTTCAAGAAGTTTATCTGAGGATCAGGCTAAATGTGGAGCGTTTGTGTTGAATGTGATCAAAGGACAATATCTTGGAACCATGCTACAGACTGGGAGGTAGCAATGACAACACCGCAGTAATGGCCAATCGCTGTGTTGCCTGTGCGCTGTGGCCTCTCTCGAAAGAAAGGACATGCCAATATAATAAAGTCAGTCCTTCTGTATGGCGCAGAAGGATAGACACTAACAAAAGCAGACGAGGAGATTCGTGGTAGCTTCGGGAGGAAGCTAGTACTTCAAATTGTCTTTTTCCGTGTGTACCCACTGATAGTGTTTGGATGAAGAGACTGAACGACAAAATGTTCGGACTGTACAGCGACATCGATCTGGTCAAATGAGTTCGAATTTTTCATCTCACGTGGAGTGAATGGACATCAATGCCCCGTAACGAAAAGTCTTCGACTCCAACCCCGAGGGACAACGCGGTAAAGGAAGACCACGAATCCAGTGGCACACGGAGCTGGAAAGGGACCTCAATCAGGTGAACGTGCGTGGCGGGAAGCAACTAGCACAAGACCGAGCTAGATTGAGAGGCCCAAGTCCACTCCAGACTGTAGCACAAGCCAAAGAAGATGAATTGTAAGTTGAACACCGAAAATGGGAGATTATCCTTTCTAACCACCAGCAAGGGAGTGCGAGCCGTAAATGAGGCGTTTGCTGGCATTGAAGCAGAAGCTAAAATGGGTACAAAGTACATGTTATCGTCATGAAATGACGAACAACTTCGACGTCTCGGACAGAGCGCCGTAATGGACAGCAGAAACATTGAGGTAGTCAAGACATTGTCTACGTCGGCTCTGCAGAAAGCAAACACCAGTACGGCGATAAAGCGCAGCGTTACTCTTGCCAATCGCTGCTTCTTTGGGCTCAAGAGGCATTTGAGTAACTGAGTCATGTCTGGAAACACCAAGCTGACTTTATAAAACAATCTGATCATCCCTGTCCTGCGCTTTGGCGCAGAGGTATGGACGCTATTGAAAGCAGATGAAGAAGCTCTTGGTCGTTTTGAGAGAAAACTTCTGCGCGCGATCTTTGGTCCTGTTTGCGTTGATGGCGTCTGAATTAGAAGATTCAACCACGATCTGTACGGGCTGTTCAGCGGTATGCACCTAGTTAAGCGTCTTTGGATTCTTAAGATGGCTATGTCATGAGCGGATGGACACCACAGTTGCGGTCCGAAGAGTCTTCGATATCGAGCGATTGGTACAGCGCAACAGAGGACGTCCTCGAAAGAGATGGAGCACACAAGTGGAGAAGGAGCTTAATCAAATTGGTGTGCGCAGCTGGCGAAAGATCGTGCTGGCTTAGGCCCAGGTCCACTCCAGACTGTAGCGCCAAACAAAGGACAATTTCACCTGCTTGTTACCTACTGTGTGTGTCCAGTAATGGTTGGCCATGTCCGTGGAATAGCTCTTGGTAGCGGTGGTGATAGGAATGGTCGTGGCATCATGAATGGTGATGCGAATCCTTCTATGGCCAGTAGGTCTGCTCTTTTGATTTCTGTGCGACCGCTGTGACCTGGCATCCAAATGAGGCGAACTCTGGTTGTGTTGGATAGCTGGTGTAACAGTTGTGGGCATTCCCGTACTAGTTTAGAGGCTCTGGTGATCCTTGAAGGCTTCGAGTCATGCAAAAGTAGATACAACAAAGTGAAGCTTGGCCGCGTCGCGTTGTGGCAGTGGTCTTCACATCAAGAAAGCTCCAACCGCTGTGAATGTATGTATATTTAACCCCTCTTCAACGACGTGTCCCGTGAATGGCTTCTAGGATGCGAATGGAACCCTTCTCAACCCCACGTCAAAACTTGTTGGATTCTCGTCATTCTAAAAGATTCATGCATCAAATGTCTAAATTGATTTCGAAGAATGAGACGCGCCTCCTCCTCCTCCTTCGACTCTCCCCTGTCCACTGGCCAAATAGAAATTCCTCATTAGGAGAGTGTGTTATTTTTTTTCATTTCCTCAGCAAGGACATCTCCATCATCCATCCACACCTCGTGGGAGGCCAGAGAAGTTCATGAATAAGAAATTCTCTCATTATGGAAGGGACTTCGTTCGTTAGAATTGAATAAAAACCTAGAACAATTATAATGTTAAGTCGTCCTTCGACCCAGCAAGCAAGCAAGCAAGCATCCATCCAGCGGAACTCTGCCATCCATCGTGACGAGGTGTGGTGTGGTGGTGGGCGCCGCGTTGTAATATCTTTTATATCGTCATCTGCAATGACTGTCATTTAAATGCACACACACCCAGGCACCCAGGCACCCTGGCACCCACAAGATGAGGGACGAAAAGTTCCTTCGAAGCAGCGTCACGGTAAACAGACCGTGGTGAGCAGCAGCAGCAGGAACGACGAGCTGGATGGAATATCAAGAATCCATTGCAGTGCACTGGGCTGGGCACGGGGTTCGGTGATGGTTTGGTAATGCACAAGGATCTCTCTCGCGGGGGAGACGTTGCTGGTTGTGGACGGTCATGGTGGCAGGGGTAGAGAGGCAGAGAGGCAGAGGAAGGTGTGTGCATAATTAATTCCATGCATGTGGCAAATTACGGGAAATCATTACTTTCCCTGTGGGGGTTGTTGTGGAGCTGCTGCTGCTGCTGCTGGCTACGTAAACTGACGAGGAGGTAGTTAAGAGGATGCCAAGTGGAGTGGAGTGGAGTGGAATGACGAGGATGAGGAGTGGATGGTAGCGCAGCAACAATTCAATTCAATCCAATGCGAGGGAATGCAATGCATTTTTTTTTTTGTTGTTTTGTTTTTCATTCTTTTTCCCTCTCTCCGCCGCCGCCGCCACCTCTCGTTCACCGTTCCGTTCCGGGTGGATGTTGTGTGGAGATGGTGGCATTGTGGCAGTCAGTCAGTTAGCCGGAAACTTCAACATCCCCTCATTTAGGCGCTCCGGCCATCCATCCATCCGTATGCCATCATCATCATCATCGTCGTCGTCCCAGTCGTCATCATCATCATCATCATCGTAGTTGTTACCCACTTACGCGAAGGGTAAATATTGCATTCCAACGGATCAGGTTGCCCTTTCGCCCTTCCAGCAGCGCGCGTCCCCCCCTCTTGGGAGTGTTGGTTGGCAGGACACAGGGTGTGCTCCGGTGGGGATGCATTCTTCAATTTTTCATTTTTAATTAAAATTTTGTTTCATCAGGATGAAAATTGTTGAATTTAAATTAATGCCAACCAAACCAAACACCGAACCAACGAACCAAGGAGTTGGTTGGTTGCTGCACGCTGACATGCAGCCCCAGCCTGCTCCTCGGGTCCGCTAGGACGTACGTACGTACGTACGTACACGTACCAGCACCAGCAACACCAAATCCTGCGGAAGGACGCTTGTGTTGCGAGCGAGGGGCGCGCTAAGTTGAACGAGTTGAAGGAAGTAGTAGATGCAGGTGCAGATGCAGTTTGTTCCACTGCTGGCGCTGACGGGGGTAGGATGGGGTTGAATGGATGGATGGTTGGTTGGGGATGGATGGATAGATGGATGGATGGATGGAATGGAAGCCATATTGTTGCTATTCACCGCATGGCTGACGTTGTAGCTCATTTTCGCCTATTAAGCCTTAAAGTGTAGTTGTTGGTTTGCGCTGTTGTGACCTCCTCCATGCGTACATTAATAAATAATATTATGTGGAACTTAATATTGTTGTGATTGCTGGTGGGGGTGTGCTTCTGCCCCCTCTGCGCCTGCAGTAGCTCCTGCACACCCTCTCCACCTCCGCATCTGATGCATACGAGGTTTTTTTTTGTTTTGCCTTCATTCTGCAGAAAATCTTGTCCTCCTTGCTGCTTCGTCTAGTTGTGTTATTTTATTTTCTGCACTTAATGGTTGGATGAGTCCTTAATTTCATTTTACTGCGCTGCCCTGGTTGTGTTTATTCAGATTTTGTACTTTTTTTTGTTTTGTGACGAGAAGGAGAACGAGAATGTGGGAATTAATGACAAATTGAGGTTTATTCAGTGGTCAAGTGGTGGTTGATGGCTGTTTTGCTGAATTGACTTTCATTAAGTCCCCCCTCGCTGCCATGGGGAGTGGAAAATTATTTCTCAATGGGCATACGGAGGGATAAACTTACGTTTCTTTTTTTTCTGTTGTTTTGTTTCAAAACAACAACGGGTTTCGAGGGGTTTTTTAAAGCCGGTCGGGGATTTACTGCATTTGTTGGCAGTGACGGGCGCGTTTGTTCGTTTGGAAAATTCAAGACGATGTTTCAAGCACTACCACGAGATGACTTTTTCTTAAACTTTTAATTCCATCGCAAACCCATTTCAACGAGTTCTTATATTTATGCAAAATTGTCTGACATCTGTCAGTGATCAGGAGGATGACAGTAAGTCGAAAGACAATGGGACAGACTTTGTTCACATTTCCAGTACAAAATAAACCCCGTTTGCTGTCAAATTTGAACTAAATTTAATTGACACCTGTCATTGAATGTCTGAGAATTCAGAACGATGACGTTTGAAGTACTAGACGAGATTCTACATTTTTGTGGAATTTTAGCAACCTCATTTTTGCTAGTTTTTATAATTTTTTCAAATTCTCTGACATCTGTCAAACCACATGACAGTAGGTTGATCGCCCTGAAGTCTTACGGATGGGACCAATTTGTTTTGATAAATTGCCCAGTACTAAATAAGGCCTATTTGCTTACTGTCAAATTTTAACGAAATTCACTTAGATTTGTGACATTTGTCAGTGGAAGACTTGACAGAAGATCTGTTCGATATCTTCCTCATTTTTTTAATTTGTCAAACTCACATAACCCAACCTTCTTTCTTTTTTTTCATTTTCAGTCATCTCAGCGACAGTGTCAACGACGAGCATGTCAACAACATCCACAATGACAGCCCGTTCAACCACACCAGCGGCCCAGAACATCCCCGCCACTTTGCTCTTCAACACCTACTACGAGATCCGTTTCGTTAACGTGACACGTCTGGCGGGGACCTCTGGAGTGGAGCTGATCATCAAGAACCTCACCGAGACGATGGCCATTGACTTCTTCTACGAAAAGAATCTCGTCTGTTGGGCGGACTGTGGCACCGAAAACATCGAGTGCATAAATTTGTCGAACACGGGCAATGGCACGCAGAAGCCGCAGAAGGAGACGGTCATCTCGTCGGGGCTGGACAAGCCCGAGGGTCTGGCCATCGACTGGTACACGGACAAGATCTACTGGACCGATGGCGAGACGAATCGCATCGAGGTGGCCACGCTGGACGGCAAGTACCAGAAGGTGCTCTTCTGGACGGACTTGGATCAGCCACGGGCGATAACGCTGGTGCCGAAGAGCCGGCTGATGATCTGGACCGACTGGGGCGACAATCCGAAGATTGAGCGTGCCAGCATGGACGGGGATCCGCTGTCGCGCAGGACACTGGTGAAGGACAACCTGTTCTGGCCGAACGGGCTGAGCGTGGACCTGGAGAACGAACTGATCTACTGGGTGGACGGGAAGCTGCTATTTCTGGACGTGATGAAGCTAGACGGAAGCGGGCGGCGAAGGCTGATAAACAACCTGCAGTACTCGTACAGCGTGACGTACCTGGACCAGCGCCTGTACTGGACAGACTGGTCGGCGGGAACGATCAACACGTACGACCTGGTGACGAAGGAGATGTACAAGCTCGACACGCCGGGCTTTCCGATCGCTGTCCGGGCGTGGGACAAGAGTCTGCAGCCGTTCTCGGACAACCCGTGCAAGCACAACAACGGCAATTGCTCGCACCTGTGCCTACTGTCCACCAACGCCCAGGGCTACAGCTGTGCGTGCCCGACTGGCGTAAAATTGCTCACTCCGTTCGCCTGCGCTAAGGGACCGCAGGAGATGCTGTTTCTCGTCCAGCGGACGCAGATAAGCAAGATCTCCCTGGACGTGCCCGACTTCACCATCTTCCCCCTGCGCTTGGGCAAGGTCAAGTATGCGATCGCCATCGACTACGACCCCGTGGAGGAGTACATCTACTGGTCGGACGTGGAGCAGTTTGCCATCCGGCGGGTGCACCCGAACGAGACGGGCGCGCAGGACTTCCTCACGTCTGAGATCAAGCATCCCGACGGACTGGCGGTCGACTGGCTGGCTCGGAATCTCTACTGGACCGACTCGGAGACGGACCGCATCGAAGTGTGCCGCCTGGACGGGTCGGCGAGGAAGGTCCTCATCTACGAGCACTTGGAGGAGCCGCGGGCTATCGCTCTGGCGCCCAGTCTCGGCTGGATGTTCTGGAGCGACTGGAACGAGAAGAAGCCGAAGGTGGAGCGGTCGTCCTTGGACGGCTCCGAGAGGGTTGTGCTCGTCTCGGAAGACCTGGGCTGGCCCAACGGCATTGCGCTCGACATTGAGGCGAAGACGATCTACTGGTGCGACGGCAAGACGGACAAGATCGAGGTGGCCAACATGGACGGCTCCGACAGAAGGGTGGTCATCAGCGAGAATCTGAAACATCTCTTTGGTGAGTACTGAACCCATGGGTGGCTGAGTTGTTCCCAGACTAACATGAAATTTTCCCTCTAGGTCTCAGTCTACTCGACGACTACCTCTACTGGACCGACTGGCAGCGGCGATCCATCGACCGGGCGCACAAGATCACCGGCAACAACCGGATCACGGTCGTCGATCAGTTCCCCGACCTGATGGGCCTGAAGGTGACCCGTCTGGGGGAGGTGAAGGGCACTAACGCGTGCGCCGTGAACAACGGTGGCTGCTCGCAGCTCTGCCTGAACAGGCCCCGCGACTACGTGTGCCGCTGCTCGATCGAGTACGAGCTGGCGAACGACAAGAAAACCTGCGTCATCCCTGAGGCGTTCCTTCTGTTCTCCCGGCAGGAGCACATCGGCCGCATCTCGATCGACTACAACGAGGGCAACCACAACGACGAGGTGATTCCCTTCAAGAATGTCCGCGATGCCCACGCCCTCAGCGTTGACGTTGCGGACCGCCGGATCTACTGGACCGACCAGAAGTCCAAGTGCATATACAGAGCCTTCCTGAACGGGTCCATTGTGCAGCGCATCGTGGACGCGGGCCTTATCCGGCCGGAGGGCATCGCCGTCGACTGGCTGGCGCACAACATCTTCTGGACAGACTCGGAGGCGAGGAGGATTGAGGTGGCCCGCCTGGACGGAACCAGCAGAAAGGTCCTGCTGTGGCGAGGCGTCGAGGAGCCACGCAGCCTGGTGCTGGATCCCAAGAAGGGGTACATGTACTGGACCGAGTCGCCATCGGACTCCATTCGTCGTGCGGCGATGGACGGCAGCGAACTGACGACAATCATATCAGCGGCGAACCACGCAACCGGCCTGACACTGGATCCCGAGACACGGCGCCTCTACTGGGCGTCGCAGAGCCGACCAACAAGAATCGAATCAGCCGACGCCGACGGCAAGAAGAGGCAAGTCCTGGTGAGCACGGACGTGGACGAGCCGTACGCGGTGTCGCTGTACCAGGAGTACGTCTACTGGAGCGACTGGAACACCGGCGACATTGAGCGCGTGCACAAGATCACGGGCCAGAACCGGAGCATAGTCCACAAGGACATGACCTACATCAGCTCGCTGCTCATCTTCTACAACAACCGACAGACCGGTACGAACCCCTGCCGCATCAACAACGGCGGCTGCACGCACTTGTGCCTCGCGCTGCCCGGCAGACGATCGATGACCTGTGGCTGTCCGACGCACTTCACCCTGGCCAAGGACAACGTGTCGTGCCTGCCGCCGCGGAACTTCATCATCTTCAGCCAGCGCAACTCGTTTGGTCGCCTCCTGCCGAACACCACCGACTGCCCCGACGTGCCGCTGCCGGTGACCGGCAAGAACGTCCGCGCCGTCGAATACGATCCCATCATGAACAACCTTTACTGGGTAGGTACACTTTGAGTCCGAGTTTCGGGGGTGGTTGCTAACGGAAGATGTCTCTTTTGTAGGTTGAAGGTCGAAGTCACAGCATTAAGTGGTCGTCCGTGAATGGAACCCGGGCGGGCACCCTGGTCGGCTCGGGCTCGCAGCCGTTCGACATTGCCATCGATGTCATCGGGCGGCTCCTCTTCTGGACGTGCTCCCACATGAACACCATCAACGTAACGAAGTACGTGACCACAGAATGTCTCCCCCCAAAGAATCCCACTAACGACGAGCTTTCATTTCAGTTTCAAGGGCGAGTCGATTGGAGTCATCGACACGGGCGACTCAGAGAAGCCACGGAACATAGCGGTGCACGCGATGAAGCGCCTGCTCTTCTGGACAGACGTCGGCAGTCGCCAGGCCATCATGCGGTCCCGTGTGGACGGAGCGGAGCGTGTCATCCTCGACTTCAAGCTGGAAGGGGTGACCGCACTGGCTGTGGATCAGCAGATCGACATGGTCTTCTTCGCGCACGGGAAGCAAATCGACTGCATGGACATCAACGGAAAGAACAAGTAAGTCGGCCCTCCTTGCTTAACCTGCAACGCGTGTCTAACGTGTGTCTCATCTTTTTAGGAAAATCCTCGTCTCCACCCACATCAGCCAGGTCATCTCCATCGCAGCCCTCCACGGTTTCGTTTACTGGCTGGACGACAAGACCGGGGTCGAACGAGTAACCATCACGGGCGAAGGCCGTCGTCCGGAGATCCAGCGTCTCGCCCAGATCACGGACATTGTGGCCGTGTGGACGCCCGAGTCGAAGCTCTACCGCAACCACACATGCCTCCAGGCGAAGAACAAGTGCTCCCACATTTGCATCGCCTCGGCCGAGGGGCGATCGCGGGACATTTGCTCGTGCCCCCAGGGCCTGATGCTGCTTGAGGACAAGCAGAACTGCAGTGCCCTGCCTGCCTGCGGGCCGGACTACTTCACCTGTGCGGCGCCGGCATCGGGAAGCGGACCGAACAACGACCACAACAAGGACTGCATCCCGGCCTCGTGGCGGTGCGACGGCCAGAACGACTGTCCCGACAAGTCGGACGAAGTGGGCTGCCCGTCGTGCCGGCCGGACCAGTTCCGCTGCCAGTCGGGCGAGTGCATCGACAAGAGCCTGGTCTGCGACGGAACGACAAACTGCGCAAATGGTCACGACGAAGCGGACTGCTGCAAGCGACCGCAGGACTTCCAGTGTCCCATCAACAAGGTGTGCATCGCAGTGACGCACCTCTGCGACGGCTGGGACAACTGCGCCGACGGAGCCGACGAGAGCGCCGAAATCTGCAGCCAGGTCAACACCAGGCGCATGGCTCCCTCCTCCGACAAGAAGGCCTTCATGATCCTCATCGTGGCCACGATGATCACCATCTTCTCGATCGTCTACATCCTCCAGTTCTGTCGCACGCGACTGGGCAAGAATCGCAACGAACCCAAGGAGGACCAGGCCTCCGACCCGCTCTCGCCGACGCTGAGCAAGAGCAACAGGGTGTCGAAGATCGCCTCCGTTGCGGACGCCGTGCGCATGTCCAACCTCAACAGCCGCAACAGCATGAACAGCTACGATCGGAACCACATAACCGGCGCATCCAGTTCGACGACAAACGGCAGCAGCATGGTCGCCTACCCCATCAATCCGCCACCCAGCCCGGCGACACGCAGCCGCCGACCGTATCGCCACTACAAAATCATCAACCAGCCACCCCCACCGACGCCGTGCTCCACAGACATCTGCGACGAGAGCGACTCGAACTACACGAGCAAGAGCAACAGCAACAACAGCAACGGTGGCTGCGTGGGCGGTGGCAGTGGCAGCGGTGCCACAAAAATGTCTTCCTCCGCGCAATACAATTACGATAGCGAACCCTATCCGCCTCCGCCCACGCCACGCTCGCACTATCACAGCGACGTGCGAATAGTTCCCGAGAGCTGTCCCCCGTCGCCCAGCTCGAGGAGTTCCACCTACTTCTCGCCCCTGCCACCGCCACCGTCACCCGTGCAGTCGACGAGTCGGGGGTTCACGTAACAGTTCGAGATATTCATGTAAAGAAATTTGTTGTTTTTTTTTTTCCTTTCTGAGGTGTGTACATAGTTTTATTCGTTTTCTTAGGTTTATTTAGGTTTGTTTTCATATTTACTAAACGTATTTTTGTAAATGTTTTACGATGAGATGCATAATGTTAGTTTTAAGGTGAGACGTCGCGGTGGCGTGAGATGAAGAATACTTAACGATGTGCCAAATTGGATGTGGTAGGCACGTGCGCTGGCAGTAATCATTTCGATTACCGATTGGACTTGTAGATGAATACAAGGGAAGCAATCGAGTTTCAGTGAAGAGAGGAGGAGGAGGGGTCTTGCTCTTGGAGTCTCTGCAGGCAGATGTAGAGCTTGGTCTCGCTTATGACTTCAAGAGGAGCGCTCCGATGTCGATCAGGGCGATGGAGTCCGTCACTTGTTTTCACGACATTTTCTTGCGAGGACACATTCGTCCCACAGTCTCTATTCGAAGCTGGTTTTGAATGAGTTAAGAGAACTTGGTATGAAGGCACTCGCTGTTTCCATGTGAGTGAACTTCAAACGACGGACGTCAAACAGGGGCTCTTTTCAAATGACTACGCCTTTGCTAATTCAAATCGTATCACATTTTGTTGATATTTTCATAAATTCCCAAAGGATTGGGAAAACACGACAAAAAAGCATTCAAGCATCAATCGATGCGTTCGAGTTTGCAACGCAGCTGTCTCAGGACAAAGTTTTTGCTGAACTTCCGCCTGTGAGCAGAGGTTCGATCGTTCGAACCGTCAGCCACGGCTTATGTCTTGGTCTCTTGGTCAAAACCAATGAGCCACTAATTTTGTTTCGTTCTTCGAGTCAAAACTAATAAACAAGCGAATAGCCACGGATTTTGTTTCGCTCTCGGTGAACAGGCGACGATGGCTTTTGCTTCGCCCTCTGATTCAAACCTAATGAGCAGGCGATAACGATTGTAATCGAATCATCATCGATGGTTCCACCCGGTGACACGATATTTGTCCCACTCTCAGGGTCATAATTAATGAGCAGGGGATGAGCCCACAACGTTTGTTTCCATCTCCAAACACAAAAAAGACAAAATTAACAAGCTGCCGGTGACCAGCGGCTTTTGTTTCGCTCTCCAAAGCAAAATACAACAATTGAGCACGCGATGACGTTTTTAATCCGAACTTGATCGTTCAACCCGCCGACACGATATTTGTCTCATTCTTCGGATCATCATTAATGAGCAGACATGAGTTCACAGCTGTTGTTACGCTCTTCGGATCAAAACCAATAAACAGGCGATGAGCCCATGGCTTCAAATCCAATGAGCAGACGATGCCGTTTGTGATCCAAACTTCGATCGTTCAACCCGCAAACGTGGTTTTATCTCGCTTTCCGGGACAGATGAATGAGCAGGCGATGACGTCTGAAATCGAATCGAACATGGATGATTCAAACCCCATTCTGCGGGTCATAATTAATGAGCCGGCGATAAGCCACGGCTTTTGTCGAGTACTCAAATCCAATGAGCAACGTTTGCAATCAAGCATCCTTCACGCATACCTCCGATGTCGATTATCGGACTCATGTGACACTCTAAACCTCTCCACGTGTCTACCCAAACCGTTTTGTCCCCACGATCTGTCGGTTCAGTGCGCGCGCACGTCCTCTGTACTTAACCGTGTATTGACTTATTCCCCGACACCGGGGGGCGAAAATCCTTAGTATGTAAATTATAATACATATGTAAATAGTAAACAAAGTCATTCATCACTACGTTAAGATCGTACATCACACATAATCACACACTCACGACATCACGACGAGAGTTTACACGAGTAGATTAAGTAATTTTAACCAAAAAGTGCCTCATTTTTATAAAAAAAAACAAAAAACAAAAGAGAATACAGAAAACAAAATCAACTTATTTAGAGAAATTATATTACAAATCAAAACAAAACGAACATAACCTACATTGTTGTTGTTGTTATCACATTTTATATTTTTGTTTTATTGTTTCATCTTATGTTTATAAATAAATGCAACGATAATGATGAGAAGGAAGGAGGAGAATGAGAGAAGAAGAATTGTTACTTTCTTTTGAGTACAAGAAAAATAGAGGAAAAAAACAGAAAACGTATCTAACGTGTTTTTTTTTTTTTTTGATTTTATTTTGCATTCATTGCTCCATTGTATACGATAAACCGAAATGTGTCAAATTGTTAGGAATTAGAGAAGCCAGAAAATAAATTGTTCTTCCCTCTAGTCTAATCTGACGGATGGGCGGGAGGGGATAGGTAAATAATTAAATTTTTTTGCAATTCAATGTTGAAAACTGATTAGTGAACAGGAAAGAAATACAAAAATTAAATGAATTGAATTTCGCAATGATTCGCTGCATGAGGGGCTTGTGTTTCGAATCATTGCACCGAAGTATCCTGAATGCGATAAAGGCATCTTTCTGAGTGAAGCAGGAATTTAAATGTAAACGATGTGGGAATAGTGTTTAAATTGTATCAATATTTGTACAGTGTATTATTGGATTTATAAGAGCTATATATATACATAAATATATATATATATATATATTGTAACTGTGTAATTAATCGAAAAAGAAATGACCTTTTGAAATAAAGAGAAATGGAAAAAAAAGGAATTTTATATTTTCGTTGTTTGATGTTTTTATTTTAAGTGGAGCCTTCCTTTGCGTCCAAAACCAACCGCCACGACCAACAGAAGGTAGGAAGGAGTGTCCTGAAATATTTAACTTTGAATAATTGCCCGCTTTTTTGCGATGCAGACAACCATCTGTTCAGACAGTCTTCTTCTTCTTTGGCTGGCGCTACAGTCCGGGGTGGACCTGGGCCTCAGCCAACATGCCTCTCCATCTTCCCAGGCCTTGTGCTAGTTGCTTCCAGCCACTGATGTTCAACCTATTCACGTACCTTTCTAGATCCACCGTCGGCGTGGTCTTCCCTTACCGCGTTGTCCCTCGGTGTTGGAGTCGAAGACTCCGGGCCGGGGCATTGGTGTCCTTTCGCTCGAGTGACCTAGCCATCTGAGACGAGAGCTTCGAACTCTTTTGACCAGATCGATGTAGCTGTACGCCTGTACAGCTCGTCGTTCAGCCTCCTCCTCCAAACACCATCCGTACATACGAGACCGAAGATAATTCGAAGGACTTTTCTCTTGAAGCGACCAAGAAAGGTGTGGCACAACCTCATTGCTATCTATAGCATGGAGGTACCACCTTCTATTCCGATCGCTACAGGTCACCATCTTTTAAAGATTCACACAATAAAAACCACTTATGCCTTAAAACAAAAGAACTCTGGCCTTCACTTAACCTAAAACGGTCACTCAGTCTACATAGACCCAGCAAGCACTCATTAAGGACTCTCATAGGAGTCATAACCGAGCACTGTGCAATTGGCACTGGATGGGTGCCCAATGTAATGATTTCTGAAGAAGCTGCATGGATGAAGAGAAGGAAGAAAATACTCGTCACCTACTCTGCTCGTGCAGCGCTCTGAGTAGTCGTACGTTCCTACACCTAGGGGCCTACTAATTCAATGAGCTAAACAGAGGCAGTATAGGTCAGCTAAATCGCTTCACTACAAGCACCAACTGGTTCCCATGATAGACGAAGTCAATCCGCGTGGTATCACAATGGGCCTACTCTGGCCTAAGTGTGACTGCCCTTAGCAATCAGCCACTACAACCTAACCTTGCGATGCAAGCTCCATCTAGACTGATTTGGGGAATTGTGCTGTCTTCAACCGAACGCAAGATCTTTGTCTTTCTTCTGTACGCTTGATGAGATATCCGAACAGTTGAACATAAGGCTGTGCTGGCTGCCAGGGGAATTGTAAAGCAACCAGACTGTTGGCTGAAGAAATCTCCTACAACTACCTTCAAGTTACATCTGAATAGCTTCCGCAATCTGCACACAAAAATCCAATGCCAAATGGTTCAAGGAACCACTTGTCGAACCTCAAAACAAAGGATCCTAAAGAGATCTAAAATTCGCATTGAAATGGACATAATTACCGCGCACTGTCTATCATGAAGACATGAAGACTAGGCCAATTCTGCAAGGACTTCTGTAGAAGCTGCCAAGATGGGGATGAACGCACTCAGAAATCTTAAACTGAGAAAAACCCTACAGGCTCCTACTTCCATAATAATCTAAATGACCTCAGTGAAATATTGGCCAAAGCATTAGTTGCGACAACCCTCTCCCTCAATTGAAACCTCCTTGCGGCAGGACAATGAGTCTATTTTGGTCTAAGTCCATCAATGCTACTACCTGCATAGCTGTCTACCTACAAAACGATGGCTTTTAGTCGCCTCTTACGACAGGCATGCCTTACCTCGGGTATATTCTAACCCCTAACCCGATGGGGTGTGCGGGAGCGTCTATATTTGATGGCGATACTGATTCATAGTCACTTAGTGCTTTAACACAGAAGTTGTAACACCACTGCAGCTTTCTTGTGCCTTAGACTCAAAGAGCCGGCATTCTTGAAAAAGGAACCATACGGCCACGCTACCATACTAAAAAGTTGAAGAGAGATTATTAAGCAAGCTGACAACCTGCCATCAACCCTATCGCCTGGCAAGAGTTTCTATCCGTCAAGAGGTTATAACAAATGGGAGAATCACCCCATACACTGATGGCTTAAAGTCGAGCCCTGGTACAGGAGCAATAGTCTTCTGTGACTTCTTCTCAAAATTCCCTTGCTCTAAGACGACTGCAGACTTTTTCAAGAGGAATACATGAGCAGCACACGGAATCACCACATAACTGGCGAGCAGAACACAAACTTCTCTTATCGTTCAGCGGCAATAGGGACCACTGCATCAGACCATCATGACATCGAAGCTGGTTAGGCTATGCAGACAGAAGGACAATGAGATATTCCTAGTAAATTCGGTGACTCTTTGTTGGGTACCGAAATACACTGCAATCGAGGCCTTGGAACTTGGAGAATGTCGGGAGTTGCGCGTACCCAAATACGAAGCTCAGTTCGATAAGGAGTGATCTAGAAGTCGAAGCCTGCCTTAACCTAACAATCGGAGTTGCAGTAAGGGCTCTTGGTCTGATGGTGAAGAAGAAGAGAACAACATCACTGATCGGCTTCAATTTCATGGATGTACGCACGCTAACAGGAATCTTTACTGGTCACTGTGCCATATACAACGACTTCTCCAGAAGCTGCAGAGATGAAGAAGACACTCAATTCAGCAACTGTACTGCTAATACTACGGCCCTGTCAAGAAAAAAAAGAGGATTTCTATGAAAGCACTTCTTCGTGAAACTGGAGGAGTTCCCCATCCTTCATCATAGTTCTTGGTCAGTAGTCAGTAGGTCTCACGATAGGTTTTACCAGTCACAAGCATGGGCACAATGGACACAACAATCTGATCAAAGAGCTACTAACGACGGCTAGATGGCGCAGTTAGTTGAGTGCCTGTCCATGGTTATAGGGGTCCCAGGTTCGAGTCCCAGTTGTGGTGGTTTTCAAATCTAGTCCAGTCATCCTTTGCCGTTGGGATCAAAATAACGACACTGGGTATCACAATGGACCAATAATGGTCTAAGTGTGCTAGCAATGTTCGCTGGCAGCCCAATAACCAACCTAACCCAAGAACTACGTCCACAGAAGTTGATCCAATGGACCATCGATCGCTATTCCCTAGGTGTTCACTGTCCATGTCCACCGTTTGACAAGTAGGCTTTGGATTTCGCAAGAATTTGGGTCGTTGACCGTATTCCGACCGACAATAGGATTCATTCGTGGTATGGATCAGTCCAAAACGACCTTACTCGCCCATATTGTCGCCAATATTGCGCAAAGCTCGACCTCGACCATGACGAGACGCACAAATTGTCTATGATTCGGATACAGAGTGCGTTCCCTGATCCGACTTTAACTGGGCACTGTCTCATGAATGCGAACACGAAAGCGCTGACAATTAATTCTCTAGTCTGAGCTAAGGCTAGGGCAAGGCCCCTTGACACCCACGCCAAGTGGCTAAACTGCTTTACGTCCGCGATCAGTTTGTCTTTACACCCGAGGCTTAGTCTCCCTCCCCCTCCCAAGAGGCTCGTCTTAAGCGTGCAATAAACACATTCTCACCTCTGTCTGCCCACAAGTTTATGAGGAGCAATAAAGATCTTCACGAATTGTGACGCTCCAATCAAAGTCTTGCCACAACTCCAGTGGGCAACTCAAATTAGATTCATCCCGATAATTCCGCCTCCTCTTATCACATCCCATCCGCCCTCCAAATTAAC
Organism: Eristalis arbustorum; assembly: GCA_916610145.1. NCBI lineage: Eukaryota > Metazoa > Arthropoda > Insecta > Diptera > Syrphidae > Eristalis > Eristalis arbustorum. The sequence continues at coordinate 81,394,332 of OU744317.1, forward strand.
ACCTTTATCAGTGCACTGAGCTCAACACAATCCCGCACAATTAAGCGTAATTACAATCTCTCGCGTAATCCTCAATTGCTTGTGTGTTTAGGCAGCAGCACTGTGTTTGAATTAGATAATGGTCCACTTAAGTGATCAGCAGCGTCTTCCCGCACGAGCTCAAGTCAGTTGACAGAGATTCACGCACGAGGCCAGAGGCACACGATGCAGATCAGAGAGGAAAAAGACGAATTCATCACAGGCACGAAGGAGGACTGCCCACCGCGGTCGACTGCCAAACCGAAGGAGCAGTGGGGCAGCGAACTCGAATTTCTCTTCTCGTGCATCTCGCTGTCCGTGGGACTGGGCAACATCTGGAGATTCCCCTTCATCGCGTTTCAAAATGGCGGTGGTGCCTTTGTGATCCCGTACCTGATCGTGCTGCTGATCATCGGACGTCCGGTCTACTATCTGGAGATTCTAGTTGGCCAGTTCTCCGGGCGGGGCGTCATCAAGGCGTTCTCATTCGCCCCGATCCTCAAGGGTGATGACAAGTGATGAGTGCCTCCGTTTAACATTTCTCACTTCTTTTCTTCTCTCCCCGTGAAGGAGTGGCAGCTGGTCAGGTCCTGGCGACTGGGGCGTCGATCACGTACTACTCGAGCATCATGGCGCTGACGTTGCGCTTCCTCATCGCCTCCTTCTCCAGTGTCCTGCCGTGGAGCTACTGTCGCGAGGAATGGGGCGATCAGTGCTTGAGTGGGAATGCAACCGCGGGCGCTGGGAACGTCACCAAGATGTCGTCGGCTGAGCTGTACTTTCAGTAAGTGAACGATCGTGTGGAATGCCGTCAGTTTACCCATTCATCTCTTTCAGAAAGGAGATCCTCCAGGAGAAGGACTCGATTGACGACGGGATCGGCTACCCGAAGCTGGACTTGATCTGCTGCCTGGCTGCGTCCTGGCTGATCATCGGAACCGTGCTCATCCGGGGCGTCAAGAGCTCTGGCAAGGCTGCCTACTTCCTAGGGGTCTTTCCATACGTGGTTCTGCTGGTGCTGCTCTTTCGAGCGGCCACCCTCCCGGGAGCTCTGGACGGTATCATTTACTTCTTCAAGCCGCAATGGGAGGAGCTCCTGAATCCACTGGTGAGTGGTCTCCCCCTGAAGGACTGACTCACAGGAATGTCTTTCCAGGTCTGGTACGCAGCCGTCACGCAGGTGTTCTTCTCGCTGGCCATCTGCTTTGGGACGCTGATCACCTACGCGTCGTACAACAACTTCAACCGAGACGTCTCGAGGTAGGTCGTCCCCAAGTTCCCATCCCTCTCCAACTAACCCCATGTCTGTAGGGACATCCTGATCATCACCACGATGGATTCCTGCTCGTCTCTCATCGCCGGCTGCATAACCTTCGGCATTCTCGGCAATCTGGCCCATCAGACGGGCAGCCACGACATCGCGAGCGTCGTGAAGGGCGGCGCTGGCCTGGCTTTCATCTCGTACCCAGACGCGATATCGAAGTTCGAGCTGCTCCCACAGGTAAGCGATCGATAGATGGTCCACTCAACAAACTACCTACAGGCCTTCGCAGTTCTCTTCTTCCTGATGCTGTTCGTCCTCGGTATCGGCAGCACTGTCGGCATGGGCTCGTGCATCGTGCGCGTGATCCGAGACCAGTTCGTCAGCCTGCCGAACTGGTTCGTGGCCCTGGCCCTGGCCATCATCGGGTTCACCATTAGCGTGGTCTACATGACCCCCGGCGGCCAGTTTATCCTGAATTTGGTGGATTTCTACGGAGTGTCGTTCACAGCCCTGATACTGGCCATCGGGGAGCTGATGGCCGTTGCCTGGGTGTACGGCGTGAAGAGGTTCTGTGAGGATATACAGTTCATGGTGGGCAGGAGGACTGGCGTTTACTGGAGGGTGTGCTGGGGCATCGTCACTCCTGGACTGATGATCTCGGTTCTAATGTATACGCTGATTGTGCTGGAACCTCTGACGTACAAGGGAGTGGAGTATCCTTTCGTGGCACATGGTAAGAGACGAGGGGAGGGAGAGAGAGAAATAGAGAGAGAAAGATAGAGAGACTTGAGATGTTTTTCTTTCAGTTTTTGGCTGGACGCTTGCGTCTATGGGACTTCTGCAGCTGCCCGGGTGGGCGTTGTACGCTTATTTGAAGAGGCCAAGGAAGGATCTTTCTTTTCGAGAGGTACGTGCAATGATTTGAAGTTGAGTGATGTGATCTGAGACACGACTGTACACTTCTAGGCTGTAGAAGCTATGCTGCGGCCGGCGGCGTCCTGGGGACCGTCGGACGGTGGATCGTTTGAAGAGTACGTCGAGCATAGGCGGCAAATTGATTTCAGTGAAGCGAGAACGGAGAGAGGGGGCTTACGACAGAGGATGCACAATAATTTGTTCGGTTAAGCGGTGGACAAGATGAGATGAAGCAGTCGGTAGATTTAAGGAGGAGAGGTACACATTTAGTGAGTTAATAAAAAAAGTCAAAAAAAGCTTGTGTTTATTTATCGATCTCGAGAGCTTGGAGTGCTTTTGGCGACATTGATACTTGTACGGAAAAGTCTTGGCATTGGCTAGTGGGTCTTTTCTGATGGATTTCATGGCTCATCTTCTAACTGCCACAGTGGCAAACTGAGTGCTAAGACAATGCCACTGGCACTGGCCACCCCAAATCCAAATGCTGGCTCACTTTACATCCGGCAACATTGAGATTTTTGCTGAAAAATCCTGACAGTTGTTAGTAAGGCTTTTCTGAAGGATTTCATGGCACATCCTTCAATTCCCGCAGCGACAATTTCAGTGCTGATGCAATGCTCTGAAGGCCCCTAAGAGTTGGCATGGAACTGTGTTTTATCGCCACGATGTGCCCATGTCCACGTCGAATTGTAAAGACATCTTGGCGGGGCAACATCTTGAAAAAAGCTCGCAAAAATCATGGGCAGATGGAAGATCCGTCGTGGACTAGACTGAATCAGACACATCAGTTGGCACACTCCATTTAACATGGTCTTCGAAATATAAAATAGCCGCTGCATCCAGCCCTGCGCTGTCGCCTCTAATCGAATACATTTCTCCTCCATCCTTGCATTCCCTCAGCACCTTCTCCCTCCTTCTCTGCAATCAAATCAAAATCATACACATGTATTTATATATTCTTAAATATAACATCACATAATCACACAAAGTCTGGTAAAAAAAATTAAAAGAAAATACGCCATCATTGCGTTCAGTTGTAGTGTGCATTGAATTTCTCGGAGATCGACGACTCAGCCTCGTACACCTTCTTCGTGATGAAGTAGTCACGCAGGATCTTGAACAGGGTGAAGTGATTGGTGAGAGTGAGAAAGCTCAGCGAGATCACGTGATGCCACTCGATTGCGAACCACAGGACCAGAATCTGAAAGACCACAAGGAAGATCTGCAGGCACATGAGGGCCAAGTAGATAGCCGACGGGTTGTTGAAGAGTTTCTGTGACGACAGAGAGAGAGTTCAAAATAAGACGAGATCACAATACGCTTCACATACGTACAAAAAACCTGTAGTGTGACGTGTTCCCCGGCAGGGCAGTGGTCACCGGTCCGAGAGATTTGTACAGCTCCCCGGTGTAGCGCACGACACTGGCGTGACTCCAAGCGGTCGTCTTCGACCACAGAGTCGGAGCGACATTTGGACTTGTGCGCCCGTCCAGGCGACACCACATGCCCAGGTGCAGCGCGGACCGATGGAGGATGTCACTGTATTTCGCTGGGAAGCAGAACACCGTGCACATTGTGAAGCCACCCAGCCAGATGAAGACTATGTGCTGCGACGCCCACAGGACGTTGTAGTTGACGAAGTTCTGCGCGAAGAAGCACGGAACGAAGCCGCCGTAGTAGGCGTTCACCACCGAGGTGAAGATGACCTGTTTGAATCGATTGTTGAAGTCGTTCTTCAGACCCTCGACCTCCTCGCGAATGGTTACCGGACTGCTCGAGCAGCAGTGCATTGGCAGACCGTTGAGATACGACCCTTCCACCTCGCAGGATGTTCGCAGGAAGGGCTCCACTTGGAATCCAAAGATCAGCGAATAGACCACGAATCTACGGGAGGACAAGAATGCAGAGCCAGAAAATATGTTGATAAGCGCACACTTACGGATACAACAGGAGGAAGAGCGACAAATAATTCTGTCTACTGTAGACCTGAACCACACACAAGCCCAGAATGAGGAGGAGAATGGCACTAAAGATGTACTTAGCGACCACCTTGCACGAGCGCAACTGAGTGTCGCTGTATACCATGTCCAGGCACCTGTTCATCAGGCAGTAGAGCAGTCGCCGTGAGACAACAATCACCGTGAATATCACCAAGTACGGTTCGATCAGATAGAAGTTCTGCAAAAATAAACAACAGTCAGGTTTGCGAAGCATTCGCTGGCAAAACTTACAAGAGTGTGATTTATGTGAGATTCTGGAATCCACCAGACAGTTCGATAGATATGCAGAAACTGCATACCGGCACCGAAAATAATGAAGAGGAACATCACCAATTCGTTGACCAGTTCCGAACTGCTCGGTATGTCGGGGAATGGTATGTGCTTCGGCATTGGCGCTGTATTGCTTGTCTCCGAAGTGGTATCGCTATCGTTGTCCATTTAAAAATTGGAAATTATATCTTTGCTGATGCGGGTCTACTCTCAATCCTTGTGGAATAACATAATTATACGCTTGAGGATTTATGCACATAAACAAAAAAGTTTTCGAGGAAGTATCAAATTTGTGCCCGGTGATAAGATGTGTCAAGTTGACAACTGTTATAATGGGTGTGTTTGAAAAGGTGACGGGGGGAACTGCAACAACAAGCAGGATTGTGTCCTCTTTTTACCCACTCAGAATCTGAGTAATTTTCGTCATTTTTAAACAGTTATTCGTGCAAATTGTTCAAGGTTTCATTTTATCTGAAAAAGAAAAAATTAAACATTATTTAATAAATTAAAAGAAATTTCTTACATGATTGTACTGAACGCACTCTTCGCTGTCATGCATCGCCGTAATCACCTGCAAGTGACAGCTGTCGAAGTAAATTGCTTTTATTCGTCATCGTTGTCAAAATAAAGCAGTTCACAAGTTTGTTTTCTTCTCGAAATAAATAGAGTCTAACAAAAAAAAAAAAAAATAAAGCCAAAATGGGATGTGATGGTGGTACTATTCCCCGCCGCGACGAACTGGTCCGTCTTAAGAAAAAGGCCGAAACGGTAAGACAAACACTCACTTCGCCCAAAATGCACCACCAATCAATACTTTCCCTTTACAGAAAGACAAAGATGCAGAGCGCGAGTTCCGCTGGCTACATTGTGCACTTACCCAGCAACGTCTGCAGGAGCCCATTGTGATGTGTGGCCTTGGCAGACTCTATTCCAAGCAGAATGTAATCGAACAACTGCTGGAGAAGGAAAAAATGCCAGAATCCGCACAGCACATCAAGGGTATGCGCGACATCAAGGACCTGAAGCTGACACCGAACCCAGCGTACAAAGACGACAGCAAGGCAGAGGGTGGACTCGACACCAGAGCCGCGCCGTACATATGCAAACTGATGGGCATTGAGATGTCGGGAAAGTTCAGATTTGTTGCTCTGTGGACGTGTGGATGCGCCTTCTCCGAGCGAGCTCTGAAGCAAATCAAAACGAGCACATGCCCTCTGTGCCAGACGCCGTACTCGATTGAGGATGTCGTGGTTTTGAATGGCACCGACGATGATGTGGAGATGATGGCCGCAAAGGTTATCATGCGCAGTTCAAAGAAGAAAGCTTCGAAGAAGGCCAAAGCCAAGGCTGATGCTGCCATTCCAGCGATTGTTCCACCCCCCACCAGCACCGTGATCAGTTCAAGTGAATCCACATCGCCAGAGATCACCGATGAGGAACAAGTTAAGGAGACGACGACAATAGCCCCTCTGGTAGAGCAGAACGCCCCGTCCGAACCGACGACAAGTGGCGCAGCGAAGGTTGTGAAGAACAAATTGGTCGCCAGCAAGAGGCCGATCAACGGGAAGACCTTAGAAGACCCCGAAATTAAGCGCTTGAAGGACGAATACAGTGTTGCCAGCGACCCTAAGGCCACCAATGTGTACAAGTCGCTGTTCACCAGTCACAAGAGCGAGAAGGAGCAGAATCGTGCCCACTGGGTCACGTATAACCCGTTCTACAATTAAACTGTACCTCTGTAGTGTTAGAGTGTGTTCAAAATAAATGACAAACAAAACGTAACTTTCCGCGTGTTTATTTGCCGATTTTCCAAGTGGTTCCTTGCTTGTGGTCTTTCAGTTCAACGCCGTTTCGTTTCAGGCAATCCCTCAGCTCGTCGCAGACCCTGAAGAGTTCCTTGTTCTTGCTTGCCATGGCCCTCTCCCTCAGGAGGTTCCTTGTGCTCACCACATCCTCCAGCAGGGCAGCCAAATCCACATCCCCGCCCGTGGTCATTGCTGAGGATCCCATTTGAAAGCCAAACGTGTGCAGATGACAGCTCACGAAGTTGTCAACAGCAGCCACTGCATCGAAGCTGGACGCGAAGGTTTCTCCTACGGATGGAACATTGATGGACCTACTGACGAGTGAGGTCAGCTCCGCAAGGACTCCCACACAACGCGCTGTGTTGAAGTCGTCCCGGAGATGCTCATCGACTTTTCCCTTCGCCCGGGAGAGCGCTTCTAGAATCTGCTGCGTGTCAATCGATGTCCCCTGCTTCTTCCCCTCCAGATACGCTTGGACGTTCGAACTGAACTCAGTGAAACGCTTGAGCGTTTGCCGCGCAGTGTTCATCATCTCGTCGCCGTATTCCACGCCGTTGCGGTAGTTCGACAAAACGCACGCCATGCGAAACTCATCGGCCGAGTACGACTGTAGCATTTCGTCGATGCTTATGGTGTTCTTGAGGGACTTGGACATCTTCTCCTTCTGCCCCAGGATGTTCAGGTGGCCAGTGTGCAGCCAGTAGTTCACCCACTGGGGCTTACAATGAAATGCGCAACTCTGAGCTTCCTCGTTCTCGTGGTGGGGAAATCGCAAGTCCATGCCGCCTGCATGGATGTCAATGGCGCCTCCAAAGATCATGCTGGCAAGGGCGCTGCATTCAATGTGCCACCCTGGCCGGCCATCGCCCCAAGGGGAAGGCCACGAGGGTTCCGCGGCGTCCTTCTTCGCCTTCCAGAGGGCAAAATCCACCGATGATTCCTTCGCTTCGTGCTCCTTCTCTTCCAAATTCAGCTTCTGCAGCTTTCCATAGGCCGGCTGGGACTTCACGTCGAAGTAGACCGACCTATCCCGACCCACGTAGGCCGAGTTCTTCTCAAAGATCCTCTCAATAAATGCAACTATCTGTGAGATATTTTCCGTCACCCGAATCTTCACATTCGGCTCCGCGACTCCCAACTTCCGCATGTCAGCCCAGAATTCCGTCTCGTAGAACTTCGAAATCTCCTGCCACGGCTTGCCACTCTCCTGACTCCGCTTAATGATCTTATCGTCGATGTCCGTGATGTTCATCGCTGTGACCAGATTGATTCCGAAGTGCCTCCGCAGGATTCTCTGGATTATGTCCAGCTTCACGTAGCAGCTGGCATGTCCCAGGTGCGAGGAGTCGTACACCGTTGGCCCGCAGGTGTACCAGGTCGCAATGTGTTCGTTCCGAAGCACCAGGGGGACATTCGAACGTGTTATACAGTTGTACACCGATATGCCAGTTTCATAGCCCGATGGTTTGTGCCACCGATGTGTGTGCCGCTGAAACGAGAGTCGAAAGCATCCCCTACGAGGCGATCAGATGGGGGAGTGAATATGGAGGTTTTTCTTGGATTTTACCTTAACTTGAGGATCTGCTTCATGTTTGCACTTGTTTCACTTAAAATCTATTCAAATTGAGGTACAAACAAGGAAGTGGACGCAGAGCTCTCATCCAATGACCAGCTCCGACTGTCTCTTTGACAGATAACAGCTGACCGGTGTTGTTATGACATTTGCCTGAGTGATAATCAGTGACAGAGGTTCGTACGTTCATTGTGAAATCTTGCACAAATTTTCACGCAGTTTTAGTTTGTTTCATTAAACCCCCCATCGAGATGATTGTATACGAGAACGAAGGCGAGAGGCTGGCCGATCAGACACCCTGCGCGGGCGTTCGTGCGGATCTGAAGATGTGCCTTCTCGAGAGTGATTGTTGCCGAAAGGTACAGTAATTTTCAGCAATTCCAGTTCATGTGTGAAGCACTTTCGGTTTCCCTTGCAGGATAAGAAGACCCCAAGGCAGTGCCTGCAGTTGAACCAAGTCGCCGAGGAGTGTCAAGTGCTGCGGAACACATTTTTCGAATGCAAGAGATCTTTGGTAAGTAACCGGGTGTGAGGGGAAGCATGACGAACCGTCGCTGAGGATGACACCTCGTCTTGTTTTAGTTGGACAACAGACAGAGGTTCCGTGGACGTAAGGGCTACTGACGCATGAAGGCTGGCGTGTTGGTTGCAGTGTAAAGAGTGATCCATCGTAGATTGTACTTTAAAGAAATAGAGATTTGAAGATTTCATAAGTGATGCGCGTTTGATTTGATGGCGGTGGACTGAGGGTGATTTTGAGGGTTAATGGGGGATGTTACATTGATGCGGTTTGTACAGTGACTAGTTTAAACAAATCGATCGTATTGTGTTAGATGCAAGATTTGTGTTAACTAAAGAGGGGCGTTTGACAGATTCTCGACTTCCCACGATACGGCTGAGAAGAGCTTAGCTTCTGGTGAAGCTCTAGGTGACCCCGAAAGAAGGACTCACACGAATCTGGAAAAGAAAGACACAGTCGATAATGGTAAACGGACCGAGTGAAGGTCCAGATCCAGATCGTCCTAGATCTTGAACATTGACTTGGACCAACAGTTTCTCTAGAACCCACCTCTTACGAAACACACCCGAAAAGCCCGCCTCGATTATGTTGAAGGACAAGATTGGACTCAGAAAAAGGTTGTCATTTCTTAGCAATGACTCTTCTTTCAATAGTGGTGTCGGACGAGGACAAGTCGGCACTCAATGAAGCAGTTCTCGAGGGTTTCCAAGTCGTTCAACTACTCATTGCAGTTTTCGAGAATCTCTTTTCCAGCTGGGTAGTCGTAGATGTCCTCGAGGATTCCTTTTCCCGTTCAACAACTCATTCTAACGATTTGAAGGCCATACCCTGGGGCTGAGAGTTCACGTCCATTCGACAGCCCATCGTCCGAGCTCCAACGAGACATTTTGCTAAGACCAACCCGTTTGACGAGCCACAAGTTCAGAGTAACAGCCACGCCAAGGACGTGAAAATTCCGCTCGTAGCATCAGGTGACCAGAACTTGTGGTATGTACCCTCCTCCCAACAGACCAGTGTTCATGCTCGGTTTCAACATATAATAGCTGGTCTAATGGTGTGCCAAGACAGGTTTTGTGGCTTGGACTCTGAACTACATGATCGCGATCTCCAACAACACCAAATTTACCATTATTCAAGTTGTTGTCCAAAGAATTAAGACATAACCTGAAAACTGTTGGCAAGCTGAGCAGTGCTCAGACCTTCAAGATCGGTCTAGGCAACTATTTCTTAAGCCCAATGGTTGCATGCGAAAACTTGAGTCTAGAAAATCAAGGAACATTTGTAGAAGGTACCAGCATTCCATCAAAAAAGCTGCAGAGTAGTTTCAAGAGGCCAAAGCTCAGAAACGGTAAGCAGGGAGAAAGAGGTATAAAGGCCAATATTGTAGTTTGAACCCAGTACTACAAGATGGCGCCTAGAACAACACTCTATTTACCGTTATTTCACTTGTTTTTAGATAAGTGCGAGAAAAATGTTTAAAGCCCTTGGTAAGGATGGGAGTGAAGGGGAAAAAATCGTGTCCATTCTATAGCCCATCCTCGGAAATTGAATCATGTCCTTGACAAGATTTTGCTAGAGTCAACTGTTTGCATGGTATAGGTTAGGTTATAGTGGCTGACTGCTAAAGGGCAGTCACACTTAGGCCAGAGTAGGCCCATTGTGATACCACGCGGATTGACTTCTCCTAACACTGGAATCAGTTGGTGCTACTAATGAAGTCATTTAGTTGGCCAATGCTGCTGGCACAGCTCGTTACGGTCGCTGAAGTAGGAGGCTCCTAGGTGTAGGAACTTACGACTAGGAAGAGTACTACAGGACCAGAAAAGGTGATGAGTATTTTTTCCTCCTCTTCATCCATGAAGCTTTTGCAAAAAAAATGGTATAGATCAAGAACAAAACCAGCAGGCAGCTTACTCCATCAGAAGTACATTCAACATGGAATAGCTCGGAAATGGTCTCGTCTCGTCTGTCGGCAAGAGTGTCTAAAGCGAAGATTTAGACATGAAGATTTGAAGATTAAACGGTGTTCTACATGATGAGCTTGGAATACCGACGAATTCGAACCTATCGTCACTTTAACTGCTTTTCGAGAGTTAAGAAGAAAAACTTTAAAAACTACGTTAATGAACGCTATGTAACGAAGGGTATCATGTCCCTCGGATAGCCCATCTTCAGGTCTTCAACATTGGTCTAGTTAGCTTCATGCTAGAAATTAGCCTTGCCGTGGTAAACACAGGAAATTAAAGCCCCAACGGGCCAAATTCTTGCACGCGCAAGGCTGCTCATTGCAGTGTGATTTATGGAACAACTGTACAAAAGCGGAAGGGGTTATAGGCTAGGAAAAGGACATGTGTTAACTAAAGTGGGGCGTATGGCAGATTCCCGACTTCCCACAATACGGTAAAGAAGAGCCTAGCTGTTGGTCAAACTCTAGATACCACACGAACGCGGAAAAACAAGACACACTTGATAATGGTAAACGGACCGAGTGAAGGTAAAGTTTCCAAGTCCAACAGATGTCCCAGATCTCAGATTTTGAACAAGACAAGATTGCCTGTAGACAAAGCAGTCTCAGCGCATGACGAAGCCTTCAAATTGATCCAGGCGAAAGTGAATTTCGAACGCTCTGAATGGTGTTCTTCAGCGACTTGGACATCTTCTATTTTTGCCCCAGGATCTTTAGATGGCCAGTGTGCAGCATCCAACATGATCGTTTGGATCGCTCTTTTCGAAAATATTGAGTATACATTTCGTAGTTAGAGGCATTACCGTGACAGTCGGACTGATCATCGTAATGAGTCCAATGGGACCCAAGTGAGACGTGGCCCCACCACGCTTACCTACAAACTTAGCCTAACCTGACAGTCTGACTTTCGGGAGAAGCCACATGAGTCTAGCCTGGCGTCTACGGAAACAACACCTCAGGCGTTGGAATAAGATGGCTGGACCTTCGGCAAAATGACTCTCAAAAGTTTCCGAACTCATCAGAGAACACAGCAGAGGACCATCGAGTCTAGGGAGGCGAATATAAGGATAATCGCGAAACTTTGTGAGGTTAGTCAAAGACCGCCAGAGATCGTGTCGCCAGGAGAGTCGGCGTCATCAACTACCAAGTTGGAGAGAAAAGGAGGAAGTGTTTATCATCTCTTCTTCCGGGAGAAGTCCTCGATCAATCATGATTTTTTGTCTTCTCACTCGAGTTCTACAACATGAATTGAAAATACTTCCCACTCGTTTGCAGATGAGCATTTCTTTCTGCAGACCACTTTAAACGACTTCCCCACCAACAGCCTCAAATTCCCAGTCAGAGCTTGAAAAGTTCGCAATTCTTAACGAGCTCCCATGAGGCGCCGCTTAACTGCCTCAAGATTCCATAAAACCACCAAAAATCAAATGCAATCAGACCCTAAGACCCTCGAACACTTCGATACTCGTATCTCGCAGAAACCCCACTTGATTCACAGCACATCACACCACCACCCTACCAACCAGCTAACCACTACACAAATTGGACTTCAATTAGCTACCCCAGCCGAATGTCAATTGAAAGAGTTGAAAATGTCAACATCATCGCCGCAGATTCTCGGGAAATAAATAAATCAGCGAAAAAAACCGAAAAAAATAGAAAACCCATCTATTTACAGAACCGAGCGAACTTAAAATGACTTAGTACTTGTGTAAACACACAGACCGCGACCCGAAAATCAGCAACAACCAACTTTAGCACAACGAACAACACAGAGCAATATGGATCCAGTGATATTCTTTTCAGTTCTGTTCGCCATCTATTTTGTGGCGTTCTTCTTAGACTGCTTCTTTAAGGTGAGAGGCCGTCGGTGTGTTCCAAATAAGGGTCGCCTGTCACAGTCTTTCTTTTTTTAGAGTTGCATGCATTACCCGTGGGAGCAGTTCCTAGCAAACACCGGGCTGACCATCAAATTCCTCCGCTTCAAGTGGTACACGACCGCTTTCAACCGGACCGTCTTCAAGTGGGGATCCGGCTGCAACAAGTTCCTCACGAAGTCCTTCACCGTGGGCGTGTTGGTCGCCCTCGCCATGCTGCCACTCGGCCTGATCATCCTTTTCATGACCATGTTCAACGGACACAGAAGCGGAGAACCCGGCACCGGAACGGCGACAGGCGGGCGGATCTCCGAGGCGAGAGTTGAGATTCTGCTGCCCGGGGTCAATCTGCCGCTGGAGGAGATCGGCTTCTACGTGTGCACACTGGTGATATCGACTGTCATTCACGAGCTGGGCCACGCACTGGCCGCAGTCCTGGAGGACATCCCGCTGAGCGGGTTCGGCTTCCAGGTGTACTTCTGTATTCCACTGGCTTACACGGAAATCAGTTCGGAGCACATGAACTCGCTGAAGTGGATGAAGAAGCTGCGCATTCAGTGCGGCGGCATCTGGCACAACGTTCTATTCTCGGCGTTCTGCTACCTTTTGTTCTCCACGTTTGGCATCTTCGCCGCGCCGGTCTACAGCACCAACGAGGCGGTGTTCGTCACCGACATCACGCTGAAGTCACCGCTCAGGGGCGAGCGTGGCCTCCAGGCGGACGACGTGATCACGCAAATCAACGACTGCCGGATCCGGGACATGGATTCATGGTACGACTGCCTTTTGCAGTCGATTCGCACAAAACCCGGCTACTGTGTGTCGTCGGACTTCATTCGGCTGAACGACGAGAGCATAGAGATCACGCACCACGGCAGCGACGGCATCATCCAGTGCTGCGACTCGAAAAACCACGCCTTATGCTGCTTCGAGTACATTGACGACCTAAGCAACGACGGACCGATAGAGATCCCGCAGCATGTCTGCCTGAACATTCGCCTCACCATCGAGGACTCGTACGGCTTCTGCTCGGGCGCCTGCGACCGGGGCTTCTGCATTCGACCGCTCCTCAAGAACACCACCACAATCCTCACTATCAAGCGGAAGCTCAAGCCCGACGTCATCTACATGGGCCATCCGGTGGACGTTTCGCGGACGGTCCGCGTCTCACCGTACGTACCAAAGTCGAGCATATTTCAACCGCAGCTGGCAGACGCCTACACCCAGTTTCTCAGGTACAACATCGTGTTCTCCCTGGGCCTGGCGCTGATCAATGCGCTGCCCTGCTTCGGCATGGACGGCTACCACATCTCCAGCACAATAATCAACAGTTTCCTAGTCAACCGCGTCACGGAGAGGGCAAAGCGCGACATCATCGTCCTACTAGTCACCGGAATGGGAACGTTTCTCCTCGTCTGCGCGCTGCTCAAGATCGTCTGGGTGTCGTTGATTAGGAACTTATTTTAAGCGAAACTTTTTGTGAACAAGCAGAGAAACCATGAAGAAGGGAAATAAATATTTATTTACTAGACACCGACAGGGAAGGTGAACAGCTAAGGTGTTTTCTTTGTGTTGCCACTGAGGTTGAGGCTGTTCTGGAGCTCTGTCAGGGACCGTCGGCCGTTGTTGATGAGCATTTTGATTGATATCTCCTCGGTTTGGTCCTTGTTGGCGCGGAAGTCGTAGCGAGCCCACTCGCGGAGCTCGTGCTGGGACGATTCGTCCGGCACTTGACGGATGGTGCGGAAGATGTCACGGTACAGCTTGAGCACTTCTTGCCGCAGCATGAACTGGAAGAGACTGATGGTGATTTGTGTTCGCTGGTGGAGGGGTGGTCGGGGCTTACTTGCTTCAGGTTCAACGAGGGTTTTACCACTTTACTCATGTTTTCCTTCTGGGATTCGGAATTTCAATTGAGATGGATTCAGAGCTACAGCTGGACGAACAGCTGACTCTGACGCAGAGTGTTCGATTCTCGATTGAGGTGGGTATGCACATTCCACCACCATTCATCCCCCTCGCGAGGGCTATTCACCAAACAACGGAGAGCATGTTTCACTCAATGCCGTGACCCGAGTGAGTTTCGGGCCCTTTAGCTTTGGATGTCACACGGATTTTGTTGTGCTCGGACATTGCTGACGGGAAGTCGTTTCACTGCTGCTTCGTGTCGTCATCGTGTTCACCCATCGCCCGCCCGTTGGTCGTGTTCGCTCGGACAGCGGTGTAGTTCTTTTGCGGTGCGCTGGCGGTGTCTTGTTTCACATCGAAAATAGTTCCTTTTTTTCAAAAACTGTCAACGGGCGCGAATGCATGTGGCATGTCAATCAGAGGATTAAATTTAAAAATTATTTATGACATATTCACGGAATGAGAATCACGAGATGGTTTTCAAGAGGAATGTATCGAATTCGGTGCAGCAGCAGCAGCCAGCACAAAGAGAGCGAGAGCGAGCGCAAGAAAAGTGAGTGAAAAGTTGGGCAAACCAGCAGCGCACAGATTGTTTCGCTCTTCGGTGCGGCTGAGAACTGAGGTGGTGTGGCGTTGTAAACGGCTTTCAGCATCCGTTCGACTGACAACGGTTGTGTCGGTTGGTCTTCATCGTCATCGCCGTCGTCCGTGCTGTTTGTCGTCGCGGCTAGAGTGCGTTTATTTTTGGATTTAGTCCAATGTAAGTCTGAACGTGAGTGGTACAGAATAAGACTGTAATAATTATTGTTGTGGCCCCGAAAAAAATTCGAACGAACGCATTTTGTTTTCGAAAATTCTTTGTTTTGTTTTCAAGCTTGTGACTGTGCCAAGCTCGCGAAGGGGATACAAACAAAACGGTGATCAATCTGTTGGGCCATTGATTTAGAATTTCGATTTCGTATCCATCTCTCTCGCATTCGGCGTGTTTATTTATATTCTCCTCTCGACGGGGTCGATTGGGGAGGCGAAGGGTGAAGAAACGTTCATCTATCCATACGGCGGCACCAAAGCGATAGCCTCCTCCTTGGTTTTCGGCTGTGGTGCGCGCTACAATCTCCCGCGCAACATCTCGTTCCTCGTTCTGCGTTTCTCGCCGACTTCGCCTGTTCGTTCGTTTCATTGCTCGTCGTCGGTTTCGGGGCGCTCTCAGGTTCTATTTTCGGATGTAAATTTCATTTGAAAAGCGATTTTCTTTGATTTTCAATTTTCGTCTTCTTCTCTTCGTCTTCATGCAAAGTTTTGTTCATCATTTCAAAGAGGCATCAGCGACGATGACGATGGGGATAGCACTTCCCATTCTTCACACCTTTGTGCGATGGTGATCCGTGCCGTGGTAGTGTCGTCGACAAATGAAGTTGCAGTTCAACTAACCAAGTGATACACAATAGATAGATCTTGATCTCTTTCTCTCTCTCTCTCACTCTCTGACGTGCCATAGACGAAAGTGAAAACGAATTGGAGACTGCTTAAATGTGTGAAAAAGAACGTCACAAGGTGTTCAGTTCATCGGCTAAGATCGCGCATACGACCAAGTGCATTCGACGACGACGACGACCACGACGAGTAGTCTAAATATAGTGCTGACATCTGGAATGGTGGTTGAGTACTTAAAAATACCGTATAGTGTGCGATATACCGAGTGAAACCATCGAAACAAAAAAATTGAAATCTCTTTGTTATTTGACACCGTTGATCGGTGGTGTGTCTAATGAATACAGTCGCACAGGGACTGAGAATCTGTGTATCTCTCTGAGTGCGTGCGAGCGGGACATGAGTCCAATTCAGAATCAAATTCGGTGTGAGATGTGCGTAGTATTGCGTTACATTCGATTGAGATAAAAGTTTCTCTTGTGTTTTTCTGTCTTGTGCGGAGGCGGAAGCGCGCTCTGTGAAAAGTGATTGAGTGAAATAATCGCACGTCACGTTTGAGTTGGATTTGAATTGTTGGTGCTGTAAATAAATCGAAGAAGAACCGAACAAGAAGATGACAACAAAAGCATCGCCACCGGCTGCCACAAATCCGTCCGCAAACTCTGGTGGGGTTAAAATAAAAAAGGAGTTACCAAGCGATGAAATTAAGGTACGTATTGCTACCTGTGGCGGTGGCATCTGTAGATTTAATGGGGGGAATAATTTAAGTGGTTTTTGAAATATTTTAGCATCCTCTATCATATGACTGCGCGAATGTCTCTGTCTACATCGTGTGGGGGTGCGTTGTTTTTATGGGGAAATTTTCATTTCATTTGAAAAGGTAAATGGAATTTATGGCGACAAGGTCACCGATGGGAAGTGTTAAGCGATTTTTAGTGCTTGGCTGGGAGATCAGCAGGACAGCCTGAGAATCACATTTGATTTTTTTCTGGGAATTTCTTAGCTTTGAATGAAGGGGGATCCTCTTATTTCAGATGTCTGACTTGTGGGGAGCAGTTTGCCCAACGAGTAGCTTCCTTTTTCGTCCCCTTCTTTGAATGGGGCTACAGTCCGGGGTGGACCCGGGTCTCAACCAACAAAACTGTACCACAAGCTCTGGCTAGCGACAATTGAGTGTGCCACCATAGTCGCTGGCGTCCTCATTTGCGTTGCCCGACAGGATTGGATTCGATGATTCTTCGGGTCGGACCTTTGTTGGCCATACGCTCTACGTGGACCTGCGTTGTATCCGTTGACGCCTGGCTGGGCTTCTGGGTCTGTCCGTACATTGCGTGGTTCAATTTTCTCCTCCAGCTCTACATGGCGCTCTTACGTGTTAAATCCGTTCAGACTCGGCACATGTCGCTATTCAACACGAACAGTCCGTGGTTGAGTCTTCTCTCCCAGATCCCACCAATGACCATGTCGTGTGACCTTCCTTGGGGACAGTCTAAGCTTCGTTTTGCAGACAACCTCCTTAGGTGCTAATTAAGGCAGAATGATCATATTTGGCACTCTAAGGAGTAGTCCGTCTAAGGGATCGTACAGAGTTTTTAGAGTGCACTCTTTGTTTATGGCAAAGAGGTTAAGAGGCATGCTGCTACCGCTAGTTCATGGGGGATTGAGACAAGTTTGTTGAAGAAGTTGAGAGTGGGATTTGGTCGGACTGGCCGAACGTAATGCGAGGTGCATGATAGAACAACATACATTGTTCTACACAAGCGATCTCTGTACGATCTCTGTGCGACTCTAGCTTCAGCTCAATGAACTTGGAGTGTCGCCGCACAAATCTAAAAGCGATGAAGATCGAACGACTAAATGGCTCAACATGTGTCTTATAGCCTTTTGAACACTCTCTTATACAGGCGACTGCCACGCTATGTAGAATCCTTCGATTGTAGCTTTAGTTCGATGGAGGGTCTGAACCGTAGCTAGTTCTGCCTTTTTTTGTTGAGTATCTAGGCCTTCAGCTCGCGATCACTTAGAGAGAAGATCACTCGATTGATCGAGGCATCGGAGACGAAGACAGAGCTTCTGACAAGAAGACAATGCGATCGCCGATGGAGGACAGTTTGATCTTGATCATCTGGAAGCCTTACTCCGTCAAGAATTCCAAAACAAGACGATCAGGCACTCACTTATACTTTGTGTCAATGAACCCAATTAGTAAGAACTTCGATCTGTGCTCTATACTGGCACAAGGCACTAGGGGTTCTCATGACACTCTGAAACCAAGTCACAGGCTGACCGCGCACAGGCCGCTGTGTTCTAAACCAAAATCGAGGGAAGAGATGGATCGTAGGAGAGTATATCGGGACTGAGTCGCGAGTGGGCATCCTTGATCTCGATCTTATGAATGTTATTTCTAACAATGGCTCAATAACATTGGAATCCAAAGACATCTACGAGTGATCGTCACATCGGGAGTGACATTAATGAGGGACTGTGCATGCCCAGCTTAAGGCAAAGAACATGCTGTCTACATTAAAAAGTCCATCAACACCGACATCTTGGACAAAGTGTCACAACAGACTTTCATACTGCTTCGACGTAGTTGGGGACTTTGTCTATCTAGCCTGCAAACATAGTAAACTCCGAAATCGACATCACGGCGGTGATGAAACGAAGGATAACCCTGGCCAAGACAGTAATTGAAAAATAAGTCCCTGTCTCGAAGAGCTGATTAGACCTTGATAGTCCCAGTCCTGCTGTCAAATGCAGACGAAGAGATTCTTGTTTGATTCAATCGTCTTGCCTATTATCATTCCACTACAGTTGTATTTTGAGAGGTGTCCTCCGACAGATAAATTCGTTGCTTGGGGTCCGCATATGCTTAAAGTTTGACAAACTATGGTCTAGTCAAGGGAACTCGATTGTCGACTCAGATGGCTGTATCATGTAGGGAGAAAGGACACCAACGCTTGAAAAGTTGGTGTCCTTTCTCCCTACATAGCCCAAGACCGAGGTGGAGAGGCATGTTTACTGAGATTGAGGTTCACACGGGACTTCATCGCCAGACTAAGAAGAATAGATAGGGAATTGTGAAGCCAAAAAAGAAGAAGCAAAGAGAAGAAATCGTGATCTACATCGGAGACGAGGTGCGACCAGTAGAGTTGGGACAGGCTCCGTTTCATCAAGCGACAGCCAAAGGGGGCCTGGTCCCAGCTTCTATAGTGAATCACGAGTGACTTCGAGACTTTCAGTCTTATGCCAACTCTAAATGACACATTTTTAGAAGTTAAACTAACCGTTGTCAGTGACTTAAAAACAACATAGGCTTTGAGGGGACTGAAGACCCCCAGCTTAGTAGATGATGGACTTAAGCCCTTCGCAACGACGGGCGTCCTCTTAAAGCCAAGGGGACAAATTGTCCCTTTAGACATGAACTCAGAGCTACAGATTAGCTCGAACCTGACTCGAGAAATTTGCCGGCGTTGTCTCTGACTGACTCTGATTAAAAAGAAACCTTGGACAGCACAGATTTGGGAAGAGTCTGTTCCAACACAACATTTTCTTGAACAACGGACAAATATTGCAAACTTCCCACCAATCAATCGATCCCCGACACCTCGCCAATGGAAATCCAAAAAAAAACAAACAATCCACCAACCAACCATCCTCCCCTCTTTGAGTTTCATTTCTCACAGTCAGGCATCTTCTCAAATTCTCTTGCACCCACTCATTTGATTTCCATTTGCTTCTGTTTGAAAAATGAATATTTTTAAAAATAATTCAACACGCTCATGTGAATTTACGAAAATGAATCTTCAAACAGAAACAATTAAATTACCTTCAATGAGGGAAAGCAGAGAAGCAAGAGAGAGAGAGAGCAGAAACGAAAACAAAAGCCAAACAAAAATTAAAATAAAATTTATGACCATGATCCGATGGCTGATATATATCCCCCAAGGTTGTTGCCTTGTTCATGAATTCTCTTCGAAATCGCTGAAATGTGTCAGTCTCGCAGAAACACCTCCAAAAAAACACAAAAAAAAATGTGTTCGCGAAACATTTCGCGCTGCGGTCGTGGATATGACACTCGGTGAATATTTGTTTGCCAAATGCACACTTAGCAAGAACAAAAAACACTCGCATGTACGTCGTCTTTTGAGAGATTGACTCAGCTGTTGGCTGGGGGACGGTTGATGAGGAAGGTCTGTGGTCTTAGTTCGAGACGAGGGGTATGGATGTTGAAAGGTGAAAAATGGGGTGGAGGAATTCTTTTGTGAAAGAGTGGTAGAAAGGAGGGTACAGCGAGGCCTAGAGCAATCCATTTGGTAGGTCAACTCGGGGTTTTGAAAACAGCCTCTTTCATGGTTGAACTAGGAGGGTGAAGCTAAATGAACTTAGGACTCACAAAAGACTTCTTTTTATGCTCCACTGAATGGAGACGGGTGTCATATGGGACAGAGTCTTTACCTAAATTTATCAGAGACCAGCTAACCTGTCTCTGTGTTCTACTGTTCATTCTGGACGGTCTTCTGCGAATTTTCACAGATGGATCGAGGATGACTTTTGGGTGAGCACCTAAAATCATTCTTCAATAACCTGATGTGTCCTTAACAGTGGGGTTTCATGCCGGGAAAGTCCACCATCGACCAAATCTTCACACTACGGCAGATGCTCGAAAACACCCAAGAGATGCAGATTGACCAGTCGTCGATTTTAGGGTCGCATATGACAGCTTGCATAGAGATGAGCTATACAATGCCATGCCTTGTTTTGACATTCCTGCAAAACTCGTCAGGATGTGCAGGATAACGAAGGAGACCTCTCACTGCTCTATCAAGGTCGGTAAGCTTCACTTAGACCTTTAATATCAAAAAAGACTAGGCGACGTGTTGTCATGAGATTTTGCTTAAACATTTTAAACGTACTTAAGAAGGTCGTGCAAAACTCACTCGCCAACGCAAAAGGCACGATCTTCTAAAAGTTCTTACAATTGCTAGAGTAAGCGGGCGAGATTGCTTGAACACAGCGAGCCGTCAATGAAGAGTTTTCTTGTATTAAAACGCATGCAGCCAAAATGGGTTAAGAGGTGAATAGGGCAAAGCTAGGTCCATACTGTCATCAAGAAAGGACGCACAACAGCCGTAGGCAGCTACAACTTGGACATAGTTAAGGACTCTATATCGGCTCCCAAGCAAATGCTACGAACAACATCAATACAGAGATTAAACGCAGAATAACTCTTGCCAACCGCTGCTTCTTGGGGCTCAAGAAGCTGTTGAGTAGGGCAGCCCCGTCTCGAAGGACCAGGGTAACATTATATAACACCTTGATCATCTCAGCCCTGCTTCATGGCTCGGCAGCCTAGACTATTCCATGAGCAGATGAATAGGTCCTTGGTCTCTGAGTTCAATCATAGGTCCCGTTTGCGTTGAAGGTTTCCGGAGAAGAAGATTCAACCACGAATTGTACGAATCACGGCTACAGACCAATGAGGTTCCAACTGTCATTCCGAATGCCATGACTAGATACCTCCATTCTTTAGGCTGACATTTTTTTCCCCAAATTGTTAAACAATCACTAAGCGAAGATTGGAAACCTGACACTGAGTCCAAGCAACTACTAAGTTTGAAAACCAACGAATTTAGTACTTAGGGCGAGAGAAGCCATCTATTTCTGGCAGGAAATAGCAAGGCGGAGTAGTAAATGATGTAGCCTAAAAGAGAGAAGACAGCTATAACGCGCCGTCAGGCGCAGATCTTTCGTGATTCGTAGGTCTGACAAAGAAAAAGGCATTCTTTAAGCTCTTTGCTAATTCTGTCCTTCAGTTCCTTAGTTACGTATCTACAATACTTAGGTACCAACTTTTTACCAGAATATCGGCTCCCCAGTACATTCGTAGTACAGCATTTAGGTTCCAATTGTTTACCAATAAAAGCCACAACACAGTAACTTCGTAGCACAGAATGTAGACCCAAAATTCTTTTAGCAGAAAGTCCCGCAGAACAGTATTTAGGACCCAACTCTTTACCAAAAGATCGACTCACGGCACCACCATAGCACAGAAATTAGGCCACAACTATATACCAGAAGGCAGCCCCGTAGAACAGGATTTAGATCCCAACTTTTTACCATAAGATCGACCTCCCCAGCACAGAACTTAGGCCCTACTCTTCACCACAATCGACCCCCCCAGAAGCCCCGTGGAAGATTATTTAGCCCCCTTCCCTTTACCAGGAGATCAACACCACAAGAGCCTCATAGAACAGCATTTAGACCCCAACCTTTTGCCACAAGATCGGCACCACAGTCTCAGCTTCAAAAATTTGAACCCACATCAAACACAATTTCAGCGAAACTCAACAGACCTCTCTGATGGATTCAATGAGATCGCACCCATGCCCCTCTTGAGATCTCATCCAAACAGACACATCGTCTCCGCATCGCCCATAATCAAATCTGACCAACCACCGGCTGAGTGATACGGCACCGATCACTCGAACTCACCCCAAATCTGCTCTGGTGACTTTGACTTTCACTTTTTTTTTTCGTTTTCCTCTTCTTCTCGGAAACAATGTGTCCATCAACGAGTGTCCGTCTCCCATCGCGTCCGCCTCGTTGAAACGATAAAATAAAGCACACAAGTCACAAGACTCTCTTGTGATAAACATAACATCTAACCGCGAGGCAGAGAGAACGAAAGTGAATCACATGTGACTCATAGTCACACCGTTGGTTGGTTGGCTTGCTTGTGATCTTTTTTATATCACACTGATTTACTCGACACCCCCGCATGCTCGGCAGCCGCGGCGGTGGTGTGTAGGACCAACAATCGTCGCCGGCTATCGACCTAATCGTAGCGCACCACAGCGCATCGCATCGCGTCAGCAGAGCCGCCACATAAATACCGATGCTTCTGCTCTTCTCATTGTCCTCTGTCACCCATCCGCCGCCACACATCACTAGCATTGACGAATGTGGGGAGCGGGTCGAGGAAAAGAAAAATGTAAACATACTTTGTCAGAGAGTTCAGGGAACCAACTCGAAATAGATTTGTGAATCTTCATAAAGTTTTCCTCTCTTCATTCAATTTTCCCCGTCTAATTTCGTTCGGATTACACTAGAAACTTTGTACGAGGCGGTGATTTGATGCGAGGGCGAGGCTGGGAGGAAGTGAGATATTTTTAAATTCAACTCTACACTGTGTAGTAACCGCCGAAAGATGACTCGCTGTGGATCATGTGTGCGCTCTCTTGCTGCGTCGTATTTCAAAAAAATAAAACTAAAAAATCCCTCGGCCTTCGGCGGCTTCGGTCGTTTTTGGACGCTACGCGACGCGAACGCCTCCAGATCGTGCTGGCGTTGCGATAATTCCCGCAAGATTCAGATGAGGACCACTCAAAAGCAACCTCCCATCTCTCCGAAACGCCCTCCACCAGGAATGACGGTGGGGGGACAGACGACACAACAACACACAACAGAAACGTCAAACAACGAAATATTTATGCGCACTCGTACGCTTTGGATTGAGTTTCAGCCACGGTATTGGGTTACAGCCATTCCGAACAACGAAAATTAATTTTCGTACTCATGGGTAACGGTGGGACTGCCAGTGTGTCCGACTCTCTGTGTGTGTGCTTATGTTCGAACGCAGATGGCCAACAGCCAACAGCCAACAGCAAACAGCGCTCCAAAGGGGCCCCCACGATGGACACTGCAGCGGCCAGTGCAAAATTACCATATATCCGATTGCACTGGCGGTTTGCATTCAAACTCCGAATACAGATTCGGATTCGAGTTCCCATTCGGTTTGGGATTCGTATTCTCTCTGGATAAAATGTTTGGCGATACTGTGGCGGCGCGGCGGTCGTTGTGGCGGTGTTGATGGTGTTTTTCTCCATTTTTTTTTTCGTTTTTCATGCACACGTCGATCGGGAGTGGACAGCAGCAGTAGAGGGGAGGCCCCAGAGGGCGCAGAATTTATTCGATAGCCAAAGAAGTTAATTCTAGACGTCAGGCCAGGGTCCTGTGTCCGGGGGGATATCAGATTTTGTAACAATGCAAGTAATTGAATATGTCATTATGTGTGAGATTCGTACACACAGGCACATGCACACGGAGTGCTGCGCGCTGTGGAGAGTGGTGTGCTCTCGCGGAGGAGACGGTCGAGTTGCACATTGTGTGTGGCTGGTCCGGAAACACTTTTCCAGTGAAATGGGAAACTGAAGGTGGAGTGGTGACGACGAGATGTGTGCGGCGCGCAGACAGGGAGCCTGTATTTTGATCGTCGGCATCAAAGTATGTGCGATTCGTGGAAGGAGACTGGCGGGTAGCTCGAGAGTGGACATGTGGTTTTAACAGTCAAGGCACGACAACTGCGACTTAGAGGACAGCTCTAGAGTGTGTCTTCGGTGAAGATTGACAGAAATCTGTTGGAGTTCGGCGGAAATATGGGACGGAACGTGGATTTGAAGGTCCAAGGATGACTCTATGTTAACCAATAAGAATCTCGTAAGCAAGGGAGTACTCAAAGGTGGATAATGAAGCGGCTTGAGTTGAAAGTTGAAGAAACAACAAATTCTGGGAAACGACTAACTTCCGGGAGGAGACCGGTAGGTAGGACTTGGCACGAACAGACCTTGACTGAGTTTATGAAGGACGTGGCTTCAAAATTGGTAGGAAATAGAGAAGGAGAGAAACTGGCGCTGATCGTAGATATGAAACGCTGACTCTGGGATGAACCTGGCGAACTGACCATAGGTTCTAGAGTGGACAACGATGAGACTTAGGCCAAGGCACAACGACGGCGACTTTATTAAGACGAACCGACGAAGCAGACAGGACATTGCAAGAAGCTCTAGACTGGGGAACGGTGTGACTTCAAGAGAAATCGATAGAAAATAGAGGAGGTTCGGCGGTAATCTGGCGCCGATTGAGGATAGCAAATTCTCGAGCAAGACAACGACGACTCTAGGATGAACCTGGCGGACTGACAAGAGACTCCAGAGTGGCGTAGCTTAAGTCTGCATAGGCCAAGGAACGACAACGGTGATGATTCCAAGAGAAGAGGAGGAGGAGAAGTTGGCACATGGCAAGAAGCTCTAGAGTGGGAATAGACGTGGTTCAAGTTTGAACATTCTAAGGCACGAAAACGATAATGACTCTAAAACGAAGAAGCAGGTGTAGCTGACGGAGAACGCCAAGAAACTGACTAGACTGTACAACGACTTAGCTTCAGGCAAGCTGGCGCCTAACTGGGCACGATCAGGCATTGACTAGAGCTTCAGGGGAAGGTCTGCAGGAATACGGTGTGAATTGTGGACTAGAACGCAATGGCAATGGCTCTGACAAATTTCTGTAAACAGGCAAGCGAACAGGACTGGGAAGAGAGCTAAGAATGGACAACTTGGTGGCTTCAGCCAACCGACTGGCTAGACTCGATTGAGCTTGATTGATCGAAATTAGTTAAAATTTACCCGAAATTTGGCTCGCACCTTATCTTAAACAGTTCAAGGCAGAGCGACGTTCGAGTACTGACTCTAGGACGAACCACGCAATGCAAGGAGTCATGTACTCTAGACTAGTCGCGCGCGGGTCTCGATTGATTGAAATCGGGGAAATCTGGAACGGATGCTTTATAGGGCACGACGAGAACGACTCTAAGACAAAGAGACCACAAGGACACCTGAAAGCAAACGAGGGCGCAGGACTGGGGTAAGACTTTAGAGTAGACAACTAAGTGGCTTCAGACAAGCAGCCTCTGCTCTAGGCACACAAAAATGATAGAAAATGACGGAAGTTCGGCCGGAGTATGGTACGCATTATTTCTAGGAACCAAGCGATTTTCGGGAGCAGTCAAATACGTTTATCTTTAGAGCTCTCAACGATGTGGCCGGCCGCACTCGAAATCAATTGAAAATTTCATGCTCGATGTACTCGAAACTGAGAAGCTCGGCGGAATAAGGCTCGGAGGCTGGATTAGAGAAGCCAGAGCATGACAAGAAGTCGTGAGAGGAGTGCGATTTGGCTGAAGTCGAAAATCGAGGAGGCAACAACGGCTATACGACGAACCGAGACTTCTAGAAGAAGATCGGTAGGCAGGACTTGTCAGAGGCTTGAACGAGGTGGCTTCAGGCATGCAGTACAGACTGGCAGAGGCTATGGCTTCAGTATAGATTGACCGAAATTAAGTTTAAGCCACGTGGACTAGAGGCGCGGTGCGCTAGAGTCTTGTTCTTTAACCTTTGAGCCTTAAGAGCCCCCAGCAACGAATTTATAGCTCTGCGACCCCAGCCGACAAACAACTGTAGTGACAGTGAGGAAGCATTTTCTGTTTTATTGAAAGGCCATCGCGGACCCCCTGAATGCACTCCAAGGACCCCACGGTTCTACTTCGATTTCAGGGAGTAAAAAAGCTGGCAGGACTTGGCACGAACCTCTGGAATGGTCAACTGTGCTAATTCAGTCGAAATCGATGGGAATCGGCGCGGATCCATTCTAGGACACCACAAGAATGGGATCTAGGACAAACAAAGCGACTATTGGGATGAGCCTAGACTTTACACGAAATCTATAGCTGTCAATGATCAGCCTTCTTTCGAAAGTCCAGGAGAAAACGAGGACTCTGGGACGAAGCGACGGATTCTTGGAAGAAGACCCCCTGGACTTGGCACTAGGTTCTAGGGTAGACTACGACGTGGCTTTCGTACGACGAGTCGAAAGTGATCGAAATCTGGTCTCGTCGACGTTTCAACATGAAATTGGCAAACACCTTGAATTGGAAGGCGTAACGGAGACGACCCTGGAAGTAGTTTCCTACAAAGCAGATGTCAAGTGGCTATGGAACATTGCACGGATGGCGACTCTCCTGGAATAGGTACCTGAAACATCGTTTAAAAGTCGACCCCATCAGACCCCATTGACTAACAAGGTCCCCCAATCAATGACTTTCCCGTCAGGCACACCCCACATAAGTGTCCTTGATTCAAATCCCTTCCCTCTCGCGCTCTGTTTACATAAAAAAAGGACACCCCACCAAACGAAAATTTGTCAGCAAACAGACACTGAAATTACGAAAGAAAAACAGAAGACCCTCTTTCGCAATCACCAACAGACACAGCTGAGAGCTTCGTCCCTCTCTCCTGGTGGGATTCAATTTTCATCATTTCCACGCATGCCAGTGCGGAGTGCCCACACATCATTCCATCCCTCTGTGTGTCTGTGTGTGAAATGTACACTTTGCGTGTCATGTAAGAACTTAAAAGAAGGACGACATCCAATCCTTAGCTATCGATATTCGATTACACAGTGAATGAATGGACACACACTGGAAGCACAGAACAGAGCTGAGAGCGTAGAGAGCTAGGCATGAGGACGCCACCTAGTGTTGTTTGGCGCGTTCATCTACACAGTGTACACTCGTGTGTTCCGATCCCATTGATGATGGCAATGATTACGACGATGACGCGCTGACGACATTCGATAGCCGATTGTAAGTCTAGACGTTGCTTCAAAGTTTTGCCAAAGCGACTGCGTGAAGTCATCAGGCACCATCGTGGGGCGGGCGGAAGGCGATAATTGAGGAGTGAGCTAAGACAGAAATGGGACACCTTTCTCGGGACGGATCGGCGGGGGCTGCATGTCAGAGGGTGGTGATGGTGCACCCAAATTCACACACACACACACTCGCTCCCATCCACCTTCGTCCTTCGGCTTTGAGCGAAAATATCCTTTTACACAAGACGACGAGGACGATGACAAAAACAAAACATCTCAAGTGAACTGTTCGCCTCAAATTCACCACCCACTGAGAGCGAGAAAGAGAGAGAACCCGCCGTTCCTCGTTCTACTGTTGGTCGAAGCTGCCGCTTCTGTGCGGTGCTGCGCTCTGGGGGTGCTCTGGAGTGCCCCGAGCTTGATTGTGAGCGCGAGAGTGTGTGTGTGTGGATATAATTTAATATTTTTGCTAGAATAATGAGTTTATGAAATCGAATACGTTTAGGATATTATAGATTCCGCCATGTGAGCCGCTCGCTGCGGTATAGTCTGAAATGGATACGCTCTGCAGCGGGGCAGTAGCAGATATGTGCGGAGAGCTTTTTTTTCGGGGTGGCGGCGATGTGGAAGAAGGAGTATGCCATTCATCAAGACACTGGATACGGTAGCGTGTAGTGTAGTGTTGCCATTTGATACACGAATTAGTCGAATGCAAGAACGACGACGACAACAACAAGGGCAGGCACACAACTGAATGAGCGAACAAACAAAGCGAACGGAGGAATATAGGTCTTGGGCGGCGGACGCGACGCTGTTCCTGACAGGAGCCCGAGGAGAGAAACTGCCATTCGGTGTGGGGTAGGTAAGTAATTAAACCGGAACTGGAATTAGAGACGAGAGAGTGCGAGTGAGGTTGCCGGTGGCGCTGTCAATAACTGGTCGGAGGAGGGTGGAGGATGGTGTGCTGTGGGTGAGGTGGAGGCTTTGTTGAGTTTTCGATCGTCTTTAAAACGAAGTGAGCTCGAGGCCGCCTGTACAAGCAACCGATGATGCGTTGTCAAGAAGCCATCAAGGAAGTTGCTACTGGTGGACTGATGGATGTATGCCTCACGGTAGAAGGCACCCACAACTTCAACGTCTTTAACATCGTTGTGCGGTGGATTGGTGATATGTTCAGCATCGGAATTATCAATGCAGACATTGGCCACAGGTTTATAAGAAAAGTGGCACGCCACGGGGTGGAATTCTCTGCCCTCTATTGTGACAACCTACAGTTCCAGCAAAATCCTTAGAATCTGCATGGAAAAAGGCATAAAGACTAGTTATTTTGATAAAAAGTGAATATCTACCAACAAGTGGATCCTTACTTGAGGGAAGTGTCCTCGTGGGCAAGACAGAATGGTCTGACTATGAACCGTCAGAAAACAGGGCTGGTTCTGTTCACCTAATATTTGCTACAACCAAGTTGGATGGTACCCCAATCCTACTCAAACCGCAAGCTAGGTATTTTGGAATGATTTTCGACTCTAAACAATCTTGGAAAAAAAAAACTTGAGGGAATGGATGAAGAAAGGATTAAATGCTTCTGAAATACCTCAAAAAGGCGTTCAGCAAAAGAAGGGGTGCAAACCAACCCCAGCAATCATCAGACCCTTTACAACCTATGTGGCTCAGTCTTGTGGACTGCTAGCAACACGAAAAGCTACAAGAGCATGATTGGCCGTTGTTTGGTCAGCGGGAGCTTTAAGAAGCACGTTGCTGGACTATGGATTGACACATGATACTTCATCTCCTTCCTCGGGACTTATTCAAAAAGTCATCTCCAACTAAGTGACTCCTTGTGGAAACAAGCCAAGATTGGAAATGCTGTCATAATCACAATAAGAGATGACCTGGGAAGGAAACATGGTTCTAGTTGCAACTACATATCACTGACTTCTCTCTCAAAATACCAATCATACCCCCCAACAGAGGCGAATGGCTACCGAAAGCGGTGTTATAGCTCTTCAAAGACGGATGGAAAATGTACACAGGTAATGGACTCCCCGATGTGGGCAACGTCTTCCAAGCAGAGATCCTGGCAATAGAGAGAGCAACACTTACAAGAAACCAATATCCCTCAGTGAGTCGCAATATTTCATGACAGCCATTGATTTCGTTGCATAGGACCCTTTTGGCTTCAGTGCCATCGGCTATGACCATGTTTTTAGACAGCCAGGTTGCACTGGAGTAATGACACCACAAGGTCAAACTCAGCTTAGTCTCGGGCTCCGGATCAATCGTTGGCACAAAAGAGCTCACGAATTGGCCAGACAACGGTCTGAAATCGTGAAACGGGCACCTCACTGAGACCACCGATCAGTGCTATATTCACGATAATATATGGTTGGTGGCGCTACAGGGCGTAGAGGACTAGGAAATAGTGCTCTTGTTCTCTCACATGTGGAAGCGACCTACAGTCTTATGCCGACTCAGTGATCGAAAGTGATTCGAAAGAGATGGTGCTGTGAACTTTATTTCGGTCACACGGACAGGGATCGAATCTAAACTTCAAGGCATAGTGATCGACTCACATAACCACAACGCCACGGACCACCACTCCACACCACACCAGCCAACTCGTCTTGTCTTGCAAGAACCGAAATGTCAAATGACAAGATCAGCGTGGTAAGAGCTTCATATCGGTCAACAAAGTAGGGTCTGGCGTTGGACTGAAATTAGGAGTAATCAGAGGAGACTGTCTGTGTGCTGCGAAAATGGAACCAGGAGTCCAGCGATCTCTCACGGAGCTGGAGCAATGAAGCAAAAATTCGAGACGATCCAACATCTGCTTTGACACTGACCAGCTCTCTGGAATCGGCGCCTGGTTTTGCATGGGCTATGGATTCCTCACAGACTGATATATCGGATCCATTAAAATTCATAAAGAGTGAGGAATGTGTAGTCCCTTGGCCTCCGAGTGGAAGTAATGGTCAACCGTCACACTCCCCTTCCAAAACATAACCTTACATCAATGAGTCAATTTCGGTGCTGTCAGGAACTTTGTCTTCGCAGAAAAACCGCTGCTTTTCTGTAGGCCCTCTCGCTCGAAGGACGATGCTGGCAAGCAAGTTAATCCTTTCAGTCATGCCCTAGAGCATGGAGAGTTGGGACTACTGACTATCACGACGTCCATAAAAACAGCCCATAAAACACACACCGAGCTCTGCAAAGAAACCCCTGATCCACACATGACGTCCACTGACAACCCAACTCCTCTCCCTCCTCGCCAACCATCCAAACAGACACCAATTTCCCTTCCATATCATGTGAAATAATGACGAGGCAAACGCCACGAGACGAGACGACGCACGACGACTGCAACCGACGATGATACCCAGAACCCAATCTGACACCGTACCGGACTTCAATGATGGGAAGGATATCACCATGACAGCCCGAACGACACACGAAAAGGATATAGAATTGCATGCATGTTGCATGCAGTCGGTCTCCGGGCAGCACCGCTGACGATAGGTATCCCATGGAAAGCTGAGTCCCCAAGCATGTGCCGTTGCCTCTCTCTGAGTGTGTGTGTGTGGTTGGGTCTGGCCTAGCACGCCTGCAATTCAATATTCGACAAAGTGCGCAGAAATGAAATATCACCGTACGTTAGAGGGAGCCGTTTCGGCTTTCAATTAAATGTCGACGTCCTCATCGTCCTCGGGAGATCCTTTCTCATTAGACTTTTGGTTCG
Organism: Eristalis arbustorum; assembly: GCA_916610145.1. Taxonomy (NCBI): domain Eukaryota; kingdom Metazoa; phylum Arthropoda; class Insecta; order Diptera; family Syrphidae; genus Eristalis; species Eristalis arbustorum. The sequence continues at coordinate 81,425,099 of OU744317.1, forward strand.
TTTTTTGTATTCTTCTCCTCATTCTCCACCCCCCTGGATTATGATATAAATTTATCAAAAGGTGTCTGGTTTCGATTTCGCTTCGTTTTTTTTGTGCAATTGCGATACTCTGCGATGCTCTCACCCTGCCTTGCGTCGAGTCAATGGGTTTGAAGCACTTATGCTCATGCCTGGCGTGTCGTATTGCATGATTAATTGAAGATAATATCGTGCGGAGTTCATGTGCAGGCACAAGAAACGAAGTCGACTCGGGTGGGTAATAGGGAGCAGATGGTCACGCATGCATTCAAAGGTACCACGAAGTCACAAGAAAGTCGCCAAGCTCGTTCGGAGTAAAAAGTTGGGACTTATTTGGCTCCAAGAAGTTGCGTGGAAAGGTGCCATGAAGTTCGTACGTTCTGAGGTAAAATTTGGGCAAAGGGTCAAAGGTAAGTCACTAGTAAGGGCGTTTAAAGTTGGGACTTATTGCGCATGGAACGCGGAAGTGGTTTGCGAAGGTGGCACGAAGTGAAAAGGAAAGCGCGAGACTTAGGTCCAACTAAGTCAGTAGTAAGGCGCACAAAGCGCGTTGGCAGCAAAAGGTTGGGACAAGTTGTATTCAAAGGTACCACGAAGTCAAAAGAAAAGCATGGAGCTAGTTGGGACCTATTTGACGTTGCATGAAGAGGTTCAACGAGGTTACTTAAAAGCGCGCGAAGCGCGGTTGTATCTAAAAGTTGGGTCTTATTTTGCTCGTATCACAAAGTCACTAGGAAAGCGCATTAGTTCGGCTAAAAGTAGGGACATATTTTTATTGTATGCCTGGCGAATCCATTACGAAATAACGAACAATTTAGGAGATATCGTCGATAGTTCAAAATGAACTACTTCCGGTCACTATTTCAATTCTTTTTCCCAGACATTTCTAACTAACCTTTCCGGGGAGTGGCGGCAAGTTTCGCGGGCAAAAAACACGTTTTTGCATGCTAAATTCATCGCAAAAAACCTCAACTAACATAGCTGAACCATTCTCGAGATATGGCCGAATGCTCAAAGTGAACTACTTCTGGCCTTTATTTCCGGTCACCTTCTCGGACATTTTTTCCCAAACTTCTACTGGGAGTGGCGGCATTGATGAGAGCCTTGAATAAGCCTCTTTGAATGCCGAATCCATCGCAAAAACCGCATCTAAAACAAATAACCCGGTTCGGAGATATGCTCGATTGTCCAAAATGAACCACTTCCGGTCTGTATATCAGGCCACTTTCTTCGAAACTTTCCCCTACTTTCTTCTGGCTTTGGCGGGTTTGATTAAGGCTTAAGAAAAGCGTTTTTGCATGCTGAAACCGTCGCAATGAACGGCAACAAAACCAAACGAACCGTTCCAGAGACATGCCCGATAGTTCAAAATGAACTCCCTTTTCCTCCCAAAGCCCACCATTCACCACCATTACCCCTTCAATCGATAGTCCAGTCAGACAAATCTCAACCGCCTCCTCTCGTCGTATTCCTCCTGTCAAACGCAGCTGCATTCAGCTTGACAAGTGGAACAGCCCAAGGCGCTCTCCATTGAGCACCCGATCGAATGCGATAAGATATCGATGTTCCTTGCTGCAAACTTCTGTATTCCCTCCCACCCATCAACAAGCTCAACACGAACAAGTATTGAATTTCAAAAATGTCTTCACAGCTCGTAGGCGCGATGGACCTAAATAGGCTTTTTGATGCTCTATCCCTCGAGCGCTAAGGCGATTGCTGCTGCTACCACATTCAAGTCGCCAGGCCGCCCGCCACGGCCCGCACGCTGTCTGTGCGTGTGTTCTCTCCTCGGTGGAAGATATTAGATTTCCTTTTTAAATCACGAAAAAAGAGAAGAGAAGAAAACACTGAACAGAATGTATATTTCATCGGCTCTGTCGCTTTGATCGTTGGCTGCGCCAAAGAGGAACCCAAGCTGTTTGTAATATTATATCCTCACACGTCCCCCACGCACACATACACACACGCGCGCTGGTACAGTAGCCACACAGAAGAGGAGATCGTGTGGAGGATATAGGAAATAGTTTTGACGTGTGACGAATGACGCACTTTGCATTTAGGGTGGGCAGGCTAAACCAGATTTTTTTTTTTTGAGAATATTTTGTGGATTGCATCGCTGCTCGGGTGAGGTGGTCGATCTCAGCATCATCACTCACAAGTGAGGAGATGTGAGTAATTCGAACCCGTTTGAGGACGACAGAGAGATGGAGAGAAGTCAAGGATATTGAAGTTGCATTTGGGTTGAATTTTAATTATCAAATACTTCACATTTGAACTTGGTTCACGAGGAGAAGGGGCATGCATTCCTTTTGTCAAAAGGATGTCGGAATGTTGAGAGAGGGGGTTGTGTTTTGAGTGCAGTTGAGTTGACGATGACACGACGTGAAGAGGGTATGAGATGCGATGAGATGTGTGTGACGAGAGAATGGAGTCACGAAGGCGATTGAGAAATCCGAAAACGCGGAATTGGAACTGGGAAGGTGTGAGGTGCGCGTTGGGAGTTAAAAGTTGGGACAAGTTGCATGCAAAGGAATTACGAAGGCAAAAGAAACGCGGGAAGCTCGATCGGAATACAAATTTGGGACTTATTTGGCTTGAAACCGAGAAGTTGCGAGGAAATCGCGCGAAGCTCGTTGAGGGTTAAAAGTTGGGACCTATTTTGTTTAGTTTTCAACGGTTTTGCATGCAAATATGGTAGGAAGTCACTTGGAAAGCGCGTTGGGAGCCAACAATTTGGTTCGCTTTAGTTCAGCTAAAAGTTGGGACTTGTTTGGCTCTGAACCAAAAATATGCGTGCAAAGGCTTGTTTTGGGACTTATTTGGCTTGGAACACGAAAGGTGGCATGCGCAGGTGACACAAAGTTACAAGGAAAGCGCGCGAAGCGCGTTTGGAGCTAAGAGTTGGGTCTAAGTTTGCTAGTGGCACGAATGCACTAAAGAAAAGCGCGTTAGTTCAGTTCAAAGTTGGGACTTTATTGGCTCTGAACTGAAAAAATGCGTGCAAAAATACCACGAAGTCTCTAATAAAGCGCGTTCGGAGCTAAAAGTTGGGTCTTATATGGCTTGGAACGCGAAATGTGGCATTCGAAGGTGACACGGAGTCACAAGGAAGGCTCGCGAAGTGCGTTGGGGTCTACATATTGGGACCTATCCTGTGGACCTACCTACCTATGTCACTAAGAAAGCGCATTAGTTCCGCCAAAAAGTGGGACCCATTTGGCTTTGAACCGAAAAGATGGGCTCAAAGGTACCACGAATTCTCTAGCAAAGCGCGTTCGGAGCTAAAAGTAGAGACTTATTTCTCTGGTGGCACGATGTCACTACAAAAAGGCGCGAAGCATGTTCTGAGCTAAAAGTTGGTTCAATTTTTCTTACTCGGTCGTCACCTGTTGGTTTGTTTCAAAGCTTCTGAGTCGAAAATTGACAACAAATGACGCTTCACCTTGTCACCACTTAGGCTACGCCCATTCATCATCCGAGTTGCTTCGAATCAGAGCCTGCGTTACACTCCCCTGACAAAAGGCATCGTTTGCCATCAATTTGGAATCAGAAACACGTAACCAAGAGAGTGGTTTGCCTGTCAAACTATCACAACAGCCGTTCAACACAAAAAAAAATAAACAATTAACCCTCCCTCTCGGCAGACACACAGTTGCCCAACCGACAAGCAGAAGATATGCATGCAAACACTTGCTCAAGTGAATTCCTGATTCATTCACTCCCCAGCTCTGTAACCTTCCCACCGACACCACCAACACAGCAGTCATCTCCTCCACTTCCAATCACCAACCATTCAACCAAATAAACAACTGTCTCCTGCACCTCCCAACGCACGCCAACCCAGTCTAGCTGGCGGATCAATTACAGCGCGCTCAGGTGCGACCTCCGTCGTCATCGTTCCATCTCATCCTCCATCCATCCACCACCGACGACACCACCACCACCACCACCATCCTCCCTCCTCATCATCATCATCATCGGCGACTCGCAACTCCCGGTGCTGTCGGTGTGCCGTCGTATCCGTTTCTGTTGTCTTTATTTTAATTTATGTTTCGGGTTTAATTTCTGATTTGTGCTGCATGAAATTGATGCCAAATGGGAAAAATCAATTAATTAAAAAGCAGAAAAAAGCGCAACGCACACACCCATGCCGCATGCCGTGGCCGGTGGTGGTGACAAACCTGAGCCCGGCCAACCAGGCGGCAGTCAGTCAGCAGGCGCGCTTAGATTTACGACTCGTGAAACCCAAGACAGCACCCGGAGAGCAGCGCAAGCGAGCTGGTCTTCGTCTCCATCTCCGGCTCTGGCTCTGGTTCTGGCTATGTGTTGTATATTCAATTCCATGCCATTTTGTCCACGGTATCAGTTTCAAGTTGAGAACGAAAAACGAGAAAAAAGGTCTCCTCCGCTCGATTCGTTACTACTAGCGAACGCTGGCTGATATTGATACCCCCATGGTCCTGGTCCCCTACTACTACCCTCGCGTGGATTTCAGTGTTCTCCGTGCTCCGGCCCCTGGGTGGAGAAGTTTTCTGCCATGAATTTGATCTCGGGTAACATCTGGACGGGATCAGGGGTTGGTTTCATTTTTTTGGTGGGGGCACTGTCATAGAGGCGAATGGGAGTGCGTTGCAAATTTGGCAAACGCGGACATCTCAAGATCGGAAGCCAGCAGTTGCATCTGTCATGGAAAGTGAGTTGTCTCATGGTTGCTGACTGACTGGGGGCGAGGCACAAGACAAACGCAGCAGGAAACCACAAGTGAGAATGAGAACTAAGATGTCTCGTGTGTGTGCCACAACCGCCTCGTGGCTGTGTCCAAGAATGCCTTCACCTGACTGTTTGCACACGCTGCTCGAGAGAGGTAATTAAAAACCAGAAGTGAAGAACGAGAAATAAGTGCGCGCATGCGAGAGTATGCAAGAGGGAGGTGGCAGGGGCTTCCAACTGAACTTGGGCACATGCTTGACGAGAGATCTCTGTGTCTTGTGAAAGAGGGAATGGAATGTACAACCGATCAGCATCGCGATGCGTTTGAATTCGAGTGTCGTGCGATCGATAAACTTTTGTCACCTCTTTGGGACTCGTACGCCCAGCCGATTGCTCCTCACCGCCTCGCGTCTCAGCCTACGTTACATTCAAATCACAAAAGACATCATTTGCCATCAATTTAGAAGCTGGAGCAGGGACCCAAGTAAATGGCTCATCTTCCCACAGTGTCCCACGATCAATCCACGATCGCTTGGCCAGTCCCTGATCCCACATCTCCCACTCGCGTCACTGCATCACATTAAGGACGGGTTTTCATTCAGAAGCTGGAGCAGGGACCCACGTAAGTGGCCGATCTTCCCACAGTGTCCCACGATCAATCCACGATCGCTTGGCCAGTCCCTGCTCCCACATCTCTCACTCGCGACACTGAATCGCATTAAGGATGGATTTTCATTCAGAAGCTGGAGCAGGGACCCAAGTAAGTGGTCCCACCAAGTCCCAAGTTCAATCCACGATCACTTAAGCCAAGTTCCTGGCCCACCATCTCCCACCCGCTAGACTGCATCGCATTAGGGACGGACTCCAACAGTTTCTGCAGCTGGGAGAAACGTAACAGAAGTGATAATCGCCAGCCATTAGCGCAGCGAGACAGAACCCATGTCAATGTCGAGTAGCTCCACCGAGAGACACTCTTTATTGCCCGTTCACGCTTGTTGGCGTCAAATTACATTAAATTACAGCCCGCGGGCATGTAGGCATGTAGGCCTTCTGCCGCTGTCCACTCGTCTGCTGCTTGTTGGTTGGTTGACATTTAACAGCCTCCGCTCGTCGTGGTTTATAGGTTAATTACAAGTGGTGGACCCCTGAATCCTTTTCCGAGACGCTGCTGCTACCTAGGTCTAATGAACCAGACGCTCTGCCGTGAAAAGTGACGCCGCGTACTCAGCCTTTGTTGCACTCGCTGATGGACTGCATGTGCGGCTGTGTGAAACGCTACACCCGTCATTGGATCTGGTCTCAGTTGTTGTGTTGATGTATGCTTTCCAATGACGGTGGCATAATGTGTTGACGCTCTTGAGCTTTCTGCGCGTCGCTCTGTGTGTGCCTGTGGGTTGAGGGGTGGGAAAACTTTGTCAATTAGCGAGTAGATGAGGTATGTCAACGAAGAAGGTGTCATGTCACATGAAGAAGCGGCGACTTGCGATAACACCGACACCAACATCGACAGGGACCGACAACAAAGAAAACAACAACGTCGTTGACGTTAAAAAGGCGAGTGCATGCAGGAGCAGCAGCAACAACAGCAGCAGCAGCTTGTCTTCAATTACTCGGGGTGTTGAGTTACCTGTGAACACCGCGTCAAGTAACTATCGAGATGGGAAGTAGGTTGGACGGTGGGACTGTGGGAGTTCATGAAAAATTGTGTTTTTCTTTTCTCTCTCTCTCTCTGCCGGTGATGTGTGTCGCGGGTGTCGAGGTGGTGTCAGTGCCAGTGTCAGTCAGTCAGCGCTTTGTTTTCTTTTAATTCACGTGAATTAACGGTGTTGAGTGACGGCTGACTGGAAATGGTTTGCCGGGTGGATGGGATTCTGGTTGCAGTCGAAATATAAATCGAGGGGCATTCGACTGGATGGTTTGCACTGAATTTTGAATCGAGGTCGTTCTGACACAAGTCTGAGGAGACAGGGGCTCTAAGTGCATTGAGTAATGAGAGTACTAGCGGTTTTGAGTTTCGAGTTGGAAATTGATGAGTCCAAGGGTTTTTTTCGACGGTGGTAGAAGCTATCTTGTGATCGAGAGACGTGGATCTTGCTTCTGTGAAGGTGGGCCGCGCAGAGAACAACTTCTCCTTCTTTCGTGACACCCAGGGACCCTGCAACGAGAGAGCGCCTTGTCAAAGTATGTCTAAAAAAGAAGCAAAACACAGAGTTGTCACCCCCTTAGAGGTTAGTCCTTCTATTAAAGACAAACGGCTTGACTTCACCGCCTAAGCTCTGTAGTTCGATTCCGGACTCGTTTAAGATGGTCTGCGGTACAAATCTGGATACGCACAGCCACCTATCTCAAGCGAGTGTCAGTTCTTTAAAAAGAACGATTATGTGGAAGAACGGAAGAACGAAAGACTAGCTGTGCAGAAGAGTCTTGACGTCGAGCTCTAAAAGGGTTGTGGTTCGAATCCGTACCCGTACACGTATCTTGAGTGTAATTTTTGTTTTTTAGAGTGAAAGACGATATGGAAGATTAGACAAAAGGATACGACTGCTCTAAAGACAATCGGCTTGACTTCGACCTCTGCAAAGTTTGTGGTTCAAGTCCGGACCCGATCATGTAGAATGATTTTGTGAAGGAAAGGCGGCATACAAGCTGTAAGTGGGGCCTGCATCGACCGTATTCGCTCCGTATTCGCTGTGATCTAGACGTTTTTGTTTGAGACTCGTTTAAAGTCTGTAGTTCAAATCCGAACAACCACCTATTCGGCGTGAGTGTCACTTTTTAAAAGAGAACGAAAATGTGGAAGATTAAACAAGAGGGTACAGCTGCACCGACCACAACCGATTTGACTCCGATGCCTAAGAAGGTTATGCTTCGATTCTGGACCCATACACCAACACTCAGTACCATGGCTTCATTGCCCATGCCTGATGGTTTTTGACCTGATCTCGATGCATGAGGTTTATGGTTCGAACCCATTTGAGCAACTCTCTCACCAGATTCAAAGCTTCTGCTCACAGAGTTATAATGTTGGAAGGAAGGAAAACGAAAGGACTAAAAAAGTTCACAAAGCTTTGGGTCTATGGTTCGAATCCGGGGCAAAGCACCAACTCTCTCGACTCGCTCTCAATGTGAGATCGATTGTGACAAGGAAGAATCCACTTTCAGACAATCATGGTCTCTTGTTCAAATGCAGGACCATTATTCCCCCCAGCACCCAGTTCTCGTACTTATCCCCTAACGCAACTCATCAGTCCTTGATCTAGTATGTATGTGGAAAGTCTGTTTTTTCGTTTTACATAACCCCACACAACAGATTCGCTTCACTAAACACGCACACACACACCTCTTCTCTCGGCGGCCTCTCAATCGACGGTTGTGTTGCGTAGATTAACATAAAGCCAAGCCACTCTCGAATGCGCCTCGGGTGATAATTTTATTCTCGAATTGAAACCCAACCCCACACCAGGTATTCAGGGTAACATGATCTCCGGTAATTCGTTTTCAGTTTTCAGTTTTTAATTTAAATGCCATAAAGTATTTTTGCTCAACTGACAGATCAAATTTATGTCAGAGATTGTCTGGTCTCACAGCTCACTCTGAAACTGAACCGCCGAGCAGCGTCGAGCCAAGCCGCGCCGCGCCACGCCACGCCGCCAGTCGATATGTAATGTCAGTCAGTCCGATTTCGGTTTAATTATTTATTCATTCGGCACAGGCACGAGTTATTTTATTTCACCTCAGCTACAGCTTCAGCTTCAGCAATTTATTCAAACTCTCTCGTTTTATTTTTAGGAATTCGCTGAAACCGCCATGAACGAGCTCCTGGGCTGGTACGGCTACGATGGGGTCGATCGGCTGGATTTGTCAACGAAAACCTCACGACTGCTGCAGTCGGCCGCTGCGGCAGCCTCCTCTACGAGCGCCGGCAGCAATCACATGGAGAGGAAGCGCAGCCACAGCCGGAATGGCATGAGTCAACCAGGCGGCGGTGGCGACAGCACCACCTCGGACCACGACACGCATAGCTCAAGGGAAGACTCGAAAAGTCCAAACTCCGCCAAGGCAGTCGAAGAGAAACCAGGTAATTCAAGGATATAATTATCCTCGAAAAAAAAGAACACACAGGAAAATAATGACGTCGACGAAACTGAACTCATTACTAGGGAGCAGGGGGTGGTGTGTGGCCACATGCATCTGCGGCGATGATCATTAAATCGGGCAAAAGACGAAAAGTATAAATTATTCCCGGGTAATCGAATCCTCATGTCCAGTTAATGGCAAAGAAGAGCGAACTCCGGTTTTTTTTCGTTCGTTCGTTCGTTTTTCATTTCAGCGTATCGGTTGTTGGTTTTGAAGCGAGGGATGGTTAATTCACGCGAAGGGTTGTTCATTAGAGGAGGAGACTGCAAGTTTGTGTGTGCCAACGAATCTGAGAAGTTCATTATAATTTGTTCTGACCTTTTTTTCGGTTTGTTTTTGTTTTTTGCGTTGCTCCCCGTAATTACGTTGTACGTTGCATTTTGTTATCAGTTTTCGTTGGCGCAGTGGTGAGCGATCATGTTCGCCGAGTGGGGGAGAATTCAATGAGGGGGAGAAATATTTGAAAAAAAAATTCAGACTCGGTGAACACATCCCTCTGTGTGTTTTGTGGGCGGAAGACAATTTCGAGTGAGAGCATCCTATGCGCGTCTTTTTTCGAATGAATATTCAATCAGTCACGTGCCATCGCGTGGAATAAGTAGAAGCACACAGCTACTCACTGTACATCCCCAGTGTTCTTTGTTTTTTGGGGTGCTTCTTAGCAGATTCGAAGGGTCCTACGTTATTGGTGTGATTGGATGGTGATGACGTTGCTTTGAGTATGGTTAGGGTCCGATTAGGAGGTTTAACAAGCAACTGTTCTCGTCTGGAAATTTCTGGAGATCTTATATTTTTATTCAATACTCATTTAAACCTCTATGCAGAGTTGACGATCATGCATACATTAGTTTATCTCTAGCCCATGGAGTCCATCCAGAAGGCGCTAAGAGAAGGCTTCATCTCGTCAAGTTCAAAGCAATTGAATTAATGGCGCATACAAGTGGATAAGGACCACGCCTCAACTTGGAGTCTGCAATTGCAGGCAGACTCATGTCCACCTCGGACGAAGAAGATCCCATTTGGCTTTCTGTCATTCGAGGCTCAAGTCCACTCAAAGACCTACTTTAGAAGGCGTTTCCTTAAATAGGTCCCAACTTCGCACAGCTCAGAACAAAGTAATATAATAATAATAGTATGGGTGGCGCTACAGCCCGTAGAGGGCCAGGGCCTAGCGTCTCAGAAACCACTCGCGCTGTGCGTGCTATTGTTCTCTCACGAGTGGAAGGGACCTACCGTTGTATGCCATCTCTGAACGGCCAAGTTTAAGAAGCTTCTTTTCTGGACAGGTAGTAGTCTTTGAGCATTGTCAGTGACTCGAAAGAGATGTGGGGCCGGGAAAATTATTTGTGTCGCCCAGAGCAGGAATCGAACCTACAACGTCGAGGTTGGAGTCGACGCACGGGCCCTCAGAACAAAGACAATTTAAAAAATACACTATGTTAAAATAGACTGCCCTCGTAATCCCGAGAAACAAGACGTTCTCTCTGCCCTCCGCATGATCCTCTAAAAGTATCATGGAGGCAAAAGCAAGCAGGACAGATCTCCAGAACCACAGCCACCAGAAGCTGTGTCCTGGGCCTACCAAGCGGTCGTCTACGTGATGGAGACGCATTCAAGACATCCATCGAGGCATGGCTCTTCCTCAATTCAACGTTGGATTGATCGAGGCGAACCGGCCTCTTCGGGCCAGATTGCATACGCGGTCTTATTCGCGGTCATTTCTCAATTCCCATAACCATAACCATTAGCTTACTTGCCTTTCACATCAAGTTTGACTTTTCTGGTTACAGCTCTCTTAAGATATAGGACATCTCCGCATATATCTCGTGGAAAAGACCCCGAAACACTTGAACGTCTCCTTCTGTTTCAATGGGACTTTCTTAACACGTAGAGTGCATTGAATGGGCTTCTTAAAGTGGCCATATCCTCTTATTTGTTCAAATAATCCTATCATCTCCGCAAAGCCATAAATGCCGGTTCGTGTCCCCTTTGGGAGGATATGAGGTTAAAAAAATGAGTACCCCAATGTGAACCAAGATTCGTTAGGACTGCGCTGCGGAAGGACGACAAGACGCAACCTTGACGAAGTCCAACGCTCAGCTTGTGCATAGAGACAGAAGGGCACCCAAAGAATTATCATGAATCCCACACACCTGCAGATCCCCTAGAGGCTCTCGATCGCATGCCTTTTTCTGATCTACGAAACAGCTGTAGATTGGTTTCACATACTCTCAAACCGAGTATGCCAAACCGACAACCAACGTTTCACTCTAAGAACCGTACTCGAGAGAGGACGATTTTACTTTTGGCAGGACGAAAGTCGCACCATTCTGAACTAGACTAGAGCTCTGGAACGGGCCTCTTTTTGTACAAGTCTGAAATCGATGATATGAATCTAAGCATTATCCCACAAATAACTGAGTTGGTACTCTTCACCAACAAAAGGCTCAGTCCGCGAATCAGATTGGCAACAATTGAAGGCACTACACTGAAGTTAACATACAGTGCTAAGTACCTAGGGGTTATCCTAGACAGGAAACTTAATTGAAGAAAAGAAAACGTTTTAGAAAGAGTCAAGAGGGCTACCTGCGCGCTATACATGAGCAACAGCATCTTCGTCAAAATAGTATGGCCCATCCCACAAGATAAACCAGAGGATGTACATTCGATGTAAAGGCCTATATTGACATGTGGCCGTGGCAGAACAGAGAGACGGCAAACAGAGAAATAACCTCTGGCCTAGTCGACATATGCAACTGGAGTGAGTTTGAGAGCTTCTGGACAATCAGACGCGCCGCCCAACGTTTGACAGACTTGCTACACCACCTGATCAAGGTCGACAACGGTTCGACAAGCTTGCAAACCCCTTGAAAAACTGGTGACCGAGTCCCCAATCCCAAACCTCAGTCGCCTTACACCTGTACTTTTTTTCGACACTCCTTCCTTCGTACGACCTTGAAGTTGAAGTTCACTTGCAAGTCCCATGGACTGAACGCCCACAGCCCATTTAGTTCCGAAATATGTTCGCATCCCAGCTGCCCACGAAAACTGACTCCCTTTCACAAATGCTTCCTTAGATGAGAATATTTTCAATACCAGTTCCCTCCATCGATCCGTCCCTCCCTCAAAAATGCACGCAACCCTTCTAGACCCAAAGTACAAAGGTACCATTAATCAAACACCCTGCACTACACACCACAAATAGAAAAAAAAATAACAAAAAAAACCTCTCCTTCTGTAGAAGAGTTATGAAACTTCATCCTCAGTAGAAATACGAGCACTGTGTGCTCACTGTTCGTCCTGACCCCAGCACCTTCTCACATGCACAACGCATTCTCACTCCGATAAGGAGAATCCATCTCGGCAGCATTGCTCCGCTCATTAGGATCGTAAGTTGGAGGATACAACTTTTCGAGATGAGGAATGAATTTTCGATACACCCAAAGCGGTATCCAGTTTCTCAGAGAGAGAAGGCCAGCATCACCCAGCACCAGACCAGAACAGACTTGCCATGAAACCATTAAAGCGTACCGACAGCATTTATTATTCCCATTGCAGTGGACAATTACTGACGGCAGGTTTCTCTTCTTTCCTTTCAGATTACAACAACTGCGTGTGGTGCCGTCGACCGGTGCCGGACAACTCGACAGACTTCCTGACGACGGCCGACGGTCCGAGGTACTGCTCGGAGTCGTGCTTCACGCAAAGCAGACGGGCCTCGTTCAAGAAGGCGAAGACGTGCGACTGGTGCCGGCATGTGAGGCATGCCGTCAGCTATGTCGACTTTCAGGATGGTGCTTCACAGCTGCAGTTCTGCTCGGACAAGTGCTTGAATCAGTACAAGATGCAGATCTTCTGCAAGGAGACCCAGGCGCACCTGGACATGAATCCCCACCTGCGCGACAAGGGACTGGAGACGGCCAGTGGCAGTGGCGGTCTGATAACGCCCGACTTGTGGCTGCGCAATTGTCGCAGTCGATCCGCGTCCCCGGCGTCGACGGTCTCAGTCTCACCCACCCCGACGACGACGGGGCCCAGCACCAATCAGGCTACAATGGCAGCTGTCCAACCTCATAAGCCCATCATTTCAGTGGCGCCGGTCTCAAAGCTGATGTCCAAGAGCCCCGGCATCATGAACAACCGACAGTCCCCCAAGCACAGCCGGAAAAAGCGCCCCTCCCGGACCGGGACGGCCAGTGTGGGACCGCTGAACAACAGCAGCAGTGCCAGCAGCGGCAACAGCAACAATAACAACAATAACAACCCTAGCAGTATAAACAACAATAGTCTTAACAGCCACCTGAACCTGAGCAGCAAGTCGAAGCTACTGACGAACAGTCTGACCGCGAGTCCCAAGCACCCGCCACCGAAGCCGTTTCCCAGCGTGCAGGACCTGCAGCAGCACCTCAGCGGCGGCCCGCCCATGTCGCCCATAGACGGGCAGGCGCCACCGCCGCAGCACCCGCCGAACAGGCCGTGCGGCTTCTTTCCGGGTTCGTCGTTCCCACCGAGACCGCCGTTCATGCCGCAACCTCACCCGAGATTCTTCGGCGGCATGCCGCACCTCCTGCCGCCGCCCGACGTGAGCTCGGGTCTGCTGGGGGCTCCGCCACCCGTCACCGTGATGGTGCCGTACCCGATCATAATCCCCCTCCCGATACCGATTCCGATTCCGCTGCCCATCATGGACTTCATCAAGGCGGCGCAGAAGAAGGAGGAGCCCAACCCCGCTCCGTCTGAAAGCACGCCCAGCCGGGACGACTCAAAGTCGACGGACTTCGACGAGCCCCTCGACTGCACCAAGTCCAGAGACGAGGAGACCGACTCGCTGCCCGCCGAGGTGCCGTCCGACGATCCGGAGGACAGCTCCAAGCAGAAACTGCCCAAGTTCAAGACCACTCGCCTGCACAGCAAGCGTCTGGTGACGGCCTCAACGTCGCAGCCCACCTACCCACCGTCGCCCAGCAAGGAGCCACCGGCCACGTCGAGCGAGTGCAGCCGACCGCTGCGCAAGCGAAAGCGAATCATAGACTGTGACTTTCAGCGAATGCCTTCCAGCAAGGAAGCCGCCGACGCCGACGCCGAAGACACGAGCACACACGCCAGCAGCGGCGGCAAGCAGAGGAAATGAGCTGAGAAGAGGTGCATTTTCTTCGCTCACTCTCCTCATTTCTGCGCCTCGTGAGACGGGGCCAGGGATGGCGCGGCTAGGACACTCATCTGCTTTACTTAGTTTTTAGACTACTCTTCGATATGGTAGATTCGTAGATCTATTTAGAAATGTATAATGTATGTGTAACTTATTCTAGAGAACTCCTAAGTTAAGTACTTTCTCGTTTTGTCATTACGTTTCTCCTCCGAATGTTGTTTTTTTTTATTTTTTTACATAAATTGAACCACTCTTGGACACAAGAATTGTTTTCTTCTTTTTTTGGAAAATAAATGCGAACAAATCATGGCGGATGTTGTTTTACTGCGACCGCGCACAGCAGACTAGAGACCAGAGACTCGTGCGAAAAACCAAAAGAAAACCCCTTGTTCAAAGTCAAAAAATAAAGTTTCTCTCTTTGCCATAAAATCATCGACAACGTCTACTAAAATATTGAATCGTTTCTACACGTTAAAACGGATCGACCCGATCGCCGACCCGTTTGAGAGGTAATTGTAACTGCCCGCAGTTCGGTCACCGCACCACCACCATCAATTGTACAAGTCCCACAGAGAAATCTGTCCGTCCTGCCCGGCTGCAGCCATGATAGGTGAGTTCCAGCTGCAGACCTTGCCGTTCGAATACGCGACGTCCATGATGCCGCCGGTCTTGTGCTCGGTGAGCACGGCCAGCGGGCGTAGGCTTTTCCACGAGAAAATCCGTATTCTCCCGTCCCAGCCGGCGGTGGTGAAGACCTTACGATCGTTGCGGATGCGAATGCAGTTGACGCCGGGGTTCTTGATCGGGATCTCTTGAATCGGACTCAGCTGCAGGGACGTGCCCTGGAAAGTGACCGCAGTCAGCTTGTCCTCCGTGCCGCCGACCACTCCTCGATTGGTGAGCACATCGAAGTCGACGCACATGGCTCCGCCGATGTCGAAGTGCGCCTCGTTGAGGACCTTCTCGGTGCGCAGGTCCCAGGTCAGGAAATCGCCGCTCTCGTAGCCAGCCACCACCATGTCCTGGCCGCCGCAGTTGAGCATCTTCACGCAGGCGAGCTGACCGATTTTCAGGCTTTCGTCCGGCACGAGGAGCGTTTGATGCTGCCAGTCCTTGGTGTGTATTATTCCGATGGTATTGCTGTCGCGGGGAAAGGCCAGCGACTCCTGGTCGGCGCTGTAGTCAGTGCGGCAGAAGGCGTCGTGGTTCGCCTCCGTCTTTCGCTCCAGCACGTAGCCAGCGTTTGAGACGGACCAGCACTTCAGAGCGCCGCCCTTTTCCTGCGTAATCAGCTGCTCCTCTGTGTGGTGCATCGAGGTGATCGGCTCAGTTCCTGTGGTGAAATTCAATCGACAGCGATTCGTCTAGGGAGGGTAGGTGTGAATTTGATTGAGTTCGAGTGGGCCTTGCTTTGCACTTACTTGGAGATCCCAAAGGAATACGTTGCCCTTGAGGGTGCCTGCGAGCAGTCGCTGGTCCTGGTGGAATGCTAGCGAATTGACAGAGTCCATCTCCGTGTGACGGAGCACGAACACGGGATCAGGTGGAAGCACTGACATGATGACACGCGAATTGAGGGAAATGCGAGAACTGATTTAATGCGAATCCGTCGGGGATTTAAGAATTGCAGTGCGATATTTAACAACACGAGAGCAAGGGAGAAATGTCACCCATCTGCCAAAAGAAAAACAGCTGTCTTGTGTTGACAGAGGGAGCTGCGTTCAGTCACTGATAGAGGACGCTACGCAGCGGTTGTGGGATTGGATGGAAGTGGTGGGTAAGTGGTGAAGTGTGGTGAAGAGGTTTAGGAACTGGGTGCCGGTTAAAAGGGGTTGATGTGGATAAGAGAGTTTGTCGTTGAGTGGAGCGGATAAACTTCTGAGAGACGAGACTGATGTGGAAATGGTGGTGGACACGGCAAGGGAAATGCGACTGAGGGTCGAGAAGCGAGTGAACTAAAGAAAACAAGAATAAGAACGTGCCCAGGTTATGGACGTCGAAGTCTTATAAAGAAGGTGTAGACGAAGTCGAGACCACGCAGTGACACTTAGAGGAATTTAAAGACGCACGCGAAGGAAGTAGTAACTCAACCAACTTGAGGTGCGATTCCTAGGTCATACGGAGACTGAATGGAGTTTAAAGACGCAGGCGAGGGGAATGACAACTGAACCAACTTGTGGGACGTTCCCTGGGCCACGCAGAGAGACTTAGAGGAGTTTAAAGACGCAGGCGAAGGAGGTGGTGATTCAGTCAACTTGAGGGACGATCCTTAGCTCATACAGAGACTAAGGGGAGTTTGAAGACGAACGCAAGGGAAGTGATAACTCAGCCAACTTGAGAGACGATCGCTAGGTCATACATGGACTTAGATGAGCTTAAGACGCACGCGATCTGAATGGCAACTCAGTCAACATGACAGACGATCCCTAGGTCACACCGAGACTGATTGAAATTTAAAGACGAACGCGAGGGGAATGGTTATTAACCAATTTGTTAGACGTTCCCTAGGCCACACGTCTAAAGACGCGCACAAGAGGAACGGTCACTCAGTCAATATGTGGGACGATGCCTAGATGATGGAGAGGGCGTTCCAAGTACAAATATGAACGCAAGAGGAATGCAAAGCCAATGCACTACCAAGAGAAGACACCTCTGTTGGAGGCAAAGCTTCGATTGGAGCGGCATCACTCTGTAGGTGACGTGGCGACCACTTAAACCATTCAATTACCGCTGAATCCATCACATCCCCTTTCTCACTCTCTCCCACCAAGCGGACACATCACATGCAACCACGATTCCCAGAGGAACATTTAAAAATGCATTTACGCTGAAACCGAACTGAAACGAACCACAGGCCGGCTTATAATTTCATGGAGCGCCACTTAAACGTGCATTTGCGTGAACCACGCAGTCACACCTGGCATTGAGTGGAACATTTACTTCCTCTCTCATTTCTTTAATAGTTTTCTCCCCACGAGGCCGGATGGATGGAGGGATGGATGGACATCACATCCTCGAAGCGACCAGCGCGAGGACCTGTTGATAATTAAACCGCCCCCTCCATTGCGTGATGGGATCGGAAAGACACCACGATGCAGGAGGGGTAGAAAATTGCATAGAAAAACTTTTCCCCATGCAATGGCACTTCTTTCGATTGAAATTTAGGTCTCCAAAGTCAAGGCCTCCTTGCGCTGGAACGGCGGCAAGTTAATTGAATCAAATCTTCAACGTCACGAACGCATCTCTCTCCGCATCGGGCCATCTGCAGAGCTGGCGGAGAGGTCGAGCAAAGGGGCCAGCCAGCCGTACAAACGCCAACATATTGCAATTAACCTTATCGTCCGACCAAACCAATTTAAAACTAGCTTCAGTGCTCAACTTTGCTCGTTATTATGAAAACTAATTAAAATTTGTTGCTGGACGTCACCATTGTTGCTGGCACTGCTGGACAGAGGGACAGTGTGCGAGACCGAGAGAGAGAGAGCGAAGGTGCCGCCGAGAGTAAATGTGTTTATATCGTCGTCGTCGCACACCTCGGCGAATTGGATTTTTCTCTCTCCGTCCGTTGCCACCTTCGCCAGGCAGTGTTTACAGGTTTACGATGGATTTAATGTTATGAGGTAATTTTGTGTTCACCCCTTACGAAGAATAGTCGTGGGGGCGGGGCGGAGGGGGGTTTTTTGTTAGCCGCAGCCATCAAGTTTGCGGAGAGATTGCAGTTGATAAGGGCGAAAATATCACCCGCTGGCGTAAAGGTCTGTTCATTATAAGTTTTCCAGTGACCTATGCACCATGTTGGTGTGTATCTCCGAGGAGAGGATAGGAATAGGACGGATGCCCAACCGAAGCCTACCCTTGTCGGCATTGATCGGATAAATTCTGTGCGCA
The DNA here is from genome assembly GCA_916610145.1 of Eristalis arbustorum. Classification (NCBI taxonomy): domain Eukaryota; kingdom Metazoa; phylum Arthropoda; class Insecta; order Diptera; family Syrphidae; genus Eristalis; species Eristalis arbustorum. The sequence goes on from OU744317.1 coordinate 81,443,001, forward strand.
AATGGGTTTCGGATTTTTGAGACAAGGACGGGCGGCGGAAGGGTAATTAAAGTTCGGAAAGGCCACAAATCATCATGGGCTGCGGGACGGCACTTGTTGGTCTTGGAGTCGATTATGAATTGATTATCGTTCGAAAGTTTGTTGGCTATCGACGATCGCTGCGGAAAAAGGGGTGGACCCGGAGTGAGTTCTTCGCCTTGTGCACACATTCGGGACAAGAGGTGCACACTTTCAATTCACAATCTGGGATGGGACGACAGAGTGAAAAAGATTCCATCCAATGCCCTGTTCTTGGACCAGACTCATCTCAGACGTACAGACTCCCGTCCTGATCGTCACACCATCCCTCTGTCTGACAAGCACCCCGAGAATTATAAATCCCCGACTGATGTGTGAAGTCTGCTTGACTCATCTCTTCCGACGTGTTCGCTCTCCGCATCAAATTAGCAATCCGAGTTCACTCAATTTAGCAGCAATTTATCGTCACAACACAGTATGCACACGCTTTTGAATTCTATTTTTGCACACACCCCCGAGAATGGGTGGGGGTGGCATGAATTTTGCACTTTTTCGAAACAAGATTCCCGGCATTAATTGGACGTGTGTACTGAGATACGGGAGAGCGACCTTTACACCGCGTATCGGTGCAGCAGTCTGATGACCTTATCACTGCACGGATGATGTGGCGTGTCGGTGTGTGGCTTCGTTAAAAATGCATTTAACTGGGAATGTGTGTCAGCGTATGGAGGGTTTATTCGATTTTCATCTATTTGAGTATTTCCGGGGATCTCTCCTGAATTGGTCGGCGCCGTAGTGCCGTGGCGCAACGCAATGCAATGGTTTCGGATTAGTCAAGGGAATCGTACTGAGTTCAAAGGGAACACTTCAATTTGTGTGCATATTTCATTTCCACTTTTGAAATTCTAAACATTAGCGATTCGGTTAATACGTGCGTGGGTGTGGCACGAAGGAGCTCAAACGAAAGGATGCCAGAGTGGAGGGAGAACATGCGGGCGGGGTTTAAATATTCAAGCGGAGGGATTTGGATGAAGCTTTCGAATGCTCTTGGAACGATTCAGGTGGCAGTACTGTAAATCAACGTGGTTTGAGAGCATCCCAATAGTCAACCTAACCTACCAAACTACTAACTACGATGTTGACTGAGAGACCTTTCGACGGGAGAATGCCTTAAAGAATCACAGTATGCCATTTGAAGTTTGTTACAACAAAAATATCACATTATTAGAGAGCAAACATAAATTCAGACAATAACAAGGTTTATATGTCCATAACCTGATAGGCTTCGATTAATCAGATAGCCTCAACTACCCACAATACTTAACAAAGCTAGGTCAGGTACAGAGGTAAGAACCGGAGGAATGATAATGATATGAAATCCATTATGAACTCAGGAAGTAAATTCCATCCATTGCGCACCGCATATCGTTTGACATGAATATACCGTCTGACTCACGGACACCAGTAAACCAGCTGCAACATATAAAGTCCACTTTCCTTGCACTCGGTACTGGCTCTGGCTAGAATCTGAACGAAGAAAGGACTCTAGTCGAATTTTCACGAATGGCTCTAGAAGTGAGAAATGCGCTAGATCGCAGACGCTTTCGTTGACGTCGACAGCATCAGACTGACTGCACACCCAGTTATCCTAATGAGCACTAACTACTAACTACTATATTGTAAAGTGCAAGTGTAAGAAGTGGCGCCTGTGTCTGTAACAATAGCCAAGCAGTGCTTAAGGCCTTGTTCAAAGTTTCAACCACATCACTTCAGGAATACAATTCTTTCTGAACTTGATCCAAGCAGTCTAAATTCTAAGACTTGTCAGGGAAATTATATCGAATTTCCCAGACACCGATAAGAGGAGGTACTCTTAGGAGCCGAAGACACAGACTGTAAGCTTTATTCACGATTGATAGACCACATATACAATCTTGTGGTAAATAATATTTCACACATTTCTTTTCTCAAAAGCAACATTTGCAGAAAGTGAAAGTGAACTGCAAATAATTGTTGCAAAGATTTCAAGAGACGCCATGATCTATCAAAGTAGCTCATGATTAATTCACGTCAACGGCCTTCGAGAAGTCTAACAAGGAAAGTAAAAGCAGTATGATCATTTCAGAGTTCTATCTCCCATCTGTGGAGCTATGACTTTGAGCTGATAAAAAATCTTATGGTAGAGAAGACATTGAATAGTGGATGCAGCATTTCCAACAGCTGCTTAATGGACCTGAACAGAAGAGAGTGATAGGGAATAAGGACATCGCAGCTCCGGTGAACGTCTGGTAGTCTTCCCACACAGCTTTGAAGAAGTCGACAGAGCCATTCAAAATAAGGCTTATCGCTTGAGCTCTTCAGAGCCTAATGAATTTGCGAAATTTGGAAAGACGAAAGCATGCCCAACGACTTTCAAAACTTTATCATTTTGCCTGCTATATGAAGCCAAATGGTGGACGATAAGTAAAACAGCTGATCTGATTCTTGGTATCTTCGAAAGAAGAAACTCTACGCGTCGGATGTATGGTCCTGTCTGTAAGGAAGTTGGAATAGAAGAGAAGACAACCGCACACTGTGGATGTAGTCTGCAAGGCAAAAATCCGCTCCAGCAAAGAGGGTCTTCGAATTCGAGTCTCCTGGTTCGAGGAGGAGAGGAAGACCGAACGGAAGCGAACGGAAGAGACTTGAAGAAATGTGACAAGGACCGTCAACGATGGAAAGAAGCCGTTGCTCAGGCTCAGACCTTCCACGGTTCCATGGTCTGATAAGGAAAGTAGTGAGGAAATCAGAGAAGTCAGCAATGACTCCCCTAAATGGGGACAAATAAAAATATGCATAGTAGGTACATTTGACCACCGTAATCACCAAAACTTTGAAAATCCTTTGACTTTGTGTATGCCTTTGAGTGATGATCGATTTTATTTAACATTATTATTATAACTGATATTTTTAAGTATTATACCCCGCCCTCTAACCCCTCCTAACCGCGCGTGGGGAGTCTTTTTTTATTTTTATTTGGTTTTTAGAGCACTTTTTATGTATTTTATTACAATTTATTGAGTTTAAACATTTTTGTAGGATTTTATTTTTTTTCAAATAAAATAAGTTAATTTAATTGCTTTAATATAATATTTCACTGTTTCTGATTTAAATTTATACAGATTTGTTATTAGTTTTCAATTATACCCATATACAGTGATACCTGTAAAGTTGGCCGCCAGCAGAAGTTGGCTAAAAATCCTTGCCTCGGAGCTGACCAACTTTCTCAGGTTTCACTATACATAGTTTAGTTCTTGTTTTTATTATGCCCCGCCCTCTTACCCCTCCCAGACCGCGCGTGGGGAGTCATCTTTTTGTGCACTTATTTGATTAGTTGTTATTTTGTTTACTACAGTTACTTTAAATATATTTATTTTATTATTTATGCTTAACATTAGTATTTGAATTTGATTATTAATTAGTATTCATTATCACTATGCCCCGCCCTGAGTTTTGCATATTTTTTGTAGACTTTTTGGTCCACATTTTTTTGATTTCCTTCTTTCTATAAGATAAGTGGTATTTGGTGCTTTGCTCCTCATCCTACTCTTGGCATCTTAGTCTTTTTTGCACCCAGTCCTAATAGACTTCTTCTTCTTTGTACGGTGCTACAATTCGGGGTGGACCTGGACCGCAATCAACAAGCCTCTCCAACAAACGCGATCTCTGGCTATCTGTGTTCAGTTTCGCAGGTTGTTTGAGGTCCTTCTCTACCTGAGTGTGCCACATTCAGCGCGGGTGCGGTTCTGTTGCGTTGCTCCATAGGTTCGGAGTAGAAGATTCCGGCTATCGTAGACAGTGCGCTGTTATTTGCCCCACTAATCTTAGATCTTTCTCTCTCTTTCGAGGTAGTAAGGGAGTTTGTCTACCTCTGGACAAACGTAAACTCCACGAATGACATCGTAGTGGAGATCCCCCGTAGAATCGCCCTTGGCAGCCGATGCTACTTCGGTTTGTCAAAACAACTGGGCTCGAAACTAATGACTCGAAGGACCAAAGTTATGCTCTACAAAACCCTTATTCTGCAGTCCTGCTTTATAGAGCCGAATGCTGGACACTACGTAAGACTGCAGAGCTGATTCTTTAAAGGAAAAATTCTACGTCGGATATATGGTCCTGTCTGCGAGGAAGGCGAATGGAGGAGAAGACACAACCGCGAACTCTACGAGCTGTTCAAGGATGTGGATGTAGTCCGGAAGGCAAAAATCCGTCGACTACATTGGCTCGGCCACATCGAGCGAATTGACAACAACGCTCCAGCAAAGAGGGTCTTCGAATCCGAGACTCCTGGGTCGAGAAGGAGAGGAAGCCCGAACCTCCGGTACAGAGACCAAGTAATCGCGGATGTAAGACAGATGGAAGGCAGCAATTGCTCACGATCAGACCCTTCATGGTTCGTCTGCCTGATAAGTAAGTAAGTAAGTAAGTAATCGTAGATCTCTCTAGGAAGTTCTGCCCACTTGATCTTTGTGGTAAAGCTTGAAGGTGGCTCTATAGGGGTATCTAAGCTACGAGAGATTCCTTCAACTGGCAGTATAATGTCCTGCTTAGCGAGTTCGCCAGCTTTGCAGTTCCCCGGGATTGAGCGAAGCAACCAATAATCCAGTGCTGAGGCCGATAAGAGTCTTGAGAATCGACCTGCTCAGTTTGATCAGACTATGTGTAGGAAAAAAAGTCTTTACGTTCCGCATTAAGCAAATTCCTCTGAAAGCTGCATGCTAAGCAGTTGATTCTTTCTGTCGGAGATCGGTTGTCCATAGTTACGACACTTTAAAAATGAACGTTCTAAAATCACTTGATATTGGTTGGTTTGCTATAAATTATTAGACACTTCGACTTATCACTTCTCCCGACACTCACCTCCCACCCATGTCCATGACGACCATCGATGACCTTCCGCCCCAGATGGTCCCAGACAAAGGACACGAGATTTTTTTCCATTTTTGTTTCAAAAAAAAAATGAACTACCCAAATTGAGTGCTCCCCTTAAAATTGCATTACTCTCCCACCCCACGGCCACCCACCGTGTCGTGTCCATCGCAGGTGCCGCTGTAAATGAACAACAAACTGCCGTAGAGCTGTGCAATTATCTCTCCAAATGACAAACACATTTCGCTCAACTCAATTCAATTACCTCGTCCTTTGATGTCAGACTTTTCAAAAAGCGACAACGCACCAAAACAGCGTTGAAAAAAAAAAAGAAACGAACGATGGGCATGTAGCAAGTACCTACGTACATAAAATATATAAATAAATAATTGAAATTGCCGCGGCCTGCAAACGCAACGCAACGCCGGTAGAGATTCAAATTCGCACTCGCACAGTTCGGAATCAAGGAACACATCGAGGAGCCTCGTCGTCGTCGTCGTCGTTTCACATAAACATCAGTGAAACGTGCGGATGGTGCGGGAGATGGCTGCCGGTGGTGCCGTCTGGCACGTCTAAACAAGGATTGATAGAGTAGCAGTTTTGTATTTTATTTTCGCCATTTAGTGGCCACGCTAAGTGGAAACAGATCCTTGCTCTGTTTCTCTCCTTTTTTCTTTGTTTGCTGGGTTTGCATTTAAATTTCCATAATTTTTGGTTTTTGCTTCGACTGCCTTCGCCTTTGTCTTTCTTGAACACAGTCGCGAAGTGGAAGTTATTGAAGGAAGGACTGGCTAGACCAAGAGCAGGAGCAGAAACAGAAGCGAAGGACTTCGAGAAAAAGAGAGAGAAAAAAACAGGCGATAATTAACTACGGCAACGATGATGAACTTTCGCTTCGTGGAATTATGCCCGATGTTCTTCGATACGGTGGCCGGGAATCTCATTTCGAAACGAAAATGTTTGTGTTTGAATTTCTCCGGGACTCCGCCGGTTAACTACAAAGGGCTCGCGGTAATTTTCAGTTCAGTGTGCAGTTCATTCTGTCGCGAGATAATTACGTTTCATTTTTGGTTTATTAACCTTGCACAGATATGGGTTGAAGGTCGCCTTGGAACCCCTCCGTCCGGGCCGGCTAACAAAATCAAATTCAAATTGACTTCGATCGACCTGAAGTGATACGAAAAAGGTTAAGGGCAGTCGTTTTGATTGCTGCTGGGTGCGATAATTCAGAAGTGGCGTTGGAATGAAATGAGTAACGAGAGGATTTGAGTTGTTTTCTTGTTTAGCCTTCGGGGGATGGATGAGTCAGGATGGGAGATGGCAGTGAATGAACGTCGCGACATTTTGGAGAAACAACGACCTTTTGAGTGAACTGTCAATGGTGTCGACGTCAACGTTTGTCAGTCGGAAGGGGAGCAAAGACAGGAGATAAGCTGAAGAAAAGACACTCGCAGTTGCAGTCGGTTACCATGGAACCACGAGTTTTTGTTCCTTGACGTTGATGCTGTCGAATTCAATGCCCCTCACAGCCCTAGAGGGCGCAAGGGCAGTTAACCTAAAGTGCAGTCAACTCTTAGCTGACGTGGGTTACTGGTTATGGAACCACAATTTTTCTGTCGTCAAATCGAACGCAACTCAGCCCAAAAGGGGCTGATAAAAATTGGAGACAACACTAAGTTGACACGGAACCACGCTGCTTCCTGACACTCTGCCACGCCGAAAGAAATCGAAAAAAATGCACGACTCGAGGTCAAACGATGATCAAGCGGTGTAGCCAGTGACGATGAGAGTAGAAGGGAAAAACGATACACCAAGCTTTGACAAGAAGTGAGTCCTCAGCCCGAGCTAGAAGACGCACAAACACTCGCACGGTAGCGTCGTGAATGACTTCAGGCCAAGCTTCGACAGGCCAGGAGATGGTGGATAGCCCGAGCTGGCGAACGCACAAGAGCTCACTCGGTAGCGTCGTAACTGACTTCAGGCCAAGCTCCGACAGGCAGCGAGTTGGTGGCCAGCCCGAGCTTGCGAACGCACAAGAGCTCACTCGGTAGCGTCGTTACAAACTTCATGCCAAGCTTAGACAAGCAGTGAGTTGGTGGCCAGCCCGAGCTGGCGAACGCACAAGAGCTCACTTGGTAGCGTCGTAACTGTTTAAAGCAGTGAGCTGATGGAAATCCCGAGTGGAAAAGACGCACAAACCCCAAACAACTGTTGAAGGCCCGCTTAGCCTACTTTCCGCAAAAGTCTATACGTCTCAGAAGACCTCACAATTCTGCGGGCTGCCCCAATGACTGCCAAACTGGTGTTTAAGTCAAGATTTGAGAAAGTGAACGCACTTCTCTCAAGTTCGACGGTCAAGAGGTCTGGTTATAGGCCAAGTTGATTGTTTAGACTCACACTCGGAAAGGGAACGCGCTTTGTTTGCCTTTATTTCACGAGGGACACTCAAAGGACCATCATGACCGCCCACGGTAGCAAATCAAAACCGTATGCACTCGGTGTACGTCGTCCTCGCCGTCAGAGAGGCAGTGAAGGGAGGCTTCCAGATGCGGTCTACCTGCCAAGGGGTGTTTAAGAGTGAATATATTGAATGAGCAAGGGCAAGAGACAATTTTTTGTCAAGCTGTTAGACAAAGGCGCCTCGCATCAAAGCCTTATGGCAAGTGGAGCTGTCACAGTCGATACGTAGCTCCCGTCAAAGAATATCCCGGCTGTGTTTAAAAGGGAGGTTGTAAGCACAATGGATCCAACTTGTTGGTCCAAGTGAGCCGCTGTTGCAAGGTCGTATGGAGCACCAATGTACCTACCTACCTAGGATAGGGTACAGATTCAAGGCAATAGTACGTGCAACGCAACGTGGGCACAGTCGATGACCATTGAAGCTTGCCTTCACGGCAAAAACTGATTCCCTACCTGAAGGCAATCGAAAAAACCTCTGCTGTACAACCATTTCACTGACACCGACAACGTCCAACTCTACACCGCATACGAAGTAGTTCATGGAATCTACTGCCGCCCCCCTTTCCAAAGAAGAACAGAACTAAACCCAGACAAAAGAGTGCACACACGAAAAAAAAAAAAGATAACAAAACATTTAAAGGACATAAGGGCATTAAGTAGCGATATAATCACACATTCCTGGCAGAAAATGCTCACTTAAGTTATTGCCATTGGACATGTATCCGAATACGAAATCTATTCGATGCGCCCACTTCCACACGTCTTGGCCGTGCGGCGGCACATCTCTCTGTGCCAGTGGTGTAGATTCAGCGTTTTCCTTCTGTCGTCGTAATCCCGCCAGCCATCCGCCGAGAGCAAACAAAGAAGTGTACTTGCACAAGACAGGTACACAGCACCACCGATGCAGGAGAATGCCGACCGAAATCTCTCAATCTCGCCAGGACAAGGACCACGAAAATGAGAGGAAGAAAAAAGAAAAGCGGACAACACACGAACTACTCCGCATAAGCTCCCCAACTGATAATAACGAAATTTCATCTTTGCTTTAGTTTATATCATTCCTCTCCCGTTATCGTCCTTATGGGACCCACACACACAGACAGACAGACAAACAGACAAACACAAGGAATAAGACATTTGCTATTCAGGTCCATACGTGGTGATTTCATTAATTTTTATTCGAAGCCATTCACCCCCGCCCCACACTCTCGGACGAGCACAACTTTATCTGCTAACTGTTGAGGAGGCACACTGGCCGTCACTGGTCGCCACACAGAGCTCGAAATGGGTCTCCAGCCGATGTCCAGTGTGTGATAGCCCGTGCGCTCTGCCAATGTCTGATCACCGTTCCAACGAGTGCCGGGCGCTGGTATCGGTAGTCGGTGTCGGTGTCGGTGTCGTTGTCAGTGTTAGGAGGACGGACACGATGGAGAGCTGGAAGCACATTCATTAGCAAGATCTATGAAGGATATTAACAATGCTAATAGGAATGTTTAATTCCTGGCAATCGAGGCGATGTGCGAGGTGCGAAAGCCAACAGCAACAGATTACACACCTGAATATGAAATGCAAGCGGAGTGATGTAAAACTTTGGACGTACACCAGAGAGGCGGGCGAGCGGGCGGCATGAAGTGTCACTTTTAATTATTCCCGGAGGGCCATGAACTTCGGCGAGGCCGGCCTATTTATAGCATATAATACACATCATAAAAGACAGGATACGTGTGTGGGAGGGCGGCTCTCTCAATTAAATTTTCGTGTCGGGAATCTCGCATCGCTTTGGTTTGAATGAACAGACGTGTCTTGGGGGCGATTATCGTGTCAATGATGAAATTGAATTTTTGACATTTCATGTGGCTGTGGGTTGTGCGTTTTGTTCCACTGGGGGTGTGCAAATCTGACAGCAGAGAGAGAGAGGGAGAATTTGAAGCCGATAGTCAAGAAGTTCTGTCGTCTGTGATCCAGCTGTCAAGTTAATTGAGTGAACACGGTTGGCAAGGAGTTAAAGCGCCTCTGTGGACCTGGATGTCTTCGATAAAAGGGAATTCGAAAACTGGAACGTTAAGATGAACCCTTTGATTCTGAGAAAAAAAAAGGGAAACAAATGTTAGCTCGAGGGAGGCCAAAATGTCGTGCCGGAAGGTGTTCCCTGGCTTATTCTAAGATAGAGTGTTGTTGGCTTCATCCAAGGCACCGCAGCTGTGAAAGAAATAAAATAAGAAAACACAATTAAATCTCCTTTGCTCAAGTTGCTCACGGGATCTCTGTTTTAGAATGACGACGATTGTGCATAGAGACACCTGAAAAGATAAGAGAAGAATTCTTACAAGGACGAAAGTCAACGAACGAAGATCGCGATCCTCTGAAGGTCACAAGCCGCATCTGCGAAAGAAATGAAAAAAAGAAAAAAAATGTGTGGTGTGTCGCAGAGTAATCTGAAAAGGCAAAGCGGCGCCACCATCAAAGTTGTCATCGGCTCAGTCCAAGCGCCAGTTCTGAAAGTAAAAATAAAAGAAAACTTGACCCCATACGTCGGCACTTAGGCCACAGCGTATAGAACCAAGTTGCTGAGGGAAGGATTAGTACTGTGTTCAAAGATAAAAGGAAGAGAGAGAGACTGCGGGCGAGCTCTGTGCCAGCCAGGAGTCCATCTCTCAACCTCCGCCTAAGTGGGAAGTCTGTTTTTCAAGACTTCCCATAAGAGATGAGAAAGGCAGTCTTTTCAGACTGTGTTTGGAGAATGCCTAAGAACCAGAGGAACAATCAAGACTAACCGAGGACAGTGGAACAACACACAGAAACCGATCGTATTTCGATCAGTTGAACCGATGAACCTGAAAACCGAGAAAAGTTGGTAAATAAACTAGCCCTACGCCCTTCAGCAAGCCCACTTGATGTGTAGTTGGCACGAGAGAGAACCCCCAGAAGCGCCCTAATTCGCCAGCCAACCTCGCAACGTAGAGGTACAAGACCATATAGGAGGACTTTTAAGGCTGCGACCTGAAAAAGAAGGTTTATATAGTTCCTATCCATGAAGTAATAATTCGACATTGAGCCCTCCCCGACTGCTATCCAAACGAACCCCCATGCCTAGCTTCCCGAAGACACTGATGACCCGCTTTCAAGTGAAAACAACGGCTTTGCTTCCCGATGACAACTGCAAACGATAATCGAAATGTTACTCACTTTGTTGATCGCCGTTGAGGAGTAAAGGTGCTCCAACGCTTCCCGGCTAGACGTCAATCAGACAGATGACCTACCTGCTTCGTTAGTCCAACGGGGGGAGTCCTCGAAATTCAGGAACCACACACACTCCACTCACTCACTCGCGACACTCCCGAGCAAAAACACTGGTTGCCCCAGAAAGGGGATGCTAATGAAACGGCGGAGATGCACTATCACAAGGCATTTTGAACCGAAACCGAGCAAGGCACTGGATAACCCCGAGAGGGGATGCTACTAGAACGGACGGGGTGCACTATCACAAGGCATTTTGAACCGAAACCGAGCAAGGCACTGGATAACCCCGAGAGGGGATGCTACTACATCGATCGAGGGGCACTTTCACAAGACATTTTAAACCGAAACCGAGCAAGACACTGGATAACCCCGAGAGGGGATGCTACTAGAACGGACGGGGTGCACTTTCACAAGACATTTTGAACCGAAACCGAGCAAGGCACTGGATAACCCCGAGAGGGGATGCTACTACATCGATCGAGGGGCACTTTCACAAGACATTTTGAACCGAAACCGAGCAAGGCACTGGATAACCCCGAGAGGGGATGCTACTAGAACGGACGACATGGACTTTCACAAGACATTTTGAACCGAAACCGAGCAAGACACTGGATAACCCCGAGAGGGGATGCTACTAGAACGGACGGGGTGCACTTTCACAAGACATTTTGAACCGAAACCGAGCAAGGCACTGGATAACCCCGAGAGGGGATGCTACTACATCGATCGAGGGGCACTTTCACAAGACATTTTGAACCGAAACCGAGCAAGACACTGGATAACCCCGAGTCGATAATCTTTCGAAATAAAGCGGAGTTGGGCTTTGTCGCCCTTCGGTCCTCTTGAACATCTTAACGTCAGACCAACTCTGACGAAGCAGGAACGAGTTCAGCATTTGCGAGCACACATCTGCAAGAAGAATCAAATGATAATTTAAAGTCACTGTTTGTTGATCCTGGACTATTCTGCTCACCAGAATCCATAAAGCCCTTGGCAATGGAATCGAATAGTCCGCAGAACGATGGGTACTGACATCTAACTGGTGAGCAGCCTTCAATCCAGAGGACCCCATCTGTGAGAGAAATGAAAAGGAAAAGAATTATATCTCCTGTGACCTCGAACGAGCAAGAATTTGTTAAGAATTCTTACAAAGTTGCCAGCGCTCAAACGCCCATTACAAATCGGTTAACCCGGAGTCTGCATCCCGCCGCCTGTCATTGCCTAAACGAAAGAAATTAAAGAAGATTATTGCAATTGTTTCATAAATATTGTTCGACGAAGGCTCCTGATGTGTGGATCCACAGTAGTTTGGAGAACCTCATCAATTTGCTGGTTGTCACCAGTTCCACCAGTTCAAGCGTCACATCTGAAAGTAAAAAGAAAACTTGGCCCCATACGTCGGAACTCAGGCCACAGCGTATAGAACCAAGTTGCTGAGGGAAGGATTAGTACTGTGTTCAAAGATAAAAGGAAGAGAGACTGACTGCGGGCGAGCTCTGTGCCAGCCAGGAGTCCATCTCTCAACCTCCGCCTAAGTGGGAAGTCTGTTTATCAAGACTTCCCATAAGAGATGAGAAAGGCAGTCTTTTCAGACTGTGTTTGGAGAATGCCTAAGAACCAGAGGAACAATCAAGACTAACCGAGGACAGTGGAACAACACACAGAAACCGATCGTATTTCGATCAGTTGAACCGATGAACCTGAAAACCGAGAAAAGTTGGTAAATAAACTAGCCCTACGCCCTTCAGCAAGCCCACTTGATGTGTAGTTGGCACGAGAGAGAACCCCCAGAAGCGCCCTAATTCGCCAGCCAACCTCGCAACGTAGAGGTACAAGACCATATAGGAGGACTTTTAAGGCTGCGACCTGAAAAAGAAGGTTTATATAGTTCCTATCCATGAAGTAATAATTCGACATTGAGCCCTCCCCGACTGCTATCCAAACGAACCCCCATGCCTAGCTTCCCGAAGACACTGATGACCCGCTTTCAAGTGAAAACAACGGCTTTGCTTCCCGATGACAACTGCAAACGATAATCGAAATGTTACTCACTTTGTTGATCGCCGTTGAGGAGTAAAGGTGCTCCAACGCTTCCCGGCTAGACGTCAATCAGACAGATGACCTACCTGCTTCGTTAGTCCAACGGGGGGAGTCCTCGAAATTCAGGAACCACACACACTCCACTCACTCACTCGCGACACTCCCGAGCAAAAACACTGGTTGCCCCAGAAAGGGGATGCTAATGAAACGGCGGAGATGTACTATCACAAGGCATTTTGAACCGAAACCGAGCAAGGCACTGGATAACCCCGAGAGGGGATGCTACTAGAACGGACGGGGTGCACTATCACAAGGCATTTTGAACCGAAACCGAGCAAGGCACTGGATAACCCCGAGAGGGGATGCTACTAGAACGGACGGGGTGCACTTTCACAAGACATTTTGAACCGAAACCGAGCAAGGCACTGGATAACCCCGAGAGGGGATGCTACTAGACGGACGGGGTGCACTTTCACAAGACATTTTGAACCGAAACCGAGCAAGGCACTGGATAACCCCGAGAGGGGATGCTACTAGAACGGACGGGGTGCACTTTCACAAGACATTTTGAACCGAAACCGAGCAAGACGCTGGATAACCCCGAGAGGGGATGCTACTAGAACGGACGGGGTGCACTTTCACAAGACATTTTGAGCCGAAACCGAGCAAGACGCTGGATAACCCCTAGAGGGCATGCTACTACATCGATCGAGGGGCACTTTCACAAGACATTTTAAACCGAAACCGAGCAAGGCACTGGATAACCCCGAGAGGGGATGCTACTAGAACGGACGACATGGACTTTCACAAGACATTTTGAACCGAAACCGAGCAAGGCACTGGATAACCCCGAGAGGGGATGCTACTAGAACGGACGACATGGACTTTCACAAGACATTTTGAACCGAAACCGAGCAAGGCACTGGATAGCCCCGAGAGGGGATGCTACTAGAACGGACGACATGGACTTTCACAAGACATTTTGAACCGAAACCGAGCAAGACACTGGATAACCCCGAGAGGGGTGCACTTTCACAAGACATTTTGAACCGAAACCGAGCAAGACGCTGGATAACCCCGAGAGGGGATGCTACTACATCGATCGAGGGGCACTTTCACAAGACATTTTAAATCGAAACCGAGCAAGGCACTGGATAACCCCGAGAGGGGATGCCACTAGAACGGACGGGATACACTTTCGCAAGACATTTTGAACCGAAACCGAGCAAGGCACTGGATAACCCCGAGAGGGGATGCTACTAGAACGGACGAGAGGCACTATCACAAGACATTTTGACCGAGCAAGGCACTGGATAACCCCGAGAGGGGATGCTACTACATCGATCGAGGGGCACTTTCACAAGACATTTTGAACCGAAACCGAGCAAGACACTGGATAACCCCGAGTCGATAATCTTTCGAAATAAAGCGGAGTTGGGCTTTGTCGCCCTTCGGTCCTCTTGAACATCTTAACGTCAGACCAACTCTGACGAAGCAGGAACGAGTTCAGCATTTGCGGGTGCACTATCACAAGGCATTTTGAACCGAAACCGAGCAAGGCACTGGATAACCCCGAGAGGGGATGCTACTAGAACGGACGGGGTGCACTTTCACAAGACATTTTGAACCGAAACCGAGCAAGGCACTGGATAACCCCGAGAGGGGATGCTACTAGACGGACGGGGTGCACTTTCACAAGACATTTTGAACCGAAACCGAGCAAGGCACTGGATAACCCCGAGAGGGGATGCTACTAGAACGGACGGGGTGCACTTTCACAAGACATTTTGAACCGAAACCGAGCAAGACGCTGGATAACCCCGAGAGGGGATGCTACTAGAACGGACGGGGTGCACTTTCACAAGACATTTTGAGCCGAAACCGAGCAAGACGCTGGATAACCCCTAGAGGGCATGCTACTACATCGATCGAGGGGCACTTTCACAAGACATTTTAAACCGAAACCGAGCAAGGCACTGGATAACCCCGAGAGGGGATGCTACTAGAACGGACGACATGGACTTTCACAAGACATTTTGAACCGAAACCGAGCAAGGCACTGGATAACCCCGAGAGGGGATGCTACTAGAACGGACGACATGGACTTTCACAAGACATTTTGAACCGAAACCGAGCAAGGCACTGGATAGCCCCGAGAGGGGATGCTACTAGAACGGACGACATGGACTTTCACAAGACATTTTGAACCGAAACCGAGCAAGACACTGGATAACCCCGAGAGGGGTGCACTTTCACAAGACATTTTGAACCGAAACCGAGCAAGACGCTGGATAACCCCGAGAGGGGATGCTACTACATCGATCGAGGGGCACTTTCACAAGACATTTTAAATCGAAACCGAGCAAGGCACTGGATAACCCCGAGAGGGGATGCCACTAGAACGGACGGGATACACTTTCGCAAGACATTTTGAACCGAAACCGAGCAAGGCACTGGATAACCCCGAGAGGGGATGCTACTAGAACGGACGAGAGGCACTATCACAAGACATTTTGAGCCGAAACCGAGCAAGGCACTGGATAACCCCGAGAGGGGATGCTACTACATCGATCGAGGGGCACTTTCACAAGACATTTTGAACCGAAACCGAGCAAGACACTGGATAACCCCGAGTCGATAATCTTTCGAAATAAAGCGGAGTTGGGCTTTGTCGCCCTTCGGTCCTCTTGAACATCTTAACGTCAGACCAACTCTGACGAAGCAGGAACGAGTTCAGCATTTGCGAGCACACATCTGCAAGAAGAATCAAATGATAATTTAAAGTCACTGTTTGTTGATCCTGGACTATTCTGCTCACCAGAATCCATAAAGCCCTTGGCAATGGAATCGAATAGTCCGCAGAACGATGGGTACTGACATCTAACTGGTGAGCAGCCTTCAATCCAGAGGACCCCATCTGTGAGAGAAATGAAAAGGAAAAGAATTATATCTCCTGTGACCTCGAACGAGCAAGAATTTGTTAAGAATTCTTACAAAGTTGCCAGCGCTCAAACGCCCATTACAAATCGGTTAACCCGGAGTCTGCATCCCGCCGCCTGTCATTGCCTAAACGAAAGAAATTAAAGAAGATTATTGCAATTGTTTCATAAATATTGTTCGACGAAGGCTCCTGATGTGTGGATCCACAGTAGTTTGGAGAACCTCATCAATTTGCTGGTTGTCACCAATTCCACCAGTTCAAGCGTCACATCTGAAAGTAAAAAGAAAACTTGGCCCCATACGTCGGAACTCAGGCCACAGCGTATAGAACCAAGTTGCTGAGGGAAGGATTAGTACTGTGTTCAAAGATAAAAGGAAGAGAGACTGACTGCGGGCGAGCTCTGTGCCAGCCAGGAGTCCATCTCTCAACCTCCGCCTAAGTGGGAAGTCTGTTTTTCAAGACTTCCCATAAGAGATGAGAAAGGCAGTCTTTTCAGACTGTGTTTGGAGAATGCCTAAGAACCAGAGGAACAATCAAGACTAACCGAGGACAGTGGAACAACACACAGAAACCGATCGTATTTCGATCAGTTGAACCGATGAACCTGAAAACCGAGAAAAGTTGGTAAATAAACTAGCCCTACGCCCTTCAGCAAGCCCACTTGATGTGTAGTTGGCACGAGAGAGAACCCCCAGAAGCGCCCTAATTCGCCAGCCAACCTCGCAACGTAGAGGTACAAGACCATATAGGAGGACTTTTAAGGCTGCGACCTGAAAAAGAAGGTTTATATAGTTCCTATCCATGAAGTAATAATTCGACATTGAGCCCTCCCCGACTGCTATCCAAACGAACCCCCATGCCTAGCTTCCCGAAGACACTGATGACCCGCTTTCAAGTGAAAACAACGGCTTTGCTTCCCGATGACAACTGCAAACGATAATCGAAATGTTACTCACTTTGTTGATCGCCGTTGAGGAGTAAAGGTGCTCCAACGCTTCCCGGCTAGACGTCAATCAGACAGATGACCTACCTGCTTCGTTAGTCCAACGGGGGGAGTCCTCGAAATTCAGGAACCACACACACTCACTCACTCGCGACACTCCCGAGCAAAAACACTGGTTGCCCCAGAAAGGGGATGCTAATGAAACGGCGGAGATGCACTATCACAAGGCATTTTGAACCGAAACCGAGCAAGGCACTGGATAACCCCGAGAGGGGATGCTACTAGAACGGACGGGGTGCACTTTCACAAGACATTTTGAACCGAAACCGAGCAAGGCACTGGATAACCCCGAGAGGGGATGCTACTAGACGGACGGGGTGCACTTTCACAAGACATTTTGAACCGAAACCGAGCAAGGCACTGGATAACCCCGAGAGGGGATGCTACTAGAACGGACGGGGTGCACTTTCACAAGACATTTTGAACCGAAACCGAGCAAGACGCTGGATAACCCCGAGAGGGGATGCTACTAGAACGGACGGGGTGCACTTTCACAAGACATTTTGAGCCGAAACCGAGCAAGACGCTGGATAACCCCTAGAGGGCATGCTACTACATCGATCGAGGGGCACTTTCACAAGACATTTTAAACCGAAACCGAGCAAGGCACTGGATAACCCCGAGAGGGGATGCTACTAGAACGGACGACATGGACTTTCACAAGACATTTTGAACCGAAACCGAGCAAGGCACTGGATAACCCCGAGAGGGGATGCTACTAGAACGGACGACATGGACTTTCACAAGACATTTTGAACCGAAACCGAGCAAGACACTGGATAACCCCGAGAGGGGTGCACTTTCACAAGACATTTTGAACCGAAACCGAGCAAGACGCTGGATAACCCCGAGAGGGGATGCTACTACATCGATCGAGGGGCACTTTCACAAGACATTTTGAACCGAAACCGAGCAAGACACTGGATAACCCCGAGTCGATAATCTTTCGAAATAAAGCGGAGTTGGGCTTTGTCGCCCTTCGGTCCTCTTGAACATCTTAACGTCAGACCAACTCTGACGAAGCAGGAACGAGTTCAGCATTTGCGAGCACACATCTGCAAGAAGAATCAAATGATAATTTAAAGTCACTGTTTGTTGATCCTGGACTATTCTGCTCACCAGAATCCATAAAGCCCTTGGCAATGGAATCGAATAGTCCGCAGAACGATGGGTACTGACATCTAACTGGTGAGCAGCCTTCAATCCAGAGGACCCCATCTGTGAGAGAAATGAAAAGGAAAAGAATTATATCTCCTGTGACCTCGAACGAGCAAGAATTTGTTAAGAATTCTTACAAAGTTGCCAGCGCTCAAACGCCCATTACAAATCGGTTAACCCGGAGTCTGCATCCCGCCGCCTGTCATTGCCTAAACGAAAGAAATTAAAGAAGATTATTGCAATTGTTTCATAAATATTGTTCGACGAAGGCTCCTGATGTGTGGATCCACAGTAGTTTGGAGAACCTCATCAATTTGCTGGTTGTCACCAGTTCCACCAGTTCAAGCGTCACATCTGAAAGTAAAAAGAAAACTTGGCCCCATACGTCGGAACTCAGGCCACAGCGTATAGAACCAAGTTGCTGAGGGAAGGATTAGTACTGTGTTCAAAGATAAAAGGAAGAGAGACTGACTGCGGGCGAGCTCTGTGCCAGCCAGGAGTCCATCTCTCAACCTCCGCCTAAGTGGGAAGTCTGTTTATCAAGACTTCCCATAAGAGATGAGAAAGGCAGTCTTTTCAGACTGTGTTTGGAGAATGCCTAAGAACCAGAGGAACAATCAAGACTAACCGAGGACAGTGGAACAACACACAGAAACCGATCGTATTTCGATCAGTTGAACCGATGAACCTGAAAACCGAGAAAAGTTGGTAAATAAACTAGCCCTACGCCCTTCAGCAAGCCCACTTGATGTGTAGTTGGCACGAGAGAGAACCCCCAGAAGCGCCCTAATTCGCCAGCCAACCTCGCAACGTAGAGGTACAAGACCATATAGGAGGACTTTTAAGACTGCGACCTGAAAAAGAAGGTTTATATAGTTCCTATCCATGAAGTAATAATTCGACATTGAGCCCTCCCCGACTGCTATCCAAACGAACCCCCATGCCTAGCTTCCCGAAGACACTGATGACCCGCTTTCAAGTGAAAACAACGGCTTTGCTTCCCGATGACAACTGCAAACGATAATCGAAATGTTACTCACTTTGTTGATCGCCGTTGAGGAGTAAAGGTGCTCCAACGCTTCCCGGCTAGACGTCAATCAGACAGATGACCTACCTGCTTCGTTAGTCCAACGGGGGGAGTCCTCGAAATTCAGGAACCACACACACTCACTCACTCGCGACACTCCCGAGCAAAAACACTGGTTGCCCCAGAGAGGGGATGCTAATGAAACGGCGGAGATGCACTATCACAAGGCATTTTGAACCGAAACCGAGCAAGGCACTGGATAACCCCGAGAGGGGATGCTACTAGAACGGACGGGGTGCACTATCACAAGGCATTTTGAACCGAAACCGAGCAAGGCACTGGATAACCCCGAGAGGGGATGCTACTAGACGGACGGGGTGCACTTTCACAAGACATTTTGAACCGAAACCGAGCAAGGCACTGGATAACCCCGAGAGGGGATGCTACTAGAACGGACGGGGTGCACTTTCACAAGACATTTTGAACCGAAACCGAGCAAGGCACTGGATAACCCCGAGAGGGGATGCTACTAGACGGACGGGGTGCACTTTCACAAGACATTTTGAACCGAAACCGAGCAAGGCACTGGATAACCCCGAGAGGGGATGCTACTAGAACGGACGGGGTGCACTTTCACAAGACATTTTGAACCGAAACCGAGCAAGACGCTGGATAACCCCTAGAGGACATGCTACTACATCGATCGAGGGGCACTTTCACAAGACATTTTAAACCGAAACCGAGCAAGGCACTGGATAACCCCGAGAGGGGATGCCACTAGAACGGACGGGATACACTTTCGCAAGACATTTTGAACCGAAACCGAGCAAGGCACTGGATAACCCCGAGAGGGGATGCTACTAGAACGGACGAGAGGCACTATCACAAGACATTTTGAGCCGAAACCGAGCAAGGCACTGGATAACCCCGAGAGGGGATGCTACTACATCGATCGAGGGGCACTTTCACAAGACATTTTGAACCGAAACCGAGCAAGACACTGGATAACCCCGAGTCGATAATCTTTCGAAATAAAGCGGAGTTGGGCTTTGTCGCCCTTCGGTCCTCTTGAACATCTTAACGTCAGACCAACTCTGACGAAGCAGGAACGAGTTCAGCATTTGCGAGCACACATCTGCAAGAAGAATCAAATGATAATTTAAAGTCACTGTTTGTTGATCCTGGACTATTCTGCTCACCAGAATCCATAAAGCCCTTGGCAATGGAATCGAATAGTCCGCAGAACGATGGGTACTGACATCTAACTGGTGAGCAGCCTTCAATCCAGAGGACCCCATCTGTGAGAGAAATGAAAAGGAAAAGAATTATATCTCCTGTGACCTCGAACGAGCAAGAATTTGTTAAGAATTCTTACAAAGTTGCCAGCGCTCAAACGCCCATTACAAGTCGGTTAACCCGGAGTCTGCATCCCGCCGCCTGTCATTGCCTAAACGAAAGAAATTAAAGAAGATTATTGCAATTGTTTCATAAATATTGTTCGACGAAGGCTCCTGATGTGTGGATCCACAGTAGTTTGGAGAACCTCATCAATTTGCTGGTTGTCACCAGTTCCACCAGTTCAAGCGTCACATCTGAAAGTAAAAAGAAAACTTGGCCCCATACGTCGGAACTCAGGCCACAGCGTATAGAACCAAGTTGCTGAGGGAAGGATTAGTACTGTGTTCAAAGATAAAAGGAAGAGAGACTGACTGCGGGCGAGCTCTGTGCCAGCCAGGAGTCCATCTCTCAACCTCCGCCTAAGTGGGAAGTCTGTTTTTCAAGACTTTCCATAAGAGATGAGAAAGGCAGTCTTTTCAGACTGTGTTTGGAGAATGCCTAAGAACCAGAGGAACAATCAAGACTAACCGAGGACAGTGGAACAACACACAGAAACCGATCATATTTCGATCAGTTGAACCGATGAACCTGAAAACCGAGAAAAGTTGGTAAATAAACTAGCCCTACGCCCTTCAGCAAGCCCACTTGATGTGTAGTTGGCACGAGAGAGAACCCCCAGAAGCGCCCTAATTCGCCAGCCAACCTCGCAACGTAGAGGTACAAGACCATATAGGAGGACTTTTAAGGCTGCGACCTGAAAAAGAAGGTTTATATAGTTCCTATCCATGAAGTAATAATTCGACATTGAGCCCTCCCCGACTGCTATCCAAACGAACCCCCATGCCTAGCTTCCCGAAGACACTGATGACCCGCTTTCAAGTGAATACAACGGCTTTGCTTCCCGATGACAACTGCAAGCGATAATCGAAATGTTACTCACTTTGTTGATCGCTGATGAGGAGTAGTGGTGCTCCAACGCTTCCCGGCTAGACGTCAATCAGACAGATGACCTACCTGCTTCGTTAGTCCAACGGGGGGAGTCCTCGAAATTCAGGAACCACACACACTCACTCACTCGCGACACTCCCGAGCAAAAACACTGGTTGCCCCAGAAAGGGGATGCTAATGAAACGGCGGAGATGCACTATCACAAGGCATTTTGAACCGAAACCGAGCAAGGCACTGGATAACCCCGAGAGGGGATGCTACTAGAACGGACGGGGTGCACTTTCACAAGACATTTTGAACCGAAACCGAGCAAGGCACTGGATAACCCCGAGAGGGGATGCTACTAGACGGACGGGGTGCACTTTCACAAGACATTTTGAACCGAAACCGAGCAAGGCACTGGATAACCCCGAGAGGGGATGCTACTAGAACGGACGGGGTGCACTTTCACAAGACATTTTGAACCGAAACCGAGCAAGGCACTGGATAACCCCGAGAGGGGATGCTACTAGACGGACGGGGTGCACTTTCACAAGACATTTTGAGCCGAAACCGAGCAAGGCACTGGATAACTCCGAGAGGGGATGCTACTAGAACGGACGAGAGGCACTATCACAAGACATTTTGAGCCGAAACCGAGCAAGGCACTGGATAACCCCAGAGGGGATGCTACTAGAACGGACGGGGTGCACTTTCACAAGACATTTTGAACCGAAACCGAGCAAGGCACTGGATAACCCCGAGAGGGGATGCTACTAGACGGACGGGGTGCACTTTCACAAGACATTTTGAGCCGAAACCGAGCAAGGCACTGGATAACCCCGAGAGGGGATGCTACTAGAACGGACGAGAGGTACTATCACAAGACATTTTGAGCCGAAACCGAGCAAGGCACTGGATAACCCCGAGAGGGGATGCTACTAGAACGGACGACATGGACTTTCACAAGACATTTTGAACCGAAACCGAGCAAGACACTGGATAACCCCGAGAGGGGATGCTACTAGAACGGACGGGGTGAACTTTCACAAGACATTTTGAGCCGAAACCGAGCAAGACGCTGGATAACCCCTAGAGGGCATGCTACTACATCGATCGAGGGGCACTTTCACAAGACATTTTAAACCGAAACCGAGCAAGACACTGGATAACCCCGAGAGGGGATGCTACTAGAACGGACGGGGTGCACTTTCACAAGACATTTTGAACCGAAACCGAGCAAGGCACTGGATAACCCCGAGAGGGGATGCTACTACATCGATCGAGGGGCACTTTCACAAGACATTTTGAACCGAAACCGAGCAAGACACTGGATAACCCCGAGTCGATAATCTTTCGAAATAAAGCGGAGTTGGGCTTTGTCGCCCTTCGGTCCTCTTGAACATCTTAACGTCAGACCAACTCTGACGAAGCAGGAACGAGTTCAGCATTTGCGAGCACACATCTGCAAGAAGAATCAAATGATAATTTAAAGTCACTGTTTGTTGATCCTGGACTATTCTGCTCACCAGAATCCATAAAGCCCTTGGCAATGGAATCGAATAGTCCGCAGAACGATGGGTACTGACATCTAACTGGTGAGCAGCCTTCAATCCAGAGGACCCCATCTGTGAGAGAAATGAAAAGGAAAAGAATTATATCTCCTGTGACCTCGAACGAGCAAGAATTTGTTAAGAATTCTTACAAAGTTGCCAGCGCTCAAACGCCCATTACAAATCGGTTAACCCGGAGTCTGCATCCCGCCGCCTGTCATTGCCTAAACGAAAGAAATTAAAGAAGATTATTGCAATTGTTTCATAAATATTGTTCGACGAAGGCTCCTGATGTGTGGATCCACAGTAGTTTGGAGAACCTCATCAATTTGCTGGTTGTCACCAGTTCCACCAGTTCAAGCGTCACATCTGAAAGTAAACAGAAAACTTGGCCCCATACGTCGGAACTCAGGCCACAGCGTATAGAACCAAGTTGCTGAGGGAAGGATTAGTACTGTGTTCAAAGATAAAAGGAAGAGAGACTGACTGCGGGCGAGCTCTGTGCCAGCCAGGAGTCCATCTCTCAACCTCCGCCTAAGTGGGAAGTCTGTTTATCAAGACTTCCCATAAGAGATGAGAAAGGCAGTCTTTTCAGACTGTGTTTGGAGAATGCCTAAAAACCAGAGGAACAATCAAGACTAACCGAGGACAGTGGAACAACACACAGAAACCGATCGTATTTCGATCAGTTGAACCGATGAACCTGAAAACCGAGAAAAGTTGGTAAATAAACTAGCCCTACGCCCTTCAGCAAGCCCACTTGATGTGTAGTTGGTGAGAGAGAACCCCCAGAAGCGCCCTAATTCGCCAGCCAACCTCGCAACGTAGAGGTACAAGACCATATAGGAGGACTTTTAAGGCTGCGACCTGAAAAAGAAGGTTTATATAGTTCCTATCCATGAAGTAATAATTCGACATTGAGCCCTCCCCGACTGCTATCCAAACGAACCCCCATGCCTAGCTTCCCGAAGACACTGATGACCCGCTTTCAAGTGAAAACAACGGCTTTGCTTCCCGATGACAACTGCAAACGATAATCGAAATGTTACTCACTTTGTTGATCGCCGTTGAGGAGTAAAGGTGCTCCAACGCTTCCCGGCTAGACGTCAATCAGACAGATGACCTACCTGCTTCGTTAGTCCAACGGGGGGAGTCCTCGAAATTCAGGAACCACACACACTCCACTCACTCACTCGCGACACTCCCGAGCAAAAACACTGGTTGCCCCAGAAAGGGGATGCTAATGAAACGGCGGAGATGCACTATCACAAGGCATTTTGAACCGAAACCGAGCAAGGCACTGGATAACCCCGAGAGGGGATGCTACTAGAACGGACGACATGGACTTTCACAAGACATTTTGAACCGAAACCGAGCAAGGCACTGGATAACCCCGAGAGGGTATGCTACTAGAACGGGCGGGGTGCACTTTCACAAGACATTTTGAACCGAAACCGAGCAAGGCACTAGATAACCCCGAGAGGGGATGCTACTAGAACGGACGGTATGCACTTTCACAAGACATTTTGAACCGAAACCGAGCAAGACACTGGATAACCCCGAGAGGGGATGCTACTATAACGACCCAAATTATACAAAAAAAAACACAAATAGAGAAAGAGAAGGAATTAAAAAAATAATATAAAAACACTACATACCGACAAAGATAATTTTCGCTTTTCCGGCGGAAGAACTTTAACGACACTCGGCGCACATCCGAAACACCATATGCACTTGCGCAGCAGACTTGAGTTGAAAAAAGAAAAATCCCGTCGTTAATTTCAAAAATGCACTTGAACAAAGAAAAAACCTCTCGATGGGAAATTTGCAAATTTCCTCTTCGCGAAAAAATACCCCCGGAAAGGAAATTCAGATTTTTTCTCCTTCTCTTGCAATTTAGCCAACGGTACCCATCTTAAGATCAGAAATTTAAATCCACGAACAACTCACCAAAATCGACCGTAATCGATGAAATTTCACTTCACGGATTGAATTTAACACTTAATCTAAAGAATTTCACTACTTTTGGATTTTAATCTAAACTTTTTATGCACTTTTTCTTGATTTTTCACTCCGCGACTTGAGAGCCGTAACTTTTCACTTGTAACTGCACCGGGAAAAGGGACATTCCAATGGAAGTGAGTGGGCACAAAGCTAATGGGTGGATAACAATGGTTTTGGGGCACTTACCCATTGTCGGTGGGAAGGAGTTTTAGATTTTTTTTTTTTTAAATTTTGTCGTTTTTTGGGTTTGGTGGTGTTTTAATTGGTGGAAAGGGCATATTTCAGGTGTGTGGTGAGATTTATGCGGTGGGAGATTGAATTTCACACGAATTGGAAGGTTGACAGTGCCAACTGAGGCAGATCGAGTGGGTTCGTATGCCGAGTGACTGCAGAATTTTGCTTGAAATCGCATTAAAAGTGGGAAATTCTTGGGGAATTTTTAAATTTACTTATTAGATGAGTCTAATAAGAATATTTAAGCTTTCGACGTCGCCACCTGGTCTACAAAAAATACCAACCTGTTGCCTAATTGCATCCCATTCAAATTTCACACCACCTTCTTCTGGGGATTTTGCTGAACTTCCAATTAAACTTGATCCAACTATGCTCTGAATGCGATCTAATAAGATTCTCAGAACCAATTGGAGTCCAATTTGGTAAACAAATTCCATTTGACATGAATGAGTCGCTTAACTGACTCTGAATTCGTTTGGGATGTAGCATCTGCATATTCCGAACGCTGCCCAACTCCCATTCCACTCTACTTACCCACATTCGCACAAAAGAGAACTCAATTCTGCAACACCTCTCCCCATCCTCCCCACCCCCCTCGCACACACAACACGAAACTATCCAAAAGATAAACTCAAATCAACCACCTTTTAAAACACACAAACAACAACAACACCACTCATCTGCATACTGTTGCATACACCATATAAACCCAGTCAATCAACGGTGGACCATTTCTCGATGGAACGAATGCAACCGTCACCGGCTGCACAAATATCCCATAAGAAGGGGATAGAAAACTTTGGCGGCCAGATATGGGAAAAGTTCCAGTGATCCCGCCGAAAGGAGGCGTCTTTTAGTTTGTGCTTCGCGAAATAAATTATTTAAATTCATTTTTGCCGTAAATTCTCGTTTAAGTTCAAATTTTCTTTCTCAAATCGTATCTTTAGTGTGTGCTTATTGTTTTTATGCAAAAATTTCCATCAATTTCGTGAAATTACCTGCATTTTGGGGAAGTTTTAAAATGCTCTAGGAGGGTATGTGAAATGGTTGAAAATCAGGTAAAATGGGTGGAATTCTTGTGAGATTCTTTATTAATTGTCTTCTTTTCAGTGTGTTTGCAGTTTTTGTGCAAAAATTTCCAGCAATTTCGAGCTAAATTGTGCTTTTTTGGCGAAGTCATAGAATGATCTTGGAGGTTATGGGAATTCGTCAAAAAATTGAGTAAAATTGGTGAAATTCATGCTCAAATGTTTATTAATTGTGTTCTTCTTAGTGTGCTTGCAGTTTTTAGGAAAAAATTTCCATCAATTTCCTCGGAAAATCTCCATTTCAGCAAAGTGATACGGTTATGTGCATCTGTTAAGAAAATCGCGTCAAAAAGCTAAAAGTGCTGCACAAATGCGTGCTAATCGTCTTCCTCTCAGTCTGCTTGTGCTTTTCATCCAAAAATCCATCAATTCGTCCAAAAAAATATGCATTTCAGCAAGTGATACGGTCTCCCAGAAGGGCATGTGCATCTGCTAAGAAAATCGCCTCAAAAAGGTAAAAGTGCTGCACAAATGCCTGCTAATCGTCTTCCTCTTAGTCTGCTTGTGCTTTTCATCCAAAAATGTCCATCCCTTTCGTCCAAAAAATATGCATTTCAGCAAGTGATACGGTCTCCCAAAAGGGCATGTGCATCTGTTAAGAAAATCGCGTCAAAAAGGTAAAAGTGCTGCACAAATGCCTGCTAATCGCCTTCCTCTCAGTCTGCTTGTGCTTTTCATCCAAAAATGTCCATCAATTCGTCCAAAAAATATGCATTTCAGCAAGTGATACGGTATCCCAGAAGGGCATGTGCATCTGTTAAGAAAATCGCGTCAAAAAGGTAAAAGTGCTGCACAAATGCAGGCTAATCGTCTTCCTCTCAGTCTGCTTGTGCTTTTCATCAAAAAATGTCCATCAATTCGTCCAACTAAATGCATTTCAGTGAAGTAATACAAGGTCGGGTCGTGAATCTGTTCAAAAATTCTGTTAAAAAGTTGAAATTCGTTCTCAAATGTTCCCCCATTCCCCTTCCTCTCATAGTTCTTCAAAAAATCTCCGTGAAAAATCATCAAAATCGCTAAATCACACCATCCACCATGAAAAACTGTCCCCTTTTACAGCAGCTGCCAGCCGAGGTAAGAAATCATTTTGTTCTTCTCTTCTTGCAGTTGTTCTTCACATTTTCTCACATTTCTCTTGTTTTAGGTTCCTTCACACAGTCGTTCGCATTCTGCACCGTTAGTCAGTCTGTCTGTCAACAATGTTCGGTCTGACGAGGCAAGAAGAACTGTGGTATGTTCACAAACTGGCTCCCTTTCTGTGGTTGTTTATTTTTAGTTTAATAATGAGATGGACAATGTGATGTGCTTCCGAGAATGATTTCATGAAGCACATTTTCGGAAGGTAATGACGACGCAAGAGGGTTGCATCTCCTCCTTTCGGATGCAACAATTGTCCCACACACACACAAGTTCGCTGTTCATTTTTGGGGAAAAAACAAACGGATTCAAGTGTGGTGACATGGTGCGTCGCTGTTGTGTGCAAGCGTGCTTCGTGACCTACATTCGGTTGCATTTACATTGTGATTTATGTCTTTGGACAGCAGTGAAGGGATTACGCTTTGAATTGTGTGCTTATTAGCGTGTGTTTGTTAAGCTCACTTGGAGTTTAATTTGATTTGTTGTTTTTCTGAGTGGATTCAGGTGGAATTTGATTTAATCGAGAATTTTGTTTAAAAATGCTCATGGTTGCAGGAGGGAGCATGTGTGACAGCTTTTCGAGGAAGTTCGCTGGTCCTTCAAGTGGAAATTCATGTGAATGTTGAAACGAGAGCGTCTGAACTTAAATTCTCTCTTTTTCTGCTTTCAATTCACCGACACTGTGGGCTTAAGGTGGTTTCTGCGTAGGAACTGTGAAGACATTTGCTGCTTAGGGCTCAAATTCCTGGACATCCATGGACACAGTGGACTTAAAGGGACCTGAAGGTCCATTCAATGATATGTTTCTGCTTAAACGCCCCTCCTGGCATTACTGAACAGAAAACTGCATGAATTTGCTTCAACGCCTCTTCATGTGCATGTGCCACTCACATCTCTCTCTCTGAGTGTGGGAATATGTGCACGCTTGTATGCATTTCGTTCTGTTTACGTCGAGTATGGGGTTTCAATCTGAATGGACTTTAATTTCTTGGATTTCTCGGGACACCCTTCTTCTTTAATTTAACCTTACTCCCTTTTCCAAAATGTCAAGTAATAAACTCTCTCGTTTCCCTCACAAGTTCATCATCCATAAGCGCGTGTAGTCTTAAAAAGTAATTTCCTCCCACCGCTCTTTTAAGCGAAAACAAAATCAATTCCCTGCACATGGGATGTAAAGCCGAAGTCAACTAATCCATCCAGCGTCCCTCCGTCCCGTGCCATCATCAATTCCGAAGGTCAATACACCTGAAAACCACTAAAAGCATTTTATAAGGCTACACGTAAACTTTCCCCATTTGATTCAATCAAAGTCTCTTCGGTGTGGCATGACAATCCGCACCTGACTCCTGCCTTGTGCCTCCAGTCTCCTGCCACCTCGTGCCACCTCGGCCGAATGGAATACCATTAAAATGAAAAACCGTCGACACATTACAACGCCGTTAGCATGAGTACTTAAAATTAAAACCCATTCACCTGTAGCCCTGTATCCTGTAACCTTTTTTTATGGGCGTGCTCTCACTTCGCCGAGCTGTAAATGCGATAATACCACGACTTAATGCGCTTCTCTCTTGCTTTTGCTTCTGCTTCTGCTTTCCTCTGACGGGCCCTTGCTGTCGGTGGCTGGTGGCAGTGGGGGGCGGGATGAGTGAGAAATTGGCTTGTTTTTCTAGAGAAAATCCCTGCAAGCCACCCGCCTACCCCCGGCTGTACATTATTTCAACGTCAAATTAATTTGACATTTCTAAGGCGTTTGGCCGGGCAATGGCAGCTTCTTCGTTGGGATATTTGTAAATTTATGATATCTCCTCCTCCACCCCAGCCGAAGCGACAGGCTTAAGAGTAATGATATCCAATCTGGCGGCGTAATGCCACAGGATATTAGCCAGTCCACGAGACGCTCGTCCTACGCACTTTAAAGTTTGAAAAGTGAAATAAAAGCCGAACCGCCCTCATCCGCTGATGATGGGTCTTTCGCTTGGATAATGAAGAGACGACACATAATCCTCCGGAATGGGGACACGTGAAACGCGGGTGACACCTTCATCCAGCATGTGTCTTGGACGGCATCCTTCCGTGAGACGCTGCCACTTCTCAGCCATCGTTGGTCTAATTAAATTTTCATTGCTTGCCTTTTTCGGTGGGGGAGTCGACGAGTGTGTCCCTTTAGCTCGAAGGGAGGAGCGGTTGTGCTGGGCTTTGATTTCGAACGGGGACAGTGGTGGTTAATGGCAAGACAGCATGAATATGCTTTGATCAGCAGGCAGTTGCAGGGGCAGCGCCGTCGTCGTCATCGTCGACGTCTAAAAAAAGAACGATTTCCGAGAAGAAAATAAAAATTGTGTGTCAATCACGATGGCGCATAATGAGTCCAGATTTTTTGTGTGTGTGTCCTTGGCTGAGGGTATTTTGGGACTTGAGCTACTTTGTGACAACTCTTCTCGTTATCTGTGATTCTTTGTGTCAAGGTTTAAGGGGGGGGAGGTGGATCGATTTTGATTTTGGGCATGGGGTTGAGTGCATAAAGCAGTTTTCACAACTAGAAGTGATATTACTTAGTTATCGTCCACCGCCAAAGATGTGTGAAGCTTCAAGGTCTCAAGAGGCTTCTTCTTTAATTAGAAAAGGGCAGGGAATGTATGGAATAGCTTCCTAATACTCGCCCTCTCTGAATTGTTACTGTCGTTAAGTATATTTTGCACCGCGACATTTATAACTATTGTGCTCCCTTCTGCTGCACAATGGACCAGTTCTGGACTCTGAGTGCCCCAGCGCAGTGTTAAAATCCTGCGTACCATTCTTCTGCGTTAGCGCGTCGCCAGAGTCGTATTGAGGATTATGAACTCCTGTTGCGCATGGGTGGACAACATCAACTACTTTAATTCTAGAGCAGTCCCTAAGTGGTGGCCCGTGGCGTTGTGGGTATGTGCGTCAACCCCAACCTCGACGTCGTAGGTTCGATTCCTGCTTTGTGCAACGAAAATAATTTTCACGGCCACCTCTTTCGAGTTACTGACAATGCTCAAAGAGTATTTCCTGTCTAGAAAAAGCATCTCAAAGACAAAACCGTTCGGATTCTGTAGATTCCCTCCACTCGTGTGAGAAGAATAGCACGCACAAAACGAGTGGTTGCTGAGAAGCTAGGCTCTGGCCCTCTACGGGCTGTAGCGCCACCCATATTATTATTATTATGGATACCCATTTTGGGCTCCAAACAAGCTTTCAACCAGCTGGGGTCGTTGTTTCATTCCTCTCAGCTTAGCATGAGTAAGTTAGTTTTATTCAGGGTACATCAGACAAGATTTGAGGTTGATTTGTGCCTCAGAGTTTATGGCGACGGGCTGCAGTCATCACTGCCAGGATTGACTTAAGTCAACGACCACAGCCCAGTAGCAACATCAGGTTTGATGTTCTATTCCTTCGTCTTCGTACTAGAGATGGGTCAACTCGAGTTGATAAACCGAGTCAACCCGACATACATCCAGTCTGAGTCTTACAAAGTTGCTTAAGCAACATTCTGATTCGCTCCCGAATGTTGTCGTCCCTTTTAAGAATTTCTTGGTGTCCCACAAAGTTTTCATCTTTGAAGTTGTAGTTTCTCTGTAAAGTTAAGGCTTGTTTTTCTCCCAACTATCCGTAATTGTAGAATGTTCAGTATTGCATCCATCCCGGCGTTCGATATTGTCTTATTGCACCTGTTGATAGACAAGTCTTTGTATTTCGTTGATTTTATATATTTTTGGCATTTTTTATGGCATGACAATATCAGCTAACTGCGCCTGAAAGAGCAGTGAATTTTAAGCCATTCGGAGTAAACACATGCGCCTGTTCGTCTACTAATCTTCGATTCGTCCGCGTGTTTGCTGTTGTCAGTAATTTAGTGTCGAATTCATTAAAGGATAATTGTATCGGTGTTGCAATGCTTAATTTGCCAGACGAACTGGTGACACTCTCTTAACTAGTTCGTCAGCTGTTCCATCAATTCAGTGGATTCCCATATGTCAAGGTATCCACTGAGGGGAAGACTGCTGACTGACTATGTACTTTTATGTTCCCTGCGCTTCCTGACTAACTTCAAAGCTATTGATTCGAGTTCAGTTTGCACAGCTTTCTGGCTGGCCATCAACTCTGCCTAAGAGATGCTGTTTGTTTTTTCCAGCTTGAAGCAGATTTAAACAACTTGTTAAACAACACCAACTCCTTCATGCTGCATGGAGTCGCCTAATTTAGTTTTCCGACTCACGTATGTGTTCGGATCTGTGCTCTCTAGTCTCTAAATCGAAACAGGTGAAGGGCTCACGAGTGGCTAGTGATATTCCAGCCATAGTGAGGGATTCTGAGGGATTAGTGTATGTTAACCAATTTGGAGTAAATGCGGTCACCTGTACGCCTATCTGTATCTATAGGCGGTGAATAAGGGCAAAACGAAGTATGTATAAGCTGTCCTCAAGAAAGGACATACAACATCGACGTCTTGGACAGAGTGTCACAATGGGCAGCTATAACCTCGAGGTAGTTCATTTACCTGGGCTCCTGGTACAGGAACTGTACTAAAACATCAGTACCGAGACCAAACCAACCGCTGTGTCTTTGGGCTCAAGAGGCAATTGATTAATAGAGCCCCCTCTCGTATAACCAAGTTGACTCTATAGAAGACACTGATCATCCCAGTCCTGCTATACGGCGCGGAGGCATGGACAATCTCGAAAGCGGATGAAGAAGTCCTTGGGCTCTTCGAGAGAAAAGTTCTACGTGAGATCTTTGGTCCTGTTGACGGGTTCTGGAGTAGAAGATTCAACCACGAACTGTACGGGCTGTACAGCGACATGAGCCTAGTTCGGCGTCTATTGATGGACACAGCTCCGGCCCGAAGAATCTTCGAATCCAAACCTGTCGGTAAACGCAACAGAGGACGCCCGCGTTTAAGGTGACGCACCCAAGTGGAGAAGGACCTCAACCAACTTAGTGTGCGAAACTGGAGACAGCTAGCCAGAGATCGCACTAGTTGGAGAGGCATGTTGGTTGAGGCTCAGGTCCACTCCGGACTCTAAACACAAAGAACAAGATTTACGCCTATCTGTCCGTACGTGGACGGTGAGTGGTTCATTCTAATTCCACTCCCCTCTTGACGGGAATTAAC
Source organism: Eristalis arbustorum (assembly GCA_916610145.1). Lineage (NCBI taxonomy): Eukaryota > Metazoa > Arthropoda > Insecta > Diptera > Syrphidae > Eristalis > Eristalis arbustorum. Next base: position 81,475,214 of record OU744317.1, read on the forward strand.
ACCTGACGGGTATTTTAAAGTTAAGGTGTGGGAGTGAAGTGTCGCTTGCAATTTGTTCTATGTGTTGGCTATCCAGTTAAGTTGGAGAGCCAGAATTTGGATTCAGATTGGGTCTAACTATAGATAGTAGGTTAGGTCCCCATTTTTTGCCAAATTGCCTTTGGAAAGCCTCTTAGGAAATTGTACTTGTTCACACATACCTCAAACCCTTTTCGGAGGTTGTACTTGTTAATTTTGAAACATGCCTCAATCCCTTTTTGGTTATACTGACCTTTTACTGAGCTTTGTTCTAGGTATACCATACGTCCGGTACCTTCTGTCTACTTTCTCCAATTCTCCTCTGAGAACTCCTAAAGCGCATTTGAAGGGCTCGCCTTTTGTAGCCGCAGAGTATCCCTCAGACTCCGCAGAGATTTACACAGTTTCTCTTACTCAGCTTCTGTAGGCATTCCAGCACGAGTTTGGAGTTGATGATGTAGAAGTGTAGCAACAGCAGCTCATCTGTCGGACATTGTTGTTTTGTCGCAGTCTGTCTATGGCACAGATTTCTGCTTAAAACATCGTGCTTATGCTTTTGATGTACTTATTGCTGAGTACAAATACCCCTGCATCTCTGTAACTTCCACAGAAGTCTTCGAAAGGCAGACTCATCCAATGGACGAACCTCTCGTTGTAACATCATGGGCTAGTGACTAAGAACGTCAACTCTGGTTCAATGCCACGACAAAGCGAAGAGGTGACTGACACGGCTTCTTCATTCTTCATTCGGATTTTAAGTCTTAGGTCTCTAGACACAGCGACGTCTACGAGATGTAGACCAGGTTCATCTCAGACTGTTGCGCCAGCAGAAGATGTGTCAGTTCAGTTTCGTGCCATGCAGTGTGGGGAAATGACTTAGGTCGTAGCTCACAGCTGTGCCTATAGCGTTTCTTTCACTAGCTAGTGAAATTCCTTCTTAGTTTCACAAGCTTTCCTAGGAAATTGAGGTTTAGACGAACGGCGTTCGAGATTTTGTCGCACGTCTTCTGTCTGCCTCACCAGATATCGATTCACTCGTTGTTTCTTCTCCATCTCCGGCGAAACCTTGACAAACCACCGTTCAAACCGCTGACTCAGGCCTCCCTGTCTTTCCACTTGTTTGCCGGTTTCTAAATTTAGCAGAAAACACATAAAAAAGGAGACATGGGATGCCCCCTCCCGCTCTCTTTGTAATTTGTCGTATCTTTCCGACTCCAATTTGGTGTTAATGCCTCGAGTGTACCATTAACTACATGAAACTCAAACAAAAAGCTTACCTGCGTTCGTGTGTCGCCCTCAACAAGTGTATCTTCAATATTTATTTGTCCCAAATATCAACAAGTCCACCCTCACTCTCCCAGACCCCAGAGATTGTGGGCACATCAACCCTCGGCATATCATCAGCATCACCAGCAGCAGCTGCGGCAGCACCAAGCACCAAGCACCACCCTGCATCCATAGGTGTTTGCTCAAGAAATGATGTGTGCGCTGGTGTGTGAGTCTGTGTTTTTCTTTATTTTTTAAGGCGCAGCACAAAATTTACCTCATCCTTGGGAGCCTAATGAAATATTAAACACTAATTTGTTAAGTTAAACTCCGTCAAGTTCGAGTAGCAGTCAGAGGAATATTTCAGTCAGCTGCCGGTGCTGTGTCGGTGGGCGGGGGAGGGCCGTAGCTTGGAATGGAGGTTGACTCTTGGCATAAAAGGGTGCTGAACTGTGCGAACGTGCTCTTGAATATTTGAATATTTGAAAAAGTGGGTCCCCATAGGCGTTCGCAGGCGATTATTATTTTGTGTTTACGAACAGTGAACAACCTGCCAAGCTCGCGTTGTTTACACACGTTAATGCGCCAGCATTTCGCTGCTGGAACAACGCAACGGAGTCCTTTTATCCTTCACCCAACACACACACACGCACACCGAGAAAGTGGGGAGTGGAGTTGAGTTCATGGAAAATATCTAGGGAGGCCAAAATTAAAATTCCATTCTCGTGATTCCGAGAACAAAGTGTTATTTCTTTCCACCCCCATGAATCCTTTCTTGCAAGACACAGCTCCTCTCCAGTGGCTTCACTCGCTTGTGGCTCCTATTTCGCCACGCCATGCCAGTATCTGTCAAACGGTGGCTGGCGGCATAATTTGCGTTGACTTCGTCCTTTGCTGCTGTTGTGCCCAAAAATTCTGCCGCCCCAGTGGCCTGTGTGTGTGTGTGTGCGGGCGGGCGGGCGGCGGGTGTACATGGTGTGTACACAAGAGAAAGACTGAGCAGGATAATCAAGATTAATGAGTGGCGCTGGGAGAAATGCGGGGAGAGAGAGAGAGGAAACAAGTGAGTTTTCCCAAGGTGTGTGGCGGCGGGTTTTTCTTTCGTTCGAACATCGAGAAAATGTCGCAATGACACACCACAAATTGGCTTTTTCCAAGGCGCGCTCTCTCATTGAAATTTATTGATCTGAGTTATGAGGTCTATCGGGGGACCAATAAAGCAGCCGATCGAACAGCTCAAAGGTTCCTCCTGTCGCATGGCCGGGAGAGGACGAGATTGTGGATATAAATCAAGTCACCTATGATCTATGATGACCATGGACTATTTTAGGTGCGGACGATGGCTTAGTTTGAGTGTGGTCCGTGTGATGGGGGGTAGTAGGTTCTGATTTGCTTCATTTTGACATCTTGACTGTTTCTCTGTCGTCCATCGGCGTTAAGTGGTGTCCTCACTTGGCGCATTATGACTGTTTTGTCTGACAGTACATCCTCATTTGTCTAGAGAAGGGATCAGCAACAGCTTCATCAGAAAACACTGCGGGTCCTCTTCGTTGTCCACTCGTGGGAGCACAAAGCCTGGTGAACTTCGGCCAAGAGTCGACAGCAAAGACTTGGCCCAAGCTTGTGGACAGCTCATGACGTTACCTCGGACACTTGGCCTAAGTACTTGTCCTGATTGTCGTAGTCCTCATGAACTTCATAAGTCGCCTGTCAACGTAAGCTCCGCCTGAGGGATCTGCGCTACAATAACAGAGTACACACCATGTCGTGGAGGGATGTAGGGCGTCAAGGGATGTAGGGCCAAAGTTGGCGATGCCTAATTCAACTGATCAACATTTTTGAGTCGTCTTTGAAATGGCGGCTATATTTTCTTCATTTCGCATCAATCTCTGTCTATCTGAAGGTTTAAAGTCACAAAGACTGGACTCATGCCCAAACTTTTACACGATGCGACGAAGGTGCGGATTTTCGTACTTACCACAGGCGATTTCGAGTCAGATTTTTGATAAGAAATTTTACTAACTGCCGATTGTTCGCCAGGCATGAAACGGTACACGATGAAATGGCAGATCCTACTGAACATTCTGACCAGCTAGGACTCATGGGTAGCTTTGACAGGTGCTGACTTAGAGCTATTTGAAAAACTATCTTTGCTATTTGGTCACCCATTGCCAACAATGGATCGTCCTTGTAACTCGCACAACGGCTGGATTGCGCATTTGGTTGAGTGCCTGTCGTTGGTAAAGGGCTCCCATGTTCGAATCCAGGTAAAAGCAAGGTTATCAAAAACTGTTCCAGTACCATTTGCTGTCGGGATTAAATTACCGGCTCTGGGTATCATAATGAACCAACAAAGGGTCTAAGTTTGCTGGCACCACAATAATTTAACCTAACTCTCGCATTCAACGCCTAACGCCTACCCAAAGCCTACGGTGGCTAGGTCATGTAGATCGTATGGACACCATAGTTCCGGCCCGGATTCGAATCCGAACCTATCGGGCAACGAAACAGAGGACGCCCGCGTTTAAGGTGGCGCACCCAAGTGGAGAAGGACCTCAACCAACTTGCTGTGCGAAACTGGAGCCAGCTAGCCAAAGATCGCGCTAGTTGGAGAGGCATGTTGGTTGAGGCCTAGGTCCATGCCGGACTGTAGCGCCACACAAAGAAGAAGAGAAGAAGAACTATCGCATTTGCACTTCCTGACGTTATAAGATGTTTCCCTGCACTTCGTTGCAAGCTAAAAACAGGCAAAGTTCTCAGAATTTTCCAGTTGAATGAGTGTTAAGGGCTTTCTTGCTGCTATTGCGACTTCGTGACTCTTTCGCATTTCCTCAGAAAACAAGATGTTTCACTGCGTTGCGAGTTAAAGGAATATATGATCTTATTCTCAGTATTTGCAGCAACAGAGGCAATTGCGCTTTTCTTAGTTCAACTTCTTGTCAACTTTCCAGTATTTCCAGCCGCTTGTGTGACTTCCTAATCGATTGCCTACCTGTCTACCTAGTGCCACACTATTCCCCAACTCCTCAAAACCGTGTCATCTCCACCGCTGTCAAATCCGCGCACCGCCACTACAAGAAATCCAATCAAAACTGAGGTCAGAGGCGAACAAGGACATTCTTCTTCTTCGCCGTTGTCGTCGTCATCATCGTCATACCCTGCCGACCGGCCAATTACTGTTTAATGGTTGCGCAAATTGTTCGCGGTTTTCCGTCGTTTTCCTTGGCTTGACCCATTTTCAGTTTTGAAAATCACACGCAATGCCCCCTCGGATTGAGTGATTAATTATCCCGAACGAACGGAGGTGTTAACATCCACCCCAGGAGCTGTCGCTCTGAATTCTGCGTTGGCGTGTAATGAAGGAAGTCGCTGCGTTGTGTCAAAATTTGACACTTTGACGTCACAGAAGTTCAAAAAAATATTAGTTAACCATACAAAGCATGTGTACTTTGGCGTCGTGGGGAGCATAATAAAATCTTCATCCTTCGCAGGATGTCCATAAAAACCAAACACACACGCACAAGCTGTGTATCCGTGTAATCATGAAATTTTTCCATTAGTCCTGAGGGCGTGGTTGTTGGCCGCCCACCACGAGCCACCGTGGCTCTCACGTGTGCGTGTGTTCATCCTTTGTCAACAGAATTATTTTTAGACGATTGCACAACAATTATTTTCGTGGGGCTGTGTGTGTGTGTGTTGTGTCTTTCTCTCGTTCGCTCGCTCTCTGTGTGCCGTGAGGGGATAATTTATCCAGGTAGGCTTCTAATTGAATGGAACTTACGATTGTCGGTGTAAGTGTACAATTTTTCTGCTGTTTTGGGGTTATGCTTTTTTTCTTGTTTTTTTTGCTTCCCATTTTGTTAATCGGTGGTAATGGTCGTGGGGCGGTGGAGCCTCTGTGTGTGTGTGGAGGAAACACAAGCACGGTGATCCAGTGGAGCTTGTAATTAAGTTGTTGATTTGTTCACACAGTTGGATTATGAAGTCTTGACCTAGTGAGGTTGTTGGCATCAGTGGAAGCACTCTGCGGAAGGGAGGGTCGGCGGATTAAAAGAAGGTGAAATTGATGTCAGTCACCGTGTGGGTTTGTTGATTGATGCGAAAGGAAATGAAGTCGAGGCAAAGAGAGGTGGATTGGCGACTTAAAAATTAACGTCTCAATTTAGTTTCTTGGATTAGGAGGGGTTTATTTGCGAATTGTTTGGTTGGTTTAAAGAAGGGCTTTCATCTTCATCTTTTGCTGATGAGGAGATGGGTATTTGCTTGTTTTTTCTTCTTGGATGGAAAAGAAGCTACAGTCTAGTGTGAACCTCCAGGCCCCTGTAGCTGAAGCAATCCTTCTCTAGTGGCCTACAGTTTTGCGGCCCAAGTTCTTCAAAGTTGGCCCAGGAGTTGCGTTGTCCCACAGACTCGGAGACGAAGACCCTTCGAGGATTGCTGCTTACCAATTTGTTTCTTCTTCTTGGTTGGACGATACAGTTTAGGGTGGAACTTAAGGTCGCTGCAGCTGGCGCCGTCTCTGGTAAGCTGCCTACAGTTTCGTGGGCCAAGTTGGTTGAGAGTTATTCTCGACTTTTGTGGGCCAACTTAGAGACGAACGTCCTCTGTTGCGTTGTTCCACAGACTCGGAGACGAAGACTTTTCAAGGCCTGCTACTGACCAATCTGTTTCTTCTTCTTGGTCGAAGCCGACAGTCTAGGGTGGACATTGACAGCTGGCTAGTTGAATCTAGGCGCTCCAAGTCTATAGTGATTAGGCATTTAGGGCGATCTCTGGTTAGTGGCCTCTAGTTGGACGCTCTAAGTTAGTTGAAAGTTCTTCTCCACTTTGGCACCAACTTATGGCCAGGAGTCCTCTGGTGGGTTGTTCCATAGGTTCTGAGACGAAGATTTTTGGGGCAGAGGCTACATTGTTCATTCGCTTCTATAAAAGCTTCAGTAACTGGTCAGTCCTCCACATGTTCTTGTGCCCTTTTGTTCCTCTTCTTTGCCTCGTCCCATGCCATGAGTCCTCCGACATTTGTTGCCATTGAGTGGTCCAACTACTTGCCATCGAACTGAAGGAGCTGTGCCAACAGTAGAGTCTCAAATATGGTCACAGTGCACTACTTTCTGAATCGTGTCACCTCCTCTAGAGCTTGTTGGTCTTAGCAACGTTGTCAGAGTGATTCAAAGAGTCTCCCAGGTGATCAAAGAGCTCCAGTTTCTGAATCGTGTCACTTCCTCTAGACCTTGTTGGTCTTAGCAAGGTTGTCAGAGCGATTCAAAGAGTCTCCAGCTGGTCGAAGAATGCAACTTTCTGAATAGTGTCCCCATCTCTCGAGCTTGTTGGTGCTCCGAAAGTTTTCAAAGGTTCTCAAAGGCAGTCAAAGAGCCTTGAATCTCGTATAGTATCTTTGCCTGTTCTTTGACTGAATAACAAATGTCAGCGCCTCTACCTGTTAACCCCTCCGATACGTCAGATTAAACTCGAATCGTCGTATTATTGTTAGGTGCCTTAGAGTCACTCCTCACTGGTTGCAGGGTCATCCAGGTCATCTAGAGGAAAGCATGTACATAGTTTCTATCAAAATTACTCACCACCCATCCGCTCCATATAAAATAAAATCCAAACCACAATTAATATACTGACTGAGGCATTTATTTTACATATATAATCTCATAAATTTTAATGTATATAATAATATAGTTCTTGTTTTTTTTTGAATTTTTTTTTTCATTTTCTGTTAATAACTTTCATTTGTTTTGTAGTTAATTTTTATTAAATGTTATCCTTTCGGTCTGTGTATTTTTGTTATGTATTTTTTTCCATATAATTCCATCAACTATGCTTTATTGATTTTTGTTTTCTTGTTTGTATCATATTTCCCAACATCATCTATATCATTTTTTGTTTTTTTTTGTTGCCTGCATGAATATACATAAATATATATTTTATATAATAATATAACACATTTACATATTTTTTGTTTGAAATACTTTTTTTTGCATTTTTTTTAAGTTCTTGTTTGTTTTTCTTTATTTTTAAAATAATAACTGTAATAATAATAATTATAATAATAATTCAGAGTCATTTTTTCTCATATATATAATTTTTTTTAATTTTTCATTTTCATTTTCATTTCCTTCAGTATTTTTTTTCTTTTGACTTCGATTTCGGTTGATTTTTTGTCTGCTTTCGTTACAATTTTTTCTGTCTCATACTTTGGATCTTTTGCTTGTTTATCTCCTTCCTATCGATTCTTTACCGGATTGTTCTTCTTCTCATGTTGCATTAGTTTTCTCAATTTGATAGGAAATCATACATATTTAAGTTCAATAAGAAAAAAGTGAAAATGATAGTTTTCTTTTTGATATTTAATTTAGCACACGTTTAAAGTACAAACAAGATCGAAAGAAAAAATCGAGAAAATTAAAAAATCGTTGCTGTATTTTTGTTATAAGTAAGGTTGTTGGTTTTTTTACAATAAATCTTTTCTTAACATAAAATACGAGATATTCTGACGTCAGAGGCGGGATTGTGAGCTAGTTACATATTTTATTTTGTTCTTGTTCATAAATATTTACAAAGCGAAATGAGGTTGGGGTTTTTTTTTGGAAAGGGGATGGGAGAGGTTGGCTTCTCTATCTCGTTTTTTTTTGTTTGGGGAGAAATGGGTGCGGATGGAAAAAGATTGCTGTTATATACAAAAAATACTCTTGTTTGTTATTTATATTTTGTTTATGAATTACAAACATAAATAAAATTAAATACAAAAATATTTATATACACTTATGAATATATATATATATGTTTTGTTTTGTTTTTTTTATTTTGTTTTATATTTATGTATAAATAATGTACATTACTTGTAAGTAAATAGTTGTAATAAATTCTTGTATTACTCTTATGGAATTTTCATTCATTTTTTTTTTGTGTTTCTTCTTTGTTTGTGCTTGTCAACAATTATAAATTTTGAAGGAACAAAAAAAAAACAATCGAAATTTTTCAAATTAGAATGAAGTTTTTTTTTTTTTTTGGGTGCAATTTACAATTATTATGTATTAATGTAGTTCACGAAAAAAATGTTTATTTAAATTGTTGTTTTGTTTTCAAATATTCTAGAGACACAATAATGCAACTAACGATTTTGTTTCTGTTATTTATATCATTTATTTTTTTCCTCACAAAAAACTCTTGTTGAATTTAATTTTGTTTAAGAAAATCTCTCCTTTTAAAGTTAAAACAAAACAAAAAATTAAGGTGTGTGCTAAAATTGGATTTTTTTTTCATTTCTGTTGAAAAAAGGGGTTAAATGAGCTCTTCTCTGAATTGAATTTGAGCGTGATTCAAACTCAATAATTCGATAAGGAAGCAAAGGATTTTACATAAGTGCTTGTTGGTTTGGTTTCTTTTTTTTTATTCTTGCTTGTTTCACTATAAACTACTGGTATTTTCTTGAATTTTGTTTATTAGCTCTAACAATCAATAAATGTATATATAATATATAGTTTTGTTTTTTGGTTTTTTTTGTTGTATATGAAACTACATATTTGTTTATTCATAAATTGTGCAAATATAAGTGCATTAAGGTGCATCACAACAATTAATTAATATTCTGTTTCTTAGTAAATATTCATATTTTTCTTGTTTACTTGTAACTTTAACTTTTTGATTTAGTATTTATGTAAATTAATTCCTATATACTTCGGCACATATTTTCTGTTTTTTCTTTTTTCTTTGGTAAGCAATAGCAGCTTGCTTCTGGATTATATCTGGGGGTTTGTTTGTTTTTTGTTTGTATCTTAAAAGAAAGCCTTATCTTCTCATTGCAAGTGAAAGGAAGGAATACAGAATACAAAGAATAAGCCAAACTAAATGGGGGAAAAAAATCATGTGGGTGTTGGGGGAGGCTGGGGTTCTTCTAGTTCTTGACTTGAGATTAATAGTGTTGTTCATCTTTGATTATTAATCGCTTTAGTTATATATTCATTTCTTTTTTTTGGTTTTTTTCTTCCATATTCTGAGTAAGGACGGATTTTATTAACATTTAGGTTATCATTTGTTTCTCTAGTTCAGGAGAGAAAGAGAGAAAAGACAGAGAGTGAGCGAGATAGATAGATTGAGTGTCATGGTTCTTATCCTGCCTGTGAGTGTTTGTGTCTGTTGATTCGTCTGCTCTTGTAGGTGCGAAGATGTGGTCTTTTTTGTTGTGTCAAGTGTATCAATGAGAAGCGTTTAAGCTAAATCTTTTGTTTTCTAGTCAGCTTTCTGTCTACTACTGTCATTTTTTGTTTTTGTTTACTTCTCTCTTTGTCTTATTTATGTTTTTCTTTTTCTTTAAGGTACATGTGACTACTATATCCTAAAATATATCCTTTTTTTTGTTCATAATAATACTATTTACGAAAAGAATACAAACAAACAGAAAATATAGACAAAATCAATCCACATCTATACATCTCCAAAAAAAATTGGTTTCTTCCAATTATGAATATATTCTCATTTTATATATAATTAACTATATTCATGGCTCCCACTAGGTATACATTTTGTTTTCTTTTTTCTTCAAAAATTCCAATTACTTCCTGTAGAAATGAAAATAGTTTTTATCGTTTTTTTTTGGTTTTTTTCTTATCAAGGCGTTGGTTTTTGTTTTTTTTTAGTTAAAATCTAGTTACATGTTCAAAGTGAGTGCAAATATTTAGTTTTTTTTTTGTTGTAAAATCTTCTAATTAATAAGTGCAATAATATCACATACTGTGTGCAGTGCAGTTTAGTTATACATTTATACGAAAAAAAGAACACAACATTTTGAAAAAAACGAATATGACAAGAAATGAAAGAAATTTCATACGAGCGAGGATACTATACTTTTTTTTTATTGCTACTGGTTTTTCTTTGTCTGATAAATTTTTTTTGGTTAGTCCAAATTTGTTTTTTTTTGGTTAGAATCAAAATGATAAAGTCCATTAAAAAGAGAACGAAAAAATTGACAAATAACATTGCTTTTTGTTGTTCCATGATATATTTATTTTTATAAACTCGTAGATATTTTCTGAAGTGAAAAATCAAGAAGAAATATAAATTTGTTATCATTTTCTTTCTAATTTGGTGCAGTGTCTCTTTTTTTTGTTTTGATTAAATATAAGTGCAAATTGGTGATTTGAAATACATGTATATATTATATAACAACAACAAGGGCATTTGTGTTTTTCTCATCTAAAAAAAAATGTCACATATATATTTGTTTATACCATATTCTACTAATTGAAAATATTTGTTTTTGTTTTCTTGTCTTTTTTTGTAAAAATAGGCGCGTGCGATATATAATAATTGGTTTGTTAAAATGTTGTTATTAAAAAAATTGGTATTCATAAAATGTTATATATATAATTTGTTTTTTTTTCCTTAAGTCAATACTATTTTTAGTTGCATTGTGTGCATTGCTTTAATTTAATTAATTCAATAATTAATTTATTTGTTTTATACTTAGGAGTGCTTTCCTTTTGGATGGGTTTTCGGGGCCGGGGACATTTGTAATTTGGTTTGGTGGTGGTGTCCAGTGTGTGTGTGTTAAAATGTTTCCTTATTTGTTCGACGTTGTTCGAGGGAGAAGGTGTCACGGTGTTGTGCTTGGACAGATAGTTGTGTGAAAGAGAAAAGCCTACTAGTTGTGAAGGAAAATCAAAAGGAAATTAATTGCATGCGAAAATTTGGTTCCTTTTCTGTTGAATATTTAGTGCTCGAGAATGTAGAGATTTGGTGGGTTCAGTCTTAGAACCTTTAGTCCTAGATATATTTCGTCTCTTCACACTGTTCAATACTAGTCGACCTTGCGGACGAATGCACGATGGACGTTAAGCAAAGTCGAATTTTTAGCTTGATTTCAAGGAGTCACACCTCTTTTTTTTTTCATTTCTTCTTCGCTGCGACACCCGCACTTAAACGAGTTTCTGACGAATGGTCTGAGATCGCTGCTAGAAAAGTCTTGCAGGAAGCGTCTCCCTTGGAAGAAGATAGCATGACGTTTAGAAATCGTTGATCTTAGAGCGCCCCTGGTGGGCAGGACAGGAGCACTAATGAGCCTTTCAGGCATCAAAACTATTTTTACCATGAAGCCAACAATGATGTGATTTAGAAACAGGCCCGAATGGACCCATGTTGCTGTTCATTTCGCGATGATAACAGAGACGACGCTATACTTCATGTATTTGCTAGTTTATCTGCCGGGAATTTAGTTGATAATCGAAAGTTTGACGACGAACAAAAATTGTGTTTGTTTTGTGTAATGGATATAGTGTGCCCAGTCGTACCTCTCGGAAAGAGCCATGGCTGTACTCTGCAAGGACTCGTCAGGAAAAAATTGATCATCCAATGTAGAACCAGTTTCAAAGCAATTTATTATCTTAAAGGTCGTGGTCCTAGACTATACTCTTGTGGGACACCAGCCAATTTTTTCTTCATCCATGAAGAATGCTGGTACTCGTTCGCTTTAGGTTGTTTTTGCGTAGAAGAGGAGGGGTTTGATGGGAAGGATGAGGAAGAAACTGATACATAATTGTGTGTTTGACTAAGCGTCCTTCAGCAGTCATTTTTGGTTCAATCAAAGGCGAAAGTTGATAAGGGATCCTCTAGGCTTAGAGCACATACTTAAGGAGAAAGGCTTATTTTTCGGTGTCTCAGGTTTTTACGTCTCTCTTAACCCTTTGGCATCCTCGGTGGACTTATGAAAATCAGCGTTGAAGTGAAATTGGTTTAAAGTTGACTTAAAATTGGGTTCGAAGTCTAATCGATTGTTGTTGTTAGGCTTTTGTTTGATTGAATTGGGGACATTTGAATAATGATTCTGTCTTTAGAAATATACACAGCTCTGTCCAAGTCTGGTAGACAGTTGAAGCTGGTGTATACCCAGAACCTCTCACAATTAACCAGACATCTGGGGTCTTTGCTAGTCCTTCATTAGACTACGAGTTGTTGCTTAGGTCCATAAGATGATGTGGATAAGCCTTCAAAGGCTTACCTTTTAAGAAATCCTCCAGACAATGTATAGATGAAGTGGAGAAGCAAAAGCCCGCCCACCTTCTTTCCAAATGTTCTAAGGGATTTGAAAATTATACGTTTCTGAAAAAGATGTCAGGAGAGTGTGAGAAAAGTTCAATGGCTCAACGACTGCCGATCCTACTCGGCTGTGGCATCACAAGGGATCCCCGAGTTTAAGTGATTCCCACTGAACTGTCTGTGTGCAGCCGAAGACAAGAGGAAGCGAATATTCACCTCAAAAGATGTTTAAAGATTCTAAAAGCTCTGCTCGACTCTGCTGTCTTCTTCTTCTAACGGCGCTACAGTCTGGGATGCAATGAACCTTCAACTGCTGTTGTCACTCGGTTAGAAATAAAAGAACAAATAGTTTGACCAAGTTTCAAAAATAGAATAAAATCCTTAAAATATTCAAACGGCATTTATTTGAAAAACTTCACAAGGGCTCCGCTCGTAACAAAGGAAGCCAGAAATTCGTGGTCTGTCCAAACAAACAAAGAATCGCACGTCCGTTCCCAAACTCACTCCGAAATCGATTCGATTTCCACAGCACATCGACCGTGCATTCCCTTTTCAATTCGAATTCATTTAATTCTCCCTCATGACAAACTACCCCCAAGGGCTATAACTCAAAAACTATCACCTCGCCCGACAAAACTTTCCTCAGTTTGAGCAAATAAAAAAACAGCAGCAAACCACGAATGAATGAAATAGACATGAATACCTGTGAAACTTCTGTGAACCGTCCTAACCCCTGGCATTTAAAAAATAAATAAGCAACTCTTTGAAGAGCATCCCCTAGCCAGCACCACCTGTTGTCATTCGACGGGCACTGGTGCGATTTACGAAAAAAAAAACGACTCTGATCTTAATGAGTTTTTTTTCCGAATTTCCGTGAAAGTAAAACCCTCAATGCCGGAAATTGATTGCGTAATCTCTCGCTGAATCTGTCCGATTTACTAAGACCACCCCTCCACCCTCCGACATCCGACAAGAATGAACCAATTTCCATCTCTCAATGTGAAAGTCCTTAATCCTACGTGTGGTTTTTTTTTTCTCCTCTTAAAAGCTAAGTTCGAATGCTGATGGGGACGAACTCGAATGCAAAATGAACGTCAAATTAAATTGTAACTTTTATTGAATGGACTCAAGGGGGTTTTTCTACGTGGGACTAAGTTAGTCGTTTAATTTGACATTCAGCCTCCATTGCACTCGAGTTCGTGCATGACATTCGCCGCAGATGAGAGGCGGAAGATGGAAAACTTTACTCTCAGCTGAGTCAGATGCGAGTTGGAATTTGTGTTCTGATTCCGTTTAGACCTTTTCTAGAATAAATGTATTTTAAATATTTTTTTTTTGTATATATTTATGTTTAACATTTAAATCTACTCTAAGTGTAATAATTGTAATTTTTTCCTTTTTTTTTTTTACTGACAAATGAGACCCCCCATCCTCTCTGAGGAGGTGGAGGATACAAAGATTAATTATATATTTTGTTTTGTGATTAATTCTTAAGTTTTCCATTCTCAAACAATGCCCAATTGCAATGCATTCCAAAAGTCCACTTCCACAACTGCGAATGGTTTCCAAGAAATTGTTCACCCACTCGCACTCCACTTATGCATCGGATTGTGCACTCGATCGCCTCGCCGCCACATTCAATGCGCTCTCTTCTGGTCAAGTTCCTGTGGGGTTTTGGTGTGTGACGGAAAAAATCTCTAAATCTAGATGTGCATGGATAATTTGAATATTATATTGTTTTTAATATTTTATTGTTTTTTTTTAATTAAATTTAAACTTCCCTAACGCTAAGTTATGACTACGAAAAAAATGTACTTTATCTTAATTGTGAAATTCTTTCAGATTTTTTCCCTTTCGCACTGATTCAGCTGAGACTGCTTGTCGGCGTGATGCGAAGGAGGAGGGGAGGGCGTTCAAAGGGACTGAATCAATTTAGAGACGACGATTCAGTTGGCGAATAGAGAAGAAAATGTGAATAGTTTCCTTTAAATCAAATTTGCTGGAGTTATTTTTAGAACACCATGATGAATGATGTAGTTGATTGTGGAGGAGTGTGAATGTACACTTGCCGCTGGGTAGATCGGGTTCTGTGTGTCAGTGTGTGTGCGTAATAAATAAGGTTCTGGGGGTGGGAGATATGATGGTGATAACGAGATGATATAATATGTGGGTTTTGATTTAAATCTTTCATCTTGAAACTGGGAGTGAGAGACTTCAGTGCGATTCTGGTGAAGGGAATGTCTTGGTGATGCGTAGTTCCTTGTGATGTCTGTTGTTAATTGAAGCAAGTTGAAGTAGTCAAATGGGAGCCTCAAGTTCGACAAGGAAAATTAGATGCCGAGCAGAGGCGGTGACGATATTTGAATTGAATTCTGTGGGATCCTAAAATTAAGATTCGAAGCAGAGTTAAACAAGAGGTTAAGGATAGTTTTAGACGAAGAGTCGAGTATTTAATGAAGTTCTGATAGGTCTAGGTAAAGCAGATTGAGGCAGAGTCAAACATGAGCTTAAAGATCGACGGTCAGTATGAGACGTTGAGCAGAAGGTTCAATGAAAGTTGGAGCAAATTCTGATGGCTTCAAGTAAAACAAATCGAGAGAGAGTCAAACATGAGCTTAAAATTAGACGGTTAGTAATGTAACTTTATAACAGATTCGAACGACGGGCGGTAATGATGTTTGGACTATGCACAGACGGATCCAAGGATAATGATTGTAAAAAATACAGTAAATCAAGACAAAGTCAAACATAAGCTTAAAGATCGACAGGCATTATGAGACGATGAGCAGAGGGTTCAGCAGAAGCTTCAATGAAAGTTGGAGCAAAGTCTTGTAGAACTTAAAATCCTACAAGACAAAATGTGAATCTATAGCAGAATCGAACGACGAGCAGATGTGGTAATAGAATTTTAACAAAATTCATCCCAAACAAGCTTTATTTGAACCGCAAATAATGTCTGGAACAGTATCAGTCGAAAGGTTAGGTCGCCATACACACTCACGGCTTTAAACCGAGCGCTGGGACAGGTGCAGGACCTGTAATTGAGAGTCGCTGAAAAGACTATAGAATTATTCAAGCCGAATTGGCTCTTAAACGGACGCTGGTGCCGATCCCTTGCTCCTAAGAGACGACTTACAGTCAAAGTGCCGGCAATACACGAAGCAGAACTAGTCTTGAAAGACCGCAGACTTATGGCCAGCTGGCGGTCAGAGCTGTAGCAAAGAAGATTCTGACGTCGAAACTAGTCAGATTACGGAGACAAAGCGTCAGTGAGAGGTGCCGACAAGTGCTGGGTAAAGAAGACCGTCTGGTGAAAGAGAGTTGATGAACTCGGCGAATCTCTGGCGCACCCTTGTGTATGCACGTCCTAACCGGAAGATAAAGCTCACGATGGAGCCTGAAATCAACGAACTCGGTAACGCTGGATTGGGCACCGAGACATAAAGGCAGCCGAATAAGAAAGGAGAACAATGAAGAGATCTGAAAATCCACACAAGAAGAGATCATCAAGGGATTTCAACCGAGCACTGCGCCATAAGTCCACTAGCGACTTCTGTAGAAGCTGCAAAGACGTGGAAGAAATATAATCAGTCTCAAAAATTTGCTCTGCGAATGTCCAGTCCTAGGAAAGAAGGAAGAGGGACTGTTCCTGGAGAACTCTTCCTTTGTCGATCTAGAAGACTGAAGTACGATTGAACTCACAGGTTGTCTGAGATTCATCTAGGGATTTAGGTGGCTGTAGGAACAAGCCAAGTCTGGCGGTAATAAAACGTCCCGATTTGTGGCAACAATGGACCCAATGACTTGGTCTAACTGAGCAACGGACGTATGACCTCAAATTTGTGCCTTTCTTTCTATCCCTAGAAAATTTATAAATTGAATATTAAATTCGGACAAATGTGTCGTTTTAACGAGCAGGAAAGACGAAGGTGAGCCAGTGTAAAATAAGGCCAAGTCAAACATAAGCTTGCAGTCTGACAGTTCAAAAAATTGTACAGTAGAGCAAAATTAAGTTCTGATAAGGCCTGAAAATGAGCACTTCTACCTCTAGTATATCCAGAGTGTGGAGGACGTAGCTGATCAAGGGCAAAATAAGGTCAAGTCGAACATGAGCTCATAGTCTGACAAATCAAAAATTGTTTACCGTGGAGCAACATTGGATTCGTGGCCAAGAATATGATCACTCTTGCCTCTCAAAAATACACCCAAAATCGTAAAATGGAATAGATTCAATCATAAGACCTTCAATCAATCCCTCAAGACCTCAGTCTAAATTCAGTATAATTTCAATTCAATTTCACTTAAAACTTCTCTTCTAAAAATACACCTTCGCCTTTACGATACACTTTGATGGCGGCTGTTGTTAGCGAAATCACATCACGAGGAAGCACAAAAAAGAACGAAACAAAAAA
This sequence comes from Eristalis arbustorum, assembly GCA_916610145.1. Classification (NCBI taxonomy): domain Eukaryota; kingdom Metazoa; phylum Arthropoda; class Insecta; order Diptera; family Syrphidae; genus Eristalis; species Eristalis arbustorum. Next base: position 81,491,950 of record OU744317.1, read on the forward strand.
TTCAAGAGAGGGAATAAATGAACATTTATGACCACCAAGTGATAAGAGAACGAAGTGTACAAAGTTGACACGGAATGCAATGAGTTTTGTTGTTTTTTATTGACTCGTTAATATTTGATTGCGACCATTTTCCTGTTTTTCTGTACTTTCGACGTCTCTCTCAGAAGGTGTCACTTAAGTGCTTCGCCAGCAGTTATCTTCAGGATGTCACATTATGTGTCGTATGTGCGATTTTAAGGTCTCACAAGAGTTTGTTTTTTTATTGACTTTGTTGGGTATGTTGGCTTTGATGGGGGGGTTTTTTTGGAATTTGCGTAATTTTAAGGAATTATTGGCTGTTGTAGATGGTTGTTCTTAGAAAGTTTTTTTGATGTTGAAGTGGTTTATGTTTCTTTTCATATTTTTGGTTGTCCTTGACAGTGGCTTCTGAGATGAGCGTTGAGTTAGGATCGAGAGTGTGATATTCTGGAAAGCACTGTTGGTGTTGGCTTTCAAGTTTGTCAGCGACCTATCTTTGCCAGAGATCGATTCTTCTTCGACAGTGGCTTGATCTGTTAAAGGAGAGGCTTATGATTTCGCAGGTGCTGTTCTAAATTGACCAGAGACCACCCTAAAAATCTACATAATTGAGCATTAAATATCAACGAAAAAACAACTACAAAAAAAATCAAAAGCTAGTCTACATAAAAATAGTGTAAACTTTACATAAGGCAATTTTGATTAGGATATAGATACAGGAGAAGATTGATAGAGATAGATAGAGAGAGAGCTTTATTTATTCATTTGTTTTGATTTTATTTAAGTAAAATTAAAAAAAAGAAAGAAAGATAGGGCAACAGTTAAATGCATATATATATATAGTCAGTCCATTGACTTGGAGAGATTTTCAAAATGTATTTCCACTTAGTATATTTTCATTCTCAAGTTGTTTTTTACATTTATTTTGTTTTTCTTATTTATTCAGTAAGTCTTGTATTCTTTTTTTCTGTAACTTCATTTGTTCATCACGTATTCTGTGTTGTTGCATGTTTTCAGTGTTTTCAGTGATTTCTCTTTGTGTGTTTCGTGTGAGTGTCGTTTATTTCTTTTTGGGGAACCGGGGGATCTTTCGAGTACTTTGAGTATACTTATTTGTTATGCTTAAAATACTTAACAAAAATAGTGTGTAATCCTGCGTTTTTTTTTTTTTTTTGGTTTTTCTTGAAATTTACAATGACATCTATTAAGTGGCTATAACTTGGGGTAATGAATATTTTATCTAAACCTCTATTCAATGAAACTTAAAAAATAATTTTGTCTTTTTGGGTTTTCTTTTAGGAATATACACATTACATTTTTTTGTTTTGTCTTTTGAATACTATTTATATATATTTTTAATTTTGTTGTAATTTATTTATCTTTTTGTTTTTTCAACGTACATTTATATTATAAATTTGTAAGGGTAAATTTAAATCTTAAATGAAATGAGAAATCAAGAAAAAAAACTTAGTTTATTTTCGATCTTCGTAAGGACAAAAGAAAGGAGAAAAAACACACAAAAATGAAAGCAAAACACAATTTTGAACTCTGGGAACATATACTCATTTTGTTTTTGTTTTCTGTGTATTCTCTTGTTTGTTTTCGTTTTCTTTTTCTTGTGTGTAAATAAGGCCAAGCTTTTGTTATTTGCTTTTTTTGTTTTGTTATATTATCTTGTACATTTATTATGCATTTATGTTTTTGTTTAGTCTTCATTTTTTTATGCGTAGTTTATATATGAGGAAAACAAATTTGAAAGATTCATCATCATGTTTCATTCGTCATCATTGTCATCGTCGTTTGCTGTGCTCGTTCTTTCACATTTCGTTTTGTTTGTTTTGTTTAAGTTGTAAAAAAATGTTGTTTAGTATTTTGTTTGTGGTTGTTTTCGTTTTTAAATTTGTCATCCTCTTCTCATTTTGTTTGGTAATATAAAAATAGGCCAAAAATATATTTGTTCTTTGTATTTCTCTCTGTGATTTGTTGGTTTTTTTTTGTTTTCTTTTAAAATGTTATTTGTTATGTTATAAATTTTGTCAATGAGCTTAGGAAAATTGTTGTTAAATATATATATATTTCATTTTCGTATATGTTGCTATTAAGAGAAAAATTCCATTCTGTGCAAGGATTCGGGTAGTTGTATTTTTTGTTTTTCATTTGGAAGGTGATTCTTTTTTTTTTTAGTTAGTTAAGGTTTTAAAGGTGGGTTTCTTTCCTTTTATTTAGATTAATGCTTTAATTTCTTTTGAGGTTTAGATTTTTTTTTGGTTTTGAAAAAGAGAACCTAATGCGCTTGAGATTATTTCGATTGCAAAAAATGGTGTGAAAGTTGGTGGATGGAAAGAAAATGAATAAATACCACTAAACACAGGAGACACTTGCTCACTGTGCCTACCATCAAGGGGGATGAACAGAGGAATTTTGGTGTGGTGTTCTGCTATTGTTTATGCCATCTTAGGTTCCAATCTCACTTGTGTAGCCCGATCAAGTCCTTTCCTTCCTTCAACTTGCACACAAAACCGAACAAAAATCAAAAAAAAGAACAAAAAACAAAATTCATCCTTTCTGAAGATCGCTTAAATAATATGTTTAATTTTATTTGCAATTTGTTTTCCCTTAGATTTAACACAAAAACAAAACTCATACATTTTCTTTTTTTTGTTTGATTTAAGAAGAAAACTTAAGAACAAAGAAATAAAATAAAATCCACAACCGATAATTAGATGTTAGAATGATTGTTTCACAATTGATTGTTGTTTTTCTCTCTTCTTCTTCGTTTTTTTGTTTGTTTTTGGTTTTCTTCGAGTTTAAATAAAATTCTTAAAAATGTATGCCCATTAGAATAATTTATGTTTTAATTTATACTTATGTTTGTTTTCCAGTCAATTTATTTTATTTTTTATGTTTTTTTTTGTTTGCATTTATTTAAAAATCATCTCAATCGGTTGCAAGACGTTCTTAATGATTTCATAACTTTTTGCATATTTTTGTTTTTTGTTTTTACATTTAACTATAGTAATAATGTTTCTTTTTAAATGTTAATATTTTTTTGTGTATATATAATTTACATTTAAATGAATCACAGAAAAGTATTTTACATACAATAATAAATACAAATATAACTATTTATGAATTTATATAATGTGTGGGTTTTGTTTATGTTAAAAGTTTAATTTTAAATTTTGAGTGTTTTTTTTTCGAATAGAGGTTTTTTGTTGACCTTGTGATTTTATTTTTTCAAATCAGAGCGAAGTTTTAAAATTAAGTTCCAAACAGACAGAGAGAGATAAATTGAAAACGAAAAAAAAATCTGAGAAAATTACAAGGATAAAGAACTACAGTGAGAAAAGAGAGAGAGAGAGAGAAAACAATACTTAAGATGAAATTCAAATCATGACTTCGTGTTGCATTATTTCTTATTGTTGTTTGATTTTTATTTTCATTCTATTCATCTTGTTTTTTTTTTTTGTTATTTAAATTCCTAAATTTTACATGTATAATAATAATAATAATTTTTTCCATTTGGTTTTTCTTGTATGTTTTTTTTTGTTTTAAATTTACTTATCTACAATAGCTGCCTTATCCATGAGAATAGTTTTTTTTATAATTTTTTATTTAATGTTCATACTACACAAATTAGGAATTGAAAATTGAAACAAACGAACGGGAGCTAAACAAGTCGTAGTTAGTAATCAGGATGTTAATTTAATTTTGATTGTTTCTTACGGATTTTTTTGGTTTTTGTAAGCATTTGCTTGCGTTTGTTTGTTTTCTTTTTTTTTTGGCTTCATTCATGGAATCTTGTTAGGGAGGAGGAAATCAACTACTGGATGTAATTTATCTCTAGGTGTTCATAATTGCTGGATATTGATGGTGTTTTTTTTTCATTTGTTTTCATATGTATCCTTTGCTTATGATGGGAAGTTAGGTGTTGGATTAGCTATCCTGACCAGTCATTATGTATTTATTATGTTTAGGTTTAGGTTCTTTATGTTTTTAGTCTTTTTTATAACTTTTTTGGTTTTTTTTACATTAATAATTAGGTGTATATATACTTGCAGTTTTCTTATTCTGGTTTTTGCGGGATTCACTTGGTTTTTTTTACACTACCCAATCTCTTTACACTGCCTGCTTTGCTGTAGGGGGGTGAGGGTGATGGGTGGGAGGCTTAACGACCTCGCGCCCACCTGAGGAGTGCATCAGCTAACACGTCCAAGTGTGCTCTCGTCTGAAAGAAATAGGAAAAGAAGAAAACATGTTTGTGATTGCAAGAAGTAATTGAAGAGGTTATCCTAACAGCCACAAGCTCAATCTGACACGGAAAAGCCGACGAAGTTGTAATCCCCTTCGGGTAGGGGCTAGAATATACCCGAGGTAGGCATGCCTGTCGTAAGAGGCGACTAAAATCCATTCTTCATATTATATGCCAAAATTGAACGAAACTTAATGAAGTGGTCATTGTAGTCACACTTAATCCCCTTCGGGTATGGAGAATATACCCGAGGTATGCATCTCTGTCGTAAGAGGCGAATAAATTCATCTTTTCTATACTTGGCGGAGATGAACGAAACTTAACGAAACTGTACGAAGTGGACATTATTGTCACAGCGATTCCCCTTCGGGTAGGGACTAGAATATACCCGAGGTAGGCATGCCCGTCGTAAGAGGCGACTAAAATCCATATGGAAAAATTTAACGAAACTTAACGAAACGGCGAAATGGTTACTTTGATCACAGTGCATCGAATCGATGTTGGTTGTGATTGGTTTTCGTCACAAGTTGTATTAGTGAAAAGTGAAACTTAAACTTAACGAACGTGGACAAATTCACTTCTGAGAGACGTTATTATAGACACACTGCGTCACTATGTTGGTTGTGATTGATCTTCGCTCCGAGTTAAGTTCTCGAAAACTGAACAAAAGTCGCTCCTTGCTCCACAGCCTATTCAGCTCGAGCTTGAGTGCTTTTTTCTTTTCTGTCCACCTTCACTCTGTACGATAACAATGAGGTATCAATAAGAGGATAAATTGAAAGCTTTCAATCCATCTTTATCATATTTTTGAGAACTCATCTTTATCCATAACCCTCCCCTGACGCACTCAATGATTCCCTGAAATGTTTATGAATTAATCCCACTCGATGTTCATATTGCGTGTTCACATCGATGAGAATGATGATGCATTCCCAGAGGTCCTCCCGTAGCACATCATAAAGGAGAACAGGAACAAATCAAAAGGCTCCCCAAACTCCGTTAAAGAAACCTGATAACATAATCCTTTACCAACTGTTAAATCACTCCATCCTCCCACTCTCTCCGGGGAACCAGTATCATCCTATCTCTCATCCAGCTCCAGCCCTCGCCCTCCCCGAAAAGAAAAGAAAAGGTCTCCTCACCCACTTATTGTTATGACATTGACCTATACTCTTTCGAAGTCAAATGAAATTCTCATTGGTCCTCCAAGCAAAAAAAAAGGATATTCTTATTATCCTTAGTAATTTATGAAGGCACCCTGTCCCCATATTAAATCACAAGGATCTCCAGTATAAAAGGGTAAACTAAGGGGCCGAAGGACGAACGAACGAACAGCAACCAAATCACATCCACAGCACACACAAAAGGAATTTCTAAAATAGAACATCATCAAAAAATACTGTTGCCGTAAATTTGGATGTCCCTTTTCGAAATGTATCCTTAGGCGTCGACGGTTTTCACTATACAAACACTTTCTTCGGTCTCTCTCTGGGTCTCTCTGCGTGCGCGTGTGTTTTGGTTGCGACATGCCTACCTTTTCTCCCCTAATAAGCTTAGACTTCGATTCTTGGTGTCTGGATGTCATTTTTCGTCATCACTTACCGTTTTGTAGAACATGCACGACCGTCTATCCTCGTCCTCCCCTTCCGGGCAATCAATGAAGCCGTCGCATAGCACATGATCGTCTATGCAACGATATCGTCCTTGCCTATCCGGTGTTGGACATGCGAACCGTTCCATACCGTCAATCGCTGATGGGCACTCTGAAAAGGAAGAAGGTAAATCAAAAATTTCAATTAATTAACATGTCCAGAGGGAAGGATATTGAAAGTGTAAAAATAACAAAATACACAATTAACCAAGGATAAGTGTCCCGTTTGAGTTGGTCTTTTCTGCTGTGTGTGCGTGCGTTAGAGTTGGGCCAGGATGGCATGACATCGTTAAAGCCTTTTTCCCATTACACAAGAGTCGACATTTTAAATTGTTTGAACTGAGTGTGCGGGTGGCGGTACCGTCGGTGGTGGGACACACTCTAAGTGTGTTAGGGACTATAGCACAGGATGGTGCTGCGCCACTCTGAGTGTGTAAGGACATTTTAACATCGTCGCTTCTGCACTCATCTCTTCGCTCCTGTTCGTCGGTTGGTCGTCATGTTACATGGAGTATGAACAAACATTGCGTTGGGTTAAATTACCCGAGTTCATCATCATTTTACCTCTTCTCTCCTTTTTTTTTTGTGTTGTTGGTGTTGTTGTACAGAAGGTGTGTGTGTTTAAGGTAGCCCCCTAAAGGCGAAAAGGTAAAGTGGAGCACACTAGCTTGGATAGACAGCAGAACAGGTGTGGTCCTCGGTTTGGATGTAGAAGGAATGACATACTTGCGGCATGTCAGACTGTGCAATGAGTGGTTGGCAAAATGTCCCCTCTTGGAGATAGGTACATTCAAGGGAAGGTAGGAGTACATTTATGCATCTATCAAAGGCAAGAAGATTGATGGGGACGGAGGATGGTCTGTGGTGAGGTACTGTGACTGCAATGGGGAAGCAGTGTCATGGAATATGTGGTTTTTGCCTTCACGGCTGAATGGATGGTCGCTCATTTTGTTGTCTGGGAAATTTATGTAAAACAGAATTTTGAAGATCGATTGAGTAAGATTCCGCTTCAGTAAGCACAATTGAACGAAACTTGACAGAACTGTGGTCACAGTAAATCCCTTTCGGGTAGAGGGTAGAATATACCCGAGGGCGACTAAAATTCATTATTCGCATAGTCAGCGGGTAGTGAACGAAACTTGACGAAACGGATAGAAGTGGTCACTGTGGTCACAGTGATTCCCCTTCGGGTAGGGGCTAGAATATATCCGAGGTAGGCATGCCTGTCGTAAGAGGCGACTAAAATCCACTCTTCGCATAGTCAGCGGACAGTGAACGAAACTTGACGAATCTGATAGAAGTGGTCATTATGCTCACGTTGAGTCCCCTTCGGGTAGGGGCTAGAATAAGCCTGAGGTAGGCATAACAAAGACAAAATCCTGCCTTCGTAAAGCAAGCGAAAAGTGAACGAAACTTAACGAAACGGTGCAAAGTGGCTATTACGGCCGCAGTGCGTAACTCCTGTTGGTTGTGATTGATATCCCCTTCGAGGTCAGTAAGCTAAATCTTAACGAAACTCAACGAAGCTGAAGGAAGTCACTTTACTGCATTTGTCCGATTGCTTACGTTGACTGTAGTCTCTAGATATGCTTCATCAAAATGTTAACGAAACTGAACGAAGTCATTTCCTTTCATTTGTTCTGGTTATACCTGCCTATCTTCGTATTCTATTTCAAATATTAAGTGCACAACAGGTGCTTCCCTACCTCATTCATCACCCTCCGTCAAGGACCAACTGACAGATCAATTAATCCCATCAAAGTATCCTCCCCGGAGGACAGCATAGACGAGAGAGAGAGGTAAAAAAATACCCTCAATTTATATCAAGATAATGAGTCTCTTAGGAGATCTATGTGTATCAAGTGTCGTGGTGCAAATCAACTATTCTCACATTCCGTGCGAGTATCCCATCATAACCTTGACCCATTTAGCTTGCCACTCACTCAGTCGTCGTCTCAGACAATCTCAACCGTGTGTATCTCGTGGCTCATTTCTCACAATCCACCGTGCACTTGTTCGTGGTACGAATGCGTATACAACATTTAACAGGCACACACGTCGACCGCAGTGTCACACATAAAACCAGTCTGCTGAGACTTTTTTCCAAAAAAAAAAAAACCAACAAAAGCCCAACAAATGAATGAATACATCTCTGAAACTTGTACTTTTACGTCATGTGTGCGAGGGAAGAAACAAGAAATACCCATCTGCTAAGCAATAAAAGCGAATATATCCCCACTCGTCCTCCATTTGCTGATGCCTTAGTCCTCGTCGTCGTCGTCGTCGTCGTCGTAGTAGTCGAATAAGCCTCCTGCTGTTAATCCCATTTGTTTCCCTTTTGAGTGAAAATAATCGTTAACACAGTCTAAAAATATCCAGCTTTTCCTTCGAGAAAAGTGAGCAGAAACAGTCGCCTTCCTCCCCTGCGCCGGTGTTCAGCCCACCTGGGGTGGTGAACCATATCAAATGTCCTTACACATCGTACATGTGCCTCTACACACACGGACGGTGATACACAGTACACCTCTTCACAGTGCAGTGTGTGTTCGTTTGGGTGTTTAGTTGTTTTGGGTTTAGAAGAACTAGGGGTGGAGGCACAGGCCAACAAACACACCCATCCCGAAACTTTGTATTACCTGTCATTAACCTGTCATACGTGCCCGTACACCACACAGACAGAGACAGAAAAAGAAAAAAAAAAACTATTCATGTTGCTGCCCCCGTTGTCTTCTCATTTCGTCCTTTCTGGCTCGGCTCTACCCCCTCACGGACACACGCACTCAATTTTCTTGAAATTCCATGCTTTATTTTTTTCCCTTCTGCTTTGCCTCTTTCCTTCGGTTTCCTTCTGTTTTTTTTTGGTTTTTTCTTCCATTTTAATGATCAAATGTCCGGACATACTTTAGAAACTCTCATGGATAGCGGAGTGCAAAGAATCCCACTGCTGCTGCTGCTGACGACGACGACGGCGGTGGGCGGAAATGTGTGCAAAAAGGACGAGTGGTGGCAGAACAAAAAAACACAACTTTTCTTGTGCTGTTTTCCATCGCGCTCTCTTAACTCTCTGGTCTATTTTTGCTGTTTTTAGAAATAGTTTAGTTTTAGCAAAACGGGCTGTGTTCAGTGTTCCTCTTAGTGTTGTTTTTCGTTTGTTTGCCTGTTTTATTCCATTCTTTACCGTGCGCGTTTTGAGTTTATAGTCGGAGAGTCGAGACGATGGGGTAGTAGGGAGAGGACAAGCTAAACACGAGAATGTAATAAATTTTAAGGAAACACAACTCAGCGATGTCACACAGTTGGCAATGGAGTGGGGGTGGGCGGAGGGGGTTGGTTTTTCAAAAAGTTTTGTTTCTCTCTCTCTCTTTGGCTGTCCTGAACTTACAACGAGTGCATATCGTCTTTGGTTGTAACATGTCAGGTGTTAAACTGAAAGTTCTGAACTGTAAACAATGCTAGTTTTGTGCGAGAAAAAGAGGACGGGATAGGAGTGTACATTTTGGGGCGGAAAATAGATCATCCGGATTAACAGAAATTATCCGGATTTACAGAAATTATCCGGACTAAAAGAAATACTTCCCTTTAAAGCGAAACTTCTTCACGGACGTAGTCAAAAACTCAATTTTCAATTCACATCAGATAGCAGAAGACGAATAAGGCCAAAAAACATGTAAAATTTGGTGGAAAAATCCGGACAAAAAGAATTACACCGGATTGGAAGCGGAAACCGACAGCAACGAATGGAAAAACTCCATTCCCACTTGGAATCAGATAGTGGAAGACGAATAAGTGTACAATGTCGACGAAACATCCGAAAAAAAATCCGGATCAGCCACAGGCAGTTGAATAAGGTCTATAAAACCTAGAACATGTGCGAACAAAAATCCGGATTAAAAAACCACAAATCCGTACAGTCGCCGTAAAGTCAAAAACCGACAAAAGTACCCAAAGAGAGGAAGAGAGTGTTATTTCCAAGCCAAAGCAAAGCACCTTCCCAACCGAGACAAATCGATACGTAGAAATCATCCGGATTAACCGAAAAATGATACTCCACAGAATACGATCGTGTAAGGAAGCTGAATGTGCCTGAAGGAAGAACACTAATAACCATCGATTTAAAGTCGAAAAGACACATGCCCGCAGCGAGATCCGAAACCAAGTAGTCACAGATGAATAATGCCACAGAAACCCACGTCGTCAACGGTAAGTCGCACTGGAGGCAATATCGGGAGACGATGGAGGAAATAAAGATATTTCCTTTCATTTCTTCTGAAATCGAAAATTCAGTGTCGTATCTCACCGGAACGACATACAGTCGTTGTGTGGGCGCTGTCGAGGGTAGGGAATTTATAATCCTACATGTGTACACAAGAACACACACACGACACCACCAGCAGCATCCGGAAACGTACGAACGGGCATCCCAGCAGAACAGGAACGTCGTCTGTCCCTTCTGCGACTACTAGTTGGATTAGAGGCCATTCATCTATGCTGTCCGGCAAAACATCACGGTGTGGAGATAAATTCTGAACCCATCCTGCATACCATCTCCTCCTTCATCCCTCAGTCCACCCCCTATCGTCCATCTCTCAGTTAGAAGGACCGACCGGTAATAAGTTTACCCGTCGCCGGGCAGGGAAAAGTTTTGTCAGGTACTAGTTTGGTGCAGTCTAGTTGTCCGTGTGTCCTCTGTGTCAAAAGTAACGCGTTAATATATCCATTAATAAAACCCAGTCCACCCTGTCCACCCACACACACAAGATTACATCATGCAGGACGAGCGATAACAAAACGAGCCAAACTTTCGAAAGGAAGTTCCGCGAAAAAAAGGACACGCATCGTCCGAAGTTGCTGTGGGGGAGATTTAAAGTGCTTAAGTGGTGGAAGACAAGAGATTAATTGGTCGCACTGTTCGTTGTGGCATTGTTTTGTGGGAGGACGATGTGTGCGCTAGCTTGTGACTTTAATTATAATTAATGCATGAGCGCGGCGCGGCGCGACGTCCATCCCTCCATCACAATCGGGGTCATTAATCATAGATCATTTGGTCAGTCCATTCATTCTGATCGCGCATTGTTTCTGACTGGCAGGGTGAGTGTGAATCGATTTGGTTGTTGTTAATCGGGAGGTGCTGTGATGGCTGCGTTTTAATTGAGATTTAAGGGTATTCATTCAAGGGAAGCGATTTGCGGCGGGATTTAGCTGCGGACACAAATGCACTTCAGGATTGCCGAATGACTAATGACTGGTGGTGGAGGATTAAAGCTGTCAGTTGTGTTGTCGATGATGGGAGTTTATTGCTGCAGGAGGGCTCTCCTTCGATCAGGCTCTGTTTTCTTAAAAAAACGACACCAGGGGTGGGTTGTGACGGAAGTCAACTGCTTTCTTCTTCGCAAGGAACGACGATGCCACGATTGCTTAGAATTTGGAGACAGACGAGTATGCATCAGAAGAACGTTAAGGACAACCACCGCTGGCACTTTAAACAGACTTCTTCTTCTACTTCTTTGTGTGGCGCTACACAGACTTCTTACTCTCTCAAAAGGAGGCCAGGCGGTGTGCTTGGACTGAAATCGTCTTCTGAACTCCATCTTCGACAGATTTTGGGACACCGGTAGGTGGTATCAATCGTCTCCCGTGATTGGGCTCTGTTTTCTGAAGCAATGACACCAGGAATCGACGACAAAGTCAATGAACCAAGAGATTTGTCAATGACTTGCCATTTGTTCTTATGGAGCGACGATGTGTGAAGAGCAATCAGTAAAGAAAATGGTAGTTCTTCTCAAGGAGCGACGATACCACGATGAGGGAGATGTTTGACAAATGTTCACAGCGAGTTTCTTCCCTCACTGCTGTCAAGACATTCAATTGGGGAACGCAAGTTAAGCTCTGAACAACGCATTAGGTTTAGATGCATCAGGGGAACGTTAAAGCCAAACCCTCTCCGACGTTTTGAACCCTGATCTGTGTGACGTCTTCTAGACTTCATACAGCCACGGATCGTCTGTCAAGATTCCTCTTTGAGGAGAACTCTACTAAAAGTAGCATCCCCTCCAGATCCTACTAGAAGCTGTCACTTCTGTACAAGTTTTTATGTGCATTAAGAACAACCTCATCCGGCGCTTTTGACAGACTTCTTCCTCCGAGAGGTGGGACTGAATTTGCCACTCCATACAGACTCCACACCCATCTTCTGTCTGAACTCAAGCAGGATCCCCTCCAGACGATGGCTGGTCCTCTGCGAATCATCGAATGGAGATGGAACGTGGGTAAGACCGTTCAATTTCTTGTTACAGCCAATGTAGCGTCCTTTAGGCAGAATCTTTTGCGATGCCTTACGTCGATCATGTCTCTGCAACCAGCCACATTCGACTCGAAAATTGCTCTGAAATGCCACCTGTCCTTTAACGAGGTGTGGGAGCATTCTAGAATCTATTTTATGTGGTTGCCGGACACTGTGACATTCCAGAGAGGCCACTAGATCAGGTGGAGTCTTGCCATTTATTCAAAAAATTGTTCATAATTTAAATTTTATCTTGATTCAGGCATCAACGAAACTAGAATCGCCAAGTCGTCTGTGAGAGATCTTATCAACCACTAGGTTCCAGAGGTGGTTGAGAGGACTTATCCCAGCCGCACTGTGAAGGCGAGTGCGGCACAGATCACCTAGGAATGACGATCGTAACATCAGCCCGATCCACTCATAGAGCACTCATAGTCACTGGCTACAGCCACACTCTGGCAAACTTAGGCCAGCTTAAGCCCGTTGTACTGGCACAAATACGTTGCCGACTCTTTCATTACTTAGTTCAGCCAAGTAATGAGAAGGATGTGAAAGCACCACAGTTACATAACAAGTGTTAATGGTTTCTTCCTCATCCTTGGCGAGGACTATTTTAAACGCCTGAGTTCCAATGGCTGAATACCCTGCTAAACTTAGGCCCGCTCATATTGATCAGGTTAAGCAATGGTTTAAGGTCAAGCATAGGCAGGTAGGCAGTAAGTGGCTTGGATGCACATAGGTTAGGTAAGGTTATTGAGCTACCAGAGAATAGCCAGCTTGCTTGTCCACTGTGATACCCAATGTCGTTTATTTGATCCCAACGGCAAATGGTGACTGGTTAGGGACCGGGAACCCCTATAACCAAGGGCAGGCACTCAACCAACTGCGCCATCCATCCATAGCTCGAAGTAAGTCCGTTGTATTGCGACGTGGACTTGCACATGTCAGGACTTGGGACGGCGTGATTACTACGACAGCCAGACAGATTTATCAGTGAAGTCCAGCAGCGATTTTATTCGTGTTTCTCCCAGATCGCTTAGGTTATCAAATAGGAAGGATAATGAAGTGGCTTTCCAAGTTAAGGCGAGTGCAGGGCAGATGCAAAAGGTGTTGCGTTCCTTTATCCTCTTCTTCATCTCGACAGATCACAGTGTTTACCCAACAAGCAATGTTCGGTCTATCAGGGTCTAACATAGACAACTGTTGTTTGGTAAGAGGCATCCTGTGCTAATTAACCTTCTACGAGTTGCTTGAGTAAGCCTGCATATCTTTGTTAGATGGGCACGGATGGTGGGTCGCTATCCAGAATGAGTCCTGAGTTTGTACGCTTTTTGGCGAGTTCGTCTGTGTGCAAATTCTCTAGAATATCATATTATCCGGGCAGCCACATAAGTAGGGTGTTTAAACACTTTGCCATCTCGTTAAGACTTAGCCGGCAATTATGGGCTGGTGGCTGAAGTCAGAGTTTTCACTGCTGCCTAGCTGACAGACCAGATGACTGTACCCATCACACTGTTCTTACCCAGGACAGAGCTTCCTTAGACGCTAAGGTTTCAGCACGGTAGACAGTGCAATGGTTTGGTAGATAGATAGCTGAATGTTAAGATCCTTGGAATAGATGCCAGTCCCCAATTTTGCGTCAATCTTAGATCCTCCTGTGAAGGTTCGCATTGGCCCCTTTAAAGTCTGTTGTTCAGACTCCCAGCAAGACCTGGAGTGGATGCTGGATGAGAAGCTCCTAAACGCACATAGTCATACCTGCCGAGCATCGTTGAAAGTCCAGATCGAAGTTCTTTCGAGAAATGCATCGAACTCAACTAAGAACGCCGCATTAGCTACCAACTGTCTACCGATTAGGTCTGTCGGTGGAAGGTTGAGCAGTGGAGAGAGGTTCGGCGAGAGATGTCCTTAGTGCTACGCTAATGAATCGGCAGGCCATCGCCTGCGGTTTGACGTTGATTGGGAACGCGCTTAAGGTGTCGGTTCTCCTTTCCACTCCCCTCCTGCCTAACTCATCCTTCGACAAACAGCATATCCAACGATCCGAAGTTGTTTCCAAGAAAATCCACCTTCTTCGTTGCGACGATACCGAGAAATTAGTGTGAAATTTAACAAAATTCAAACTCGCTCTCCCAACTGGGGAATTTAACACACGTTCTCTTGACATTTCCAATTCACAATTGGCCCCCCGACAAACCACCGTCAAATGTCAACCACCCTTTCGACCTCCAGCCTGCCTTCCCCACTCCATCGAGTAACCAGACACCTAACGATAAATAATTAATTCAATTTGCGTTTGCATAATCTGCTGCACACTAATTACCCGAATAATTATTGTTCCCCCGCGGGATGGAGTGTAGGCGCCGTGTGGCTGACGCGCAGGGAGGGCGCGCGCGTTGTCTCCTGGTGATGCAAAAATAAACACAAAAATTCCGTCCTCCTCATCCACGCTTGCCACCTAATTTGTGTGATGATTCAGCGCTAAGCGCTGTACACATGCAGGCGATGTATTTAAACGCAATTTTCCCAAAATTTAAAGTAACGGGCCAATTAATTTAATCCCTTTGCTTTTGGGGTGGCATTTGCACAGAGGTCGTAGGGCCACATCATTAATTGATCATCGATCGAATGGGCACTTTTTTTTGTGGAAACAATGTAACCTGCCGTCGCATGAATGAATTAATTGCTTTTTCATCAATTTTGTCAGTTCGATGAGAGCGAGGGAACCACAGGAACGAATGCTTGTTTGCATCAAACTCTGAATAGCGCTTGATTCAAGCTGTCGCCGCCTTCTTGACACGATCACCTCCTGCTGCACCTGTTGAATGTCGTTCGCCCGAAGACTTCCGTCACCTCATTTGCGGGCGAACATCAAACACAGAAACATCTCGCTGGTCTCACGTCCTGCCCATCCACAGAGATCGTCATTAAAAAATGGAGAGACGGGAAGAAAGAAAGCACTCCTTTTATGTTACATCTTCTGCGATGCCACGCACCTTGCTTAAAGTCACGCACACACTCCTCCCGGGGGGATGGACTAGAGTCGCCCCCTCTTTTCTCTTCTCGTGCCGAGAGGGAAATTTTCTGTAATTTGCAAAATTATCACCCCCGAGAGATGAAGGAAACAGATTTTTTTTTGCTTAAGGAAGTCGTTAACATCCTTTGGCGAGATATATTTATGCGAGTGGGTGGTGGAATGTGTATCTAATTTCATAGGAACACAAGAATGAGATACCAAAAAAAAAGAAGAAGAAAGGAAGAACTTAATTTAGAATTTATGAAGAGCAGCTTGTGCGTTGATTTTTATGCGGCCAGAGCATGGGAAGACCTAAAGATGGGACTTTAAAGTTGTGTGAACATTTCAATTAAGCACAAAAGCCGAGGTCTTAAAAGTTATTCTTGGGCGGTGTCGGGGATGGGAATGGTCGGACGGGGGTCATTTCCATCGTCAGTCATCATCATCTGGTGAAAGAGGGATTACGCCCAAACTTTGCGGGTGACGACTGGTCAGGACTTTGAAAGTGACTACTCTGTATTGGATTTTCTCATATTTTCAACAAAAAAAAAAAAAAAAAACACGGAGTGTCAGTGACAGATTATGGGACTTAGGTCTTAGATCCCATGACCTTTCGACAAGAGAGCGATAGAGAGAGCGGAATGATTTACCATAGTCATGTAGGCGATGTCGGATACTTCCCAGAATAGGGGAATTTAAATTTCTCGTCACAAGTGTCTGTTGTTTTTCATCTGTCAGCGCGGAGTTAATCAAATTCTGGAAGGGTTGTGTGAGAATAATGAATTCATGTTGATGTTTCCATCGCTTGGATGCAAATTAAATGCAAAATTCTTGAAATGGCGCGCGGTTGGGCGTGCTGGAGTTCTCAGAACTTGGTCAGGTTTGGTGTTTGGTGATGTAGCGCCCGGTGGTGGATAGAAAAATTCTTAAAACTTGGTTAGACCTCGTATTTTTTGAAATGGTTCGCGTCGGTGGATGGAAAAAGTCTCAAGTCTTGGTCGGACCTAGTGGTTGGTGAAATGGCGCCCGGCCGTGGATGGAAAAATTCTCAACACTTGGCCAGATTTCATATTTTGTGAAAAGGCCCGGCGTTGGGTGCAAAAATTCTCAAAATTTGGTCGTATCTCGTTTTTTGTGAAATGGCGCCAGGCGTTGCATCCAAAAATTCTCAAAACTTGGCCAGGCCTAGTCTTCAGTGGAAGATTTGTGATAGGAAGTTTCTCGTTTTCTCGGAGCGAAGTAAGAGGGAAGATGCCACTGAGGCTCCCCCTTCATCTTCCAAAACTTCCGGTAGGCATTCCTTAGAAGAGCATCTACCCTGAAAGTCTTGCATATTAACAAACTACTTTCCCTAGAATTCAAAACAGACCTCCACTCCGTTTCCCCGAATGTCATGTATCCCTACACTCTCTTCCCGAAACCATTTCGACAGTATAATGAATTCCTCCCCCTCCCGCCCCAAAAATTAAATGCAAATTATCCAAGTTCCTAGCCGAGGTCTCAGTAACACTTGTGTAAACACAGAAATACCGTAAAATGTTCGTAATTAAGATTTGCATTTGAAATTATGATCAAATTACAAGGCATTCGCTGTGAATAAACATGATTATTCACTGCATAGTGAAAAGTTTTACTCGAAAGCACTGAACTTTTGGGCGGGGTGTTGGCCTCCCTCACATCGATTGACCTAAGCCGACACACACGTTTGACCTCATAAATTGGGATAATCCCCTGGGATGGTATTCTATCTCTCTGCATCTACATCTCTCTCTCTGGTCCTCTGAGAGATAATGTCAATTTTTTGGGGTGGACGCCGACAAAAGGTGTTAACATTTACATGAACAAAAAAAAACGGACACATAAAGTAGATGGGTAAAGATAAACAAACCCCCCCACACACACAGACACCGAACGGGAGACCCTTGTTGTCCAGGTCTCAGTAAATTTGTGTAGTAACGCAACGAACATTTGTTCACCTTTTTGGCATCACAACTGCAGCAGCATAAATGAGTATCCTGTTTTTAAGCAGGATACAACAGCAAACGACTTAAGGAGAGAGAGATCTAGAGCAAAGGTTCTTTTCGCCAAAAAAATAACGAACAACCGAAGCAAGTCGGGCCACGTAAGAATGGAGATGCATCATCATGTTGTAAACACAAAAGTCGTGTGTATCCCTTCTTTTGTCGGTGGATAGTGGATATGCAGACATAGGTAGACGACGCTAAGGTAAAAGGACTATAACTTAACGTCCGTCTCAAGTTTCTCATGGAAGAGAGGGGGGGGACCACCAAGAACAAGGTAAAAATATCCACACACAAACACAGAAAAAAAGAAAGGAAGGAAGGAAGGACGGACGGAGAAGAAGAAACAAATAATAGAGAGATAGAGTGGTGGTGCTGGTGCTGTTGGCTGAGAAGAGCTTCTTCTAGCACCTTCGAAGGTATATTGAACCTGTTATGTGCGACAGTTTGTGTGTGCGACTTCGTGTCCTTTTGGATAAAAACAACAGCACCATCAGTGACGAGGACAAAATGAGAAAAGAAAAAAAAATTATATGTGCGCGCGAGAGAGAGAGAGAACAAATTGTCAAATAAGTTACTTTAGCTTTTGTTGTTGTTCATGCTTGTGTTTTATTTTTTCCCTCCGCACAGTAAGGATAACTAAACAGCATGTGTGAGTGTGTTTGTGTGTATAATAGATGCACCATCTCATTGTAGTGTTTTGCGAGTCATGCTGCAGAATTAAATGAGTTAAGGTGGATAAGGGATCTGGGCGTTTTTTTTTCCTTTCTTTTTTGCAAATTTTTAACATCACCGCTGAACGGTTTGGTTTATGAGACTTTAATCTCGGATTTTGTGGGAGAAGTTGTTTTTCGTCGACAGGAGATGTTTTTCCAAGAAGAGTTATCGGAAGTTGATTGGAATCGACGAACGTTTCAAATGGCGCCCGGGCGTGGATGAAAAAGATACATGAGATTGATGATTGTCTGTGTGATTAATCAATGTACATTGTGTAGTTACTTCCTTTAAATTGAACCAAATTGAACGAAACGAAATTGATTGAAGCACGTTTTATGGTCCCGCAGTCACAGTCTCAGTCACAGTCTCAGTCTCAGTCTCAGTTTCAGTCTCAGTTTCAGTCTCAGTCTCAGTCTCAGTCTCAGTCTCAGTCTCAGTCTCAGTCTCAGTCTCAGTCTCAGTCTCAGTCTCAGTCTCAGTCTCAGTCTCAGTCTCAGTCTCAGTCTCAGTCTCAGTCTCAGTCTCAGTCTCAGTCTCAGTCTCAGTCTCAGTCTCAGTCTCAGTCTCAGTCTCAGTCTCAGTCTCAGTCTCAGTCTCAGTCTCAGTCTCAGTCTCAGTCTCAGTCTCAGTCTCAGTCTCAGTCTCAGTCTCAGTCTCAGTATCAGTCTCAGTCTCAGTCTCAGTCTCAGTCTCAATCTCAGTCTCAGTCTCAGACAGTTCAGTCAGTGCAGTCTTAATATCCGTTTCTGGGAAGTTAATTTCAAGACTTATTAGCATCGTTGGTTCCTCTAAATAAACCAAAATTTAACGAAACTCAACGAACTTAGTGGAACTTAACGAAACTTAACGAAATCGATTGAAGCACGTTTTATGGTCCCTCGAACAATCTCAGTAATAGTCCTCATCTCAGTAATAGTCCTCATCTCAGTCCCTCCTTCTCTCCACCCCCACCCTCCTCAATCACACGTGAACTTCAGACATTCCACCCCCTGCGGCCTGCCACAATTGATATCGTTACAACGTTCATTTCTGTCACAATTGATTCCCCATTCACGGCCTCTGAGTTCCCTTCTGGCGGCAATGAAGCCCGGACGTGTTCCATGTTCGATGACATTTTTTACTTAACTGAACACACTTTCGCTTCCTTTTGTACACGATTGGGAAGACGACACTCGAGAGCCTGCATCGAGTACGTAATTGAACCTCAATTGTGCGAACTCGGCGAAAGGAGTAAAATCGAGTTTGCGCCGCCACCCTCCATACATGTCATAATTCCCCCTTTCGACGGGGACACACACAGCAGAGTCTGTGTGAAGCACTGCCGCACCCCATGGCCCATTGTGTGTTACTTATTAATGTATGCTTCGAGAGGGTGGCGGCGGGCGACGAGAGATGGAAAGCGCGCGAGAGATGAAGACGAAGACGAGGGTCGTTGGCGCAGCCACAAGTCCTTTAAAAAGATGAATATTTAGCCCAGGCTCTTGTGTGCGTCTTCATCGTGGCATCGTGGCAGCCCTGCGTGCTTACTTCTGCGGCTAGGGGCAGGCCGACGCCTGCACCCTTCTCTCTCGCTCTCTTGATTAATATTCGATGAAGAGCAAAGAGTGTGAGATGAGTGAACGCGCGTTTGCAAGACAATACCCCGGCTCTGGCTGCACTGCGATGGCAAGTGAATGAAGTGTTGTCAGGCGTCAGGTGGTTGGAGGTCAGAACAGTGCTCAGGTAATAGAAAACAATTCCCAGTGGCGAAGGAAGAATAAGAAGGCAGAAAGTTGACAGTTGTCACAGACGACTACGATGCGAGTGTGTGTGTGTGTGTGTGCAGAGGCCGAGAGGGTATATGCCATTCTTCGTGGTGGCAGCGTTGAAGCGGCAAACGTACGTGCACTTGAAGGATATGCCATTTGACATTTGACACTGTGAGATGTTTAACATTTAATTGCTTGGAGAGGCCTCTGTGCGAAATGGAACTTGAGTGCGAGCCTAAGAGTATTTCGTGCAATTATGTGAGGACGTTGGGGCGCGCCCGGGTCGCAGCAGTGCTTGTCAAGAATGCTCTTGCAAAAAGGGTGGATGTGTCTGCTGATGTGACGGGAGGGGCCAAGTCGGTGCGTTTGAAAGTAATGAAGTGCCTCCGATGGGGATTTTGACTGACTGAGCATTTTCTTCCCCAATGGGGTGGCTGACCAGTCTGTGCCTCCGAGTCGTCATGGTTGATGGTCTTTTGCAATTGATGTCAAACTCCCCCGACACGGAGGAAGTCGTCGTTATTTTCTCGCCCTCCTTCTTGCTCCCACGCCATAAAACTATTCATGCTCGCCAATAAATTGATTTCTCCCAGTGAATGTCTTCGCTTTTTGTGGGTGTGTGCGCACCCTTCTTGCGTAAACAACTCGCATAACAAAAGTCCCGGGTGCGCTACCACCTCCCGCTGGGATGAGTCTTCAACTGGTGAGTGTGTTGGGGGCGCTGTGACATAAAATTTCACCTCCTCTCACCAGGCTCCCCGCGGAAAACAGAAAATTCTCTTGAAAATCTCCGCTTAAAGATAAAAGTTCATCCATTCGCTGCCACCCACCACACCAACCCCCAACACCCAACCCCCATGCCGAGGATATTTTGGCTCGAATTGTAAAATCTTTGCCAGATTTTCCATTCGGCAAATAGGTAGCGTAGGAGTCGTCTTCAATTTTAAGGAAATAAAATCATTTCACCCCCAACCCTCCGAATGTCACACTGACACAAACACACACAGTCGAAGAGCAGTAAAAAAAAGGGACATCAATGGTATAAATTTCGTTGCAAAACGAGCACACGAACACTGCTGCAAGGGTTGTGCAACAACCTCCTCCTCCCACAAACGGGGGGTGGGTTGAAGTTTCACTACTTCGTGGTTATGAATAAAAATTGTTTGTTTGCTTGGCTGATGGTGTTAGTCATGCCCACACACACATAGTTACTGCACTAACTGCCACACTGAATGTGGGATTTTCGGTTCGTTCAGCCACCCCCGAGTGTCTGGACTAAATGGCGCCTAAAACTCAGCAGTCCATGCCATGCCACCGCCGAGTCCCCCCGAGAGACACGGTGCGAAGACGAACGAAAAAAAAAAAACCCCGAGAGATGACCACAAATGTCTTCGGATTCACATATGTCCGTCCGTTTGTCCAGGGACTGTGTTTGTGTTAGCATATGGCACAAATCATGCTGCCATGTACGATGGATGGGGTGGGGCACTATTGGAAAATCATAAGGAAATTCCTCACCGTCCTCGCATCGTGGTGCATCCATCGCAACGCCTGTGTGTGTTTGTGCTTGTCTCTGACAGGATACAGGAATAACACTTTTATGTCAGACTCAGAGACAGTTTATGTGAATCTCTTCGGTTATGGCGTGTGTTTTTTTTCCTTCTTCTGCGCTTCTGTCGATTTTATTGCGATTTATCTGTCCCGATTGGGTCTCAGCTCATGCTGGGTTTTCTGCTGTTTTCCTGGTTCCTGCTGCCGCTGCTTCAGTTCTCCCTGAGCACCATCACCGCGCAATCAAATCATTGTGCTTGTGCGAGCAATAATCATTTCGCGGATATTAATTGTATTGGTGTGCAGTTAAAGCGGAGCAGCAGCCGTAGAGAGACAGACAGAATTTTATTGAACTTATCTCTGGTTGTGGTGGGCACATTTTACATTTTCAAGTTTTTGATGGTTCCCCTTCAGTCAGAGACAATCAGACGAGATAGAAATTATACATCATTCGCATTTGAGTGGCGGTAAAGTTGAGTTGAGATTAGAGCTCTCTTAGCATCCGGTTGTTGTTATTTTTATGAACTCTGCTCGTTCGTCGGAAGTTATATAATCAGAAGATGAGGATGGATTATTGTTATTTTCTTTTTTACTCTCTCTCTCTTTCTCCGTCTCTGTGTTTTTGTTGATGATGATCCCGGAATTGGGTCTGTTAAATTTTTGCGATTTGCTTTTCATTAATTCGATGAGATAAGATGTGTTTTTTTTTGGATTTGATGGTGTGGGGCGGGGGATTTTTCATGGGGTACCAGAGGGTTCTTATTTTCCTCGCAACTATGTCATCTAAACAGAGGCAGCGGATAGTACATGAAACTGTGCGAAAACTGGGTGCCACAGGGTTCCCAAATGAGCCCTCACTAGTTTTCTCTAAGCACGAGTACCACAGGGTTCCTATCTTAGGTAGGTAGTTAGGAAGTAGGTTTCTTCTACTTCAGCCAAAATAGACCCATTGTACCGCCATGTGGGTAATTCCAGTTTAGAGGGGTGATTATGACAACCAGCCGGTTTTGTCAACAATTTTCACCAGTGTGACTGGTGTATTGCTGTGGTCTCTTAGGCTGTCATAAAAGTATGAGTCTGAATTGGTTTTCCTAGTGGAGGCGAGAGCAGGAAAGTCACAAAGACAGTTCTGGATACTTTCCTCCTCATCGTCATATCGGCAACTTCTACAGAAGTCATTAAAGAAGAGGCCTATTCTTTTTGTGTGAAGGCCTATTAGGCAGTGACTGTTAATTTTTGGTCTCCTCGGAGAGTTTAGACTACTTGATCTTTTGGGATCCAGATAAGGCCACATTTGTTGCCTTACTTTACAAGTGTTGCCTGTCAACCATCTGGCATTCTTTTTTTGTGTGGCGAGATTATTGAACTGTAACTTGACGGTAGTTAATGGGGAACCTATGTTGCAAGAGATTACATCAATCGGCAGCCTTGTGGGTTTGTCAGCAAGGGAAAGGAATACCTGGAAAGTCTCTCTGACCTGGCACCCAGTTCAGACGAATTTTGAACTGCTGGGATATCTCATTAAGGGTCGATTACTAGTTTCGAGTTTAAAGAAACGATGCCAGGGCCTTAATAGCTGCCTGGCTATCCATAAAGATACAGATATCTCCGGCGGAAGTCACGTTCCACTTTAGTCACCATTACTTTCGCTTGGAAGACGGTGCAATGATGAGGGAGACGAACCAATTTGTTCAGGTTTAGGCACTCCAAGAAAACTCTTCGCTTCCTGAGTCATCTTCCGTTTTGGATTCGAATGTGAAGAAGGGTAGTCCGCCGTACCACAGGTCTCTCTCTAAAATCAGGGTTTTGAATCTGCTGTAATAGGTTCCTACCTTACTCCACGACTATTTAATTTTCCATCAAGTCTGGGTACCACAAGGTTCCCTACACTGCTTCTCACTAATACGGGTGCCACAGGATTTCTATGTCACTCATCGACTATTTATTTGCCAATCTAATCTGAATACCACAAAGTTCTCTTGTCACGGCTCCACGTTTTGTTGAAAAAATGGGTGCCACAGGGTTCCCATTCTACCCCTCAACTGTTTCCTCTAAACATGTGTGCCTCCACTCACTCGTTCCACATCTAGGTTCTCAAGGTTCTCCACACACGCCTCCAAGGCTTCTCCAAATTCCTAGTGCCACAAGGTTCCGCACTCACTCCTCCACTTCTTCCCACAAAAACCCATCGAAAATCTGTGCAATTTTCCAAATAACATCTCTTTGAATTATGAATAATGAAAGAACCATCAATAGCCGCCCAAGCAAATGTCATCCACCCAAACCATCGGTTGCAATCGTTCCAAGAATCTGTCCATACGTCCCAGCATTCGTACATGTGTCTAAAGTTACGTGGCCATTCCTCCTCCTCGCCTCCACAGCTCTCCGTCTTTAGACACACAACAAATGTACAGCCCACAGGAGATTTTGTTTCCTTTTTTTCTCGTCCTATTTCCTCACTCGTCTCTAGGATACCGTCAGTTGTTGGGTGTTGGGTTTTCTAAGCAGATTTTTTTTTGGCATTAAATGCAAACAAAAATCGTCTGATTTTTTTTTCTGGTGAACTTTCATTCTGGTCAAGATTACTTTATTGAATGTGTTTTTTTTTTTTTTTTGCTTTCTTCATGACTCCTGGCGAGTGAGTGAGAGAAACTCTCTCATATTTCAGAGAGGTTGTGTACGTGTGTTACTTGTGCCGGAAATTACTTTCACCCGATGGGCGCACAATGTCGTAAATCGATGTTTAAGAAGAAATTGAATTATAAACGAATTTAAGTACACACACACACACAAACGGAGAGAAGACGTGCCAGAAGAAGAGACCCACGAGAAGTGCCTGATCACTGGGGTGATGATGTAAAAATAAGTTTTATTATAAACATTTCATATTTTTTTTTCATTCTTCTTTCCTTTCTTATCCCTGCTTTGTGATTTTTATTGATTTTTCTTTTTGGGATTCCGGGAAGTCTCTTTCGAGCAGTTTTCTGTCACCTTTGGCGGTGGGAGATGGTGTGGATGAAGGGTGATGGCGCTAGGATGTCACTAAGCGATGGGACATGGGAGGTTTCACGTTAAGACTGCTCTGCACTACACTTTCCTATGTGTTTGACGAAGTCTTGAAAAGCAATTCTCCTTTCTTAGATGGAGTCTTCGGCATCACTACTTCGCGGCAACTTGCATCGGAGGCAACAACTCTGCCCTCAGTCGACTGAATGAGCTTGGGCTTCACTTCAAGAGCTGATGAAAGTCTTAGAGGAGGAGGGTACCTTCTAAACTCAGTGATAACCCAATCCCTAGTGGACAACCGCCAGTTCATAGAGACATTCCAGGGAACTGCAACAGACGCCATGACTCTGCCCTCCTTCGACTGAATAAAACTCAAGAGCAGAGGTACCTCGATTCATGAGAATTGAGCCCCCTTGATTGGGCCTATTATCGAGGGTAGGTCTCCAAAACATCGCCTAGGAGTCTCTAGAGTCTAGCCTTGGAGACAACAGTCCTCAAGTTCTGAAGGTTGACGAGAGAGAAGGTCAGCAAGGAACTCATCGAGTCATTCAGTGATCTCTCGAGCGAAAAAGCCTCCATTTCGTTTAGACTCTACAGCGACATGAGTCCAGCCAGGCGTCTGAAGATTCAACGCCTACTAAGACTAGGCTAAGAACCGTGTCCCAACTTGTGTGACATCACAATAGAAAACACCCACGAAACTGATGGCGAAAGAAGTGGAGATGAACTTCAGACATCTTGTCTCTTGGCGTGAGTACCTACAACTTGGCAGCTGGAGGGCTTTATTGGTTGAGCCCAGGGTCCATCGGGGACTGTAGTAAAGAAGAAAGTCGCTTCTTTGAGACAGTGTTAAAGTTGGTTAGAGTCCGTAGACTGTAGCGAAAAAAACGTATCTTCTTTCTGACGATGTAAAAGTTGGTTATAGACCGTCTCGTCCTCAGAATTAACATTCAGTCTGAGTACTACAAAGTTCCCATCTCGCGCCTCCTTTTTTTTTTTCTAGCCAAGGTTCCCATTATACTCTATCTCTCTTTTATTTCGCATCTACTTTAGGTACCACAAAGTTTCTATCACACACCTGCACTGTTTCCTCTAAATACAGGTGGCACAGGGTTCCCATTCTTGCCCTTCGCTCTTTCGTTTTGCTTCTAGTCTGGATACCACAAGAACCTCATCTCACGCCTCCATTTTGTCTTCTCAAACGGGTGCCACAAGGTTCCGTTCTTACCCCTGTCGGAGATGAAGTACTTTTGAATAAGACGTTGTACCTCAGTGTTGCTTAGAGAAACTGTGCTCTAGAAGGACGAATGAGCGTCGAAATGGCTCCTCTCAAGACCACAAGTGATTGCTTGGACTATAGCGCTTCCCCTTTTAATCAAGCTTGGCCTCCTTTTAACGCCCGCAGTTTTAGTTTAGTTCTTCCTGGTTGTCCCTTAATTATGATTGCCAATCATGATAAAAACGCGAGGGAATTAAATAAAACTTAACCATCCATGTTACTCGCCCATCTCGTCCATCTCGTCCATCTCGTACACATCTCCCCAATCGTCGTCATAAACCAACGAAATCTCATAAAAACTCTGTACTCGTCGTCCGGTTTCATTACCTGCTTCATTTTTATTAATACCATCTAATTACCGCGTAAGCCTACAAATCTGCCATTTCAATCAGTATACCTTGTTACTGGCAGATGCCGTCGTCGTCACTAAATGCGGATCCTCTCCCTCTCGTCAGCCAACACGCCTACGCGAGCCCCCAAAGTCTACTCGAGAATAAAACTTATAATAAACACTGTTTATGGACACAGCCGACGAGTGACTGTGGAATTTGTGAAAATCTCCTAACCTACAGTCACCCCGCCCCGGCCAGTTGTTGTTAATTAAAACCTCTGTCAAGTACTTGGTCTGATTTCGTACTCATCTTCATTCGAAACGCGCCGGTCTGACGATGCCCACAGCACCCACCCAACTGCCTCCCCAACTGGATCGTAAATTCAGTTCACGTCTTGTGGAACACTACACAACACAACGTCTGTGTAATATTTCGAGAATCTTACAGTTCATTGGAAAAATTTAATTACTTTTGCCTTCTCCCGAAAAAAAAACACACACAAAAGAGAATCAACTATCCGTCGATAACAACGGACTCTGTCGGGCGGAAAATTTACACAAGCAGCGGCAGCAGAAGTGAGCTGAGCGGCAGCGTCTTCCCGTCCGGTCGGAAAGTTTTCTTTAAAATTACATTCCTCCTCCCCAGTTCGTGCAGCGCAATCTTCGCGTATCATCGCGTGCGTCATAGCGATTAAGACAAACTGCAAATTAAATATCCAAATCAATTACCCCCACGAAATCATTCCACAGCGCCAACCATCCACCCGCCGACATCGGCAGCAGTTGGGCGGCTGCAAGGGAACCGACTGAATGGGGTGGCTCCATCTATGAGTGAAATAAATTACGACGGGCGATAAATTTTACACAATAACTAGTTGTACGCATTCGAGAGACGGTCGCAGTTGTGGCCTGTTGTGGCGGCGGCAGCGGCTGTGCCAGTGGCCTCCCGAGGATAAGGAAGTTTTCAAACTCACACACACACCACAGGAAAAAAAACCCCGTTTTAACAAATGGGATCAAACAACCGAAAGATGCATATTAAGAGCGAATAAAAAAAAACGAATAAATAGTGTTGTGGGTGGCCTTTGCAAATGATGCATACGAGTGTGTGTGTCTGCCTGTGAGTGGAGGAGGAAGAAGACGATCAATGCCAGGCATCAGCGCCATTAGGGGTAGCTGAACTACATTTATCTGGGTCTGACGGGCGGCGCTTTAAAGTGTCGTATGAGTTTGTGTTTCCAAAAGTAGACGACATGACTCCCACAACAAAACTGCTGCTTCGAACGATGACGACGACAAGGACGATGAGGGACAGACAGAGAGCGCAAGAGAGTTGAGAGTCTGGATTCGGGTATCAATGCAATTTTTGCGAATGGCGGTGGCTCCATTCGAGGAGATAAGGAAGTTTTCTTTGGCTCCCTCTTGGCACATGCATGCACACACATTCGCAAAAATTGTTCGCTTGCATCACCCCCGTGGAGGACGTTGAACTTTGAAATCCTTTTTCCTTTATTGTGTTTTCTTCTTTTTTTTCTTCTCGTGAGAGAGCGAAGTTTCCTTTTGTGTGTCTCGGTATTTTTGCCGTCGATGCGATGGGAATGTGAATTAATGTTGCAGAATTGATTGCAATTTGCATTTGCATCACCATCCACCCATCCGCCCACCCACTCTCCCCGGTGATTGAGTGGTTCGTGAGTGGTCGATATAATTACATTTCACACCTGGGCGAATATTATTAAATCTCATTCAGTTCGATATCATTAAATGTGCTCTCGGCGGTGTGCGATGGTGTCTCTGTGTCTCTGCTTGAAATGCGATATGAGCCGGCATGTGAGTGCTGTTGATTTTTCCCCAGAATCGATGGCACTTCGATAATGTTAAACAAATACAAACACTCCACAGCGAGTCCGTGAAAAATTGTGTTCGCGTTTTTAATACATTTCATTTTTTTTTTTTTGAAAAAATGTTGCATGCAAATTGAAAAAGAGGAAACAAATAAACAAATAAACAATCGTCAGCAATGAAAAGGGCACACACGCGTTTTGGGAGATCCGTTTACAAGGTTTTTTTTCGCACGATGAGACTGATGCAATCATTCTGTTAACCGAAAGTAGATGGCGTTGATCTGGTTTCATGGCCGTCCCCTTCGGGTAGGGGTGTCTTGAATATACCCGAGGTAGGCATGCCTGTCGTAAGAGGCGACTAAAATCCTGCCCCATCGGGTAGGGGCGTCTAGAATATACCCGAGGTAGGCATGCCTGTCGTAAGAGGCGACTAAAATCCAGCGTATGAGAGTGACACCGATGTTGTCCTTGCAAATACCACAAATTCGTCTTAGTACATGCCAAAAGACATGACTGTCATAAAAGGCGACTGATATCGATGTCCTCTTAAAGAGAAATCAGTTTTAGTACATTTTTAGTACACTGTACTAAATTGTGATTTCATATATCCATAGTCACAGGACAATCCCAGTTTAGAAGACAACAGAAATTCGTTAGTAAATCGTTAGTAAACTGTACTAAATTGTGATTTCCAGAAAATATACCGGAAATTCGTTTTGTTAGATTCTTAGTACACAATTAGCTTGATGATCCAGGAAAGCCCCAATTCATTACCACTACCTTCATGTTAAGACCAAGTTGTTCGGGCAAGTGTCATCAGTGACTTCCTAATTTTGTTGGCCTTCTAATCAACGTTTCCTTGAACTTCCCCGAATGCCACAAGCTAAATATAAAGTAAAGGACACGTTCAACTTATGTGGTTACTCACGAAATGTCCATAAAAGAACAAACAAAAGACCTGTGATTTAAGGCCAATGAATTATTCAACTTAATCGCTGATCCATGTCGACAAATAGACATCAATTCGATATGCAGCCGCGGCAGACACTGACTGACATTCATCTCTAATCGATGCAGATTCTCATGCAAAAATTTCCACACAGCCGTTAGGCGTCATTGTCCTATTCGAGACTACTCTGGTCACTAACTGATAAATTTAGAAATGATGTCCCAGACCGCCAAACAAATATTTGCCTGCCCTGCCGGCTGCCACACACGACCACCAGCAGTAGTAGTGTAGTGATGTTCAATAAAAATAAATCACTTATGTACCTAGTGGCGCCGCGACGAGAATTTTTCCACCTTTTATCATGGTTGTCCGCTTATCGATTGATTTCTTTCAAATACACACACACAAACAGTCCGACTATCGTCATCACATGAGTGGTGTACACTACTCAGAAAACAAAAAAGAAGAAAATGTGTCAACAACAACAACAACGCACAACACTTGAAGTCCATGTCCATGACATCGAGAAAATTCTAATTTCCGGTCGCTCGCACACACACTTTCCTTTCGATTGGGATTAATGAGTTTACCTCAATACGATTTCGGTGGATTGTCCACCGCGGCCGCCCGCCCTGCTGCAGTGAATAAGCTCAACACTTCCTCGAGTGTAAAGGATATCCGGTCATGCAACGAAGAAGAGAAAAAAAACGGGCAACCAAAGGAAAAGGCGAATAATAATAATAAAATATAAATCAGAAATCGGTCCTCGTTGAGTTTGACCTGCGTCAATGTCATCCTGTGAAAGCATTAA
Organism: Eristalis arbustorum; assembly: GCA_916610145.1. Classification (NCBI taxonomy): domain Eukaryota; kingdom Metazoa; phylum Arthropoda; class Insecta; order Diptera; family Syrphidae; genus Eristalis; species Eristalis arbustorum. The sequence goes on from OU744317.1 coordinate 81,521,424, forward strand.
TCTGACGTCAAGTGGGCCTCATTGGTCTGGATTTACCTTTTGTGTCCCACGAGAGAGGGCACGACAGAGAGTGAGAGGGTGGGAGGCAAGGAGGTCCTTGAGTATTGCAAAGATCGGTGGCCACAGTTTGACTAATCCATTTGCTTAAGTGCCACTTTGCATGTTAACATGATATTTGAGGTCTTGAACCACTGGTGGCCATTTCATATCTCTCCACTGCCGCCACCACCTCTCCATTCAGTCGACGGTCACTTGGTTGGTTGGTGCAAGGCACTCTCCCTCCCCCCTTGGCGGTCGTCCTGTGGTGATACAGTGATTTTTTGTGCGCCTTTTTTTAGCCCAAACATGGCTAATTACGGATTAATTGTGATTACTGCAAAGAAATGAAAAATTGGAGTCGGTTGCCTGTCCCGCTAATTAGGGCCATTTAATTGATTAAAAATGCTTCACGCTACTAGCTGCTCGCTGCCTATGAATGTGTGTGGGTGACTGTGTGTGTTTTTTTCCCGGTCTCTCCTCTCCAAGTGATTTGTTAGTTTACCCAGTTCTTTTTTTTTCCTCCATTCTTCCACAACTTGTTCAGACAGAGAGAGAGAGAGAGAGCGAATTAAACTGTTTGCTGGTGCTGTTAGTGAATCGCCCCCGCATCGCAACCACCAGCCCGGCGGCGGCGGCGGTCTGGTTAGTGGTTGATGCCAATTAGTGTGTGTATGGGGGGGAGTTTATTTGAATTTCATTGCACACGATGACTCGACGCGAATCAAACCAGTCATGCCACAGCAGCAGCAAAAGAAGTTTATTTTTGATTTAAACTGTTCCGCTATGAGAATGGTACCCACATTACTTCCTTCCTTCCTCCCTTCCACCCTCATTCACCACCTTCATCAAATTGAATCCTTACCGTGGAGTATTTATAGCGGACGATTTTTCAACCTTCACTCGACGAAGGCATGCCATCAGGTGTGGTCACTTGGATGCGAACCCCCCTCTCGGCGGGGTTTTAAAAATAAATCGGTAATATTTTTGAATAAACCCTCTTCACCGGGCCGCCCCAGGATTGATCAAGGACGAGACACAGGCATGGAATTAGTTTTTTTGGGGGGCGGTTAATTGCCTTAAATGACGTCTGGATGGAGGGTCAAGTGAGATGCGTGTCTCGGGTTGTGTGTGGCGCTGTGCGGCAGTGTGTCAAGGTCGGGCATTTTTAATTGACTTCTTGGCGTGATTTCAAACTCGTTGTCAAGTGGTGAATCGATTGAGGGTGAAATTTTTTGAACTACGCCCAGACCGAAGACGAAGTCGTGTTCCTGATGGCAACTGGCAAACGAAATGGTCAAGGGAGATCTGATTGGATATAATGTCGTCTGTGACTATCCTTTCTCCAGTTTTTAAGGACTCCGCAGTTCAAGGAGCGCCTTTTTTTGAATCATACATTTTGAGGTTTCAAAAGTATTTGAAATAAAACAGATTCTTTGTGGAGATTTTGAACAAACTTTGATGTTAAATGGTTGTGCGAATGTTGCCGTTTTTCATGGAATAGAGCATTAGTCATTGGTGTCCATTCGACTAGACTATGACGCGTTTCTTTTGGATGATTTTTCGACACAGCTCGAGCTATACATCGGCCATAACTTGATTAATTTTCGTTTTGAAAACTGCTGGATTTGGATTTGAATTTTGAGAACCGCCGCAAATTTTAGGATCTTCCACGAGGAAGACACACAGTCTCGTAGTCTCGTAGAGGAGGTCATCTTCTTTGTTCGACAATACATATGAACTGGCCCTCAACCTACAAGCTTCCAAGCACAGCAGTGGTGCTGCGTCCATATAAACCAATTTTTGCTGAGCCAGAGCCAGAGCCAGAGCCAGAGCCAGAGCCAGAGCCAGAGCCAGAGCCAGAGCCAGAGCCAGAGCCAGAGCCAGAGCCAGAGCCAGAGCCAGAGCCAGAGCCAGAGCCAGAGCCAGAGCCAGAGCCAGAGCCAGAGCGAGAGCCAGAACCAGAGCCAGAGCCAGAGCCAGGCCCAGAGCCAGAGCCAGAACCCGAGCCAGAGCCAGAGCCAGAGCCAGAGCCAGAGCAAGAACCAGAACCAGAGAAAGAGCCAGACCCAGACCCAGACCCAGACTCAGACCCAGATCCAGACCCAGACCCAGACCCAGACCCAGACCCAGACCCAGACCCAGACCCAGACCCAGACCCAGACCCAGACCCAGACCCAGACCCAGACCCAGACCCAGACCCAGACCCAGACCCAGACCCAGACCCAGAATCAGAGCCAGAGTAGAGTTAGAGCTGGAGCCACAGCCAGAGCCAGAGTCATTTGTGGCACACTTCAAGTAGGTTGAGGTACTTCCACACTTTCGTGCGTCAATTTAAGATCGGACGTCCTCTCTTAAGTGCCCCCAGAGTCCCGGTGATGAAGCCTCTTCCAAAAATTTTAGGCGTTGCATCCATGGACACCTAGGTGGACTTATGTCCCGAACGAGCATCGAATGGCGCCAGGAACTAGGTTGATGGCAAGTCCCTTAAATCATGTCGTTCGTCCAGAAAATTGACGTCAAAAAAGCATTTTATTTAGTTTGCTTTAGTGGAGATTTGAAGAAGAATGTGTGTTTTTTTTACAAGAACCTTTAGAGTCAATCGAACGTATTTATTGGCGGAACCCAGTTATTGTCTGAAGGGTTAAAGGAAACACAGGAGGCAGATTTTGCAGTGAAATGTGAACTCAGGTCCCTATCGTCACGTCTTCCTACAATGCGAATCCATTAGGAACGCGACCTTTTGGTCCCAGGAGAAGGTGAGCTTAGTTGCGCCTGAGCATACATTCTGATGAGTAAATTTCAATTGCGAGGGATCTCTAGTGCGTCCTTTTCCCCACGACTCCTTTAGTGGATCACGCGGATGATGATGCTGTAATCTCAGGTGCCTCCTCCATCCCACCCATCCCCACAAGCCACAAACTTGCCACGATCACATGCATTTTTCCGCCCAAACTCCAGCCACCCACCACAGGTTTCACTGACAACGAGTGCCTCCTCCCGTCATACTCTGCCTGCACCACAAACTGCACATTCACTTAACCCAATCAAGAGCACAAAACTAGGCCCAACCTCATCCACACGCCCTCCCATGCTCCTGCTCTCTCTGCCATGTTGTGTCATTGTAATCCGGACTAAATCAACTCAAAACCACTTTACCCGAACACGAAATATGATTACAACTGTCACACACGGTCTTAATCACAATGACTATGCATGAGCACTGGCTGCGCTGCACAGCCTATGCCCACATACGCCACCTTTCGACGTCTCTTTGCGACTTTAATTAGAATGAATCCACCTCGTTGGCAAAAAGCAGGCAAAGAAGCCTCCAAAAATCCATATGCACTCCCACAAGCCGACGTATTTACATTTTGCACACGCTCATCACTGACTGCTGCGATGGGGTGGGGGGGATGGAAAAGAACTCGCTCATAAATAATAATGGGGTGTGGAAATTGTGCTACCACCACCCCACCGACATCCCACCAACTACTGTCCTACTCCTGGTTTTTCTCTCTCTCTGTTTCGGGCGCCCGTAATTCCATCGCGTGTGTGCATGAAAAATATTCCGAAGCGTCATATCGGGCATAAGCCGTGAGCGCCCAAATAGAGAGAGAGTGTGGAGAGGAAACGAAAAAAAACCCCAGCGCGCATTGTTGGCTAGCACAACGATAATAATAGTGTCGTGGTTTTGGGCGCTCGAAGTGCGCTTTATGTCAACGCCACCTGTTGACCATGTTTCGTCGTTTATTTCTCCATATTCGTTACATGCGGAGGAGGCGGGGTGGCAGGGGACCTCTCCAGCAAACGGAATATTCTAAATTTAATGCTGAGAGTGGTATTTTTGGGATTTTATGTTCGTTCGTTCGTTCGTTCGTTGGTTGGTTCGTTTTGTAGTTTTTCGAGAACCCACCCTCTGGTCAGATGTCCTTGTCGGATAACCACCACCACGGCGAGTGTGTGTGCACGGTAGGCTCAAATCGAGTTGGAGTTCTCTGGAAGGGTTGCCAACCCCCGCCACAGACACACACGAACACGCTCGGGAGTACCTCACACAACCACAGGCAATAAATGCTGATTTGGTGATACTTGAAGTTGATAAGTCAACATTTTCCTAATGTCCTCGTTCTCGTCCTCGTCGTTGTCGTTGCCGTTGTCCTTGTCTTCTTGTTCTCTCTCCGTCTGGTGGTGGTGGTTATTCGGGTGGTGTGCCGTTGTGCGTCATTACGCTACCATATGACGCTTCACTCTGAAAACGGTGGGTCGGGGCGAGCGAGTAAGAGCACCCAGCATAGGTGGACGAGAGATGGCGTGCCACAGTTGACTTTGCTAAGAATGTAACGACACCTATCATTGTGAGCATGGTAATAAACCTTAATTATTATGTATTATTCATTTTTGGAATATTACCGAGGATTTTGCTGCTAAAGGATGAGCTCTTGATGTGTGGCTCTGTGGGTTCCGGTGGCGCTCTGTGGGTCTGCACAGGGGCGGCTTCCTGGCAGCGGGTGGTGCTTGGCTCGGTGTTGAAGTGGTTAGCTCCTTGAGTTGACTTCTCTTAGATTGTGCATGAATGAAGATAAATGTGTTAAGTGTTGGACGAGGAAGTCTACCAGCAGATGACATGGGCCGACAGTCAATTAAGGTGGCTTTGCCCACAGTTTGTGGGATTTTGCCTCAGATGGGGGCAGGAATGCAGGTGGGGCTGACGATGGGGCAGGGGACGTGGCTCTACTAGGAGGACTGCCAGTCAAACTGTCGCTGGAACAGAGGACGTGGCTCTAAAAGGAGGACTGCGAGTCAGACTGTCGCCGGAACAGAGGACGTGGCTCTACTAGGAGGACTGCCAGTCAGATTGTCGCTGGAACAGAGGACGTAGCTCTACATGCGGAACTGCGAGTCAGACTGTCGCTGGAACAGAGAACGTGGCTCTACAAGGAGGACTGCGAGTCAGACTGTCGCCGGAACAGAGGTCGTGGCTCTACTAGGAGGACTGCCAGTCAGACTGTCGCTAGAACAGAGAACGTGGCTCTACTACGAGGACCTCGAGACAGTCTGTCGCTGGATCAGAGATCGTGGCTCTATAAGCGAGACTCCCGATGGAACATAGGACGTGGCTCTAGAAGAAAGACTGCGAGTCAGACTGTCGCCGGAACAGGGAACGTGGCTCAGAATTACTTCCGCAGAGAAAGTGGACAATTACTGCCTTATTGCCAGACTTTACATGATGCCCAATTCTTTTTCCATTTCAATCGTACCCCCAGCTGTCGAAGAAAGAAAAAATGTACCGAAAAACTGCCGCAAACCCTAAACCTGTGCCAGAATTCAATTAGCGGGCAAAAATGAAAAGCGTTTGTCGTCACTCTTCGCCACACGCTGTTAGCATTTCAAAAACAGACCGAAAAACCAAATCAATCACTTAGCCAGCGAAGTTCTCGCCGCAGCGCATGAGAAAAATTCAAATTACATTTAAAATGAAACAGAATCTGTGTTTTATTTTTTCTTCTGAAATAGAATTATTTGCTCAGTTGGCCAACTGCTGCGAACAGCCTCCAAATGCCAACCGATTTCAGATTTGACTTTGATTTTGATGGATAACCAGTGCACACTCGCAGTCAGACGAGGAGTGTGTGGGTGTGTGCGTGAGTCCATTCCGACTGGACGTCAGTGGTCTTCAGTGAATGGGAACTGATGCACTTTTGGTAAGTGACTGTGAAGTGAGCACTTGTGCGCAGTTAAATGGAGACCATGGTCCGTCAGTGAATGGAGGCGGATGAATTGAGGGCAAGGACTGTTGAAGCACTTGAATGGTTGGCTAAGTGGCGAAGGGTAATGCACTCTGCTTTTTTTTCGAGGAAGGCTTGTCTACTGGATAAATGGCAACATTTTCGCAGAATTCAATCAGTCGCCAAAAAAAACGACTTCTGAAGGCCTCTCACGTTCCACAAGTTAACGCATATCTCTCTCGCCACCCCCGCACGGCTTTTCGAAGATAATTTCTCTTTACAAGAACTCATTCAGCTCGAAATTCCTTTGCAAGGAAAAAAAAGGTTAAGTTAACGATCCGGAAGTACACATGCTGTCGTGTGTGAACTCAATTCAAAGGAGGCGACGACGACAAAAGGAAAGGTCTCACGGATGAAAGCGTACAATTCCAAGACAACTCCCAAGCAAAGGGAAAATGAAGCCTACAGCCCAAAACGTGTTCTCTTTTTTTTGTCTTGTGTCCGAGTTCTAAGTCAATTCCCCTGCCGGTAGGGATGGCACAAGTCATGCCTCCAGGCGGGGGACGACATCCTTGTCAAGTTCTCCTCCAACTTCGTGAACGACTGCCATCTCAAAGGAACTCAAAGCGTTTTCTATCGACAAGCTGTTCTGCCCTGTCCACTCTGAACTTTGCCTGCGCCTCCCCACCAGACACCCTCACACCCTTCTTGAGAGATCAGTTTATCGTTAATTTGTTGCGAAAAGTAATTTTCCCCATCCAAAGTGTTCGCATTAAAAAAAAGAAAAAATACGAAACAGTCTCTTTCGTCTTTCCATGAATCACTGAATACGCAGGAAAATGAAAGAAAACTTTAAAATAAATTCATTCAGTGCTGGGCATCTCTTAATTCAACTTTTCGAGACCGAGAGACAGCACGGCGAGTGGGCAGCATCAGCAGTAGCAGCTGCATAAGCAAACGAATTATTAAGTTTGCTGGGAGGGGACGTTGGGGATAGAAAAGAAAACTAATTTGTCGAACCATCGTTAAGGCACTCACCATACATTTTGCGCGCGCTGCAGCTGAATTTATTCTTAAACTTTCCCACTATCCATCGGGGATGGGGATAGTTTTAGAGAGCTGCAATATTCTGCGCTTTAGTTTTTCTTCCTATCCAAGACCGACCGACGAGAGAAGAGAGACACTAAGGCACTCTGTTGCTTGATGTTACTTAAGGAAATTGCAAACTCAATCTGGAGGCAAGTGAAGTGCATTTTGTAAAGTTTCTTCGGGGATGAACAGTGTGGGCTTGGTGAGGATTTCAAGGACAGAATGGGAAGCGAGAAAGTCTCACATAAGAGGCTTACGATTGTGACAAGGCTGACGTCAAATTTTACTAAAATCTGAATTAATCCTTTTCTGTGATGGAGTTCTAAATTTGGAAGGTCACGATCTAAGCGAGATTTTTGACGTTCTTGACGATTTTTTAGCATATGTTCATGATTTTTAGTACTTAAGATATGTTTCTTAGTACATTTTTAGTACTTTCTTAGACTTTAGACTTTCTGACTTCGTGATGTTTTCTCTGGTCATGAGTTTTTATTATACTATTGGTCCCTTAGACTCCCTAACTTCTTCATATTTGTCCTGCTCATGATTTTTAGTACATTCTTAGTACTTCGAACTTTCTGACTTATCGATATTTGTGTATTGCCAATTTCTTCTAGTAAATTTTCAGACTTGAGACTTTCTGACTTCTTGATATTTTGTCTAGTCATAATTTTTAGAACATTTTTAGTACTTCAGACTTTCTGATCATGATTTTTTAGTACATTTTTAGACATTAGACTGTCTTAACTCTTTATTTTTTCACCGATGATGATTTTTAGTACATTTTTAGAACTTCTTGACTTCATTTGTGTCCCTAAGATCAAAAATCCACAACTTCAAGCCAATTTCAGGTCATCGAAGGCCAAATTGTCTGCAAAAATGTTCTTCAAGCCAAAAAACGTTTGAAGTTCTCTAAGTAACAACAAATCATTTTCTCAAGATGATTGCGACCATTCACGAGGCCATTACGTAGATCATAAAACCTCCCACTTCAATCTGTCATCACACACTATCCGCTGGTGTGTGTGTGTGTGTGTGTGTGACTGTGTATGGATTACTTGAACAAACTTCAGTCATTTCGATTAATCATTATGTGGTCAGTTAACAGCCTTCACATCAACACTTCCATTAGGAAAGTTAGATCCCCTTAAAAACAAAACAACGCACACAAAGAAGCTATTTTAGCACAGTCGCCCTGTGGGGGTTGGTGGTAGAAATGAGAGAAAAGCGAAAAACTATGTCCACTCATTCATCCCCAGGTCCTCATATAAGCCACCATAAGATAACGACGAAACGAAACGAAAGAAAGAAAAAAACAAAGCAGCGCACATATCTGACAAATGACCACGCAAACGGATCCCAAAAACCTAATTATTATGTTTTGGGCAGTAGTCGCAGTCCTCTCGCACACTTTCACACCACTCGACCACCACCCTCCCCGGCGGCACAAATGAGACAGATATTTATGATCCATGTGCTTGTCATGTCAAAAATGCCAACCGAAAGACTGTTCTTCTGACGAAATTCCAGTCCAGTGTGTGTCTGTTGTTTATTGTCGCCTCCCCCCCCACCGTCCGCCGAACGTAGATGAACCACAAGCACACAAGTTATTTAATGCCGGACCATCCCAGAAAAAGCCAACAGGCAAACTATCCTAACCCCCTTGACTGTGTTAGTCATTATTTTTCATAAAACAAAACAAAAAAAATATGCTCCTAGGAGCTATAAAATTTATTATGAGCTTCATAAAGCTTTGTGAGAATTAAATTATTCACAAATGGTGTGGTTAGCCGCAGAGAATTCGATACCAAAAGTGGCCCCGGCCAAACGACGAGTGAAATCAATGATATACGGTGGTCCAATCATCTGACATCTCAATTTAGACACGAAATTTCCATGCGAAAACACTCAACGAAATCAATGCTTTAACTAGGGAAAATTGATTGAAAAGAGAATCGACCCATCTCTCGCCGGTATGTCCTGGCATTCACAAAGTACATCCGTACTTTGCTGCGCAATTTGAGAGAGGACGAAAAAAAAAATAAGAAAACAAGGACTCGAGCTGATATATGTCTACTTTGACGTCAGCAGCTACCCGACAATGTTTACGTTCGAATTGTTATTGTGTTTCATTTCCATTAAACGATTAATTCGATTAAAATTACAACACACACGACCAAAGGCGCATACACAGATGGGCTTATGATATGCACGAGCATTGGTTGAGGCGGGGAGGAGGAGGAGGAGGAGGATGAGGATCAGGCGGATGGGAAGAGGATCCCAAACATATGGTTGAGTGGGTCTGGGAAAATGTGAATGGGCGAAGTACATGGTTATGGTATCTATTTCGAATACATTCCACATGATGTACGTACATTTACATGAGTCATTGATAATGACGAGGGCGACAATTGGTGTTTTCTTTCTTTTTCGGTTTTGTTTATTTCGTATGCTAAAAATAGGTAGCTATTTGAACTTTTACCACAATTCGGAACAGTTTGAAACTGACAAGTTGCGTTCCTACGACGACGACGTTTTTTTCTTGCATAGAAACAATTGTGAACGGCTTCGAACTGAGAAGTGACTTCAAGTGAAGCGTACCTTCACATGATAATGACGAATAAGAATAAAACCTCGAATTTTTAATGCTTTCCCAAATTTGAAACAACTCTAAACAATTTTTAACTGTCTAGTGGCTTCGTACGTGCGTTTGCATGCGACATAGAAAATGAAGAAAATGATGTCAAAGTCCGACCGCGTGAAATATTTTCTAAATTCGCAACAATTCTGAACAATTCTAAACTGGCAAGTGACTTTGATGCATAAATAATAGTTAAAATGACTACAAAAACTCGTGTATTTGAAAGTTTTCTCAAAATCGAAACTGACAAGTGCCTTCAATGCATTTTTAATTTCGAAAATGACGTCAAAAAATTGAATGTTTTTTTCTTCGAAACAATTCTAAACACCTCAAAATGAACAAAATCCTGGGGCAATGTATCCTCCATCGCAGGTAAACTTAAAAATTCTAGGAAATGATGTACAAACTTTCCCTCCAGTCTCACCCCACCATTCCTGGTCACCCATAAAACCAGAAAATTCAAACGCCAACCTCTTGTGGCATTATCTATTAATTGATACTGAATTTAACCTCCCCCCTCCCTTACTTGACTCATAACCCGATGACTCGGTTCTCCACTTTTTGAAGGCAAATGTCTTGCCACTTCCGACATGAATGTGATGTCTCCAATGACTACGCATCCTTTTTCAAGGTAAAACCGAGTCACTCAAGGTTGGATCGGTTTTCCCTAAGGAATTCAACCCCCATTCATACAGGGACAGCCCTCCCTCCTCCAACATTGTGTACACTCTCTCCAAAGTTTAGTTTTGAATGTTTGATTCCTTGGAAATGATATCCCTTTCCACTTAGTCCTTTCCCGTCCCTTCGCATTGTGCCCTTCCATCACATTAATCATCCCAAGGTTTACACTGTCGTTTCTCTCTCTCTGTGGGTGGGTGTGTGTGTGGAGAGTTAGTGTTTCCGGGAAAACTGAACAAAAAAAGGACGACACATCGTCGTCCTCCCAGCCACACAACACCCACATACACCACCAGCCACCAGCCGACTGACTTACATTGGACGGGATGCGTTGCTATGTCTAATTGATAGCGCATTCCTCCTTTATGGCTCTGTTCGAGTCGAGGGAATACAACAAGTGTAATTAACGGTGTAGCAACAAAGTGAATCCATTAAACAATTTTATTTAAAGTAATTATCCGTCGTCGTTGTCGGCGGCGGCGGTGTATGGAGCGCCACAATTTAACTCTCATACGTGGGATTGAACGTACATTCATACAATATCCTCACGGCTGATTGCTGAGCGTGTGTGTGTGTTTGTGTGATGATGATGATGATGAAAGTGAGTTACCATGGGATTACTCGTCACACACGCTAAGTGATGTTGGGGATAGCCAATGACTGAGGGAGGGGGTGGCTGGGGAAGGGTTTGTACAAAGCGTTTCTGTGGAATTGAAATCTAATTGAATTTTCCGCCGAGGCGATACATACCAACGTAGTGCATACATATAGATTTTTAACGAACGAACGAAGAGTGGATGGATTCCAAGAAATTTTAAAGTGTGCCCTTCTCGAATTCCTGGCGTAATACTTTCCTTCCGTTTTTCTGTTCTCGATTTCTTGAGAATCATTTGTCAATAGGAGTTAGTGAATTGATTGAGTGAAAATGTGAAGGTTTACATCCTGACTGTGGAGCAATTGAATCAGTGGCAATCAGTCTGACAGCGAGACGCTGATGGCGTGGCAGACAGAGAAACAGATTCTGCCTTAAAGACCACCGCTTGGATAGGCTGGAAAATTCAGGACATTTAAGAATAGAGGGGTTGAGTAGGAGGACCTGGCGGCCGTCCTTGTGGGCACGGTGTCGCGATGACTAGGTCTTTACACCAGCAACTGAGTCTCATACTCCTTTTTGAACCGGATACAAAGACTCTCTTAAGGGGGCATGTGGTTTCGCATCATCAAGCGCATGGACAGTGAAGTCGACGGATTCTTGCCTTACTTCTTCTTCTTCTTCGTGTGGCGCTACAGTCCGGGGTGAACCTGGGCCTCGGTCAACAATCCTCTCCAAATGGCACGATCCTTAGCCAGCTGACTCCAATTTCGCACTGCAAGTTGGCTGAGGTCCTTCTCCAATTGAGTGCGCCATCGGGTTCGTGGTCGTCCTCTATTGCGTTGTCCCACTGGTTCGGAGTCAAAGACTCTTCGGGCTGGAGCAGTGTTGTCCATGCGCTCTACATGGCCTAGCCATCTTAGGCGTTGAATCCGTAGGCGCCTGACTAGACTCATGTCGCTGTACAGCCCGTACAATTCGTGGTTGAATCTTCTTCTCCAGGAACCTTCAACGCAAACAGGACCAAAAATTGAACGCAGAGCTTTTTTCTTAAAGAGACCAAGTGCCATTCTTGCCTTACGGACTAGAGAAAAATCTTGGTACAGTTCTGCACAAATTATACCTTGGTCGAGTACATAGAGGGTTGTGATCTCTTCGCGGAGTTCATCCGCCTTTAAGCAGTCGTGGTAAATTTAACCACAGTCTCCCCGGCGTGGCGAGCTTTGTTCGGACCTTTGAAGAGTAAAAAACTACAACCCGGTTGGTTAGACATGAGAAATAAGAGTCTTGGAAGCCAGCGTTTCTAATCTCATTCAGTTCACAGACCATTCCACCGCCCTCAGGCTCGGGAGGCATTTGAAAGCACTTACAACCCGTGTCCTTACAACAAGATCCCTCTGAGCCTCACTTTTGTCTAAGCAGACATCTTTAAGCCACTTTAAAGGTTAAGATCTCTGAAGTGGTGCTCTGAATCAAGCGTAAGAATTGGCCTAGGTGGACAGACGGAAGACATCTGTGACTCAGTAACTTTAAGCAGCATGGTCGGGATGGTCAGCAAAGAAGGGAAGCATTAGCTCTGAGAACCTGTCATTGTTCATGATCTTTTGAAGTGTGGGTAGTGGTGGCTGATGGCAAAAGACACAACGACTTGGGAGAAGGCTACACGAGCAGAGAAGATGGTTTGTTGTATCTACATTCACTTCATCCAAGCGACTTCTGTAAAAATCACTGCTTGGGACCTTGAATAGTTGAATCTGGGGATGCCTGGAATAGACACCCGTCCGCCTTGGATCCGCCACGTGTGTGTAGTCGCAGGAGATCGGCCAGAGTCTAGTTGTTAGATCCGAGCTGGTGGGGAATTTTTTCTCGAAGAAATGTAGATTGGGGTTGGCTTGGGCAAACGGTTCGTTAAGCATGGTCAAGTGACCACGTGCGCGATCGTGGCTTAAATTTCCCCAATGTCCCTGAGTGCGGTTTGAAATTTAGGCCTATCGGACATTTTTTCTCGGTCGTTATGGTGTGTGATATCCCCCCAAGTGTCGAGTGTAGTGCAAGTCTTCCCCCTCAAGTGTTGTTTTTCGTTCGCTTTTGATTAGCATCCCCTTTTCGGGGTTTGCCAGTGTCTTGCTCCGTTTCGGTTCAAAATGTCTTGTGAAAGTGCACCCCGTCCGTTCTCGTAGCATCCCCTCTCGGGGTTATCCAGTGTCTTGCTCGGTTTCGGTTCAAAATGCCTTGTGATAGTGCATCTCCGGCGTTTCATTAGCATCCCCTTTCTGGGACAACCAGTGTTTTTGCTCGGGAGTGTCGCGAGTGAGTGAACGTGTGTGGTTCCTGAATTTCGAGGACTCCCCCCGTTGGACTAACGAAGCAGGTAGGTCGTCTGTCTGATTGACGTCTAGCCGGCCGACGTTGGAGCACCACTACTCCTACATCAGCGATCAACAAAGTGAGTACCATTTCGATTATCGCTTGCAGTTGTCATCGGGAAGCAAAGCCGTTGTCTTCACTTGAAAGCGGGTCATCAGTGTCTGCGAGAAGCTAGGCATTGGGGTTCGTTTTGTTAGGCGTCGGAGAGGGCTGAGTGACGAATTATTATTTCACGGATAGGAACTATATAAACCTTCTTTTTTCAGGTCGCAGCCTTAAAAGTCCTCCGATCTGGTCTTGTTGCGAGGTTGGCTGGTGAATTAGGGCGCTTCTGGGGATCCTATCTCGTGCATCCTGACTTCAGTGGGTTTGTTGAAGGGCGTATGGCTAGTTTATTTACATATTTTTTTCTCGGTTTTCAGGTTCATCGGTTCAACTGATCGAAATTCGATTGGTTTCTGTGTTTTGTTCCACTACCCTAGGTTAGTCTTGATTGTTCCTCTGGTTCTTAGGCATTCTCCAATCATAGTCTGAAAAGACTGCTTTTTCCTATCTCTTAAGGTAAGTCTTGAAAACAGACTTCCCACTTAGGCGGAGGTTGAGAGATGGACTCCTGGCTTGCACAGAGCTTGCCTGCAGTCAGTCTCTCTTCCGTTTTTGTTTGAACACAATACTAATCGTTTCCTAAGCAAATTGGCTCTATATGCCGTGGCCTGAGTGCCGGCGTATGGGACCAAGTTGTTTTTTTTCTTCTACTTTCAGATCTGGCGTCTGGACTGGAGCTTGGACTGAGCCGGTGACAACCTTGATGGCTGTGGCCGTCGTAGGGATTTTCTAGGTCGACGGATTCTTCTAGGTCTTCCTTGTCTCTAGGCAGGGCCAGCTCCCCAACCAGGACTTCCTTGTCTCTAGGCAGGGCCAGCTCTCCAACTAGGTCCCCATTGTCTCTAGGCAGGGTCAGCTCCCCAACTAGGTCCCCATTGTCTGTAGGTAGGGCCAGCTGTTAGGCAGGGACTTAGCCGTAGTCGTAGAACGTACATAGTTTGTTGTGTTCGTCCGCTTGGTTTGCTAAATGTTAAGATGGTCTTGTTGTGTCCCTTTAGTCTGTGTTAAGTGTCGTAGTTGTGTTTGTTGTAGAAGTAGAAGTAGAGTAGTCAACCACAATCCGCTGATGAACTAGGTCTTGAGTTAAAGGGCTTCCACGAAGGACAACTCGGCATACTCTGAGGGACCTAGTGTGTAGAATTAAACTTCTTTTTTGTTGCTTGTCTAAAATGTGTATTTTTTCTTCTTTTTCTCCACACTCGGAAAGCAATCAGTGTTCAACTATTGAATGTTTACCCTGTCACAACGGTGTCTCGAGGAATCGTGACTTAAATTGGAAAGAAGTCAAATCGTATCGAGTGCCAGCCCGGTAGCCCGGTAGCCCGGCAGCTATCCACCCACGTACGTACGGTACGACACGTTTTCATCAAAACAAGTGCATCCATCAAATGTGAGTCAGAGTCAGCAAACTCACCTGCACCTCGCCAGTGGATGCTCACTCGCAGTAAACAAAGTACGCTCCACTTGGAAAAATTATATTTTCCACCTTCCTCTCCCTCTGAGTATGTGTGGGTGTTAAGGTAAGAGGAGCCAGTGTGGGCGTGGTGCTGCTGCTTTAAGCTGTGTAACGTCAACAATTTAAAAAAAAATATTTTTTCTTATTTTTATTTGCTTCGACCAGAAATCACATAAATAGGGCGGCTGCAGGGATGAATCCACAGTGTACAGTGATTTCTTCCAGGGAGTGTGGGGATGGGGGCACACATAACACATAACACAACAGCAACGATACGAACGATACGGGAGAAGTCATAAATAATAGAATCAAACTCCTGGCTGTTGACAACGAACGAACGGAGGAGCGCACGAAGCAAAGTGAAACGAAACGAAGCGAAGCGCCAGGATCCTTTTACTTAAACAAATTGTTGTTTGTCCTCTTACTGCTGATGCTGTTTTATTCCCGCTGCCAGTGCAGGTACCTACCTACACCCAGTCTCCGATGACAAATAAGATGTTTTTCTTCTTCTTTGCCAGGAAGCATGGTGGGTGGCTGACTAGCTGACTGGCTGACTAGCTGGCTGGTGTTTGCATCGAAGAAGAAAAATAGCTAAATTCCTCGAAAGGTAATAAATAATAACAGCCATCCGTTCGCCACCCATCGCCCAGAGCCGTGGTTTGTCTTAATTACGCTTGAACCCGCTCGCGGTTTTCCGTCTGTATTCAGGGCACGCTGCACAAGGCGTGGCGCTGACACGAGAGCAATCACACCGTGGGCCTGACCATAAACAAGGGGTTTTTGAACTTTTCACCAAAATGCGACTGCGATGCACTTGCGTTGCACTTGGCGACGACATCTAAAATGTAACCAGTCCCGCGCGTCTCGTGTGGGTTGAGTGTGCTCTCTGGGTCTGCTTAGAAGAGCCACACAACACGGCCATGTGGTGGCGCAAGGTCGATCGTTTCTGGCGGGGCGGGAGGGGACAGGGTTTTGCGGCGTCGCGTGTCGGAGGAAAAGGTAAAACCCAGTGAACCGCAAGCAATGCGATATATTGTGACGTTATCACGTGGGTTGGTGGTTTTTTTTTTGAGATTGATTTAAGTTGAAGAGGGTCGACATGCCTGTCGATACTGTCGACGACGACTGCTGGCACACGGGCATACCGGCACACACGCGAGAGCATCCCGAGCCCCAGCAAGGGTGCAACAGGTGATAAAAGCTACCAGTGTACGATGACGCAAGTTAATGACGACAAAAGGTTATCCCGCTAGAAGAAAAAGGTGGAATCGCCATGGCCGTGGCATTTATCCTGCCATGATTGATTGGCGGTGTTGGCAGGTTTGTTGCATCGATTGTGAATGCGAAATGTCATACCCTTTACAACTCTGCCCTCTCCACCGCCACTGTTTTCCATCTTTTGATGGGTCATAAAATGTTTTGCCGAAAGCCCAATTCTAATTTGAGTTTTCCGCTAAAAATTTGCATCTCTCTTCTGAGAGGGGGTGGGAGGGGAGGTGATGCTTATTTTTAGACCCCCCTGCGGACTCGTAAACATCTTCACAAATTAACATTAGCATGCATTAAAGAGGAGCGCGTAGGAGGGCCCCCCTTTTAATGTAGCCATTATCCGTAACGTCTGTCTGCAAATGAAACTCTCTATTTCTTTCATTTAATTTTTTAACTACCTACAACACACAGACACACTCCATCTCCATCTCCGACCGACACACATACACACAATTCGTGTCGTCCTTGAGCCTGACTTGAGCCCATTACCAGGATCTAATGATGCCAGCGACTTGTCTTTTGCCTTTTAGTGTCCAATTAACCTCTAGACTCTTAAAATTCTAAACTTGCTCATGCCCCACAATCATTGTGGCCCCATCGGGCACAACATCAGTCTCAGAGAGAGAGAGCGAGTACATTCGTCGGTTGGTCCTTAATTAAATTTCTCACGGATCAAAAGGCACATCATCGTCGTCCCTCAAGACAACAAGACTGCAAAACAACGACCAGAAGAAGAAGACGAACAGCAACATCACTCGGGCCAATGAGCACAGCTGATGTGAAATATGGAAAAAAAGGAAGCAAGGACGAAACGACGAGGTACACACACGCAGAGCACAACATGAATAATGAACGAACACGGTGGGTGGCGATGGGGTTGAGTGTAGTCTGGTGGGGTGTCACTATGGAGAGGAATTTGCAATTCAAAGGGATGCCTTGTCGAATTAGGCAGCAACGAACTTAAATTGATTCTCTTTCCACATGTCTCTGTGGTCCGACCCGTGTACCGCATTAGTTTACACTTTGCCGACTGCATTACAAGTGACTGAGTAATCCTCCGAGAAGAACAAAAACAAACCCCAAGACCGAAGCCAAAACCGAAACCGAGACGGCAGAAGAAGAAGGAAGGATCAGAAGAAGAAGAAGAAGCTTTGAATGAATCCAATGTGTCCTTGAACCAACGGCTGCTTAGTTTGTTTGTCGGTTCTATTTTTAGAACATCCCTCTGTCTCCGTCGCTCCTTTTTGTGCGTCTTTGTGTGTGCCTTCTCGTTTTTGGGTAAAGTTTTTACATCTTATTTGGTTTTCGGGTGCTGGATACACCCTCAAGGATGTACTCCACTCTCCTTATCATTGTTTTTATTTTTGGGTATCTCTCTCTTTGGCTCTCAACCTCCCACACGCCTACGTACGCACAGAAGAAAAGCACTGTCCGCCAGCGACACTCTCTAAGTGGCACTGAGCTCTCCAACCGAACTGAGATTTATTCGACGGATGAGGGAGGGATCCATGGACTTGTGCTAAAAGAAAACTCTTTTGAAGCTGAATTGATTATTTTTCTCATTTTTTTGGCGGATTTTAGCGAGTCTCTAAGCCCTTCCTCATTAAACTCCCGTTGTGAGGAGCAATTAAACTGCTTACAGGGACTGCGTGGGTGGATCCCTTTCGCCGGAAAAGAAATTTCATTAAAAAAAGGAAACCATTTCGGATCGACTGGATTGCAAGTGACTTCAGACATTTATCGACACACAGAGAGAGACAGAGACAGACACCGAACTCAGTTAATCCCCGAGAAGAGTCCTTGAGAGAAGGTGGTCCTTTTTGAATTTCAAATGCGTCGTCGTGTCCAACGACCCCTGGAAAACTAATTTCGCATCATGTCGTTTGTATGCCATCCCCCTGTCATCACTGAATTGGTTTCATCTATCAACTTGTGACAAAAATTCAATCCCCACCCCCCATCCATCCATCCAATCACCGCCTCCCACCTCGCTTGAAACAATTGAAGTAGAAATTATGTGACACTTGGTATTAAATGGAATCAGATATCAGCAGAGAGATGAAATTGTTCAAAATCATCAGTGCCACGTGGACGAGTCGAGTGTGAGAGAGAGGGGAGGACATTTGAACAGATTGGAAAATTTTTGCTAATAAATTAAAGCAACTCAATGTGACAGCAGGGCGGTGGTGATGGGGTGACATCATCATCATCATTATCCACTCAGATGCGTCGAGCCTGGCACTCGCTCCCCTCTGGCCGACGACACAGTAACCTGGTAAACTCGATCTACGTACTACGTAGCCTGCCTATAAACGCTCTCGGCAATTATTTCTATTCTTGCCGTCATAAGTTGTTTCTATTTCACCGCACACGCACTACACCCGGCCGTCGTCGGAGCTTAACCCGTGGAAGTGCACTTAACCGTCAATTACCTTCCGAGCCAAAATGGACTACAATGGGTATCTTTTCCACACCGTTCCGTTTTTTCCCTCAAACCTCTCACCCTCACATCCACCGCCACATCATCCCATCCACTGGTCGTCGTCGTCGTCGTCGTCGTCGTCGTTGTCGACCATGTGAAGGGCTTGCCGGTGTGAGGGTGGTTGGGGGGAAAACTTGCTTGTGGAAAATAAATTCATTCCGCAGCCGAAACCAGAATAAAAACTAAAAATAGCGCCCTCCATCAACAGAGAGAGAGAATAACGAAAATGTTACGTATACGCCCTACTGATGGAATTGCCATCACACCCCCCAGTGCGGGTAGCAGTGCCCAAATTGTCGTCGTCTGCCCCGCTGTCTCCACTGTCGCCGCGCTGCACAAGTTTCGTATGTATTTTAGTTTTGTAAATAAGTGGAGTCTATCGATCGGCAATCGGGCCCCGCGAATTAGTTATTCACAATAAATTGTCTTGTCTGTTGGTTGGCCGTGCATCCACCCGCCGACGCCGCCGCCGCTGCCACCGTTGTTCCATTAATGACCGACCGGGCGAGAGCTAGACTGGTGTGGGGGTATGGGGCGAGAGCGAGAGAATGAACAAATCAAGCTGGAAAAGCGATACATACATGAAATCGACCAGTAGACCGAAAAGGATAAAGCAAGGATTAAATGGAAAACGACTACACACACCCTGTCACAGACACAGTCCCCCGTTTGCGCCGCTGCCATCATCCCATGTGGGCCCTAACCTGTTGTTGTTCTGTTTTTGCCTCCGCTTGTGATTCTGTATCCGATTCGATTGTTGGCTGGTTTCTTGGTGTTGGTTGGCCTGTCTGCGTGTGATCAATTCGGTATCCGTGACAGTTTTTTTTTTTTTTTTCGGAAAATGGTGTTGGCAATACCTTGGCTCTTGATGTGTGCCTGACGGTGTGTCATACTCCGAGTCAAACTGAATCCGAGAATTACACGGAAGTGCTTGCAATTGAAGGAGGCAAGGACATATCTATGTCAAGCAGTGCCTGCGCTGCTGCTCCTCCGATCTGGCGACGTGTCGTCAGCAGAGTGGCGGCTGGAACTTGCACATGCACTCCTAGTCCTCATCCTGCTCACTCTCGAAATTTAGGTTGATGGGCCTTGCCGAGATGTGTTGTGTTAGCCGGAAATACTCGTTGTCTGAGCAGAGCGTCCTCTCCGGCAAGGCGGGCGAGATTTATAGCCACGATGGTCTAATTTAAGGACTCGAGGAGCCGGAGAGAAGGAGGAGGACAGCACAAAAGGGACGCAAAAATACAATGAGTGCACGAGTGTGTGTCTGTCTTGAGTGGTGGCCAGCAGCAGCTGCTGCTGCAAGGCGCCTCTGGCCAATTCTCCCAATCCGAAGTGGATTGCCTTGGGCGTGGGATTCAGCCTTAAATGGTTCGGTAATAACTCAATTTTAATGGCATTTGCCTTCTAAGTCCGATAATTAATTGCTTTGACCGATTTAACGAGGTCCTGCGCGTCGCCTCGTGGTCATTTAATTGATTTCGCCTATAGACTGCTGCTGCTGCTGCTGCTGATGATGATGATGACGATGACGATGACCGTCTTGGTAAACATCGCCCACTTCAATTACATAATTCCATCAAAACTTGGCCCTCACCGTTTGAACGTTTCAATCATCTGCTGTTAGCTTAGTTCTTTTTCCGTTTTGCTGATACATAAAGGACAAAGGCCAGGGGCGCACCGTGCGCGCACCAGGTAAACACAATGCATTCGAAATTGTATCTCACCCGAGCCGGCTGCCAACTGAACCGAAAACGAAAACAATACACGAGGAGAAGGCCGAGGGCTTCTTGATAAATCATCACGTCGTTTTCTCTCCTGCTGGTGGTGCGTGTGCAGTAAGCAGACAGCACAGGAACAAAGCAAAGAAACGAAATCAGTTCCCGAAAAGGATCAGAATTGCAAAACATGACCAGTAGCGGCGTCGAAAAACAATAGGCCATGCTTGGCACACTCACTCGGCGCCCACCCAGTCCGCACGTGACCGAGTCCTGACACGATGGCCTTTTGTCGGTAGAAAAACAAATCAAGTCCTTAACAATTGACTGGGCGGAGGGGGAGACAGCTGGGTACAGGGTACCTACCCTGCGATTGCTGCGAAAGTTTGAAGCGACTCTTCTCCGCCCACCTCGCTCGTCATCGCCGCACCTGAGGGGATCAACTGACTTTGTTTCTGGTTCGCCCTTTTCCGAGACAGACCGACCGACCGGCTGAGCGACCCACCGACTTAATGGCACATTATGTGAATTATTATTGAAATGAATTCCTTCCTTCCTCCGTCCGTAAACCAGCACCACCACCACCACCCTTGTCAGGTCGACAAACAGCCAGAAATGGTATTCTGTCAATTTTAAATTATTCAAACCGCTAGTGTAGCTGATGGAATCACTCTCAGAGTTTTAAGCTGCCCCCAAGGGCCTGTTGTTGTTTTCCTTTTCAAATATATTTTTTTCTCCTGGGCTGAGGGTGGTGGTTTAGAGGTGGAGTGACTAAATTTAGCTCCGGCAAGCGTAATTATATTTTCATTGGCCTAATACGTTGCTGTTCGCTGGCAAGTGGTGGGCAAAGTTCGCTCAAGTTGAATAGAAACCGATCGGGATGGAGCGGGAATTTCTCGTCACTGGATTTGGGAGGATGTGGAGGGGGTTTCATGGGAAGGAAGGCAAAAAGAAGGACACGATTGAATCGGCGTTTTGAGCAGAACAGTCGGAGACTGGTTACATCTCACACAGTGCGGTGGTTTCCTTGTGTCAGTCTAGCTTTTCTCAGACTTCCTCTGATCTGATTCGACTTGAGTGTCTGAGGGCCTACATCTGTCGCTAGTTGCCTAAGCATGATAGGGGCAACTGGCTTTTTTTTGGAGCCACATCCATGGCCTTACGTGTTCCGAAGGCAATCTAGGCTTTGCTGACAGTCCTTTTTTTACATAATTCGCGCGAGGCTATGAATACCCTTAATCATCTGTCAACACAGAGGTTTCAAGGAGTTGTACCTGAGCACATTGGTTTTAAATATCTGCGGACTGAAGTCTGTGTTAAATATTGGGCTGGGAAGAGCATTCCGTATTCGTGCAGTGCGGCTAGAAAACGAGGCTTTAACTATGTGTCCGAAAGCAGGCTTAAGCGTACACTGATGGGCATTTCTGGGGAGACCTGACTGGTGAGTTCACAGAGGGGAGAAATGCCATTAGTCACTTGGCCACTTGAGCCTCGTGAGACAAACACGATACGTCGTTGTTCAAGAGAGTCTAAAGAATCCTATCTCCTCTAAGCTTAATCGCTCGCTTTTGGATTCAATCTATCAGACGCAGCGTCCTTTTGGGGCACCAGACCAGACATGAGCATTTTATAGGCTTAGGGCGGATATAACTTACGTACTTAGGTGGAGCTCAGCATTCCTTCCAGATCGGACTGGATGACTGACATGCAAACGCTGAAAGATCCTCTGCGCATTTTCACAGATGGATCAAAGACAAAAGAAGGGGTGGGTGCGGGTGTCTATTCTCAAGACCTCAACATTGCCATCTCCGTGAAGCTCCCTGATCGCTGTAGCGTTTTTCAGGCAGAAACCATAGCGATTAAAGGGGCGCTGTCGTGGCTTAAACAATGTGATATCAAAAAGGGATATCACCATCTGTTCCGATAGTCAGGCCGCCCTAAAAACCCTGGACAATGTCATGTTCTACTCTAAAACATCCCTTAATTGCAGGCTGTCTCTTAACGAGATGGCCGAGCATTTTAACACTCACCTCGACACTGTGACATACCAGGAAACTGCAAAGCCGACGAACTCGGTGGGTATGGTACAACCTCATCCCTATCGATAGCAGGGGTACCACCTTCCATGCCGATCGCTTCAGCCTTTCATCTTTATAAGATTCATACAAAACCACCAGTGACAAATGGCTAGAAGGCACCATCTGCCTGAAAACAAAAGAACTCTGGCCATCACTTAACCTAAAACAGTCACTCAGTCTACTTGGACTCAGCAAGCCCTCATTAAGGACCCTCATTGGAGTCATAACCGGGCACTGTGTAATTGGCACTAATGCTCGCAGGATGGGTGCTCCATATAATGATTTTTGCAGAAGCTGCATGGATGAAGAGGAGGAAGAAAATACTCATCACCTTCTCTGCTCCTGCAGTGCTCCAGTGCCAGTCGTAGGTTCCTGCACCTAGGAGCCTTCTACTTCAGCAGCTGTAACGAGCTAAAAAGTGCCAGCATTGGCCAACTAAATCGGTTCATCAGCAGCACCAACTGGTTCCAGCGTTAGGAGAAGTCAATCCGCGTGGTATCACAATGGGCCTACTCTGGCCTAAGGTGGAGCTACAATTCGGGGTGAACCTGGGTCTCAACAAACAAGCCTGTTGTCTCCAGCTTGGCCCTTAGCTAGCTGCCTCCAGTTGGGCACTCCAAGTCGGCTAAGGTACCCTCTAACTTGTGCGGGCCGCCTTAGGCTAGACGACTTCCTCTATTGCGTCTTCTTTTCGGGTTAGATTCGCACACTCTGCGGGTCGGAGCATTGGTGTCCATTTGCTATGCATATCCGCAGTTTTCTGGTCAATGCTGCTGTACAGCTCGTATATGTAGTTCCTCGTTGACAGCAGAAAGTATTGAGCTTCATTGAATTGAACTCTATTGCTCTTGCCACGGTTTACTATGCTGTCAAGATCGGACTTCAATGGGCTTTAAGTTCGCTACAGTTCCAATTTTACGGCCGAACAGCAGGCTCGTGAGTCTTAGAACGAACAAGCTGCCACTCTTGGTCTGAGGAAGAAAGGAAACAGAAGAAGTACCAATCCACCACCGAAGAGAGCTGGGCCATGTGGAATGCATGCACAAACGTTACTTCGGTCTGTTGATGTATGCAAGTGAGTTTGTTGAGCTGGTCCAGCTGGCCTTGGCAATTTGAAGTGGTACATGTACTTCCTCTGTAAGCTAACTTTGAAGA